>OY856410.1:65570817-66770817 GCA_963693085.1 Alisma plantago-aquatica | reverse complement strand
TAATCGAAGTGAATATCTTGCAACTTTATAAGAACACCATCTCTATTAAAAACCATCTGTCATCTAAAACCTCAATTAGCACTGTTACCCAGAAAAGTTTGCAAGCTTGAATAGAGAGATAGAAAACAAAACACATTGTGCGTTCACTAGAATTGTGGAAGTTTCTTGCAATGTTTGTAGATTTTTTCTTGTTATAGAATGGTTTGAACTAATGTTAAAATACTCCTAAGGTAGTGAAATTAAAAAAAAATGAGAACGCACAAGACTGACCTTTTCTAAACTTCTTCTATCACCTTCTTACCTCTTCATCTCACCAAATGGAAAAGAGTCAAAAGCAAAGAAATGTTCCAAACTCCAAGTTTGGAGTGAACACCCCTTCTACCACTTCTTCCATACCCCTTGTAAATTTAATAGGGTCTACCACCAAGAAAAGATGCCAAAGTTTACACCAAAATATGCAATCAATGTAACTTTAAACAAACAAATAAAAAGGTCTTGAGTTGAATACAGGAGAGAGAACCTACTTTCATACCTCCCTTAACTCCACTTTATACCTAGGGGAATCTACAAAACCACAAACCATCAAATCCTTGAACCCTTTTCTTGTGCCCCTTTTTATAATAATATGTGGGAGTACTAATAATAAAAGGGATATACCATCTATTTCCTTACAAGTTTTTAAATAGAAGCAAGTTGTGAAGCAAATTCGAGTGAAGAATGTTAGAAATTTTTATTTTTGTGGTTACAGGAAATGAGGGTTCTTAGCCTTGAAAAGGTGGTGAGGACAAGGTAGTTCTATGTGAGAAAGGTGAACAAGGTGTCATTTAAAATTGGTGGGTGTCTCTGATTTTGTGTCACTCGACAACGAGCAACAAATAAGTTTGGGGTATTTTGATGACTACATATTCATCAACTTTTATCGCATTGTATTGGTCATTCATGTAGGACTTCATGTCCCTTTCTATTCATTTTTTAGGATCCAATTTCAATTTCCTTGCTTTTCTCTCTTTAATTATATTTTCAATTATTTTTCCCTCATTTTGTAGGTTTTTTGTATTTTGTCACTTCAAGAACCCTAGTCCAGGAATTACCTCATTTCCTTAAGAAATCTGAAGAAGAAAAGGCTATTTTAGTTGATCGATTGGCGACCCCACTCACTCGACTCATCCCTATGAAGGAAGGTGAATTCGTATGACCAAACCAGTAGACTCATCCCAAACTGGTCAACTGGACTCCATTAGCACCCAAACAACCAGCAAAATAGACAACTTTCCATTCACAAGAAATGCACAACATTCAATCCAGTCGACCAAGTGGAAAACCAAGTCGACCGACTGGCCCATTGATTAGGGAATTTTCCAACCAACTTTGGCCCCATTTTAGGGCTCCCATGGTACTTTCTCTGCTATAAAAGGAGGGGAGTGCTCAAACTCATTTGTCATCCCCCTAATATCCTAGAACTTAGTCTGAGAGAATAAGAACAAGGATTGGAGAGAAGGATTCTACAACTATTTTCCCAACATGATTTCTTTTCTCCTTACCCTTGTTCTTTGTTCTATGGGTAATATGGAGTAGTCTTCCCATTGTCGGGACATGGGGACTAGCCCCATGATGTCCATAACTTATTATAGCAGACTATAATCTCTTTAAAGATGCTAAAAGATGTGTTTATATTTATTTAAATAATGAGGAATATGATCTGATCAATTATACTCCACAAATGTTATGATCTGCAATGATATGACCTTGTATTTGTTGACCAAAACTCACATGTTTCTTGTTGAGGCCACAAATAAGAACATGTTGGACTGATTGAACCAAAACCTGCAGAACACCTAGATCATGGGTCTGTGCATAGTTTGATCCATGGAACCGATTCCTTAAGGAATAGATATCCATAGTTCTAGTCTAAAAATTATCTAAAAGAAATTAAAAGTGGCTAAGTAACTGTGGGGTTCTGGTGGTGAAACTCGAACTTCCAACAATTCCATTTAATTAAACTAATCTTTGATTGATTTGCTTATCTTTTGCTTTAGTTCTCTTTTTTCTTTGTTTTTCCTTGCTCCTTAGTTTAATCTCTTAATGAACTTAGTCTTTACTTCTACAGTTTTACTTCTTGTTAATTCTATATTTTGATAAATTACTTTCAATTCTGCAAGTTTACTTTCTTGTTCTAGATAATCACTCCTCTCAAAATTGGCTTCAATCATTACCCATCGCATTAGATTTCCATTAACTTAGGACACACCGTCTGTAGGAACCGATATCTTCTCTACTATATCAATTCAATTGTTTACAAGTGAATTTATTAGCCATAAAAGGTTAAACTTTAGGGACAATATTTCTTGTGAATTTCGTGTGTTAGAGACAACATAACACTACCCCAAGACTCCAACAACAGAGCTTGATTTGCAATGAGGTTGTCATGACTAGTAGTAGGAACATGGGACTAATGCCTTAGGTACTTTGGAGGAGTGCCAAACAACAAGGTATAGAATTGAAGTTCAGTTGACTAACTCACGACATGTACTACAAATAGGCATATGATATGCACAACAAACAAAAGCTATCCTCCTGAATTACTCAAGGTGTGGATTTTAACTCAAAAGATAAGGATCATAAGGTGAATAATGACCCAAGTGATGTTAGGAATTGTTCCAACATGGTCCATGTTAATCCCTCCAGGAGGTAGGTGCACATTCATCTTTACCTCCCAGATATGAAAACTAAGCAAACACCAGAAAAAAGAATAGGATCTTAGGTCCCAAGACCTACCGTAACATCCAACACAAAACCCTCTAAATTGTCTATTTCTTATAACATGTAAGAGTATCAATGACAAAAACCTAAGTAAAAAGGTAAATGTTTATAAATCTACCTATGTATCACTCCACAAAAATCCACATATATGGATAAACTAGATTGTCATGTTGAAGAAGACCCACAAGCTATCTTGACACCGCCAACATGTTGTACGACACCATCATTTCGTGTAGAATACTGCCTCAATACTCATGCAGAAGCATATTAACCTCACTAAGGCTCTTACGCGGAAATCATTTTCCGGGAACTCAAATTTAGTTTTTGGAACTTAAGTTCCACTCAGTTACAAGTGATTGGTTTGTCGTAAGTGTTCACATGAAAATTAAAAAAAGATATTGTTAATTTTTAGTAGTGGTGTAGCTTGTTGCCCTCTTGTTTTGTACTTTGATGTAAATATTTTTTATTAAAATATTTTTTACTATGTGATATATAATAAGTAAAGATGAATGCATAAAAAGATCATATTCGTGGATAACTATAATAATTTTTATCCCAATAAAGTGGTCATGGTATGAATGTTGTTCCTTTAAAAATTATTTTAATATTGTATAATTATAATTTAAATAAAAAAATTATAGTTAAAATCACATCACAATAATTTCATTTTACATTGTATATACAAAATATTGTATTAATATCTACATATTACGTGTTTGTAGATATAAGTTCTGGTTCATCATTGTTTAACAATATACAGTATTAATATTCCGTGTATTTTGCACTCAAGATTATAGTTAATTATCATTTTTCACATCATATTTTTTAAACATTTATTTTTTTAGATTAATCATATTTTTTGTTACATGGTGAGGTGTGATTATTTTATAGTGAATATACATTTTTTTACTTTATACACCACATTGATAATGGTGGTTATAGTGTAATTTTTTTTGGTGAAGTCAGGGAGTTTATTATTCATCCCGCCTCCCTCAAGCAAGCTAAATCAATGGAGTTCATACAATTTAAACTAGAATGCTCGGTAGTAAACCTGGTAGTACTACTACCATTACACATTTATGAGATAATGATAGTCACTAGCTCCATTGGGGATGTTTCTATAGGTTAAGAGTCCATCCCGGGTTTTTGGGTGGCATTTAGCCAGGGTATCCGCAGCCATGTTACCTCCTCTACGAGTGTGTCACCTTCCATTCTCTCTTCATTTTCCTTCTAATCTCAGCAGTCCATGGCGCCAGCCTCGGGTACTTAGTAGGTTGCTTTCCAACTGCTTTCCTTGCTTCAGATGAATCTGTTTCAATAATAGCATATTCTACTTTTATCTCATCAGCTATACTTGTTGCAAACTCGATTGCTCAGACCTCTTCCAATAGAGCATTGTCAGTAGAGATCCTTTTGCTCCAACCTCCTCCCCATTGTCCCATGTTGTTCCTACAAACCACAACAATAGATGCTTTTCCATTTTTATAAGCTGCATCTACATTGAATTTCAACTCATTGGACGAAGGTGGACACCAGCAAACATCCATGCACTTAGACACCTTAAGGCTATTAAAATCTTCCCGCGCCTCCCCATTGAATAAGGCCTCTGATCGAATTTGGTTCACCTGACATCCCAGCGGCATTGTTATCTTCTCCCAGACTTCTTTATTCCTATATCTCCAAATGTAGTGACAACCCATGATTATCATGTTGGTCACTCTAGCTACCTGTGTCAAGCTCCATTCCAACCATTTCCATTGGTTTTGCTTCCCAAAGAAACGGTCCCATAACTTCCTATCTATCAACTCCTTCCAGATGGGTGACACTTTTCCACAATCCCTAAGGGCATGGAGCACACTCTCCTCTTGTCCTCCACATCGGTGGTAGCTTCTATCAGTGGACATGTGCCGAACTGTTCTTCTACTATTTGTCAGTAAGGTGTTATGGCTTACCAACCATAGGAACATCCTCACCCTCTCAGGGGCCTTTACCTTCCACACTAGGTCCCATTGTCAGTGTGCGCCCAGACGATGATATCCATACAGTTTGTATTGTTTGGTACCTTGACTTTGATAATTTCCTTCAGGTCTTCCTCCATCACGTACTCCTTGATAAACTCCTTGTCCCACTCATTGTCTAGGTTAAAAGGCTTGCTACTTTAATATCTTCAATCTCTGGAGGGATAGGTTTGCAGGTCCTGTCTTTCAAGGTATGAGCCATGCTCCACCATTTATCTCGCCATACATTGATTGACTCGCCACTGATAGGGTTCCAGAATGTGTTTTCTTCTATGAACTCTTTGCACTTGAAAGCTGCACGACCGAATCTTTATATGTTAAGGATAAGTATACTCTTTCTGTTCATCATCATGTACTTCATGCTTTGACACCAGTTTGAGTTCCTTTTGGACAGGATTTCCCAAAAATGCTTACTAATGAGAGTGAGGTTCCATTCTCTCATGGCCTTGATGCCCAGACCCCCTTCTTTTTTACTAGAATTCAGTTTGTTCCACGCCACTAAGGACACCAGGTGTGCCCTGTGGTTGCCACCCCAAATGAATGAACGGATGCTGCTATAAATTCTATCACATACCTTCATGGGTAAAACTGGAGTCTGCATGATATAACTTGGAATTGCAGTTACGGTCTCCCTGGCCATAGCTATTCTACCTGACAGAGATAAGCAACGAGCTGACCAAGCATTGATGTTGCTGCTAATGTGGTTTAGGATATCACCATATGTCCCAGATTCACTCTACTGTGTATCAGCGGCACACCCAAGTACTTCCCCAGGTCCTGTACCTCCGGTATGCCACTTCTACAAATTCGTTTCCTTATTCTTCTGGGTACAGAACAAGAGAAGAAGGTGCACAACTTTGCTATAGAAATGGCCTGCCCCGACACAACTCCAAACTCCTTGAAGCATTTCAAAATAGTATTCATTTGGGTTTGGTTGGGTTTGGCAAATAAGATCATGTCATCTGCGAAGCACAAATGAGAAATCTAAGGACCCCTAGTAGTTAACTTACTGGGAGTCCATTCCTTCTTCGCTACCTTTTCCTCAATTAGCTGGATGAGCCTTTCAAGACAGAGAACAAAGAGATGGCGAGAGTGGATCTCCCTGCCGAAGGCCCCTAGATGCTTTAAAGCTTCCTACTTTTCTACCTTGCCATATTATAGTAGCCCTTCCTCCTGAAATCGAGTTTATGATGTAATTGGTAACACTTTTTGGCATACCAATCTTCTCAAGTGTATCAACTACAAACGGCCATGTCATCTTATCATATGCCTTCGACAAGTCAATATTGATAGCCATAGACTCATGTGCACCTTTCCCACACATATTGAAAAGAATTTCCTCCACAACTACTATATTGTTGGAAATCCTTCTTCCAGGAACAAATGCACACTACTACATAAAAGCCCTTTAGCGTCGGTTATTTAAGCTCTTTAGTGTTGGTTTCAAAGTGACACCCAAGTGGGCACCGCTAAAGGGGGACACCTTCGGCGTCGGATCCCAACCGATGCCAAAACATTTTTTGCCAGCAAAAATGCACCAGCAAAGGGACTATATATGTCGGTTGTTTAGTAAAAACCGACACCCAAATTCTTCCCGCCACCGAAAACACGCCAGCAAAGGGACTATAGGCATCAGTTGTTTACTAAACAACCACTGCCAAAACACTTCCCACCACCAAAAACACGCCAGCAAAGGGATTATAGGCGTCCATTTTCTAAAAGAAACTGACGCCACATCATCTGAACCGACATCGGTTTTGTGATAATAACCGACACCATATCCCCTACCTGAAGCACGACCGTGGTACCTGGTCACATAGACGTCAGTTTTAGGTGAAAAACCGCCGTCGTATAACATAGGTGTCAGTTTTGTTGAAATAACCAACGCCTATGTTTTGATTTTTTTTCTGTCAGTCTGCAGACCTACCGTGGCTGGTCGAAGGATGAGAAACATGTAGTTCAGTTATGAACTGCATGTTTTACGTCATCCATTGATATCATCCAACAACAGGCCACAAACCTGCAAAATTAACATGATGGACAATATTATATATACGGGATTCACACTCATGTATAAGAATATTTAATTCATATTATTTTTTCATCACACGCATGTAGAAACCAGTAGCAACCTGCTATTCCATTTATTTCATCTCTTTTCACATTCAGACACATGTAGAAACATTCATGTATTGATGATTTTCAAACACATATGACAATTCATAAAAATTTATTCACATTCACACAAAATTATTTATGAGAACAAAGTTATTTTTTATTCATCATTGTCATCTTTTTCAGCAAAATCATATTGAAAAATTCCCACTCTTTGCAGGGCTTTTTCCCAGTCTTCTCTTACAACATCTAATTCATCTCTCGTATAGGGAGCATGTACATCGAAACGCTTTGCACATGTGTTGAAGTCCTCAGTTTTAAAGACCTACAAAGAGAATGACGTATATACATAATTATTATATTATATAATAAGATTCATATATTTCATATTATCTAACGAGACTATGTGTAATACCTATTGTATCTTATCGATTTCCAATACGACATGTTTGATGATTAGGTCCATAAATCACATCACATAGTAGGCACATGCCCAACCATTGTCTTGTGTAACACACTATAAATTGAAACATACAAAATATTCAAAAATGCAAATAAGCATAGTTCACATAAATAATATATACATTGGAGTCAGGAAATTACTTTCACATTCTTCCAAATGAGTGTCAGATTTTTTTTCCTGGGGACCTTTCCTCCTGCTTTTTTGTACTCTTGTAAAGCCCTATATATGTTAATGTAACACATTAAATTGCATAATTAAATAGTAATGCAGTAACAGATGTTAACAGATATAAAAACATAAAATATTTCTCACGAGAATAATGGTCTTTTAATTGCATGTCCATATAATACATCCAACTCACTCCCCGCAGGATCTAGATAATAGACGGTGAATGGCTTGGGGACAATAACTAATAACTCCCAATGCTTAGCACTACAGGTAAGAAAGTAGAAAATTAATAACTCAATATCCACAATAAAAATGTAATTTGCTTAAGTCCAAATTACAAGCAAAGTAAACTTACTCGACATTGAATGGAGCTATTATCACCATCTTATTATTTTTACCAAAATATTCAAAAGCATCACAACAGTATGAAATAACTGAAGAAGGGTTTGTATCTACAAGAATAATCAAAGATGGAACTAGAAATCCCACATGGGAAAACCCAAAATTTGTACATGTCTTGTATAAGTGGCTGTAAAACATGTATTACATATGCATTAATATATAAGAAACCAGATTGCCATATATAAAACAAGGTATATGGATGTATAAACCAGATTGCCGTATGCATTACTCTCACCATATCCACAGATCTATCATAGATGTGTTCAGCCATTCATAACTAAACAACTCCAAAATATCTTATTTAAATATGTTGTTTCTGAATGTTTGACATGCATTAATACATATCCAGAACTTCTATTACGTATGCTAAACTTGTATAAATAGATTGTTATCGTATGATTTACCTACAACATTCTATGGAATAGTAACATTTATAGGGAAATTTGGATTATGTTCGCCGATCCATACTGCCACACTCCTACAATTAGGACCTATCGAGGTGTGTAGGTCTCCTGGAAGCCAACTTGGTAGCCGAGGAGGTGGAGGCCGAGATGTAGCGGGTCTCGTCTTTTTGACCTGTATATATAATTTCATATCAATTGACTCATATATATGTACACACTAACAAATTAAAGTAATGAAAATTTATCATACAATATCAGTATAGAGGACATCTGCTTCAGGCCACAGTATCACTCCGCCTACTGCCTCACCAAGTGTTTCAACATCTAGGTGTGCATGAGGTAGTGCAAGATTCATCCAGCCAGGGAGTATATGTATCAGTATCACACGTACCATGCCATCTGGTACTGGACTCCCATGAAACATGCACCCTTTAAGGGGTGGGTAAGTCGATGCCTCTACAACGATATATCCTTCACTTTGTCATCGGCATGACTTCAACCCCTACAAATTTACATAAAGAATGTTATATGCATATATACACAAACATATCATCTTGAACAGACTAGCTATTATATATGCCATAAAAATACTTACAGAGGACGTGCTAGGTGGGTCTATAGGATTACTCCCGACCTATGCAGTATGACAGTAGGAGAAGAGAGGTTCACCACAGGTACTGTCTGAGTGGTAGTCTGAGACGCCTGCCACTTGTTAATTGCTTCATGGAGTCTTTTATCAAGTACTTCCTGGACTCTCCTATTAATTAAGGAATCTACCTATACATGGATAAAATAAATGCTAGTTTCTGATTATTGAATTCCCTTTCACAATAACATTCTAAAATAAGAATAAGTTACATGAGCTTGTGAAAGTCTCGCTTTTGGGATAGGTTTGCGTTGGGATGGCCCAAAGAACGCTTTGATTCCCACACTAGCACCTACACCCCTTACACATCCAGGATGCTCTAGATTATCCAAAGCAACTTTTAGTTCATCCCTTGTGCCCTGAGGGATGAACTTTCCTTCCTTCCTCTGCTCGTGCAGCTCCCGCTAATCACCATCAACAAAAATTCGTAAGTAAACATAACAATAATCAATATCGATAGATTGATCTAAGAGTTGATTTTTACCATTTTTGCAGCCACCTCAGCAGTTGCGGCCTTTAGTATCTCTCCCTTCTTGTTTTGCCTCCCAACTATCCACATAACATGACGAGGTAGGGGTGCGGGAGCAGCAGTAGAGGACTCTATAGTCTCCTGAGTAGCAGTAGGCTGAGTAGACTCAACCTGTAGTCTTTGGCGAACGCCTGCATATCCTCTTGGACCCATTCTGTGGCCGTGCACATTCAGTGCACGCCTTTCTCATTGAGCATCTCTCTTAGCCTAGTTAGTTAGCACATTGATTTGGTTAGTAACACTGAAGGTTAATCTTGAATAGGTGAATACATAAAAACATATATTAATTAAGTTGGGAGTGGCGGCACTTAATACCTTGAATTCATCTATTTTTCTTTGGGTAACAAACTCCTCCCATTCTTTGGGGTCCAAGTACTTCCATTGCTGTGTGGCTTTCTTCTTCCTATATTTATTTTTCAAAGAGAATACAAACAAAAATTATTAGTGTAAAGTTAGTGAAATACTGATCAATGTCTAGAATTGGAATCTATCAAGAACCAATTCCCAGCATCGCGTATGTAATCTCAGGTGAGATTGGTCCTATAGTTCCTTAGGACCCTCCCACAACATTGCATCACACATTTATGATGCAACTTTTCATCCAGATCAAATATGCTCTACAAATTAAATAGAATTGCTATTAACTAGTATCCTAAAAATTAGTAATCTATACAAATAGAATTACAAATAATAATAACTCACGCATAGTTCCTTCCATATGTGGTCTTTCTTCCCCTTAGGAACTTTATGCCATGATTCTAGGATAGGACTACAATGGCTGCGAGTAAGAACCCCAAGATATGAAACAAATGAGTTGCGGTTCACTCCATATGGATTTCCTGCCTGATCGAAATCCACAACCAATTTGGGTCCATTTCCCCTTTGATGTATTAACTTGTTCATCATTGTGATGCCCCTCACTTTCTCAATTTTCTTTTGCTGCTCATCAAGTGTTGTAATTTCTTCAGGGGGTACATCACCAACCTAAAATTTGATAAAAAACACACTTACATAATATAATTATAAATGAACATATAGATAGAAACCTCAGGGATATATTCTTAAAACTTACATTGTCAGGCGGTGCAAGCACGTCCTCACCCTCACGGTGATCATCGGCACAGTCATCATTGGAATGCTCAGCCATCTGAAAGTTCACATTCAAATTTTAAATTTCACATTGTAAAGTAACACTAATTGTAAAGTTCACATTGTAAAGTAATTCACATTGTAAAGTACACATTCACATTGTAAAGTAATTCACATTGTAAAGTTCACATTGTAAAGTTCACATTGTAACACTAATTGTAAACTTCACATTGTAATGGACATCCATGATCTATCCATTCTATGATCAAAGAGAAAACTACAGGCAACATGGTTATAAATACATGTGCTGTCATTCTAGGCCAAAAAATACATGTGTTGTCATTCTTATATATAATAAATGTGTATAAACTAAAGGAAACGTGGTTAATCCTAATCTATAGAGCATTATTAAATAATAAATCAAGAAATCAATAGTTTCAAACATGCAATAATTCACAATGCAATGTTATGAACTACAGGCAACATGGTTAATCCCCACACTCTAGTAGACAGACTAACCTTAAAATATAGTGATGTATAAGACATTAAGAAAAAAAATTCTTAGGTAAGAGTAAGATGAAACTCAACATATATGCACACTTAGCATCAAATATAGGACAAAAGGGTAGATTAGAACCCTAATTTACTCAAACATGTATAAAAATTACACTAATGACAAAAGGTCTAGGAATCTTTACTAGACATTATATGTATAGCCCTAATCATCATATTTAACATACTAAGTTATTATTAACATCCAGATCAGATTAAGATCATACTATGTTATAACTATTGGTTTAATAACCCTATTTCCGCATGTACATGATTATCGACTTTAAAACCCTATAATTCATTGAAATCATTCTAATTCAATTTAAGATGTTGGGATCACATAATTATATATTGACATCAGAATAAATAAAATAATCATAATTAACATGATTAACAACATGCTCATCAAACTAGGGTTTTCTTGAATATCATCTAATATTCGTGTAGTAACTATACCTTTGTAACAAGAAGAATAATAGATCTTTAAGTATATTTTATTCACAATCTACGCATTTTTCTGATCAAAACCATATACAACATGTCTATAAATGGAGCTAACATTCATTTCCTACATTATTGGTAATATTAATGTGAATGGAAGCATTTTTTATTCACAATCTATGAATTTCCTACATTATTTGAGTAGGAGCAAGGTACCTGCTTGAGGGCAGAGGAAAAAGAGGACGAAGAAGAGTAGGAGTAGGGTACCTTCGTGGCGGTGTTGGGCACGTAGGAGGTGTGGTCGGAGCGGAGAAGCGACCTGAAGAGCAAGGAGCAGAGCCATAGGAGCCGCGACCGGCCTGGAGAGCAGTGGCCGGAGAACTGGTTGTGGCTGGCGGAAGTAGAGGTGTGCACGGTGACTGGCAGAGGCAGCATCAGTGAACAAAGAACCAACAAATGGCGGTGGAGGCAGAGGCAGAGGAGTAGCGAGCGTCGGTGGAGCAGAGGAATCGTCAGACCAGCAAACCCTCAATCACGGAAATGAATGAAATAGAAGGGGAAGAGTCTGGCTCACGCGGGTGACTTAAGTTAACATTCGGTTTCATTTATTAAATAAAACCGACACATTAAACTAAAGGTGTCAGTTCTACACAAAAACCGACACCTTTTCTACCATAGTCGTCAGTTTTTTTAAACATCTGACACTCAAAGGGTGTGAAAACTTTCTCGCGAATAGCGCGGGAAAACCCATAAGTGTCGGTCATTGTTGTAAAACTGACGATCAAAGTGTGCCCAATTTCTATTTCGTGAATAACCTTTAGTCATCGGTTTATAAGTTAATGACATATGTCATACATTAAATTTTGGAGGTAATTTTTTTCACTGGAAATTTTGGATTGGTGGTTAATTTTAGGCGTCAGTTTTTTATTAAGGAACCAACACCGAATAAATGCGATACCCGTGTCTGGTCGCCCTTCACAGATTGATGTCAGTTTATTTTATAAACCGACACTATATTGTTTAGGTGTCGGTGTACTTATGCAACTGACACCTTTAAAAGTGATGTTATAAGCCATTTCTGTAGTAGTGGCACTTTGGGATGGGGATACCCATTGTGTCAGATGGTCCTTGATGCGCTCAACTATCACCTTGGAAGTTAGCTTGAGCGATATATTGTTTAACGAGATTGGTCTTAGTTGTGCACATCAATCCGGCTTCGTCACTTTAGGAATTAGTACAATATTAGCATCACACATATCCTCAGCCAAAGCTTCTCCTCCGATTGCAAGCCTTATGGTTCTCAGTACATATTGTTTTACTACATGCCAGTTAGCAAGCAAGAAGGATCCATCTACCGCATTTGGACCACATGCTTTATTCAGATTTGTAGATTGTAAAGTTTTGTAAACTTCATCAAGCGAAGGAAGTGCTGCTACCTTGTTTTGTTCGAGTTCATTTAGCCTATTGAATTTTCCACAGAACTTCTTAATTTTGTCTCCGTCCACCACATGACTTTTTGTAAAAATGTTTTTGAAATGGTTGACAATCAGATCATGAATCGCTTCCTCTCCAGCCGTCCATTCCCCATTGTTCTTCTTTAACATAGTGATAGTATTATTGCTCTCCTCTATTTTACATACACATTATAAAATTTTGAGTTCATATTACCTTCTTTATTCCATTGCAGATGGCACTTCTGTTTCCAGTCCTCCTCCTCAAGCTAAAGAATTTTGTTGTATTTCTGTATAAATTCGTTGCAGAACCTATCAATAGTATCATCATACTTCTTTTTGAGTTGTGTTTGCAGTATGTTGATGCTCCGTAACAACCCAGTCTTTTGTTTCCCAAGCTTCGATTCATATCTACATGCCCAGTTAGAAACACTAGTCTTCACTCCTCACAACGCTGCATGGAAGTCCAGTTGGTTGTTCCAATGTTGTTCAATAAGCTTTTGGAATTCTGGGTTCCTTACCCACGAGTATTTGATCATAAACCTCCTTTTCTCTTTGCCTCGGTTTCTAGCTATATTGCGAATTAGTAATGGATAGTGATCTGACCAAACCCTTGGTAAGTTCTCAACCACGAAGTTAGGATATGTCACAACGAACTATGTATTACCCAGACCTCTGTCAATGCGGGTCTGAATGGCTCCATGGAAGTAGGTGAAATGCATGCCAGAATAGCCTATATCTATCAGGTTAGCTTCCATAAGCGTATTGTTGAACAACTCAGCCTCACGGTAGTCAAAAATTTTATAACCACTTCTTTCACAAAGGTTGATGGTGGCATTGAAGTCCCCTACCACAAGCCAAGGCTTCGTAAACTTCTTCCCCATATTAACTAGATGTTTCCATAACAGATTCCTAACATGCACATGAGGGTTAACATAGACGAAGGTAATAATCATATCATCATTCATAGAAAATGTGATAAATTGTCTATGGCTATTGATGATCATGATATTGCAATCCTCCTCATTCCAGCAGATCCAAATGCCACCAGAAAAACCCCTCACTTCAACTCTATGTGACCTAGAGAAACCCAATTTATGAATTGTTCTCTCAGCATCTTCACCACTAATTCTCGGTTCCAAGATAGCTACCAGTTTGGGATTATGCTGTACGATTATATCTTTGAGCACTTGACACGTATCCTTATTGCCAATGCCCCTCATATTCTAGCAGATTGTATTAATCATTAACAACAGAATTAAAGGATGGACACGGGTTCACTGATCCCCCGCTAGCGGCTCCTGGTTCTCCTTCCCTACTTCTTCTGCAATAGCAACTTCAGTTTGGATTTCCTACTCCAGATTCAAACGTGGACTTTTCCTTCTATTTTTGTATGGAGGCTTGAATCTTGCATTTTTTATTTTTGGTGCACTTCCCTTGATATTCCTTCCTTCAGGTCGTGGACCTGAGGTTTTGTTTTCAGGTTTTTCTCTTAGGTTTGTGTCTTCTTCTTCCCTTATTTCAACATTCATGTCCACGTTCATATCTGGAGGATCTGTCTGCTTCGTATCTAGTTCCTTGGCGGATGTATCCATCTCCTTATCTTCACCCCTAGTGGCTGGAATGTTCTGGTATTTGTTATCTTTATTTTCATTGTCTTCAACATTTATAACCTCATCCACAACTTCATCAATGTTAGGATTTACAGTTGTATGATTAGATTTACCTCCACTTTTCCTTCTATCTGCATCATTGATTTCCTTCAGGACCTCCCTTTTGTCATCAAAATTTTCTATTCTCTTTTTCTTCCACACTTTTCCTCCTTTCTCACCGCCGACGTATACTTGCAGCTCAGAAGACTGTTTCTCTCCATTGCTTTTCAATTCATGACCTTCCTTTCCTACCACTTCCTCCTCAAGATCCACCAGTTTTGTAAATTTATTGGTGTTTTGTCCTCCGCTCTCTTTGGTGACGCCATGGTTCTGCTGATTATTATGTTGTCTATTAGCTGTGACCTTTTTACGTTGTGTCTTCCATTTCCTTCTCTCTGATTCCTCCTCTCCGTAGTATTCAGTATATCCTTCATCCTTGTTACAGCTAGCAGTGTTACCTCCTGCTTTAGGACATTTCAGCATGTTGTGTCCTAGTTTCCCGTAGAGACATCAAGATTTCGGGAATGCCTCATACTCCACCTAATAGATATTGTTGTTTATAGTAATGGTATCGACCAAGGGCTTTGTAGTATCTACTTCGACAACCAATCTTGCAAACTTACTCCTAGTGCGAGCCATGGTGTGACCATCAACTTTTGCCATGCTTCCTAATGCTAGACCGATGTACTCAAACATGGTAGGTACATACAAATGTAATGGAAGGTCTAGTATTCTTACCCACATAACCAGGTACTCAGGGAGGTCTGCTGACGGACTGAAAGATGGATCCCATTGCCAAATAGCCAAGCAACAACCAAATAGTTTCCATGGTCCTCCAGTAAGTGCCATATCAAAATCCCTTTCGCATGAGAATTGAATGACATAGTGGCCAATGTTGACCTCAAACATATTAAACCTTCCAATTGTCTTCCATAACATCTTCAGTCTATCCCTCATTGTCATATAGCCAACATCAGAGCCGACTAACTGCGCTACAACTGTATATCACAATGGCCTGGCCAGGTTCTCTTCAGTGTCAGGGTTTATGGTTAGCACCAGACCGCTGTCTCCCATATTCAATTGCACATCTGCTAGGGATAGGGTAGTCTCATACAACGATTCCAAGAAGAACGTCTTCGCATGTTGTTTGCTCTTCGATCCCTGATCTGACTTTGTCGATGGGCTAGCGTCTGCTTTCCCTTTTTCTCCAACCCCCAAAGTCTGGTTATTGGTGTTGTCTGTTCCATTCATCTTTCCAGCAGATCCTCCATTCAACGGTGGGAAGTGGTTATCCATCCCTATATCCTTGACTCCTTCAACCATGTGCACCCCTTCATGGCCTTTCAATACGCCGCCCTTCATTCCCGCGAACTGGAATTCAATCCCAATATCTGGTATTGAAACCCTAACACCACCACCGTTCTTTCCTCCTGGCTCTTCCTATAACTCCGGGTCTTTCCAGGGTACCTTTTCTGTATATGGGTAGTACTCATCCTCTTTTCCATCTCCATAATCACCGTAGGCCTGACCCCCTCTCCCCCCACTGGTGCGAGCGCCGCCGCCGCCTCCTCGTCCCCCTCGTCCCCCCATCATTAATAACTTCAAATTTTAACCATAGGTTAGTGTAAATTATTTTACATAGTGTGATTATAGTATAGTTTCATATTATGATATGGTTTTTGCAGTAAACCATATTGACATTGCTAACATTTCTAGTAAAAAAATATTACTTGTGTAATGTATGAAGAATGAAAAATATAATTGAATAGGAAATATTGGTAGTTGTTTTGGAACTTATTTCCTGCTCTTTTTAAGAGGGATCTCAGGAACTGTGTTTTGTATGTAAGTCTGTAAATCACTGGAAGTCACGGAACTCAAGTTCCAACACTTACTTCAAACCAATCATGAAAAACTACTTCTGGAACTCCACTTCATAAGATTTCTGGACTAGTTACGACAAACCGTACACCCATCACTAATGTGAACAACTCAATCCTTCCACCATAAGTTGTCCCCTTCCCTGAAATCAAGCCTCTAGATTACAAGATTGATCTTTAAACTCCTAAAGTTAGGTGGGTGCCATCTCATAATCTCCACGGGTCTTAGTATTAAGCGTGGATCACCCACGCCATTAGCCAGCATGTGTAGAATGAACCTTGACTCCTCGATCTTCTTGTAATCTTTATGCTTAAATCCATCATTTGAAATATCTAAAATCATCTACTAGTATATCTCGAAAGGTGTTGTCTTTTCATAAAACAACCTTCGGGAAGAACATCATCTAGATCATCCAAAGAAAGAGACTAGGGAGCAAGCTCGTGAGCCGCTCCTTCAATAAGCCATGGTTTACCCCTTCCCAAAGGAAGGAAAACCAACTAGTCATCAAATGAGATTTTCATTTCTTGCAACTCTACGTCAGACTCACCAATCAATCCCATAGATCACAGGTGAGGTGACTAGTTAAGAACAAGTGATCATCTATCTTTAAGGTTGGAAACCTACAAATTATGCATTTGAAACTACTAGGATAGCTGATAAAATCCAAAAATTTTAGTGTTTGATGCCTAATTTTGCCTCTAATTTCCTTGAGTAGCACATACTTGCTTTAATTTTCTCACATTTTGTTTATATTTGTAGTTTGTGCCTTAATTAGACATTAACTACTTATTTTGTGTAGAAAAATCATCAATTGATGGCCTTAGCCAAAGAGGTCAACTCAACATAATCTCTCCATCAGTTCCCAGAACCAATGGTCACTCCCTATCCAACTTTTAAGGGTGCCAACTACTCCATCAAACCAAAGGACCACTGATTTGTCCACCCATCAGTTCCCACACCTGAAGATCATGTTCAGGTGGCCTTCCTATAGTGTGGTAGGATGGGTCCACCTATCAAAGGTGGGTGGAGCGTCCATCTACCAATGGCTCAGTTGGGAGTCATCAACCAAAGGTTCATTTGCAAGCACCTTATGATGGATCAATTGAACATGCACCTTCCTATGACTCAATTGAGCGTCCATCTTTTAATGGCTAAGTAGGGTTCCACACCCCTAGACACCATTGACCACCCATCTAACCAATGGTTTGACAATGTCCATCAACCAAGGACTCAACACCCTCTCATCTTTTGATGGTATGCCTATGAGTAACAATTAAAGTTCGAGCATACCTTGTCAATTGATTGTAGTGTTGCATACAACAACCGCTAGGATTAGTTAAGCATGTATGTCAAGGCACATACCCAAGAGACTAGGGGTTCACACGAAGATCATCTATGAGGACCACTAGCCCTACATTGAATTTTATAAATAGTGCACCCCTTGCCACTATGAAGGGGTGGATCATCACTAAAGTTGAAGATGAAGTGATACCCTTGTGTCAGTTTAGTAGCGACCTCCAATCGCTCCCATTAGTTCATCACACCTAAGGACAAAAGTTTGATGGTTTAGCTTGCCTTCATCATCCCCGATAAGCATCTAAAGCCTTATTCAAGAGGAGGAGGAAGAAGGATCTGATAATTAACTCCCACACATCATCACCAAAGTTAGAGAAGAAAGAGGTCTCCATCAACCTTTTGATTCCAAATAGAGTTGTTGTTTGGTTCATCTTCTATATTCTTTTTTTATCCATTCACTTTCTTCCATATTTCCATCACCATGTCACCTTACACTTGTAATTCCCAAATGTCACTTACCATCAGGATCTGTTGATCCATTTAACTTGGATCGGGCATAGTCTCTAAGGCTCTCCCAACATGTAAATACTTATATCCTTTGAATGTATATGCTCTTAGAATGTTTATCCCCATATTCTTATTCTTAATGGTTCCCTTTCACGATTAGCTACCATCTTGTGTTGTTTGATTATTAATACCTTGAGAGAGTAGTATTAACCCAATATCTAAGAATTATTGAGTTGCATGAATGCACGAGAATGTTGGAATGCTTAAGCTAATGGTCGTATGGTTTTATGTTGATTGTTTGTTTGTCATATCAAGAGAGAGAGAGATAACCTTATGATCTAGATCTATCCTAAGCTTAAGAAAGGAGGGAATAGACACTTATGATGATTTATTTTAAACTTTCTAAGGGTATACATGGGAATGTGTATTGCATGTTGAATGGTGAAACCTAATCCAAGTTTCCCATCCATGTTACCTTATCCAGTTTAAACATTCCTATTTTGTTTTGTTTGATCTTTTGTTTTACTTAATTTGTTTGTTATCTTTCCCATTGAAAGATCGTCATTCCATAAGGAACACTTAACTTACTTTTTTATTGGTGTAACTAAGTCGAGGCTTTCAATTCTTAACACATATCATTCATGTGTTCCACCCTGATTTACTACCTAAAACTTTGTTATTATCATTGTGTGGGCTAAAGTATGAGGTATAAATTTAAAGTTTGATTACTCTAAATATGCTCATTTTGGATGATTTAGGCCGATCACCTTTTGGTATTGTTGTTGGGGTTAAGGAAACATGTACTATTAAGAACCCAAGCCTACTTAGCATACATATGTGCCTTAAGTCTAGAAATAGACTTAATCGTACATTTTAAACCAGATAGATCTTGCTTTCTTGTATACTTCATATCACATGTCCAGCTTATAAACTCCACCATGTGATTTATTTCTGGAAGTTAGCATGAACTGCCACTAGCACTGCTAACTACAAGGATCATGCCTCCCCAAAGGATATTGGATTTCCTCAACCAGAACAATGAGGAGAAATGTGAGGAACATAACAAAGACTATAATAAGGATCTTCATGATGAAGAAGAGGATGATGAAAAAATCCATGAAGTAGAAGGACCTCAACGTCATGCTGGTTAAATAAATAGAAACAACAACAACAATGATGATGAATATAGAGGCATGTCTCTTTGTGATCTAGCCACTAGATGAGAAAATGAATCTAGATGCCAAGCCGTCATCGCTCGATTCAATGTTGTAAACTTCAAGTTGAATCCATTAGTCATAAGTCTAATCCTACAAAGGACCTTTGAAGAAACTCTAGGGATGAGAATCCTTGTCACCACATTGATGCTTTTAAAAATATTTGTGACACCATTAAGATGAATTGAGTAGCAAAGGAAGTTATCTACTACAAAGGGTTCAATTTATCTCTTAGGGTAAGGCCCTCTCATGGTATCTAGATTTACCAGACCAAAGAATAAATGGGTGGGGACCTCTGGATGACACTTTTGTCACCATGTTCTATCCAAGGGAGAGGACTCTTCAAAATAGACATAAGATCATGGGTTTCAAACTGAAGCCAAGTGAGAACATGTATGAGGCATGGAGAGATTCCAAGAATATCAAAGGGACTTCCCTAATCATAATTATGACAAAGATTCCTGGTAACCGCCCTCTATAATGTTCTCACCATTATAGAAAAGACTTCTCTTAATGAAGTTGTAGGTAGTGATTTCTTGGGTGAAAACCCAAAGAAAACTATGAAGATAATTGGTAACAATGTTGCACTACAAGTCAGCCTAGATTGTGAGAGAGGGTCGGTAATAAAGGTATACTTTGAAGGGATAATAGCTTAATCTAAGGCCCTTAAGCTTTAACTTCTCAAAGTCAAGAGATCCCTATAGATGTACACCAATTGAAGGATTCTGGGGATAAAGGAAAGAACAAGTTTGAAATTGTGATGAAGTGTGTTACATGTAGAGAGGGAGGGGACGCAGTGGAAAATGGAAACTATACCCAACCAGAGGAGGAAAACCAAGAAGATGATACTGAGAACATCTCCTATGCCATTTTCAAGACACCAGATCAACTTGGGTTCTCTTATGGGAATGAAGATGTAGTTGAGAATGTTAAACTTTTAAAGATTTCTAACAACCCACCTAATAGACTAGTTGGGATTGGTAGAGGAGGTGGATTATCTATATTCACTTGAAATATGAGTTATCAACAAAAAAAACAATTCTCAAGGATAAAATCAGAATCAGAAGTAAAACTCTAGGCAACAAGTCAAGGGAAGAACCAAAGCTTTGCTCAGCAAGATTTGATTTCGTAAATGTTTACTTTTAAAAAAAGACAATCTACTATAAATAGAAAACTAAGACAAAGTGATATTAGCAATACATTTCTTCTAAATACGATGCAATCCCATATAGGAGGCATCACTGCATAGATGGATAATATGAAAGTCCATGCAAAAATAATTGATCAATAGCTAGCACAACTATATGAGTTGATTAAGAACCCACAAGAGAAGATACCTTCAATGACGGAGACTATAAAAATGTCCACGCTAAGGTCGGGCAATGTTTTGGAAGAATCAACTAGTACGGTTACTCAAGGAAGTATTTTCATCACTGAGTCCCTACTTGAAGATAAATTAAGAGAGGAAGAACCTGAAGTTGAAGCTATTTCTGAAAGTTTAATGCAAAATAAAAAGGTAGAGGAAAGAAGCTAGTGAAGAGAAGCTTGTTGCAACTAAAGAGACCATAACCGATACAGACCTCTGTGCACTAAGAATACCTTACCCAGACAAGCTAATAAAAGATCATCTAAAAAAGATGTATGAAAGGTTCCTAGAAGTTGTGACAAAATTACATCTCAACATCCCAGACACAATTGAAGAAATGCCAACATATGAAAAATTCTTTAAGAACCTTATTACAAAAGGAAGACACAGAAATGAAGTTGAAACTATTAGATTTTCCAAGATGTCTAGTGCATTTGTGCAAGAAAAAATGGAAACTAATTAGAAGGACCCTAGATCCTTCACTATCTCATTCAATGTGGGAGACAATGAGGTAAGACAAGGGCTACCTAATCTTAGAGCAGGTATCAACTTGATGCCTATCACCATATCCCAGAGACTAGGTCTAACTAACATGGTCAAGACTGTAATGTGCATTCAACTAGATGAATATTACTTGTGATAGTAAAGGATGTTCCCATTTTTTTCGAAGATTCTTTATCCCTTTTTATATAATCATTATAGTTATAGTGGAAGATTGACATGCCCTATGATTTTCCGATGATCATTCCATTCTACTGTTGGGTTTTAGGGGAGACAGAGAAGGCAGCGGAAAAAAAAATTCTTCTCCCCAAACCCAGTATGAAGGAATTGTGTCAACGTCTATACATTAGGAAGGATGGTTTGTAGAGGCGTACCTTGTCCCGAAGCATGCTCAGCGACGTTACCTCATGGCTTGTGCGGTCTTCACCTCTAGTCTTGGATGGTGTCTGTGAAGCTCCTGGTCTCACCGGGACTATCAGGATTGACAGTTGTCCTCCGAGCGGCAGAAGTCTCCCACCTCTGAAGTAGACCACACGGACCACCTGGAACTCCGACTGCCTTGTCATACAAGGCACCGAAAGGAGTCATACCCTCATGTCGGTGTACTAGTCACCGACACACTCTCCTACCACGAGTCACTTTTCAGTAGTTATCTTTCCCTTGATGTGCCTCCCTTATCAGGTAGCACTTGCTCGGGCTCTCTCGTTTACCAAAACCAGAGAGAATGACATTTTTGCAGAGCAACTGGTGTTCTGAGATGTACTTTGAGAAGCCCCCAATACCTCTATATATATAGGAGGGTCATGGGATAGGGTTCTCTACCCCGGGCAATGCGGGATTAAAGCAGGAGTAGAAGGGTTCGAGATTTTCCACAAAACAACCAACTACGCCAGCTAAACTGATCATTTCAAGCATGAACCGATCAGTTGGGGACCGGAGCCGATCGGTTCACTTATAAAATGATCAGTTCACTTCCCTGGTTAGTTCCCGATTGACTTTCCCTCTTTTGTTTGGATTTGATCTAAATACCAATCCTTATTGCAATCAAATTGGACAAGTGAAACAAAGAGAAATGTCTTGCCAACCTGACATTCCCAACTCACTCAGTTGGACCAGTTGAGCTGATCGGTTCAACCCTTGAATCGGTCAATTCAGCATGTCCTGAGTCAATCGGTTCATCACATGAGCTGATCAGTTGGGAATGCAGACTATGCAAAATCAATCAATTGTAGTTTCAATCAATCTGATACTATAATCAATTGGTCCAACACCTTGAACACTATGACATTGAGCTATGAATTGTTTGAGTGTTTAATTGAACTACTAAACTCCTTTAGTAATCAATCTAAACATCGTTTTTGGATAAAATCCTCTTCCATGTTAAATCCTTTGTGTGTGACCCTACAGGTCCATTTCACATTGGCAGTGAAAGTCCATAACACTTATGACTTCACAAGCAAAGAGCGGTGCCTAGTCGCACATCAGTGCTACCCAAGTGAAATAGAAAGTTGGAGAACAACTTTCAATCCTACAATCTGTGAATGGTGTTATAGTGAATGTATAATTCCTTTGTCACTAATGTCCTGAATGAACTCAAGGCATGGTACAGTCATCCTTTCAACATTCATTCATTTCCTTGATCTCAGAGCAGACTGGGTGAGATGTGTGTGACATCAATATCACATATTGATACACATATGGATGCGCATGCCTTTCTCAATCCTATCATCAAGTGTCCATGGACATCAAACTCCCTTAGGAGGGACAAATACCATATATATCACTCACCCCTCAAAAGCCCCATGTGTCAAAGTCACCCAATCATCACCTTTATAACAACCCATGTTTCAGGACTGCGTTTGATGATGTCAAAGTGTACCCAATGACATGTGTTGAGTGTAGTGATTTCAGGTCGAAGAGTCACACTCACCACCATCACTGTGAGAGCTGACTGTGACTACCAAATCATGGTTCCATGTGTCACTCTCACGGTGGGTCTCTCTGGTACACTTGTTCTCTAACAAGTACCTATGTGCTTGGTTTGATATCACTATGTCATGACTAATGAGATTTTGTCATCAACCAACACACAATCTAGTCTTTAGTGTTATTGATGTCTATGGTTATTTCCACAATAACAACCGACTAGGGACAAAACAAGAATGTATACTCTTAACATCTGTATGATCTCATCGTTTAGGTCCTCAACCCAAAAGCATACATCATTGAGTAAAACAATTCTTTAGACATCTATCATGTTGGACTATCATCTCAGATGCATTTAAAAATATAGATCGAAAATTGCCTTTATTATTATTCAAATAATTTACAAAGTATCCCATTACAATCATCACATGACTTGCTCTATGGGCATACATACCAACAGACTCCCACTTGCACTTAGAGTCAGTCACCTAGGAACCTCAGTCCTTGTGACCTAGCATGACCATCATGCTACTACTTAGAAAGGCCTTCGTCAGTGGATTAGCTTTGTTGTCTTTAGTTGGTACTTTGCAAATCTTCACATCTCCTCATTGTACGATCTCTCGTATGAGATGGAAGCACTGCAGTATGTGCTTGGACCGCTGATGTTGTAACGACCCCGCCTCCCGGTAACCCCCACTTAAGGGAGACCCGAAGGAAAGAGCCGTTAATCAATTAACATGATCAAAGGTTCGACAATAATCAGTAATAATTAATAAACTTTACCAACTAAACTGAAAACATGTATAAAATAAAACTTTTCTTACCTTGGAAAAACTG
The DNA here is from genome assembly GCA_963693085.1 of Alisma plantago-aquatica. Taxonomy (NCBI): domain Eukaryota; kingdom Viridiplantae; phylum Streptophyta; class Magnoliopsida; order Alismatales; family Alismataceae; genus Alisma; species Alisma plantago-aquatica. The sequence goes on along the minus strand of OY856410.1, from coordinate 66,746,602 downwards.
GGATTTCTAAACTTCTATCCATGAAGATGTTAATCTAACTAATCCTCCTATGCATGTTATTTCTCATTCAATTCCACATATGTCACTTTATTGTTTGTTCTTTCATTTGTACCTAAAATGCCGACAAACAAAACGTCGGTCAGTCGAAGCTCGTATGTGGGGGAAACAATAATTGTGTGACTATGTTAACAATGTAATCAACCAAATATCAGTTAACAACCAAGATTATGTTTTAAGCAATACTACTCAATCCTTGCCTATCCCCTTTCTCTGTAACGTCCCTGCAGTGGACATGGATACCACCTCTCTCATATGGTAGATCCTTACCCCCATGGCCCTACCACACAGGTAGCCAATACCTAGGGTTATGGAGTCGCATGGTCCTAACCAAAGGTAGACCAATCCCTGACTCATGATGACTTGATGGACCTACCCCATTGGTAGCCATTTACTAAGTCATTTAATGACCTGATGGACCTACTCTCATTGGTAGCCATTTACTAGGTCAATCTATAAAGCCATAGAGGGGACTAGGATCTGAGCTAGTAGGCATATTTCTTATGTGATAGTCATATTCACATTATACTTTGCATGAATTAAATACATCCAACAATTTAATTCAAGCCACGATGGAACATCGATAAAATCCCGGAAAACTAATTCGGGTAGTCATCAGCGTATCCACATACTTGTACATGTAGATTCAGGTGCAAGAATAGTCCAAACAATAATGAGCAAGCAAGCATTCAATAAGACCCTGAAACAAATATACAATTTCCTTTTATTACTTGTGTCATTAAGATCTATTAAATCTAGCTCGCTTCTTAGGGTTTCTACTCCACTTTTAGGGTTTCCATTGCAATTAGGGTTTCCCTTCATCCTTTATTATTTTAATCCCTAATTTAACACAATTGATCACAAACCCTAATTATTTCCACATCTAATTATCAATTCCAGATTAAAGGCATAATTAACCATTAATTAAGCTCATTACGCCTCTTTTTATTAAAGCTACTATTTTTATCCTTTTAATCCACGACAAGAGCATTATACACATTTATCATTAATTCATAGCTCATTATGGTCCAAATCACATATGAACTCGATTTGCCATTAATTCCACCTTTTATTCATGAGAAAACCCTAATTACTACATTTAGGGTATTTATCCACAACTTAGGAACTTTAATGCTCAAAATATCTTAGTATCATTATATCTTAACTTTATTCATGATTTAGAATAATTAAAGTCATTAAGAGTCGAATTTGCCAACATTAGGGTTTCAAGGCCCATTAAAGTATATTCATGCACATGAAACTCTAAATTAAACTAATTACGTGCAAAGTTCATCCTTTTTATTCTTAATGTTCCTTTTCATGATTAACATGATAATATCAACTTTAATTACCCATTAAACCCTTCTAAATATATTAATCATCTCAAAATAGGGTTTCTAAATCTTTAATTCCTTAAAGTTGATAACTTGCACTACTTTTCGAATTTCAAGAGTAATTAGCTTATAAATATATTTTTATTGGATTCCTCACATTTTTCTGAGAAATTTTCATATATAACACTTCTATATATGAGTTACCAATTATTAATTAGACATTTTGCAAGGTAAACACGAAAAGACCAATCACGAGCTGACACGTCGGCATCCGCTTCTTTTTATCTAATTAATGGAACCATCTTAATAAAATAGAATGAAAAGACGCTCCTGCCCCACGCGTAGTGGCTTGGACTACCACGCGCCCAGGGGAAATTGTGTCCAACGACAGAGCGTCATCTCCTTCCTCACGGAAGGGCGCGCACACGGTCCCGACGGCTCTACCAGGAGCCCGACTCCCGCTCCGATGAGTCAGGTGTCGTATCGGGCACCTAGGCCCTGGGCTCTATAGCCCCGACAGTGATCCAGCCACCCCTATCTAAAGGTTCCGAACTCGAACAGGCCCTAGGCGAAGCCAGCGGTGACCAACGGTGTGGGGGAACGAGAGGTCCTAGACAACTAGGTCTGACACGTGTCGCACGGTGCAACAGTTCGTAGGGTAGATAAAGGATTTTAGTTCATACCTAGCCATCTCATGTAGAGTCCAGAAGGGTAGATCATCCTCGCTGAAGCTAGAACCTCCTCTTCTCGGCGGCAAAGCACTCGCAGCTGCTGCACCAGGGCAAAGGGCCTGAGCTTTGAAGGCTCAGAGAAGTTCGGGGTACTTCCACACCCATCGTCCGTTCCGATCAAGTACTAGGAACGATCTAGCATCTCCCCAAAGCCTTCCTCTTTGTTAAGATGGTTGGAAGACAAAACTCTAAGATAGGGGAGGACAACGAAGAAGAAGGGGAGGAGAAAAACTTTCTGAAATCCCACTCCTGTACCCCTCTTCACGACATCTATCCTCAAGTATATATATATATATATATATATATATATATATATATATATATATATATATATATATATATATATATATATATATATATATATATATATATATATATATATATATATATATATATATATATATATATATATATATATATATACTCCTCGCCGAGATCATCTACAGTTCCCAAACCTTTAGGGTTTGTCTCCAATAAACCCCTTTCCTTTTCTACTATTTCCTTTCCTTACGTATATGTAAGTTAATCAAGGATCCATGGGTCAAGTTCCCATATGTTTTAGGAAACTATATTAACACGTATTCCTTTCTATCTTTTATTAATAAAATTCATGATTATTATCTATATATGGATCCATCAAAACCACCACTATCATATGATGTGAATTTGTTTTAAAGAAAAGAAGCAATCAACACCTTTCCATCAAAAGATATATCCTTTTTTTTCTATTATCTTACAAAGATACCTTTCTTCTCAAGCATTAAATGATATTAGGGGAAAGGCAAGGTAATTTGTTTGCAAAACAAATAAACATAATCTCCTTATTTTCCCTTATATGAAAATCTTGACTTTTATTATGATTTGAATTCAGCAACAAAAGCCATTATTGTTAATCAATGTACAAATCCATTTTTATATATATATATTTCTTTTGTGCTACAAGCACACATGCCCCAAACGTGATTAACATTATTATTCCACCAATAACATAGTTGGGGAATTATCAAATTAATTCATGCATCATATTTTATAATTCAATATCACCAAAAATTGAGGATATTACATTCACCCCTCCTTTAAAGGAGTTTTGTCCCCAAAATTCTAGCAAACAAGCAAACAAACAGGATAAGTCTTCTGATGTCCATCAGGGCTCCCATGTGGCTTCACCCTTTCCATGGTGTTTCCCTAGAACCTTCATTATCTCATTTTCTTCCATCTAAGTTCTTTCTTACCTTGGTATATCGTACCCTCATAGGTGACTCAGGACTTTTCAGCCTTTCAAAAGCTGAATAGGTTCAGGGCTCAGCACCTGGCTTGGGTACCTCACATAGTGCTCTAGATCGGACTCATGCAACACATCATTTTATCCTGAGGGGTAAGGTTACACAACCATCTCCACCAATCCATCTCAAATGGACCCATATATCAGGGACTTAGCTTTCTCAGCTATAGCTTAGAGGGGTCAGATTTTCACATCACATATTCTCCCACAGTGAACTGCCTGTCAGTCTACTTTGCATCAACTTGTACTCATGTCACCACTGGGCTCTCTCTCAGCCATTGCACGATCAAGTGACTTCATCTGCACACACAGTGGTTCTTTTATGACCATCACGAGGCCTCCTTCACCAACATCATCATAATGAAGTGACGACCGACACAACCTCTCTATAAGCCTTCTTGCATCCCGATAAAGGCTATGGTGTCTAACATCACATCTACAGAACTGTCTCTATGTATCACCCTGAGTGGGCACACATGCTCTCATCAGACCCTTTAGTCTAGATCATACTGTCCATTAGTATGGGGTGATAAACTGTACTATCATCGAGTTCTTCATGTATCCACTTCCACCTCATGGAAGTGATCCTTGGTCATACTCAAGAACTTTTGAACTCGCATCATGACGTAGTTGAATCATCTCTCTTTCTCTTATGTAGTTCAAAAAAACCTGTCTCTTGACAGTACTCCTTCTTTTTCATGTCATCTAGGTAAGGCGATCTACCATAACCCATATTGCATCTTGACCTTACTTAGTCTAGGGGAGACTCAAAACATCCATAGTGATGAACTCCCATTCCCCCTCGGGAACTCTTTGTACTATATATCCATGGACTGGGTTACTGGTGTTTGTCCTTCACCTCCTGGCTTGCATGGCCACATGCTACATGCAACCTCACATCAAGCAGCCAAAGTGCTACTATCACGTACTATCTGTATAGTATCGTGATGTTTGGTGATCTTAAAACCATGATCTCCAATATGTCATGATTCCTTAAGATTGATACCTCGGAAACCCTAAACCAATCTCATTAGGGTTTTACTACCTTCCTATCCAAAGGAGGGTATCTAGGGTTCTACAACCATCCTTCTACCTCATCAAGGACTAGGCTGGCTATCCAGACAACTCCTAATCTTGTTCAACAGATCTCATAGGTCTAAGGGTTAGCCAAACTTATCTATTTTTCTCGACTTAAGGTTAGCCTAGAAACCTCAACTTCTTCTAGCTTCCAGCTAACTAGGCAGCTATATCTCAACCAGAGCATTCATTACCACTTCTTAGCGTTAGGTGTTAGGTATTGTTGAGGACATACACCTCCATATATTATACTTATCATCTCATCTCAAACTCTAAGTTGGTCTTCATCAAGAAACTCTGAGCTCATACTAATGGTGATCAAACTCAACCTTGTATCACTTGCAAAATCCACATAGCTCATGCTAAAAACATCCTTATAAGATGAATACCTTATCTCTCCTAGTGTTTGTAAACCATCCCTGTATTATTCCTTCCACAAAGGTATGTTATCATCTCTATCCTCATACCTTGTAGCAACGTTCCAACTTACCTCATCTTTATCCTTGGTGTATGGCATGCGTACTGTCCTATCTCTCCCTCCCATAATAAGAAGAAATAAGCATTTGGTGGTCGTCCAAATACAGAGTTCTTCCCATTCCAGGAGTAGAGATGGTACATCCCACCTTTCCAGTACACCTTTAAAACTAAGTTGAAATGTGCAACTTATGTCTCTACTTCTCAGTCATCTTGATATCAAAGTTACTTCCATAGGAAACTGGTCTCGAACCTACTTGGGTTACTACACAATCCTTGGTCATCTCCTCTAGGTCTATAGGGTTTCGACACTTTTGGGGTCATCCCTCTTCCCTCATGCATCAGAGAGTGCCCTACTCATTTGCCCTTTGGGTCCCATGAGTTTATGAAGGGTGATCAATCTCCTAACCCATGGCCCTCAAACAATGATAGTTGTTTCCTCCCGACCCTATGGTCATGTGCAACCAGGGAATTAGGAAACTCCTTCTTCCATCAGTCTTATCCCTACTTGACCCTAGGATAGACTTAGGATTCCATTTTAGTACATGTTCAACTTAGAACCTTACCCAAGCATTCGTCATCTCTCTCCGCATTCTCGACTGACTTTCATCCCTTCATAGGGGTCAAGGCATCCTGCCTACCTTGGACATGCCCCATACCGGTTACCTCCATGGTAACACATCCACATGCACTTAGAGATGGTTAACTATGGGTCTACATGTTCATTCTCATACCATGTACTTTGCACTTAGCTTCTCAAGGTCCTATGAAACCTCTTTAGGTTACCTCAAAACCAACAAAACTGGTATACACCCTACCAAAGGGTCCCTCTCCCAGGATGGGGGTAAACTACAACTTTTGACAACAAGGTCACAACTGTCCTTAGGGTTTACCTTCGCATGAGCATGTCTGACCCGACAGCTATTAAAGCACAAGTTGATCACCTATTAAACCATGCTAGGTCGTACTTGTCCTCATCCTCGACATTAGTTCAAATTAGTTGTGAGGGGGTTCATCAAACATACCCTCAACTTAAGGGGTTTCCTATTCCTCTACCCATGAGGAGTACCATGCTTGAAACTATAGAGACTCAACCTTATCATGAGCATTGGGTATATTGCTTCCCCTCTTAGGCCTAGGAATCCTAGGTTCACCTTTGGATATCCAACTACATGCTCAACCTCTTAACCACGAATCAATCATGTCCAAGGTATGCCATGTACTCCCATGATCCTTTTATATGAGAAACACCTCAGAGTTGAGTCCTCCTCAAGGACATTCAACTTGGTATAAAACCTCACAACAGGGTACTTAAACCTCCTCAGGGTCTAAGGCACTCTTTATCTCATCCAGCAGGTAACCACTTATAACCTGGGTACTAGAAGCATCATCCTATCTCTAGGGTTTGGTTCCTCTAAAGGAAACCAATATATCATCATCCTCCAGGGATCAAGCATAAGGCAACCACTATCATCCACTTAGGTCACATCATTCTCGACTCCCCACTATTCCTCAAGTTTCGGGGTTTTAGGCTTCCAACCTCCCTGTTGGGGTTCTGCTTCCTCTCTCTAGAGCTAATTCCACCTCCAACCATACTTACCAGAGGTCCCTTATCCATGAAGGCTCATGCTCACAAGCATACCCCTATGTGGTTGAAGCCTATTCTCCACTCATGTTTGGCTCAAGAGCATCCATACCCCTTTCATAATCCATCCATCATGAACTCTTAACCAGGATTTCATCAAGCTATACCCTACTTGCCTAAGCCCATAGGGTAACTATAGGTTCTTCTCTAACCTCATCCACAAAGGAGCTATCCTTTGCTATGGCATGCACGACTCTCTCCAGGGTTGGGTCTCCAAAGGTACTAGATCATCTACCCTCTTATGGCATCCCAAAGGCATGACCAACCAAACACTCAGTCAATCATGACATCTAACTCACCATGTCATCTCTCTCTCTAACTTTCACTTAGGGTTAGGATTACCAACATCCTCAAAGGATGAGCTAGGTCTCTACCTTTAATGGATGTCTCTACCTCCAAGACTAACTCTCTCTACTCATCCTCCTACCAAGGAGGTCTACCCTTAGATCTCTCCTGAGGGCAATGACAACTCGTGTCATACGACCTAAGCATGTATCTATTCCTTTTATGCTTACTCTATTAAGCTTATGTCCATGACATCTTATTTACATGCTTTTTATTAATTTGGTGGAGGATTCCTTAATCCTTATCAACCTTACCCATACCTCAAGAGGGTGAGGAGAAGAGAGAAAACCCTAATCCTTAAGGTCCTTAATAGAATTTGAGTTGAGAAGGGATGAACAAGATGAGAGAGTCCTAAAGGTATCTTATTTCGATTCATACCCTAAGACTTTGGCCAGGCAGTCACACAGATCTGGGAGTCCTCGTATTCTGACTAGCGGTGCAGAGGAAAATATTGCCAGCCCCCGGTCGTGATCCTTTTCTAGACACCTCTGTCTTTTGGATAATCCTCTAATAACTCCCTTGGGTTCTACAGAATTTGTAAAATTTAATAATTATTAAAGATTACTTGAGGAACCTATGCTCTGATACCAATTGTAATGACCCCGCCTCCCGGTAACCCCCACTTAAGGGAGGCCTGAAGGAAAGAGCCGTTAATCAATTAACAGGATCAAAGGTTTGACAAATAATCAGTAATAATTAATAAACTTTACCAACTAAACTGAAAACATGTATAAAATAAAACTTGTCTTACCTTGGAAAAACTGGGATTTCTAAACTTCTATCCATGAAGATGTTAATCTAACTAATCCTCCTGTGCATGTTATTTCTCATTCAATTCCACATATGTCACTTTACTATTTGTTCTTTCATTTGTACCTAAAACGTCGACAAACAAAACTTCGGTCAGTCGAAGCTGGTATGTGGGGGAAACAATAATTGTGTGACTATGTTAACAATGTAATCAACCAAATATCAGTTAACAACCAAGATTACATTTTAATCAATACTACTCAATCCTTGCCTATCCCCTTTCTCTGTAATGTCCCTATAATGGACATGGATACCACCTCTCTCATATGGTAGATCCTTACCCCCATGGCCCTACCACACAGGTAGCCAATACCTAGGGTTATGGAGTCGCATGGTCCTACGCAAAGGTAGACCAATCCCTGACTCATGATGACTTGATGGACCTACCCCATTGGTAGCCATTTACTAAGTCATTTAATGACCTGATGGACCTACCCTCATTGGTAGCCATTTACTAGGTCAATCTATAAAGCTACAGAGGGGACTAGGATCTGAGCTAGTAGGCATATTTCTTATGTGATAGTCATATTCACATTATACTTTGCATGAATTAAATACATCCAACAGTTTAATTCAAGCCACAATGGAACATCGATAAAATCCCGGAAAACTAATTCGGGTAGTCATAAGCGTAACCACATACATGTACATGTAGATTCAGGTGCAAGAATAGTCCAAACAACAATGAGCAAGCAAGCATTCAATAAGACCCTGAAACAAATATACAATTTCCTTTTATTACTCGTGTCATTAAGATCTATTAAATCTAGCTCGCTTCTTAGGGTTTCTAGTCCACTTTTAGGGTTTCCATTGCATTTAGGGTTACCCTTCATCCTTTATTATTTTAAACCTTAATTTAACACAATTGATCACAAACCCTAATTATTTCCACATCTAATTATCATTTCCGGATTAAAGGCATAATTAACCATTAATTAAGCTCATTAAGCCTCTTTTTATTAAATCTACTATTTTTATCCTTTTAATCCACGACAAGATAATTATACGCATTTATCATTAATTCATAGCTCATTATGGTCCAAATCACATATGAACTCGATTTGCCATTAATTCCACCTTTTATTCATGAGAAAACCCTAATTACTACATTTAGGGTATTTATCCACAACTTAGGAACCTTAATGCTCGAAATATCTTAGTATCATTATATCTTAACTTTATTCATGATTTAGAATAATTAAAGTCATTAAGAGTCGAATTTGCCAACATTAGGGTTTCAAGGCCCATTAAAGTATATTCATGCACATGAAACTCTAAATTAAACTAATTACGTGCAAAGTTCATCCTTTTTATTCTTCATGTTCCTTTTCATGATTAATAGGATAATATCAACTTTAATTACCCATTAAACCCTTCTAGATATATTAATCATCTCAAAATAGGGTTTCTAAATCTTTAATTCCTTAAAGTTGATAACTTGCACTACTTTTCGAATTGCAAGAGTAATTAGCTTCTAAATATATTTTTATTGGATTCCTCTCATTTTTCTGTGAAATTTTCATATATAACACTTCTATATATGAGTTACCAATTATTAATTAGACATTTTGAAAGGTAAACAGGATCAGACCAATCGCGAGCTGACACGCCGGCATCCGCTTCTTTTTATCTAATTATTGGCGCCAGCTTAATAAAATAGAATGAAAAGACGCTCCCGCCCCACGCGCAGTGGCTTGGACTACCACGCGCCCAGTGGCAATTGTGTCCAACGACACAGCGTCATCTCCTTCCTCAAGGAAGGGCGCACACACGGTCCCGACGGCTCTACCAGGAGCCCGACTCCCCCTCCGATGAGTCAGGTGTCGTATCGGGCACCTAGGCCCTGGGCTCTATAGCCCCGACGGTGATCCAGCCACCCCTATCTGCAGGTGCCAAACTCTAACAGGCCCTAGGCGAGGCCGGCGGTGACCAACGGTGTGGGGGAACGAGAGGTCCTAGACAACTAGGTCTGACGTGTGTCGCACGCTGCAGCAGTTTGTAGGGTAGATAAAGGAGTTTAGTTCATACCTAGCCATCTCATGTAGAGTCCATAAGGGTAGATCATCCTCGCTGAAGCTAGAACCTCCTCTTCTCGGTGGCAAAGCACTCGCAGCTGCTGCACCAGGACAAAGGGCCTGAGCTTTGAAGGCTCGGAAAAGTTTAGGGTACTTCCACACCCATCGTCCGTTCCGATCAGGTACTAGGCACGATCTAGCATCTCCCCAAAGCCTTCCTCTTTGTTAAGATGGTTGGAAGACAAAACTCTAAGATAGGGGAGGACAACGAAGAAGAAGGGGAGGAGAAAAACTTTCCGAAAGCCCACTCCTGTATCCCTCTTCACGGCATCTATCCTCAAGTATATATATATATATATATATATATATATATATATATATATACTCCTCGCGGAGATCATCTACAGTTCCCAAACCCATAGGGTTTATCTCCAGTAAACCCCTTTCCTTTTCTACTGTTTCCTTTCCTTACGTATATGTAAGTTAATCAAGGATCCATGGGTCAAGTTCCCATATGTTTTAGGAAACTATATTAACATGTATTCCTTTCTATCTTTTATTAATAAAACTCATGATTATTATCTATATATGGATCTGTCAAAACCACCACTATCATATGATGTGAATTTGTTTTAAAGAAAAGAAGCAATCAACACCTTTCCATCAAAAGATGTATCCTTTTTTTTCTATTATCTTACAAAGAAACCTTTCTTCTCAAGCATTAAATGATATTAGGGGAAAGGCAAGGTAATTTTTTTGCAAAACAAATAAACATAATCTCCTTATTTTCCCTTATATGAAAATCTTGACTTTTATTATGATTTGAATTTGGCAACAAAAGCCATTATTGTTAATCAATGTACAAATCCGTGTTTATATATATATTTCTCTTGTGCTACTATCACACATGCCCCAAACGCAATTAAAATTATTATTCCACCAATAACACAGTTGGGGAATTATCAAATTAATTCATGCATCATATTTTATCATTCAATATTACCCAAAATTGAGGATATTACAGATGTGATATGGGCTCCTTAGCTTGAGTAATAGCTCCATTATTGCACAATAAAGCTCAATTGCATCATAGCTACTGGGAACTACACCAAGTTCAGTGATGAACTTCCTAATCCACACAACTTCCTTTGCTTCATGTGAAGCAGTGATATACTTGGCCTCTATAGTAGAATCGACAACTGTTTCTTGCTTTGAACTCTTCCAGCTCACAACTCCATTGTTTAGGAAAAATACAAATCCTGATTTGCGATATGTAATCATCTTTGTTGGTTTGGAAGCTTGCATCGGTGTAACCCTTTACTACCAGTTCTTCCTCGCCGCCGTATACAAGGAACTGATCCTTAGTCCTTTGCAAGTACTTGAGGATGTTCTTTACGGATGTCCAGTGAGCATCCCCAGGATCAGACTGGTACCTACTTGTCATGCTGAGGGCATACGAGACATCTGGTCAGGTGCACAACATAGCATACATGATGGATCTGATGGATGATGCATATGGGATCCCATTCATACGCTCCCTCTCTTCACAAGATTGGGGACATTGAGCTCTAGAGATGGTGACTCCATGTAGCATGGGGATGTTGCCTCTCTTTGAGTTCTCCATGCTGAATCGCTTCAGCACTTTGTCAATATGTGTGCTTTGACTTAGTCTGAGAAGCCTTTTAGATCTAACTCTATAGATCTTAATACCTAGAATGTAGGATGCTTCTCCTAAGTCCTTCATTGAGAATAACACCTGGGCCCACTGCCCAAGGCTCTAGCAGGGTTTCAGGATTGACGATTGGCCCCACAAACCACCACTAGCCTTAACTGCGCACTTTGTCCACACTGACACGCAAGCCAAGATCAACTTCCCGACTGGTCACCCATCCCAGTACTACTCCAAGCTGAGCACACTTAACTATGGAGCTCTTAGTGATGGGCTCCCGAAAAAGGAGGTGCACCTTGGTGATATGGGTAGTCCAATCATTCCTTTTAAGATCATCTTATCCAAGGCCTCAAATCCTAGGATGTTACAATCTCCCCCACTTAGACTCTTGATGTCCTCATCAAGGCTCAATTATGTGGCCTCATAATCTTTCCCCATTTCAATGTAGACCCAAATGTCCCATGTACACCCAGCTCCCGATCATGGCTACCAACGCAAGGGCGGCTCCATCAACTCGGATAGCCCTTTCCACCATGCCTGGACACTACCAGCGCATGGACGGCTCCATCAATTCGGATAACCCTTTCCAACATGCGTGGACCGCATGGCTCAAAGACTGGCATGCCACAGGCCCATGTGGGCCCCACTTACTGGAGGGGAATTGGCTCTGATACCATTTGTAATGCTTGGACCCACTGCCCATGGCTCAAGTAGAGATTTAGGAATGATGACTGGCCCCACAGACCATCACTAGCCTCAACTGCGCACTTTGTCCTCACTCACATGCATGCCAAGATCCACTTCCCGACAGGTCACCCATCCCAGTACTACTCCAAGTTGAGCACACTTAACTATGGAGTTCTTTAGTGATGGGCTCCCAGAAAAGGAGGTGCACCTTAGTGATATGGGTAGTCCAATAATTCCTTTTAAAGATCATCTTATCTGAGGTCTCAAATCCTGGGACGTTATAGTATTCCCAAGCTAAGTATTTACCTTCTCTAAAGCTGAGACATCATTCCCCATCAACAGTATGTCATCTACATACAATATAAGGAATGTGGTCGTGCTCCCACTAACCTTCTTGTACACACAAGGTTCATCTTCATTTTGAATAAAGCCAAACACTTTGACTTCCTCATCAAATCAAAGATTCCAACTCTGATTTGTTTGCTTCAATCCATAGATTGATCTTTGTAGCTTACAGACTTTATTGGCATTCTTTGGATCTAAAAAACATTCAGGTTGTGTCATGTACACATCCTCATTTATATTCCCATTTAAGGAATGCAGTTTTAACATCCATTTGCCAAATCTCATAGTCATAGTAAGCCGCAATAGCAAGCATGATCCTGATGCACTTAATCATGGCAACTAGAGTAAAAGTTTCATCATATTCAACACCTTGAACTTGTCAGAAACCCTTCGCAACCAATCTGCCTTTATAAGTTTGCACATTGCCATCCATGTCGGTCTTCTTCTTGAAGATCCACATGCACCCTATGGGTTTTACCCCTTCCGGTGGTTCCACCAAAGTCCATACTTTGTTGGAGTACATGGATTCCATCTCGGATTTCATGGCTTCAAGCCATTTCTCAGAATCGGGTCCCTCCATAGCCTATAGATAGGTAGTTGGATCATCATCTATGATCAACTCACCTCCTTCCTGAGTCACAAGGTATCCAAACCTTTCAGGTTCAAGGCATGTCCTACTAGATCTACGAGGTCCTTGTGTTATTTGAGGAGACTGAGATTCCACAAAACCTTGTGAATCTCTATGTTCCTCTTGTACATCTACTGGTTCAATGTTTTCTTGTTGGGATTGAACCTCTTCAAGCTCTATTTTCGTCCCATTGTTTCCTTTGGAAATAAATTTCTTTTCTAGGAATACAATTGTCCTAGCAAAAAACTGTTGGTATGTATGCCCTGAGAGCCAATCATGGGATGATTGGTGGGATACATTGAGATTGATTTGATAAACATCTAAGGCGAGCTTCCAATTCTTTCTGGTTCAGTCATATGAGGTAGTGATAGCACAGATTGAATGTCTAGAGAATGACAGTACTCAATGACGTATGCCTTCAGGTTCATGACCTGAACGATGAGATCATACGGATGCTAAGAGTTTGTACATTCTTGATATGTCCCTAGTCGGATGTCATTATGGAAGGTAGATAGACAGCAATGACACACAAGACTAGATTGTGGTGTTGGTTGATGACAAAATCTCGTTAGTCATGATATAGAGATATCAAACCAAACACATAGGTACTTGTTAGAGAACAAGTGTATCAGACAGACCCACCGTGAGTTTGACACATGGAACCATGAGATGGTAGTCACAGTCAGTACTCACAGTGATGGTGGTGAGTGTGATTCTTAGACTTGAAATCACTGCACTCAACACATGTCATTGGGCACACTTTGACATCATCAAACGCAGTCCTGAAACATGGGTTGTTATAAAGGTGATGATTGGGTGGCTTTGACACATGGGGCTTTTGAGGGGCGAGTGATAGATATGGGATTTGTCCCTCCTGAGGGAGTTTGATATCCATGGCCACTTGATGAGTAGGATTGAGAAAGGTGTGCACGCATGTGTGAATCAGTATGTGATACTGATGTCATACATATCTCTTCCAGTCTACTCTGAGATCAAGGAAGTGAATGAACGTTGACAGGATGACTGTTCCATGCCTCGAGTTCATTCGGGATATTAGCGACAAAGGAATTATACATTCGCTGTAACACCATTCACGGATTGTAGGATGAAAGTTGTTCTCCAACTTTCTACTTTCACTTGGGTAGCACTGATGTGTGACTAGGCACCGCTCTTTTCTTGTGAAGTCATAAGTGGTATGAACTTTCACTGCCAACGTGAAATGGACCTGCAGGGTCACACACATAGGATTTAACCTGGAAGAGGAGTTTTGTCCACAAAGCAATGTTTAGATTGATTACTAAAGGAGTTTAGTAGTTCAATTAAACACTCAATTAGTCGATGGCTCAATATTGTATGGTTCAAGGTGTTGGACACATTGATTGGAGTATCGGATTGATTGAAATCGCATTTGACTGAGTTTGCCCAACCTGTGCTCCCAACCGATCGGCTCATGTGATGAACCGGTCGGCTGAGGTTGCTGAACCGGTCGGCTGGAGTGTCCAGGCCGATCGGCTCATGCCCAGGTTGAAACGACCGGTTCAAGGGTTGAACCGATCGGCTCAACTGGTGCAACCGACCAGTTGGGAAAAGTCATGTCGGCAAGAATTTTCCTTTGGTTTCAAATTGCCAATTCGATTGGGAATAATATTGGTATTCGATACCAATTGGGAAAGAAACAAGGAAAGTCTTTTTGAGCCGGATTAGGACCATGAACCGATCATTTCAAGTTGTGAACCGGTTGCTTTTTGTGGAAAATTCTCGAACCCTTCTACTCCTGCGTTAGTCCGGCATTGCCCGGGATGGAGAACCCTGTCCCATGACTCTCCTATATATATAGGGGTATTGGGGGCTTCTCAAAGTACAGCTCAGTGCAACCAGTTGCTCTGCAAGTTGTCGTTCTCTCTGGTTTTGGTAACCGTGAGAGAGCCCGTGCAAGTGCTTCCCGCAAAAGGGAGGTGCAGCAAGGGAAGGACAACTGCAGTTGCAACAGGAGGCAGGAGAGTGTGTTGGCGACTAGTACGTCAACAGGAGGGTGTGACTCCTTCCACTTCCTTGTGGGACAAGGAGTGTGGAGTTCCAGGTGGTCCGTGTGGACTACTACAGAGGCAGGAGGACACTGCCGCTTAGGAGGACAACTGTCATCCGACAGTCCGGTTCGAGTAGGAGTTGTCAGTCCCGGTGCGACCAGGAGCTGCACAGACGTCGTCGAAGTCCGGAGTTGAAGACCGCGCATTGCGCGAGGTATTGTCGCCGAGCAAGCCTCGGGACAAGGTATGATTCCGCAAACCATCCTTTCCTATTATATGGACGTTGACGCGTTTCCTCGGTATGGGTTGGGGAGAAATTTTTTTTCCACTGCCTTCTCTGTCTCCCCTAAAAACCCAACAGTGGTATCAGAGCCACGTCAACTGCTCTATATTTTAGGAATATCGATATGATCGATTTTGGTTTGCCGCCTTTATTTATTGCATACGATGCGAATAATATCAGCTTTATGCATGTCCAATCCTAAATCCACAAATCCCTAATTACATATATGATATGTATTATTAATACACTCGATACGCGTCGCCCTTAAACGTGTTTTGTGGTGGATGTATGGAGCATGATTATGGCCTATAAACCCCTATCTGTGTGTGGTTGTTTGTGGTTGCTTGCATCTCGGTCTGCGCACCGATCTTCCCTCTCTTATTCCTGATGTAACTTGAAATAATTCGAGATTCTTTCCTACCTTTGCTCCCCCCAAATGTAACTTGGGGTTTCCCTTTTTAAAGCAATGTAATAGGATAGATTTTATTTCCTGTTATGTCAAAGACCGGCGGACATCAAGACGACATCTGAAATGATCGCTTCAAGGCCTGAAACGATCGGTTGACCTTCCAGACGGTCAGTTCAAGGAGTGAACCGATCGGTTGATGACCGGTTCGAGGAGCGAGACGAGCGGGTGGCGGACATGACAAGATGCGCGATGACCAGGCGAACCGATCGGTTGGAGGAGCCAACCGATCGGCTGGTGGAACCCAGACGACCAGCTGGAGAGTACAGATCATTCATGTGATGAGTTGATCAACTCGGATGGCAAGGCACATAGTTCATCTTGTACAGGTTGCATGTGATGTTGACCTAGATGACCGTGATTCCTCTTGGCTCGAGGAATCACATTAGGATGGCCATAATCATCGCTTTTATTGTTTTATGCATGTTTTCTGTGGGATATAGCATGTATATGATATGTACTATGTATTGTGGTGATTGGATATGTATATGTATATAAAACCAAATCCCTCATTAAAATGTTAAGTTTTAGATGCCTTCCAAATGCGACACACGTGAAAAGCTTGATCGACCAAGTGTGGGCACGCCCTAGCGTGGTGCACCGTCTATCTCGTGGAAGCGTGAAGGATGAATGTGTGGGTCTGCCCTAGCAGGTTGCATATTCATCGTGTTTGCTTTGGGTCGGACTTAACAAGGTGATCTGGATGGGATCTAGTACCTTGAGGCATGGAGATGATAATTGCAAGGAGTTGTATATGACATCTTATCAAGAGTTGCATATGATGCAATTGGAAAAAGTTGCCTACCTGAGAGATCTATGTTGTGGGTGACAGCCCTAGCTGGTCCATGACTTAGAAGATTTCAGGATCTTGCCCACTAGAAGGTTGTACGCTGCAATCTTCCGAATTGATGGTGAGGGCTATCAATTTGAAGTAAAATAGTGGGAGCGATAATTAATTAAAGGCCTAATTATATCGTCAAACTTTCAAATCAATCAAATAAATCAAAAATGAGTTTTGGACTAAAATTGCATATTTTCCTTTTTGTAGTTCAAATGGCAACAAACAACAACAACTTTTCTTTGCGATCGGTCCTTGACAAGGACAAGATAAATGGGACAAACTTCCACGACTGGTATCGGACATTGAGAATTGCTCTCACTCAAGAGCGCAAGCTCTATGTCCTGGATACTCCAATTCCAGAGGAACCCTCTCCTAATGCACCAAAGGCAGAAAGGGATGCTTACAAGAAGCATTCTGATGATGCCATTGATGCTATGTTCAATGAACCATGAGTTGCAGAGGCAACATGAGAACATGGGTGTCATAGAGATGATTCTGCATCTCAGGAACATGTATGAAGATCAGGCACGGCAAGAGAGGTACAATGTTTCTAGGGCGCTGTTCAAGTGCGTCATGACAGAAGGAGATCCAGTTGGTCCTCACACACTCAAGATGATTGGGTATGTGGAGAACCTCCAAAGACTGGGATTTCCACTGAGCCAAGAGTTGGCTACTGACATGATACTGCAATCGTTGCCAGAATCTTACAGTCAGTTTGTGATGAACTACAACATGAACAACTTTGATAGGCCACTGTCGGAGTTATTGGGCATGTTGAGGACAGCCGAGTTACAAATGAAGAAGGACAAGCCTAAGTCCGTGATGGTGATCACGAGTAAGAAAGGCAAGTCCAAGCGCAAGGGCAAGGGCAAAGCTAAGAAAGGTTCTGAAGCTAGCCAGGAGTCCAAGCCATCTTCAGCTCTCAAGGCCAAGGGAGGCGTGACCAAGAAAGGAAATTGCCACCATTGTCAAAAGCCAGGACATTGGAAAAGGAATTGTCCTCTCTGCCTAGAAGAACAAAAGAAGAAGGAGGCGACTGAAGCCTCTACTTAAAGGTGTCATGTAAATAAACTTGTAACACTTTTTGAGGTATATGATACCAAGATGTAAAGTGTAAAGCATTCTTACTTGGGGCAAGTGTTTCCTTTATAGATAGGAATACTTTAGTTTATTTTCAGCCAATAAGGCATGTAATACAGTTATGAACTGCTATTTCATACTTGCCAATAGATAGAAACACTTTATTTTTGCATATTGTATGACAATGATGGCAATTAATAAAGAGATGTTTCAATCTATAAAGATGTGATCTTTGTGGCAATGCCTTATTTATCTTATGATATTTGATATGCATAAGATAAGACGATACCTAAAAGTTGTAGATAACTCAAACAATTTAATTAGCGTATGGATAAAACTAGACTCTTTTGGTTAGAGAACCAGTAAGGGACATGAATATCTTGGACATGATTAATCAATCTTCACTAATGTAGTGGGAGAGTGATTATCCTATTAGGCATAATACATGTGATGTATTTACATACCTATTGGAATAAATGCTAATACTTCAAATGGTGTTTAGAGAAATACCAATATGAATATCTTGAAGTGTTCAAGATTATCATAAATGAAGTACAAATTTGGTAAAGTATTAATTCTTGATGAGATCAATGAATGAAATACTTGGACCAAATGTTTGAGATCCTTATGAGTGATTATGATAATGTATCATAGTAAACTCATGATTAAGGCATGGTGATGTCTGAATCAAGAAGGAATCATACTCTAAGGAGTTAGAGAATGATTATCAAATAACTGAATTCTTCTTAATAATCTGAATACCCCACACTAATAAAAGAAATTAAGAATCACAAGGGTTGTGAGTTCTTATATCTTTAACAGATACACCTCAATTATCTATGTGATCAGTTGTTCATGTGATGAGTCAACTATCAAGATGAATATGAGGAACCGAATCTTGAGTTATGGTTTAAAAACCATTACATCCTAAATGACTTCCATGTGAACCATAAGGTATGACCTTGATGGTAGCACTCATTGGATCATATCCATAAGTGCAGATGAGTCTTAAGTATTAAGACACATGGATAACATTTTGAGAAGGATGATGCTTGCTCATTGCAACTTAATGGCTAAGACATTTGGCATATGGATACTAAAACCGCATTCCTATGAGGAATAAAACCAGGATGTGTACGTGACACAGCCTATAAGGTTTATGAATCCACTAATGCAAATGAAGTCTATAAGTTACAATGGACTAATCAATGTGATTGATTGAGTACAAGCAACTCAAAATTGGATCTTTATTTTGATGATATAGTCAAAGGGTTTGATTGATATGTCAAAGATAAAGAAGGGATTTGTGATTTAGTGGGAGCGTGTTCACATTCCACATATTGATGTGAAATGGAAATGTTCTAGATTGGAAGTCCGAATGTGGAAATTATCTTTAAGGAAGAATAGAGATGTTTCCTATGTGATAGGAATAGAGATCTATAGAGATAGTTCTTGAAAATCTCTTGACCTGGAAAGAGAGAGCATACATTGGCAATCTGTACTGAAGTGTTCAGTATGCACAGATTCAGTGGGAGAAAACTTGTCCATGTTACATGGAGTTAATATCCCAAGGCCAAGTGTCCAATTCTTATGAAGAATGGGAACACTAAGAATAGATATGGATCTATCATGTATGTAATCATCCCATTATCTTGCATGTATGACATGGCAAGAATAAAATGCATTCATCATCTTGTATGTAGGACATGGCAATATGATGTGCTCATCCTGATAACTCGTATGTAGGACATGACGAGTGGATGTCTGTCTACTTCCAGTAAGGGTTACTGGAATACCATGAGAACTTGATAAGTGCTTGTGAAGTACTAGTTCTATGGAGATAAGGAAAAGTTTAATGTATAGAGTTACATTGATGTGAACTTCTGAAAGGACAGAAAATTAATCGCAAAATATATATAAGATGTATAAAAGAGAATGTTTGTTGATAATTGGAAGTGTTCCAATAAAGCCATTTAAAAGGGAAATGCCGAGTGTCTATGTGTTAGTGAACAGCAGTGGATACTATATGGATCTGAAAGTTCATGAGATGAACTTATATTCCACTCATTGATGACAAGTCTGGAATCCTTGATCATACAATGTGGATAAAGGTTAGCAAATGGAATACAAGATCGCATATTACGGCAACTCCATCTCATACGTGTGACGTACAGCGAAGAGATGAGAGACATGCAATTTATACAGACTTTGGCAAGGTGTTTCCATTACTCACTGTGTTGGCACTACAACACAGTAACATGTAGGACATGTTTGAAGATCACTATGAATATGATTCATGGGTGATTGGCTCACAGTGCAAGTGAGAGTTTGTTGGTATGTATGCCCCGAGAGCCAATCATGGGATGATTGGTGGGATACATTGAGATTGATTTGATAAACATCTAAGGCGAGCATCCAATTCTTTCTGGTTCAGTCATATGAGATAGTGATAGAACAGATTGAATGTCTAGAGAATGACAATACTCAATGGCGTATGCCTTCAGGTTCATGACCTGAATGATGAGATCATACGGATGCTAAGAGTTTGTACATTCTTGATATGTCCCTAGTCGGATGTCATTGTGGAAGGTAGATAGACAACAATGACACACAAGACTAGATTGTGGTGTTGGTTGATGACAGAATCTCATTAGTCATGATATAGAGATATCAAACCAAACACATAGGTACTTGTTAGAGAACAAGTTTATCGGACAGACCCACCGTGAGTTTGACACATGGAACCATGAGATGGTAGTCACAGTCATTACTCACAGTGATGGTGGTGAGTGTGATTCTTAGACCTGAAATCACTGCACTCAACACATGTCGTTGGGCACACTTTGACATCATCAAACGCAGTCCTCAAACATGGGTTGTTATAAAGGTGATGATTGGGTGGCTTTGACACATGGGGCTTTTGAGGGGCGAGTGATAGATATGGGATTCGTCCCTCCTGAGGGAGTTTGATATCCATGGCCACTTGATGAGTAGGATTGAGAAAGGCGTGCACGCATGTGTGAATCAGTATGTGATACTGATGTCATACATATCTCTTCTAGTCTACTCTAAGATCAAGGAAGTGAATGAACGTTGACAGGATGACTGTTCCATGCCTCGAGTTCATTCGGGATATCAGCGACACAGGAATTATATATTCGCTGTAACACCATTCACGGATTGTAGGATGAAAGTTGTTCTCCAACTTTCTACTTTCACTTGGGTAGCACTGATGTGTGACTAGGCACCGCTCTTTGCTTGTGAAGTCATAAGTGTTATGAACTTTCACTACCAACGTGAAATGGACCTGCAGGGTCACACACATAGGATTTAACCTGGAAGAGGAGTTTTGTCCACAAAGCAATGTTTAGATTGATTACTAAAGGAGTTTAGTAGTTCAATTAAACACTCAATCAGTTGATGGCTCAATATTGTATGGTTCAAGGTGTTGGATGCATTGATTGGAGTATCGGATTGATTGAAATCGCATTTGACTGATTTTGCCCAACCTGTGCTCCCAACCGATCGGCTCATGTGATGAACCGGTCGGCTGAGGTTGCTGAACCGGTCGGCTGGAGTGTCCAGGCCGATCGGCTCATGCCCAGGTTGAAACGAACGGTTCAAGGGTTGAACCGATCGGCTCAACTGGTGCAACCGACCAGTTGGGAAAAGTCATGTCGGCAAGAATTTTCCTTTGGTTTCAAATTGCCAATTCGATTGGGAATAATATTGGTATTCAATACCAATTGGGAAAGAAACAAGGAAATCCTTTTTGAGCCGGATTAGGACCATGAACCGATCATTTCAAGTTGCGAACCGGTTGCTTTTTGTGGAAAATTCTCGAACCCTTCTACTCCTGCGTTAGTCCTGCATTGCCCGGGATGGAGAACCCTGTCCCATGACTCTCCTATATATATAGGGGTATTGGGGGCTTCTCAAAGTACAGCTCAGTGCAACCAGTTGCTCTGCAAGTTGTCGTTCTCTCTGGTTTTGGTAACCGTGAGAGAGCCCGAGCAAGTGCTTCCCGTAAAAGGGAGGTGCAGCAAGGGAAGGACAACTGCAGTTGCAACATGATGCAGGAGAGCGTGTTGGTGACTAGTACGTCAACAAGAGGGTGCGACTCCTTCCACTTCCTTGTGGGACAAGGAGTGTGGAGTTCCATGTGGTCCGTGTGGACTACTATAGAGGCGGGAGGACACTGCCGCTTAGGAGGACAACTGTCATCTGACAGTCCGGTCAAGTAGGAGTTGTCAGTCCCGGTGCGACCAGGAGCTGCACATACGCCGTCGAAGTCCGAAGTTGAAGACCGCGCATTGCGTGAGGTATTGTCGCCGAGCAAGCCTCGGGATAAGGTATGATTCGGCAAACCATCCTTTCCTATTATATAGACGTTGACGCGTTTCCTCAGTATGGGTTGGGGAGAAATTTTTTTTCCGCTGCCTTCTCTGTCTCCCCTAAAAACCCAACAAAAACACTTTGTTGTCAGTAGGGTGGTATAAATAATACCCCCTCGTTTCCTTGGGGTATCCAACAAAATACCATTTATCGGACTTGGGTCCAAGCTTATCAGGAAACATTTCTCTGACGTAAGCCTCACAACCCCAAATCTTAATAAAAGACAAATCAGGATGCTTCTCGTGCCATATCTCATATGGCATCTTTTGAACCAATTTAGATGGACTCAGTTAAGTGTAATTGCGGCAGTTTCAAGAGCATAACCCCAGAAGGAAATCGGAAGATCAACAAAACTCATCATTGATCACACCATATCCAGTAAAGTGTGATTCCTTCTTTTAGGCACACCATTATGTTGTGGTGTTCCAGGTGGAGTCCATTGTGATATGATACCATGGGCTCACAGAAGGTCCTCAAACTCCTAGCTAGGGTATTCTCCACCTTGATTAGATCAAAGTTCTTTAATACTTTTACCAAGTTGGTTTTGTACTTCATTCATGAAATCCTTGAACCTTTCAAGGGTTTTTGACTTATGTTTAATCAGGTTCACATAGCCATACCTACTGAAGTCATCAGTGAAGGTAGTGAAGTATTGATACCCACCTCTGTCCTTAGTTCTAAAAGGCCCATATACATCAGTATGTATGAGTCCTAATAGATCACTAGCTCTCTCACCTTTACCTGAAAAGGGAGTCTTGGTCATCTTGCCCAACAAACAAGATTCACATGTCTCTATTGATTCATAATCAAAAGAGTCTAGATAACCATCTTTATGGAGTCTAGAAATGTGCTTCTCATTTATGTGCCCTAGACGACAATGCCAAAGATATGTTTTGTTTGAGTTGTTGAGTTTTTGCCTTTTAGTGTTTATGTTGTATACACTTGTCTCCAGATCTATCAAGTATAGACCATAAGATATTGGGGCACTACCATAAAAGATCCCATCTTTTGAAATGGAACACTTTCCATTCTTAATAAGAAATTCAAAACCATCCTTGTCCAAACAAGAGACGGAAATGATATTCCTATTTATGGAAGGTACATAATAGTAGTTCTTCAACTCTATTATTAGCCCTCTAGGTAGAGTTAACTCATAGGTTCCTACGGCACTGGAGGCAACTCTTACCCCATTGGAAACACGTAGTTCAACCTCTCCTTTCCCCAAAGGACTACTTCTCCTAAGATTCTTCACATTTGAACAAATGAGAGATCCACATCCGGTATCAAGTACCCATGACAAAGAAGTAGTAAAGTTAATCTCTATCATGTATACTCTAGAAGTAGAGATCTCTATCTCTCACTTCTTCTTCCATCGTTCCTTCCATCCTCTCCATGTTTTGATCGTACAAGATTCTAACATTGGTTTGCCGAGAGAACCCTTCTCTCCCTCACCTTTGTCCTTAGAGTTTGTTCCATTGATATCCATCAATGAACTATCCTTCTTCTTAAGCATACATAGAGAAAATTCAAAGGTTATTGGTATATCTGGATTGTACAAAACACTTCTCAGAATCCCTAAGCAGTTATGGAATTTATTCTCATTTATTTTGCCCATTTTAAAAGATGATTCTTTTGCCATTCTATAAGAGAAAATTGCATTTGTCAAAACTCCTTTTGATATGATTTGATTTGAATAAAATTTTATGATAGTTAATTAGGCCTTTAATTAATTACCGCACCCACTATTTTGATTGAAATTGACAGCCCTCACCATCAATTCGGAAGATTGCAGCATACAATCTTCTAGTGGGTCAAGATCCGGAAATCCTCTGAGTCATGGACCAGCTAGGGTTGTCACCCACAACTCAGATCTTCCGGGTAGGCAACTTTTGCCAATTGCATCATATGCAACTCTTGAAAGATGTCATATGCAACTCCTTGCCATGATCACCTCCATTCCTCAAGGTGCTAGATCCTATCTAGGTCACCTTGTTAAGTCTGACCCAAAGCCAACACAATGAATATGGACCCTGCTAGGGCAGACCCACATATCCATCCTTCATGCTTCCATGAGATAGACAGTGCATAATGTTAGGGCGTGCCCACACTTCGCCGATCAAGCTTTTCACATGTGTCGCATTTGGAAGGCATCTAAAACTTTAATATTTAAGGAGGGATTTGGTTTTTATAGGTACATATACATATCCAATCACCACAATACATAGTATGTATCATATACATGCTATATCCTACAGAAAACATGCAAAACGATAAAAGCGATGATTATTGCCATCCTAATGTGATTCCTCGAGCCAAGAGGAATCAAGATCATCTAGGTCCACATCACATGCAACATGTACAAGATGAACTATGTGTTTTGCCTTTCTAGGTTTGATCAACTCATCTCCATGATTGACTGGCTCACCATCAGAGTGGTCCATTGGGTGCCACCAGTCGATCGACTGGAACCTCTAGCCAATCAGTTCACTGGTCATCATGCATCTCCTCATGTCACCACCCACTCATCTCGCTCCTCGAACTGATTGTCTAGAGTGTCAATCGATCGGTTCAAGCCTTGAACTGATTGTCTCTGTCGTCGTCAGGTTGTCTGCCGATGTTTGACATAACAGGAACAAAAAGTCCCATTTACATTTGAATTGAGAAACCCTGAGTTACATTCGGGGGGAGCAAAGGTAGGAATGAAATCTTGAGTTATCTTGATATACATCAAGAAAAGGAGGTAGCAAATCAGTACGCAGACTGAGATGTAAGAAACCACATTCAACCATACATAGACATAGGGTTTATTGGCCATAACCACGCTATACATCCACCAAAAATCTCGTTTAAGGGGACGCACATCGAGTGCATTTATATTTCATATCATATATGTATATTGGGATTTGTGGATTTAGGATTGGACATGCATAAAGCCAATTTTACGTGCATCGTATGCAATAAATAAAGGCGACAAACCACAATCGATCACATCGATAATCCTAAAGTATAGAGCAGTTGACGTGGCTCTGATACCACTATTGGGTTTTAGGGGAGACAGAGAAGGCAACGGAAATTAAAAAAAAATTCTTCTCCCCAAACCCAGTATGAAGGAATCACGTCAACGTCTATACAGTAGGAAGGATGGTTTGTAGAGGCGTACCTTGTCCCAATGCTTGCTCGACGATGTTACCTCATGGCTTGCGCAGTCTTCACCTCTAGTCTTAGACGGTGTCTGTGCAGCTCCTGGTCTCACTCGGACTGTCGAGATTGACAGTTGTCCTCCGAGCGGCAGAAGTCTCCCGCCTCTGAAGTAGTCTACAAGGACCACCTGGAACTCTAATCGTCTTATCACACAAGGCACCGGAAGGAGTCGTTCCCTACTATCAGTGTACTAGTCACCGACACACTCTCCTGCCACCAGTCACTTTTCTACAGTCGTCTTTCCCTTGATGTGCCTCCCTTATCGGGTAGCACTTGCTCGGGATCTCTCGATTACCAAAACTAGAGAGAATGAAAACTTTGTAGAGAAACTGGTGTTCAAAGTTGTACTTTGAGAAGCCTCCAATACCCTTATATATATAGGAGGGTCATGGGACAAGGTTCTCTACCCCAGGAAATGTGAGATTAAAGCAGGAGTAGAAGGGTTTGATATTTTCCACAAAACAACCAACTGCGCCAGCTGTACCACTCATTTCAAGCATGAACTGATCGGTTGGGGACCTGAGCCAATCAGTTCACACTTGAACCGATCAATTGGGTTACTTGATCCGATCGATTCACTTCTGAAACGATCAGTTCACTACCCTGGTTAGTTCCCAGTTGACTTTTCCTCTTTTGTTTCGAATTGATCTAAATACGAATTCTTGTTGCAAACAAATTGGGCAAGTGAAATGAAGAGAAATTTCTTGCCAACCCGGCTTTCCCAACTCACTCGGTTGGACCAGTTGAGCCGATCGATTCAACCCTTGAACCAGTCAGTTCAGCCTATCCTGAGTTGGTCAGTTCATCACATGAGTTGATCGGTTCATGACATTAGCCGATCGGTTGGGAGTGCAGATTGTGCAAAATTAGCCAATTGTAGTTTCAATCAATCTGATACTCTAATCAATCGGTCCAACACCTTGAACACTATGACATTGATCTATCAATTGTTTGAGTGTTTAATTGAACTACTAAACTCCTTTAGTAATCAATCTAAACATCATTTGTTGATAAACTTCTCTTCCAGGTTAAATCCTTTGTGTGAGACCCTACAGGTCCATTTCACGTTGGCAATGAAAGTCCATAATATTTATGACTTCATAAGCAAAGAGCGGTGCCTAGTCACACATCAGTGCGGCCCAAGTGAAATAGAAAGTTGAAGAACAACTTTCAATCCTACAATCCACGAATGGTGTTACAATGAATGTATAATTCCTTTGTCACTAATGTCTTGAATGAACTCAAGGCATGGTATAATCATCTTTTCAACGTTCATTCATTTCCTTGATCTCAGAGCAGACTGGGTGAGATGTGTGTGACATCAATATCACATATTGATTCACACATGCATGTTCATGCCTTTCTCAATCCTACTCATCAAGTGGCCATGGACATCAAACTCCCTTAGGAGGGACAAATTCAATATCTATCACTCACCCCTCAAAAGCCCCATGTGTCAAAGTCACCCAATCATCACCTTTATAACAACCCATGTTTTAGGACTGCGTTTGATGATGTCAAAGTGTACCCAACAACATGTGTTGAGTGTAGTGATTTGAGGTCGAAGAATCACACTCACCACCGTCACTATGAGAGTTGATTGTGACTACCAAATCATGGTTCCATGTGTCACTCTCACAGTGGGTCTGTCTGGTACACTTCTTCTCAAACAAGTACCTATGTGCTTGGTTTGATATCACTATATCATGACTAATGAGATTCTGTCATCAACCAACACATAATCTAGTCTTTAGTGTTATTGATGTCTATGGTTATTTCCACAATAACAACCGACTAGGGACTAAACAAGAATGTATACTCTTAACATCTGTATGATCTCATCGTTTAGGTCCTCAACCCAAAAGAATACGTCATCAAGTAAAACAATTCTTTTGGCATCTATCACGTTGCACTATCATCTCAGAAATAGTTAAACTTATAGATCAGAAATTGCCTTTATTATTATTCAAATCATTTACAAAGTATCCCATTACAATCATCACATGACTTGCTCTATGGGCATACATACCAACATCTACTAGAAGAGTTTTAATCAATGTAGAAGCATGAATTAATACTGTAATAGTAGGAAAAGACCATATCGATTTCTGTGTTCAGGATTCTATGAAGAGACCTTCCTTGTTTGAATCGGTCTACTTTATATATAGTTACATTCAATTCTATGAGGCAGTTCAAGAGAAGAATTCTATGGTTGACCCTCTAATGAGAGGGAAGAAGACCCACAAGTTGTTGAATTACTTGACTATCTAAACCAATCACAGGATGACTATAGTGATGAAGAGGATAAAATTGTAGAAACTATGAAATATGCTTCGGTGGAATAGTCTCCTGAAGAAAAAGAAGCACCAAAATCCAAGCCGAGTTGAAACAATTCCTAAAGGCTAGAAGTATGGATTTCTCAATGTTTAAGAGAGAAATGAGGTTCATTAGAAATGCTACTCTAATAGAAGAACAACAGGAAAAATTGCTAATTAAACTCTAGTTGATAAGGAAAGAAATTGGATATTATGTGGAAGATATTGGAGGTTTGAGTCCTATTGATTCCATGTACATGATCCACCTAGAAGATGATGCAAAGACTCTTACACAACCTCAAAGGAAACTCAATCAGAATTTAGGAGAAGTTGTAAAAAAGGAATTCATAAAACTTCAAGATGTGTGGATTATATATCCCATCAGTGATAGTAATTGGGTAATCCCATTCATGTAGTAGCCAAGAAATGAGGCAGCAACTGGAACAATAGTCATAGAAGAAAATGGCAACAAGGTAGCAATCAAAATAGTCATAGTCTGGAGGATGTGCATTGATTATAGAAAATGAAACATTGCAACAAAGAAAGATCATTCCCCATTGCCCTTCCTTGATCAATTTCTGGAGCATTTGGCTCACCATTCATTCTTATGCTTTCTCCACAAATATACAAGATTCTATTCGGTTTACATGCACTCAGATGACCGAGAAAAGACCACATTCACCTGTATTTATGGAATTTATGCCTTTAGGGGAATGCCATTTGGGATCTACAATGCAGCTGCAACATTCTAAAGGTGCATGAACTCCACATTCATGAACTTCTTATAAGATATCATGGAAATTTTTATGGATGACTTTTCTATTTATGGAACCAATTTTGATGGCTGCTGAAGAAATGTATCTCAAGTTTTAAAATTCTTTGAGGAAAAGTAACTCATGTTGAACTAGGAAAAGTGTCTTTTCATGGTACAAGAAGAAATTGAGTTGCAGTACAAGATCTCTAGAAAAGGAATCAAAGTAGAGAAAAGTGGAAGCCATATCTAAGATTCCACCTCCTTGATCTGCTACTGATGTAAGAAGTTTTCTTGGACACACTGGATAGTACATGAGATTTGTTAAAGATTTCTCAAAAATCTCTAGACCTACGTCCAATCTCCTTTTCAAAGATGTGTTTAATTTTATTGATGAATGCATGAAAGCTTTCAACACCTTGAAGAGTGCTCTAACTAATATGTTGATCCTTCAAGCTCTAGATTAGGAACTTCTCTTTGAATTGATGTGTGATGCGAGTGACTATGCGGTCCGAGAGGTGCTATGACAAAAGAAAGACAAAAGGCACCATGTCATCTACTACGCAAGCGAAACTGCTAATGAGGCTCAAATCAATTACACCACAACTGAGAAGGAAATGATGGTCAATTTGAAAAATTTAGGTCCTACCTAATAGGAGTGAAATTGTATACTGATCATGGAGCTAAAAGTATATGATGTAGAAAAAAGATACAAAGCCTAGACTTTTGAGGTGCGCATTACTACTACAGGAGTTTGACCACGAGATCATAGATAACAAAGGGACAATTAATGTAGTTGTCTAGAATCATAGTGGTTGATGACAATTCCCTTAGAATAAATCATAATTACCAGATGAAGTTTTGATGATGGCAAAGACCATACAAGCTTCCGTATCATGGTTTGTTGATATATGCAACTATTTGGCATGCACCAATTACTATCGGACATTACCTATAATGAAAAGAAAACGTTTTTTCCAACATGAAAAATTATTATTGGGATGACCCCTTTCTATTAAGAAAATGTGATGATAACCTTTACAAAATGTCTATTCTAAAGGAGGAAGTACCATAAAATCCTATATGAGTGCAATTCTTCATTGTATCGCAGGCACCTGGGTGGATACAAGACTGCAAGTAAAATTCTACATTTGGTTTTCATTACCCCACCTTTTTCAAAGATGCTCATTGTAACATACTAGATCTCGGACTCTACCCTGGAAGTTGACATTTTGGACTTAGCCAAACAAGGTTGAAGGTTACACCTAAATAGATGTTTAGTATAACCCCAATGAGCTAATGCATGTATATATCACCTTAATGTAACCTAATGTTCTAACATTAATCTTAGGTTTATAATGGATACATAAAATATGCCACATAAAAACATCAAAGATAACTTTTGGATGAAGTTTGGTCCAATTTGGATGTTGTTTATGCAAGTTATGCAATTTTAGGTACATTTTGGACTTTTCTACAATTTACCCAATTGGGAGGTTTTCTTTACAAATTGTCACTTGCATTATAATCATTATACATTCCCTTACCATTCTCAAGTTTTTGAACCATAGGGCGCCTAGTTGCACCTTGGTTTGAGGTGCTTCTTTCCAGGGCATTTTATGGATTACTCTCTTTATAAATGAGCTTATCTTTAGAAGCTATCAACCAATGGGGTTATTTCTTTGATTGGAGGTCGATTGGGATGGCCTATAAGTGTCCATAAACTTACATTTGATATTAAAGAATCCTCTATGACTTGTCCTCTTACATGTCCATGAAATCCCTAGGCTAAGGACACATGGAAAGCTCCATGGACACCTCATGCTTGACTTCTTCCTTATCCATAAAGGTTTGCATGTCCATAGGCACCTTTAGCGTTGGACACATGGAAAGTAACTTGAAACCTCGTGCTTGACTTCTTCCTTATCTGTAAAGGCTTGCATGTCCATGGACACCCTTATACATGACACATAGAAAGTCTCATAGACACCTCATACTTGACCTCTTTCTTTATATAGCCATATCTACCCCTTCCCAACTTCCAATTCGAAAACTCTTGCTCTCCTTTATTCCTTCTACATTAGAGAATTATTACTAATCTGTTTTTACATGAAGGTTTTGTCCCAAGGTAAAAGTAGGTGCCTACCTTGGTGAAGAAGGATCCTAGGGTTCCAAAATTTATCTATTTAGGATTTCTTAAGCTCCTCCTTGGTGATTTTGACCAAAACTAGTAAGTATCCTCCTTTCCTTCCCTATTTTCATGTTGTAGTCTTCCTTCCACCTTCTTCCAGGTGGGAACCATGTCCTTCCATGGTGAAAACCCACCTAGAACCCATAAACACCTCATCTCCATGTGCTTTTGTTAGGGTTTTTCACCTCTAAACTGGAGAAGGTGCTTCTTGCTCGAGATAGGAACATTGTTGGAGAAACCTACCTCTCTAAGCTTGGGAACCTTACTTATTGGACCTTTTCACCTTCCCTAGAGGTTCTTTGGAGGCCTAGGCTTGGATCTAGGACTGACTTAGTATGTTTAGACTCTAAAGTTGTGGGACGATGTATCCCCTATTCTTCTATGTTGAGCAATTCACCTATGCTTATTCATTCTCTTTGTCCTATGGACATTAGCCTATACATAATGTCTTTTGTTTTGAAAATCATGGTTCATGTAAACTACCTTATTTGATATTGATCATGTTATGAAGGATATTCTTTTGAAATCTTATGCTTTGTTCATGATGGAACTCTAAAAGATGACATGTGATGTCTTTTGCCCACTTATGAGGTGGATGTATATTTTGGTCACTTATGTAGTTACTAGTTTATATATTATGACCATACTTACTACTTGCCTCTACATTTAACATGCTATGTGATTCAATATAACTAGAGCAGTGTAATTGCATTGGTTTTTATGGCAAATATGTTATTTCCTGTCAAGCAGATGTGATATTTCTTGCTCTTTTGGGATGGAAAGAAACCTCATACCCAGGGCAAGATGTGTGATTCTTGGCCCATGTTTTATATATTTGGGAGATTGGAAGTATTCCTTTCTCTATCAAGTTTCAAGTGTATGAGACTTGGCCACCTTTGTGTTTATATTGTTCTAGGGCTATGTTTATCTCACATGCGTGCATGTTGACGATATGGGGTGTGTGACCTAATTCTTTACATGTGCTTGTGTGGCACAATCTTTATGTTTTATTAATGGAAATTATTCTTTTGTTATCATATGATTTCAATTCCTTTTCGCTTGATACCCATTTGGGTGGTCCTTATCATTTCTATGGGAAACCTTTTATATTTGATGTCCTTTATTCCATATATTGCTCAATTTCCTATTTAGTATGCACATACCAGCCTTTACTAATGTCATCTATTTTTACTTCTTGCTGGGGTATGCTTCCAACCCTAGGTGAAGGACTTGGATGATAAGACATTAATTTTTGGACTAACTTAAGGAGCTAAAGCTTGGATACAGTTGTTATGGTTTAGATATTCCTCTACATAGATCCTTATGTTGTATCATTGTTGTAAACCCTAATGGGAGATTTTGATGTACTTTGGTAATCTTTTATGAAAGTTGAAAATAGTCAGTTGTTTTTATTCCACTGCTGCATTTTGGTTGTTTTGAATACCATTTATTGAAGTTTGAAAATTTTTCACCTATTCTAGCATACCTTTGAGTGTGTTTGGAATGGTTGTTTTATTCTTCATTTTTTCTTTAGTAAGGGGGTGATCCCACCTCCTTACATCATGGTATAAGAGCCCATGTAGTCGGAATATGACTATTTCAATTTTGTCTCCTTAGTTAGAATACTTGCCTTACCTTTAAGTGACATGTTTGCCCTAGAGTTGATTAATAGATGATGCATGGTTTATTTAGGATCCTATAGTTTCACATTAGAATAATGATGACTAGATCCCTAAAATACTTACAAGTAAAAGATGCATAAGTAACCATTGTAACTTGAGGTTGTTTAGCTTGGCCTTTAGGTAGCTACTAGGACATGAAGTTGAAAGCAAATGTGTGTAGAATGGAT
Organism: Alisma plantago-aquatica; assembly: GCA_963693085.1. Taxonomy (NCBI): domain Eukaryota; kingdom Viridiplantae; phylum Streptophyta; class Magnoliopsida; order Alismatales; family Alismataceae; genus Alisma; species Alisma plantago-aquatica. Next base: position 66,714,104 of record OY856410.1, on the reverse strand, counting down.
CAAGGTTTGGGGGCTGGAAAGATTTTCCTCCGCACTACTAGCTTGGTCTATGAGGACTCTCGAATTCGTATGATATCGGCCTGGTCTGATCTGATATGAATTGTTCTAAATAGCATGCTTTTAGGAAATAGTAGCCTTAGACATCCATATGATTTATCTTTAGGGACACTAATATGTTGAACTAGTCTCTCAGGTGTAAAGACTTGTTTGAGGATGGATAAGAGCAAGTTAACCCATAGTTCATAGTTAGTCTTTACAAGTTATGTTTTTTTTGCATGATGCTTATGTAGTTGGATGTAAGGAAGTGTAGTTGAACCTTTTGTACCTAAAGAATAGTTTTGAATTAATAATATGAATCCTTTAAGGTGTGGTGAATAAGTTGTTTTCTTATATGTGGATGTTTTGATTTCAAGGATGAAATCCCTTTAAGGGGTGGTGTGCGGTAACATACTAGATCTCAGACCCTACCCTAGAAGTTGACATTTTGGACTTAGCCAAACAAGGTTGAAGGCTAGACCTAAATAGATTTTTAGTATAGCCCAATGAGCTAATGCATGTATAGATCACCTTAATGTAACCTAATGTTCTAACATTAATCTTAGGTTTATAATGGATACATAAAATATGCCACATAACTCATTTTGGTGGTAATATGAAGATAAGAAACTTAATTGGATGAATAATTTAGATAATGGGTCGTTAATGGGCCATATGACATATTCCATAAAAAGTCTCAAAAGTGGAAACAAACTTCAAATTCTAAATCTACATATCAAAATTAGTCTACATGTCAAATTTCATCTAATTTGGACAACCTTGAAATATTAGGATAAGTTTAGGAGAGAGAAAATGAATAAAAGAAATAAGTAATGAAAAATGTGATTATATAACTTCAAAAGATGTAAATAATGTCAAATTTGTATTCAAAACATCAAATATAACTTGTGGGTGAAGTTTAGTCCAATTTGGATGTTGTTTGTGCAAGTTATGCAATTTTAGGTACATTCTGGACTTTTATGCAATTTACCCAATTGGGAGGTTTTCTTTGCAAATTGTCACATTCATTATATTTATTATACCTTACATTACCATTATCGAGTTTTTGAAGCATAGGTCGCCTAGTTGCACCTTGATTTGAAGGTGTTTCTTTCCAAGGGCATTTTAGGGATTACTCTTTTTATAAATGAGCTTATCTTTAGAAGCTATCAACCAATGGGATTATTTCTTTGATTGGAGGTAGGTTGGGATGGACTATAAGTGTCCATAAACTGAAATTTGATATTCAATAAGTCTCTATGATTTGTCCTCTTGCATGGCCATGAAATCCCTAGGCTAAGGACACATGGAAAGCTCCATGGACACCTCATGCATGACTTCTTCCTTATCCATAAAGGTTTGCATGTCCATAGGCACCCTTAGCATTGGACACATGTAAAGTAACTTGACACCTCGTTCTTGACTTCTTCCTTATCCATAAAGTCTTTCATGTGCATGGACACCCTTATACATGACACATGGAAAGTCTCATAGACACCTCATACTTGACCTCTTTCTTTATATAGCCATATCTACCCCTTCCCAACTCCCAATTCGAAAACTCTTGCCCTACTTTATTCCCTCTAGATTAGAGCATAATTCCTACTATATTTTTCCATGAAGGTGTTGTCCCAAGGTAAAATGAGGTGCCTATCTTGGTGAAGAAGGCTCCTAGGGTTCCAAAATTTCTCTATTTAGAATTTCTTAAGCTCCTCCTTGGTGATTTTGACAAAAACTAGTAAGTATCCTCCTTAACTTCCCTATTTTCATGTTTTTAGTCTTCCTTCCACCTTCTTCTAGGTCACAATCATGGCCTTCCATGGTGAAACCCCACCTAGAACCCATAAACACCTCATCTCCATGCTCTTTATTAGGGTTTTTCACCTCTAAAGTGGAGAAGGTACTTCTTGCTCAAGATAGGAGCTTTGTTGGAGAAATCATCCTATCTAAGCTTGGGAACCTTACTTATTGGACCTATCCACCTTCCCTAGAGGTTCTTTGGAGGCCTATTCTTGGATCTAGGACTGACTTGGACTGTTTAGACTCTAAAGTTGAGGTATGATGTATCCCCTATTCTTCTATGTTGAGCAATTCACCTGTGCTTATTCATTCTCTTTATCCTATGGACATTAGCCTATACATAATGTATTTTCATTTGAAAATCATGGTTCATGTGAACTACCTTATTTGATATTGATCATGTGATCATGTATATTCTTTTGAAATCTTATCTTATGCTTTATTCATGATGGAACTCTAAAAGATGACATGTGATGTCTTTTGCCCACTTATGAGGTGGATGTATATATTGGTCACTTATGTGGTGACTAGTTTATATATTATGACTATATTTTCTACTTGGTTCTACATTTAACATGCTATGTAATTCAGTAGCACTAGAATAGTGTAATTGCATTGGTTTTAATGGAAAATGTGATATTTCCTACCAAGAAGATGTGATATTTCCTGCTCTTTTGGGATGGAAAGGAACCTCATACCCAGGGCAAGATGTGTGATTCTTGGCCCATGTTTATATATTTGGGAGATTGAAAGTATTCCTTTCTCTATCAGGTTCAAGTTTATGAGACTTGGCCACCTTTGTGTTTATATTTTTCTAGGGCTATGTTTATCTCACATGCATGCACATTGATGATATGGGGTGTGTGTCCTAATTCTTTACATGTGCTTGTGTGGCACAATCTTTATGTTTTATTAATGGCAAGTATTATTTTGTTATCATATGATTTCAATACCTTTTCTCTTGATACCCATTTGGGTGGTCCTTATCCTTTCTATGGGAAGCTTTTTTTATTTGATGTCCTTTATTCCATATATTGCTCAATTTCCTATTTAGTATGCGCATACCAGCCTTTACTGATGTCATCTATTTTCTATTCTTGTTGGGGTATGCTGCCAACCCTAGGTGAAGGACTTGGATGATAAGGCATGAAGTTTTGGACTAACTTAAGGAGTTAAAGCTTGGAGACAAAGTTGTTATGGTATATATTTCCCTCTACGTAGATCCTTATGTTGTATCATTGTTGTAAACCCTAATGGGAGATTTTGATGTACTTGTGTAATCTTTTATGAAAGTTGAAAATAGTCAGGTGTTTTTATTCCGCTGCTATACTTTGGTTGTTCTAAATACCATTTATTAAAGTTTGAAAATTTTACACCTATTCTAGCATACCTTTGAGTGTGTTTGGAATAGATGTTTTATTCTTCAATTTTTTTAGTAAGGGGGTGATTCCGCCTCCTTACACTCATTCTTATGCAAAGACACATAAAGTGTGTCAAAACACTAGAAACATTTTGAGAAGAAATTAGATTTCTCTCTCTGATTGGATTGAGGTAGAGATTTTTGACGTCTAGGAAATGAACTACATGGGACCTTTCCCATCATCACTAGGTAATCATTATATTTTGGTTGCAGTTGACTACTTATCCAAGTGGGTAGAAGTAGTGGCTACTCCCACTTGTGTTTTCAAAGTTGTAATGAGGTTGTTCAAGAAGGTCATTTTCTTGAGATATGGGTTCCCATGTGATGTGAGATCTGATTTTAGGGAGAGACGATTTAAACCCTGCTATGAAAATATTTAGTGAAGCACAAGATTGCCACCTCTTTTCACCCTCAAAAATTAGGACAAGTCAAAGTGTCCAATAGGTAGATCAAGATGATTCTAGAAAAGATTGATGGAAGTATAAGAAAGCATTGGGCTATGAATCTTAGTGATGCCCTATGGTCACGTCGTAGGGCCTATGAAACTCCTATAGGTACCACTCCCTATAGACTGGTACCTGGCATGGCCTACCACCTTCTAGTAGAACTCAAGCATAAATCCTTTTGGGCGATCAAGTTCCTCAACATCGACCCAGAGCTAGTAAGAAATAAGATTTTTTGCAATTATAAGAGTTGGAAGAGTTAAGGTTGCATGCCTATGAGATTGCTAGGATTTATAAGTAGAGGACCAAGGTGTGGCATGATGCACGCCTAAGGATAAAATATGTCACTAAAAAATACAAGATATTGTTGTTTAACTCGAGCATCAGTATCTTCCCTAGAAAACTTCGGTTAAGAGAGACATGGCCATTTACTGTATTGGATAAATATCAGTTAGGAATGATGAAATTTTTTAGCTAGAACTCTAGAGATTTCCACATAAATGGCCACAGGGTGAAGAGATTCTATGAAGATGTGGCCTTCTCATGAAGAACAGAGATTCAGTTAGATGAATTACCTCCATCACCTTCAGAATATGACAAGTGAAGATCCTAGATAAAGTAAAAAAAAAGACTCTAAACTAGTTCTTCTGGGAAGCAACCCAACTCTTTTTGAACTATGCATTTTGAATTTCTAGTTTTCATAATTTCTCCATTACTAGGTTTTATTTTAATTAATTTTTAACCTTTAGTTTGTTCTATTTTGACCATATTCCTAGATTAACCTTACAATTATTATATAAATTTAGTTTACATATAATAAAGTTAGTGAATGATCTAGAAATGATTTCATTGTATGAAGGTACTTCAATTGGTTGAGCTATGTGTTCAACCATTGATTGCTCAAATAGGGAACCCATGGAAGGCCACTCACTATAACTATCGACTTCCATCCTTTAAATACCAAGTATTGTCCATCCATCAAGTTCCAACTAGAATGAAGGTCATTAGTTTCTAATGAAGTAACTATATATGCCATTGGAAGCTAGATGCATTGATAACCATCAAGTTTCATTCCCCTACCTTGTCGTCGGAAGTCAAGTGATGACAAACCATCATCTTGAGTAAGAACTGACCTCCCATTAGAAGGCATATAGTTGACCCACCTTTGGATGGTGCATCTAGGCATTGGAAGCCGGAAAAACACACATCAAAGTTCAGGCGAGCCCCACCTCCATGAAAAGAGGACACTAATAAAGCAGTAAGGGGCGACACTTGTATTCCCCTAACAAACATTTGGTGTAAAAGCAGTAGAGAGAAGTTAAACCCTAATCCCACCTATTCCACCTAATTCTATCAAAAGACAAACAATTAGTGACGTCGCTTGGTTGCCTTTGATTCATGAACATCATCTTCTACATTCACCATCAGAAGGTCCAAGGCTTGGTAGTAGACCTCTCCAAGAAGGTGTGATGGTGTCGACATCATGCTGACTAGTAGAAATAAATGACGCACCAATAGAGACAGGGTGCAAAGAACCTCCTAGACTACAACACAACAGAAGTCTTGGTGTGGCAGAGCACGTAGGACCTCAATGATCATAGGTACTCCCCTTAAACTTGCTTCTACTTCTTTTTTTCGACTTGGAGACACAAAGACCTAGAGCTTGCGATAATGCTGACTACCATCAATATGAAGTGTCGTAGTCTTTTCTCTTTCCTTCATTTTCAACTTTTCCCACATTTTCCAATTCGTATTCGTTCTCAGATCTTCACTTTGAAGACCATTGGTTCTCATGTAGTGAACCTGACCTCTTCCTTCTGAAGGGGGTTCCTGTAACATCCCTGACCTGGGTTATGTGTTAACCCTAGATGTTTTGTCTAATAAGGTTGAGTAGATGCTTAATCTTATATTGGGAAAAGTAATTAGGGCCCATGAGAAACTTATGTTTCAATTTTGGTCCTGTTTGGACAATGTTGAAGCAATGTTTGCTTATTTTGGACTAATGTGCAAATTACCCAAGTTGAGGGGTTTATGTGCAAATTGTGCATGATAATATGTTCCTCATGTGTTGAAGCATCATGAGAGTGAATATGATGTTGAGGTATGTCTTATGGAAGCCTGAATACCAAGAAAGAGCTGATAAAGCAATGTTTGTGCATTAAAACCTAGTTTTGGAGTAATGTGCAATTTACCCAAAACCTGGGGTTCAATATGAAAATTACCACTTCAATTAGGTCCTTAATGTTTCTTGTCATCATGTAGAGCAAATAAAATGAGAGGGGCACCTCATTTGAATTAAGTTGGAGGAGAGAGAATCTTGGTATTAAAATAATTACGATTTAATCTTAAGTGAAACCCTAATTCAATTTAGGGCAAAAATAATTGTATTAATTAAAGGGCCTTCAACCAAAATGTTATTGGTTGATTTTGAATAAGTATGGAATTTCTTTTTCCAATATAAGGAACGAAAATATCCTAAGTAGGTGAAATTCCACTCACCTTATTATAAGGAAAAGAATTTCCACTCAAAAAGATATATTAATATTATAATGGATTAAGGTGCTTATTTTCTTTTCCCTTAATCCATGGATAATGGAAGGGAGTTCGGTGGGGATAGAGATGCCCTTGCATTCAAGAAACCAAGGGGGAAGTGGTGGAAACAATTTTGGAATTAAAAGACTTTTATAAAGTATCTTCTCTCTCATCAATTTCCTTATAAAAATGCCCTTTCCAAGCCAAATGAAAGGCTTTTCTCGACCCTTTTCTTTCTCTCCTTGCTTTGGCCGACCAAGGGATCTTAGGAGGAGAAGAAAGACGAAACCCAACCTGTAGGTAAGGTTCTTGATCCATTTCTCCTTGATTTCATGGTGGAAATCAAAAATAAATTATGGATTCCTTCTTACTTTGATCTCCTCTTCAACCCTAGCCAACTTTTACAATCAAAAGCTTGAGGACGAGCCTAGGGGGAGTTGCAAGAGCTTCATCCACCATTAATGGCGTGAGCTTGGAGCTTTGGAGCTCAATTGGAGGCGGTTTTTATAACTTAAACCCTTAAACATTGCTATTGCATCAATTCTCTATGCTTTCCTGATTGATTTCTTCAATTTGATACACTCTTGTTTCTTTAATGCAAATTTCCATCAAGAAAGGTTGTTGTTCTTGGTTGTTCGAAGGAAGGGGATGATTACATCATCCTAGATGCTTATCCAAAGAAAATTACCAAGACAAACGGTTTTGATAGCTATTCCAAATCGTTTTAATTTGATTGGCTATGCGGTTTCAGCAAACCATTTAAAGACAAACGGTTTGAAACCGTTTGGGAGAAAACAGTTTGAAACCGTTTGGGAGAAAACGGTTTCAAGACCGTTTTAGATGGTTGACCAAGCATTTACCATTTGGGAATTTTGTTCCTAATTATGTAGGCTAATGAACCACCAAATTTGAGGGCTTAACTCCAAAGGAATCGTAGGTTGAAGGCCAATCAATTAGGAAAATCGAATTGAATTAAATGCTGATTTTCAACCTGATTAACTTGACCTGTTTGGGCGAACGGTTTCAAGACCGTTTGAGTGAGTTGACCAAGCATTGACCGTTGCGGATTCCTGTTCATAATTATTTTGGTTGATGACCCTTCAAATTTGAGGGATTAACTCACAAGGAAGCGTGAGTTTAAGGCTAATCAATTAGGGAAACCTATTTGGATTAAGTGCTGATTATCAATCTGATTTAATTGAACTTTTTGGGCAAACGGTCTCAAGACCATTTGAGTGCGTTGAACAAGGGTTGACCGTTTGATATTACTGTTCCTAATGATTTGTTCTAATGACTCACTAAATTTTAGGGATTAACTCCCAAGGAATCGGGAGTTGAAGGCTATTCAATTGGGAAAACCCTAATTGAAAACAGTGCTGAAATTCCAATGAGTTAATTGGAGATTTTGGGTTGATTAGCCCAAACGGTTTCAAGATCGTTTGCGAATTACCCAAACGGTCTCAAGACCGTTTGGGGGTCACCCCAAGACCGTTTGGAGGTCTGGGGTCAATTATAGTTGACCAATTGAAGGTCTAAAGGTACCAAATCATATTGCAATTAAGTGTTGATTAGTTGATCAACTCGATAGACCAAACCTTGATGAAATTTCACTAGAATCCAAAGGTTGGATGAGCCAAACGGTCTAAAGACCGTTTGGTGGTCAACCAAGACCGTTTGGAGGTCTAGGGTTGAGTATGGTTAGGTGTTTGAAGGTCTAAAGATACCAAGTTGATATACAATGCAATGCTGATTTGGTGATCAATCCCATGATCCAAACCTTAATTGGATGGCTTGGATTTGAGTGATTTGATGGGAAAACGGTATCAAGACCGTTTGGAGGTCATCCAAACGACCTCAAGACCGTTTGGGGTCAGGTCATACCCAATTTGGATGATGGTTCAAAAGTTTCAAAGTAAACAATCTTGCATTGATGAGTGTTGTTGAATCATCGATTCTAAACCCTAATTCAATTGATTCAAACCCTAATTGATGACTAATTGAGGGTTAATTGAGGGTCAAATAAGGTGAAGGTTGATCTATTTAACTCAATTGAAGTATGAGGATACGTCCAATTGGTGATTGGTTCCATGAATTCAATGATTGAAGGAATCAACATTGGAAACCCTAATCCAATTTGATTGGTTGAGACCATATCTGGTCCATGCTGTTTTGAGGAGGTTTGGGCCAAACGGTCTCAAGACCGTTTGAGTCCAAGCGGTCTCAAGACCATTTGGGGCCAAACGGTCTCAAGACCGTTTGGGGCCAAACGGTCTCAAGACCGTTTGAGACCAAACGGTCCCAAACCATTTGAAGACCAAAGACCATTCAATTTTAAAATCGTTTGGTGATGAAACCTCAAAAACTGATTGAAGGTTGTTGGTAATTTAATCACTTGGTAATTGAAGGTAATGATAGTTCCAAAAATCCTATGATGGTTAGTGATGATAACCAATGAAGGTACAAAGGTTGAAACCCTAATAGTACCTAAGTGATTAGTGCCAATTAAGGGATGGACCTTAATCGCTTATAGGATCAATGACTTGATAATCATAGTTGTATGTACTCAACTGAAGGGTGATATGACCTAATCAAGTTGAGAAGTTGATAGCATGAATTCATACATGAATATGATTCATTTGGTGATTAAGGGTTGTGATCCTTAAGTAAAGAGATCATGAAACCCTAAACATGAACATAAACCCTAATTGACAGGGTTATTGAACTCAAATCATAGTTGAGGGAGTATCCATGTAAATCCATAGTTGAGGGTGTATCCATGTGAAAACCTAGTTGAGGGAGTATCCATGTGATATCCTAACTGAGGTTGCATCCATGTGAAACCCTAAATTAGAGTGATTTCATGAGAAACCCTAATTGGAAATGATTAGTAAACCCTAATTATGGGCAAAGTGATATGAAACCCTAATAAAGGGTGATGCTATATACAATCTCTATTCTAAAGAAGGGAGATGGTATGTGAAACCCTAATCCCTAATGAAATAATAGAATTCATACTTGAATATGATTCATGAGGTGAACTCCTGTAGCACGACCGTGTAAGGTAGCATGGCCGTGGTGGCTTCCCTTAGCATGGCCGTTTTTGGTTGCACGGCCGTGGTACTCTAAGCTTGTCTTAGAGTTCTTTTGAAAAGGACCTAGCATGGTATTTTTGTTAATTTATGACTTATGGGTGAATCCATAGTATTGGCAATAGTTGTATGCTCCAAGTGAGTGATTGATGATCACTACTTTACATGATGAATGTGATGAAATGGTGCATAAAATATTAGGATGGGTAATACCCTAATACAAGATAAGTATATGAACTCAAATAAGATAATGGTGTTGAGGGAAGTGATACATCAAGATATGATAGATATCACATCCAACACCCCAATACTGGTATACCTTGATATGTTATAAGTCCAATATAATTGGATGAATAACACATGAGATGTGCCATGTCAATGGTTACATTGAGATGAAATGTATCATGTTGAATGTAGGCCAACATGCCTTATGAAAAAGGGTTAATCCAAACCTATAAACTATGATGTAATCATAGTCTGGTAAAGATGAAAGAGAAATTCATGTTGTGTGTTGATAATTCATTTAATGATAAATGATGAGAATAATGAAGTATGATTAAAATACTTATTATTCCATAATGATTCCTCGCTATGTGAACCCTAATACAGGGTAATACTATATGAACCCTAACACAGGGCAATTGCTATGTGAATCCCTAATGTAGGGTAAATGCTATGTGAATCTCTAATGTAGGGTGATTGCTATGTGAGTCCCCAATGCAGGGTGGTGTTATGTGAAGCTCTAACACAGAGTAATTCTATGTGAAGCTCAAATACAGACTAATGGGTTATGAATATAATAAGATAACCCTTGCATTGCATGGTACTGATATGTAATTGCATCATGATTACTAATCATGCAGATATGATGAGAAGATGAGCATAGCTAGGTATGGGCTATGATGTTCTGTACATTGAAAATGTTCTATAGACCTTATAAGCTTTCATATGTCTTGTTGCCTATTAAGGGGTAATAAGAGGTGATATGAGCTTTGTGAACTATGTCCAATACTTTGTGTAGAAAGAATTATAATGTCCTTGGTCAGATGACCTGAAGGTATGAAGTTACTCGATAAGTGGTAATAAGTGTTCTATGATGAGATAAGGGTTTAAATGCCCAGATTCTATAATCATAATGATGAATGTGTTAAGAAGAGGAATTGTGCTTGATGAGTTGAGGGATTGAGATCCCAATACTTTGAGAAAAGAGTGTGGCTACAGGCCATGACTCCACTATGACAACGCTAGGCTTTAGATATATGATCTAAGCCTGAAGAGAGTTAATGTTGTGATAATGATTTTGTAGTGGATAAATGTTATACATGTTCTTCATATTCCCTAATGGATATGTGATATGATGCTCTTTCAAGTTATAGCTGCAATGTTGAATAAGATTAATGTTCTAATCTGTTAGACATTAAAATATCTGCTGCCATATAAATATGATTCCTCCATTCATAATTATCTTCTTAAGTTGCAATAATAATGTTACTAGCAGAGAGTTATAACTCTCGCTGGGGCAATTTTTATAATTGTCTCACCCCCGTGGGAACCACATTTTTAGGTGGACGCGGACGAGGAGACAGGAATCCTTCAATAGGCGAAGGACAACAACTGCAGTAGGGACAACAGTGAAGTCTCAGGTGGAGACATTGGCTGTTATGTCATGATTAGATGTATATAGAGTCCTATGTGTCGTCTCAGTACTCTCGGGTCCTCAGAGTAGTAGTTAGTGCTTTTAAGATTTTGGCTCAGTGCCATGAGATTTTATTATGCCTATGTTGAGCTTACCAGTGCAGCTGATGTTGTAAATCTCGAGAAGAGATAGTACAAGACATGTACTTTGAAACATAATGTAAATGTTATACTTTGTCTCTTGAAGAAAAAGATTTCCAATGTGTGGATCTCTTCGCAAAAAGTTTTAAATTTTTTAGTGATTTTCGCTAATCCGCTGCTTAATGAACGCTTCCACATTAGTTAATCTTGTTTTCGCGAATCGGTCGCTACAATTCCACTCTAAACCTCAACCTTTGGTTTTCACCAACCATCAGTTTGCAAAACCAAAACCTTCAATTTCATCATAGGGCACCTGGCATCGGAAAGAACCTTTTAGTAAAAGGCACTTCTTTTAAAACCCCTGAACCCATCAATTTCAGATGCATCAAAAGTCACTCTTCCTTCATTTTGCTGACCACTAGAAGGTTCTTCACCACCATCAATTTACATGATTTACCTACTGAGTTTTTTCCATTCCATTAGTGGTGTTTTCTAGTTTTACATGTATAACTAACCGTTCTGCATGAGATATACATTTACATATACTATATCACAATTCAGTTCAAATGGCAGGAAATATAGGTAAGAAGAGACTCTACCTATCACTAGGCCTAGCCAAAAGAAAGAGAAAGCTAGATGCACTCAAGGAAAGACTCTGACAAGATGAGATCAACTGAATAGAAAAGTTAAATGATGAGGCAGTCAAATACATTCTGGTTCATGGGGACCCAACCCCAAAAAGTATAAAAGAAAGGTTAGAAATAGATAGACTAAAGCAACTTGGATATACTCCCTCAACTAAAATGGTAAACCCCAAAAAGAGGAAGGTGATGCATCCCTTCCCTAAAGGCAAAACTAGCAAGAAACCTAGAGAGATTGAAAAGGAATGCATTGGAGACTACAAAAACCCATGCATTCTCAATTTCCCTACTAATGCACCAATCAAGAACATCCCATAGTTGAAAATTGTCATATCCAGATCCCCAACCTGGTAATTACTTCATCCTAAGGGATAACACACATTAGAAACTTTGGGAAAAGGTGTTCATCAATAAAACCTTCAAGGCGACGAGGTTTGGTGACGTTAACACCCTAATTAAATTGGGAATGTAGAAAAGGATGATGGAACATCTTGATAATGTTGGGTTTTACAAATTTGTTTAACAATCATATCTCCTAAGGTTAACTCACCCTAGAGTTTATGTCATCTCTAAAGAAACTACCAGTCCAAGATGAAGAAGCCAAGGAGTGCGGGGGAAGCTTCAAATTGATAGTGAGAATAACCAATGAAGATTATATAGTGACAAAGAAATGATTGAACTTGATTTTCATTGATTCATAAGAACAAGCTGAATTGTCCAATAAATCCTTGGGATATATGGAAGTCAAGGATTTCTCACTAATAAGATATGGGAAGAGCTATCAAAGGAAGATCATTTCAACACTGGGCAATCCAAAATTTCTACAATGCATTCAAGCATTATCCATAAAATCTTCACCAACACCTTGTTTTTCAGATCTGACATTGGAAATGTAACTAGGATTTATTTCCACATCCCATGGAGCATCCTGAAGAAAAATCTAGTCAATATAGGGAGGATCTTTCTTGGAAGGATAGTGGTAGAAATAGACCTAAAAGGCTCATGAGATTTCAGCATGGGAGGCATGATAACATATATTGCTCATTGGGTAGGCTACCCCAAGGAATTGAAGAACTCACTATATCCAATGGGGAAAGACTGGTGGATGCCAAATATTTAACATCTACAAATGACTTATCAAGGAAGAAGGAGAAGTACTTCTACATATTTCGTAGATCAAAATACTTCCTTCCTCTCCTTGAAATGAGCAGCTAGGACAACAATAGGTTTGTGTTCTAGGATGAGATATTCTAAAGATGAAATTAGGATCCAAGCCCCTCCTCTAGATAAGTGAACATGCATTTGTACAAAGACAAATTGGACATATAAAAGACAAACCTTTATATCCTACAAAAAAGAAGCTTGTGGTCAAATTCCCCAAAAGGACTACCACCAAGAAAAGGAGATGAAGTCCTCTGCACCCAAAATAATAACTATAGAAGATGAAGTAGAAAATTAGGCGACTACTTACACAACCACCAATTTAAAAAGATTGGAGGACACACCTCACGATATCCAACTGAAGCACAACAAGAAGAGAGCTTCCTCAATCGAAGGAAGTGTGGCATTACACCACACTACCACAATGACAGACAAGGGCAAAATTCTAGAGGAGAAGTCACCCAATAAAAAGGTCATTGATAAAGGCATATATACCATTCAAAAGGAGGGAGCAGATAAAGAATCCTCCACAAAAGACTCCACCCCATCAGCCAAATATGTAGAGAAAATCTTGCGTACAAGCAAAGGACGTGTTATCTCTATCCATAGGGAGGAACTGGGGCAGGAAGCAAGCTTGTACAAACATTAAAAACAATCAACATGAACTCCAATCGCAAAGAAACTCATGGAAGTCGGGCTAGAAATCGATGACCATTTTGAACTATGCTCGTAACATGTCCACCTTAACCGTAGATGTTTTTCCACTAACATCACATGTAAAGTAGGTAACAGTGAGTATCCAAACACTCATGAGCCTACCACAATAGATGCATCTCCTTACAATGAACCTAATCAAAATCATGAACTGATAAGGTAGGAGAGAGATGACTTAAGGCACAAGAATGAGATACTATGCACCTCCAATGAGAATAATCCCAAAGATCCACTCTCAATGTCATCGTACTAGGAGGAATCAACCACAAAAAGGTAGTGGGTCAACGATAAAGAAAAATATCCAAACCTTAGGCAAACATGGAGATGGGTGTGCATTTAAATGTAGATATGGTGCTAGTGAAGTTGGGCATCACACCTATCACACCATATCCAAGCAAGGTATCCACAATAGAGTTATCTGCTAAACACGAAGAAGAATACTCTACAAAGAACATGGAAATACCCCCTGGAGGAGACAATGATATAAATTCCCTAGCCTCACTAAGGCACTCCACCAACAAGTCATGAATAGTAGAGGAGCTCAAGGAAAAAGAATAAGGGAGTTCCCCAACGGTATCTAAACAAGTTGTTACCCACAAGGATGCCAGGCCACAAGTCAGAACAACATTGTGCATGAACCAATAACATAGGGGAGGAAGATAGGAGACAATTAAGAACATAATGAATGGGTTGGACACCCTATTTGACTACAAAGCCCCTTCCTCTCCCACATACTAAAGAGATATAGTCAACAACGTTTTACTAGATGAGCCTCTAGAAGTTTGGGCACACTCCATCGATATCTTTGGAGAGGGAGTAGGAGAACTAGTTGGGGAGGAGTATGAAGGAAATATAGACTTTATTTCTCTAGATTTCTACATAAATCAAGAACCTTGGTTTCCCAGAGCCATCTATAGTTGATTATTCCAATTTGACAGTACCTCAACTACTACCATGTAAAATGGTACCAATGGATATGATGTCAACATCAGGGATGTTATTGAGAGAGATCCATGTCCCATAGGATGTTCTTACAATCTTGGAGATGACGTCATCTACATCAATGGAAATTACACTCCCATCAGAGAGGACTTGAGGCCATCCTTTAGATATAAGGCATAAATTAGTGTGAAATTATTCAAAGTTGTTTGTGAAATGATAATAGAAGAATACATGAACATAGATAAGGAGAGGCCAATATTCAACGCTACATCATGCTTGGATGGCAACTTATGTGCTGAAAATAACAAAATCCATCATTCGAAGAGTTGCAAAACACCCTGAAAAGAACCAAAATACTAAAACTCATAACTCTCCCATTCAAGGATTTTAACCACTAGATATTGACTGGGGCAGATCTTTCCACCCGACAAGCCATTCCTTATTAATGCATTGTGAAAGACTTGTCATGCAGAAGGATGGTCTTTAAAAAACCAGAAACTAGGGTGATACAGAGAATACCTACTGGGTTGAAATGTCTCGTACAAGGAGTAAAAGGATGGTACGGCCTTAAATCGATGGAAATAAGTATCAACAATAATGAGCATCAAGAAAAGACAAAATTGGGGGACATCATCTTCATCATGCTCCAAATGATAGAGGAATTGAATAGGGGGACACCATTGGAATAATTATCCAATAGTGACTTCCATGCCCTGCAACAAAAATATGTCATGAACATCATGCATGATAAAAGAGTTTCTACGTCCCTCGCATGGCAGACATTCCATAGAGAATGTATTCACTTTCCCCCTTACAGAGAAGGCACCATGCAGAGAATAACTAAAGAATCTCTAGAAAGAACCAGGAATTCCCTCCCAATAAAGTTTCCCAACATCTCTAGCCCACCCTCTAGCTGAGAACAACCAACCCTCCCAACCCTTATAAGATACATTAGATAAATAGACAGTTGCTGATTCGAAAGTTGAACAAGAAGAGGGTACCCACCATAAGGACCCCATATTACCTGAACTTGAAATTTCCCTAGAGGATGAAGAAGCAGACTCACTTCCTCACAAAGAATCTGATACACCTACTACCCTGGATCCAGACACAGAGCATGTTGTGGACAACAATGAAGAGGTTCCCCATGATGAGGTGGCAGCGGATGAGCTAACACCCACTGATCTAATTTCTCCAACCTTTGAAAAAATTGACAAGGAGGCATACTATGAGCTATATCTGGAAGATATAAATCTCATCATGTAGGAATTAAAGCACCAATAGGATGAAATTATCATAATTTTTTAAACCAATAACGTCTAGGTGTTGAGGCCGAACCTATGAGAAATACTAACTCTAGGGGGATACATGACAGTAAATGTCATGATTGTTTGTCATTTTCTCCTATGTAATAAGCTTCAAGATGTATATTGACGTTCTAAAAAAATCATAGGTGACATCATATTGAAGAAGATTTTTTGGAGAATTAGACAGGCTTATTAGACAACTTAAATTAGAGTTTCAAGATTCATCTTTGTGCTTATTCTCAATGATGGACATTGGACCTTACTATCTGTTAATACGAAGGCAAAAAAATTCATTTTATAGAACAACTCGGATGCAATGCTTAGAAACAAAAGAACAACTTATCAGAAGACAACTCACAAGCATCACCGAACAAAAGGTAGCACAAATTGCAACTCATATCATCAAGCTAATCAAGAAATATGGTAGAGACAATCCAGATGAAGATTGGAAATTTGAAAAACCACAATATTGTCATAGGATCCCACAACAAGCTTTGGGTTCTAACAGTGCCATTTCTATGTACTCTTCTAGACGTTGATACTAGAAAAAATTGATATAAAGGTGGAATCTTACCAAGATGATTATTACCACCACGTCAAAGGAACCTATGCCATCAAGATACTAAATTCAGAATGGGTATCGCTATGTTTAAGACTTTAACTCAAATTTTCTCACTAAACCTCATTATTTGACACTCTAAGGATAGAGTATATGATAAGCTTGGGAAGTAAATAGGAAATCTCAGTACATTCCACAACCCATAATCTATAGCCCTACATATTCTATTATCTTGTCCATTTTTTATTGCATTCTTATCCTAAAACCTTTCTAGATATTAGGAAATTTTGAATCCAATTTTTATATATGGTTTCATCACTACACCCTTAGACCTTATTTACTTCAAGCTACTTCTTAGCATAATATTTTCAAAGTGATTTTTTTGGCTATTAATTCATCTAATAAAAACCCATGTGACCATGTCATTACACCACTCTTATCTCCACACATTGTAGGCAGTGGAAGAATGCTACTACCCCTAGGGTTTTCTTTGCAATAAGGAGGACTTAATCTGCCACACTCTTGGTCGATCACACTACACTCATAGTACATGTTGAAAAGTGTAAACATCTCACCAAAGGGGCACATCTACCCCTCTTAGTGCTTAATCCCCACTAGGGAAAAAAGAGGCTTGACAGCCCATGCAACCTAAAAATCCCATTACCCCCCAGCTTTGTGAGTAAGAATACAAGATAAGAGTGAAGAAAACCATGAGATTTGTGTTTGGAAAGATGTTGAAAGTCTCTACCCATTAGGTGTATAGATGCACTCAAGAATGTTGATGTTTCATGCTCGATAGTGGAGGCTAGAAGCCAAACAACTCTCACATCTCTTTCTAAGGAAATCTCACATAACCACCTAAAATTACATTAGGAATTATAGTTGAGTAACCATTTGAATACAATAGTTCTCATGGTCTATTGGACCTGAAAAAGACAGAACAAACAACAACTTAAATGTTGTCACCCACACCAAGTTTATCTAGAAAGCACATCGCTTAGTACATCATTAAGTTGATTAAGTTGAGTTAAGTACTCACAGATGAAATTAGTGCTTTGATCTAGTGTTATAGTCTAATTAGCATTATTTCTTGCCTTGAGGTTGAATAGGATTTAATTATTGAAATCTTGCAAAAGAAATCACGCAAATCAGACATTCGAGGCAAAAGTTATGGAATTTTTATTTTCCTGGGACCAATTCTGTTATTTACCCATTAATAGGTTATTAACCATTTCCCTTATCTTCTTTCCCTTTCACCTGATCGACAGACACCACTTGAGTGGAACCCAAGTAGGTCTATCGACCTGCAATATAGGAGAAGAGGAGGGGCGATCTTGGGGCAATTTTTGAGCCCTTAGCTCCGATTCAGCTTGGCTTCTTCTTCCCATTCCTTCCTTCACCCTTTCCTCACTTTAGCGGCGCCCTAGTGCCACCCGATCAGCAGTAGTGTCGATCGACCAGCAACAGGTGTTGCGTCGACCAAGCAACAGTAATGGCGTCCGATTAGGGCCTTGAGAGGGCCGTTTTAATGGCGTCTTGCTTCCCATCTCGTTCCTCCTTCCTTTCCCTTTCTCCTTGCTCCATCTGGCACCCAGCTAGCAAGGGCGGAGTCCCTACCTAGAAGCAGCAGTAGCTCCACAAAGCAATGGCCAGGAAGCCATTTGGGTGCGAGGAGTAGCACCAAGCAACCTCATCAAGTTTTTCCTTGAGGTCTATGAAAGCATCCGCAGCCAATAGCCATGGTTTAACACTTAGCTCAACCCCCTTTCCACCTGTGTGTGACGAACTGCTACTGTTGTGTGTAGCACATTCAGTCCAGGGTAGTTCCAAGGTTGAAGATGACCTGTGTGTACTCGAGAATTGGCCTCTAGATGTGTTTCAAGTTGTTTTCAGACGTTTCAAATCACTATGAGTAGAATTTCACTCACTAAGCAAGTATAACTGTAATAAATAGACGTTTTGGTTGAAATCAGTATCATTCACAGATGTTAGCATTTACCCAAGTGTCGGGTAGTGTCGGTGCCGCTCAATTTCTAATTTCCACATTTTATTTATTAACGTTTACATGACGCTTATTAGTTAATTGATATGTGTGATTTGCATTAGTGAAAATACACGATTGATCAAAACTTAAATTGCTTGATTTAATGTTGAACTCAATAGCACATGACCAGTAACGACACAATTTGGGTATAAACCTAGGCTGTACATTTTTAGTAAGTTAATAGATGCTCGATTTCAAAGAAATGACGATGACATGAAAAATATTCAAAGAAAACCTAACGGTATGCTCTCAGTTATATTTAAGGAGATTGATTTAATATTTACACAAATTGACACGTTCCTAAAAGATATCATCTGAAATTCCCAAATATTATTAATAATTTGTGCCATGACAAGTAATTGACTTTTAATTGAGTTATGTGATGCATAACTTAGAATTTGGGTTGATGTGCTCGATTTTTGAGGAATTACAGATATTTGTGGATTGAGTTGGGGGAAATCTACCAAATCCCGACAGATAGATAGACTCCTTTCCCGATGCGAAGGGAGAGAAAGAAACAAAAGAAATTGAACCAGTGCCCTTTTTTTGGGTATGGAGAGTCCTCTCACTACCAACAAGAAGACATCATCTGGCTGGGTCTTGCCGGTATCAACAACGAGAAAAAAAACCCCAATGGAAACATCAACTAACTATGGCTCTTTACAAGTGCTACTGATGATTTCTAATATATCGAGTAATTAAATCTTGTTAGTCTGTTAAAATGATCAACTGTATAATTCTAGCGTATATGATCCAAGTTGATATGAGTTAAGTTTATTTAAGAAATTTCAATCTGTCTGCATGCATGGTATATGGATTATTCAGTAAATTACAATGTTTTTGAGTATATTGCTCTGTCAGGTCTAGAATGATATTCATGTTGTGAATTGAACTGCAATTAAATAGACAAGATGCCATAGAAATACCAGAGTCGAGTATAAGTAAGAAAAAGGTTCAACATAGTAAGAGTTTTCTAGGAAATAATAAAATTAGAGATTTAAGGGCCCTGACACTGTAGAACCCCTATGTGAGGTCTGTGCCTTAGGGGTGAAACGACCTAACCTTAGCAGTGTCCAGTATACGGGGATCGGAACGTGCTATCAAGTGGCACGGGGGACGAAGCCCTAGTAGAAGTTGTTGGTATGTATGCCCATAGAGCAAGTCATATGATGATTGTAATGGGATAATTTGTAAATGATTTGAATAATAATAAAGGCAATTTCCAATCGATATGTTTAAACTGTTTCTGAGATGATGGAGTAACATGATAGATGTCTAAAGATTATCTTACTCAATGACATATGCTTTTAGGTTCATGACCTAAACGATGAGATCATATGGATGTTAAGAGTATACATTCTTGTATAGTCCCTAGTCGGTTGTTATTGTGGAAATAACCATAGACATCAATAACACTAAAGACTAGATTGTGTGTTGGTTGATGACAAAATCTCATTAGTCATGATATGATGATATCAAACCAAGCACATAGGTACTTGTTAGAGAACAAGGTACCAGACAGACCCACCGTGAGAGTGACACATGGAACCATGACATGGTAGTCACAGTCAGCTCTCACAGTGATGGTGGTGAGTGTGATTCTTAGACCTGAAATCACTACACTCAACACATGTCGTTGGGTACACTTTGACATCATCAAACGCAGTCCTAAAACATGGGTTGTTATAAAGGTGATGATTGGGTGGCTTTGACACATGGGGCTTTAGAGGGGTGAGTGATAGATATGGGATTTGTCCCTCCTGAGGGAGTTTGATATCCTTGGCCACTTGATGAGTAGGATTGAGAAAGGCATGTGCATGCACGTGTGAATCAATCTGTGATATTGATGTCATACACATCTCACTCGGTCTACTCTGAGATCAAGGAAATGAATGAACATTGACAGGATGACTGTTCCATGCCTCGAGTTCATTCTGGATATCAGTGACAAAGGAATTATACATTCACTGTAACACCATTCATGGATTGTAGGATGAAAGTTGTTCTCCAGGTTTCTACTTTCCCTTGGGTAGCAATGATGTGTGACTAGGCACCGCTCTTTGCTTGTGAAGTCATAAGTGTTATGGACTTTCACTGCCAACGTGAAATGGACCTGCAGGGTCACACACATAGGATTTAACCTGGAAGAGGAGTTTTGTCGACAAGCAATGTTTAGATTGATTACTAAAGGAGTTTAGTAGTTCAATTAAACACTCAATATCATAATGTTCAAGGTGTTGGACGCATTGATTGGAGTATCGGATTGATTGAAATCGCATTTGACTGATTCTGCACAATCTGCATTCCCAACCGATCGGTTCATGTGATGAACCGGTCGGCTGAGGTTGCTGAACCGGTCGGCTCAATTGTTGAACCGATCGGCTCATGCACAGAGTGAAACGACCGGTTCAAGTGTTGAACCGATCGGTTCAAATGGTGCAATCGAGCAACTTGGGAAAGTAGGATTGGTGAGAGTTTTCCTTTCGTTTCATATTGCCCAATTTGATTGGGAATAATATTGGTATTCGATACCAATTGGGAAAGAAACAAAGGAAAGTCAATCGGGAACCAACCTGGAACCCCAACCGACTGGTTCATGAGTGAACTGATCAGTTCAAGGGTCCCAAACGATCGGTTCAGTGGTGAATTGATCGGTTCAGATCCCCAACCGTCCGGTTCACTTGTGAACCGATCGGTTCAGGTTGCGAGATGGTTGCTTTTTGTGGAAAATCCCGAACCCTTCTACTCCTACTTTTTAGTCCCATATTGCCGGGCATAGAGAACCCTGTCCCATGACCCGCCTATATATAGGGGTATTTGGGGCTTCTCAGAGTATGACTCGTTGATTGTTGATTGCTCTGCAAAGTTATCGTTCTCTCTGGTTTTGGTAACCGAGAGAGAGCTCGAGAAAGTGCTTCCGCAAAGGGAGGTGCAGCAAGGGAACGACAACTGCAGTTGCAATTGACAGCAGGCAAATGTGTTGGCGACTAGTACGTCAACAGGAGGGTGCGACTCCTTCCACTTCCTTGTGGGACAAGGAGAGTGGAGTTCCAGGTGGTCCGTGTGGACTACTTCAGAGACGGGAGGTCACTGCCACTCAGGAGGACAACTGTCATCCGACAGTCCGGTAGGAGGAGGAGTCGTCAGTCCCGGTGCGACTAGGAGTTGCACAGACACCGTCCAAGACCGGAGGTGAAGACCGCGCAAGGCGCGAGGTATTGTCGCCGAGCAAGCCTCGGGACAAGGTATGATTCACAAACCATCTTTCCTATTATATATATGTTGACGTGATTCCTTTTGTTCTAGTTTTGGGGAGAAAATTTTTTGTTTCCGCTTCTTCTCTACCTCCTCCAAAACCCAACAGTGGTATCAGAGCCAGGTCAACCGCTCTATATTTTAGGATTATCGATATGATCGATTTTGGTTTGTCGCCTTTATTTACTGCATGCGATGCGAATAATATCGGCTTTATACATGTTGACGTGTATTTTACTACGTGCTTAAACGCAAGTATACGCGTCGAGTAATATAGGCCTTGTGAGGCCCGAGTCGAACTCAGGGATACGTGAATTATTGGAGACTTCTACTAACTAATCGCAATCAGCTAGACCGATTTACAAAGTAGGGTTTTGTTGTTCAAATTGAAAGAAAATAAAAATCAAACAAAGAAAACAATCGATTAAAGGTTAATTTAATCAATTAAAACGGATATCTTTAGGATGGCGGTTTCACCGCAGGTCAACATTATATTAGATTTCATATAATTCCTCACACTTCTCTCTCTATCCGGGTAGTGGCCTGAATTGAGAATTACCCACTGTCGTGGTGTAATCCACTACTTAGATTTAGGTTGATTCCATCGTCATAGTAATCATTCCCCTAAACTAAGCGCATTAAGATCGGTCCCTCAGTTCCCACCATTAATTTTACAACTCCTTTGTCAAGGGTTTTATTAATTAATGTAGAATTCGTTTCTTTTCAACCGTTAATCCTTCTGTCGAAGTGATTAAGGGCATTAATTTATTATTATGGTGATCAAGCATAACAATAGCAATAGAGAAAACGAATTTATACCACGGATATGAGAGAAAAATATGAATTATCAATATAAAATCATCATACAATGTATCCCCGGGCTACTCCCGGTCCTAAAGATTGAGGGTTTTAGCCTCTCATGTTCATCTTACACAAATACATGGTAGAAATTGGGGAATTCATAAGAAAAACGTGAAATAGATGGGAAAACCCCTGAACGGAGAAGAACCGGTGGATCCTTGGCGTAGAACACAAGCTTTCCCCGCCTGTCGGTGGTGGAAATTGTCTTCGGCAGCGTCCGAATCACCCGGGATGAGCTTCTCGGCCTCCGTTCTCCTTTCTCTCCTCCTCGGCACTCGTGCAATCTAAAAATGAGATTCCTCGCGTCTGGGCGGCCGTCATTAGGTATAAGTCCCTAATTAGGTCGTCAAATAATGACAGCCGTCCGATTGATATCAAAACAGATCCAACGCATATCTTCCGGCGTCGATACCATCGACGCGGGTCGATGGTATCGACCCAGAGAATTAGCGGCAGCTTTCCTTTCTTTTATTCTGAGCGCCTGTGGTGATCTCGATACCATCGACTTGGGTGTCGATGGTATCGACTCCTTTAGCGTCGGTTGTTGTCGTTTAGCGACGCTGTATCTCTCCTTGTGTCGATGGCATCGACTTGGGTCGATGGTATCGACTCTGTATTGCTCTTCTCGGCTGACAACCTGTGGCTTGGTCGATGGTATCGACGGAAGCAGATACTTGTTTTTCCTGAAATTTCACAACAAGACCAAGTAAATCCACACAATTTATAATAAGATGATAAATAATGCTCAAAATAGTAAAACGAAGGGGATTTGATATAAAATGATGACAAAAGACCAAATAAAGTGAATTATGCAATAATATCCATGAAAATGAGTAATTAAGGCACAAAACACATATGAAATAGGTCACTAAATGTGACTCAAAATCATCGCATCAAACTCCCCTAAGCTTAAACATTGCTCGCCCTCGAGCAACTAATCCTTAGAATAGAATTGCAGATGTCAACTAACAATCAACACATCACCCCACATTCCACATGACTCCCACTGGACGTTCTCAAACCGGCCTTTCCTAATCACAAAACAGTAATTACCCTACAGGCGACAATAATCATCAATAAGAAAAATTATCCTTCAAACCGATGAACACTATCACATAAGGCAGTTAACATAATAAGGTTCGCCGATTCAGCATTGGTGCATCTTGTGATCGCCTACACTACGTTGCTCGCCCTAACTACCATCTACATGGAAGCTGTTCTCCTGATAAACATGAGTGAGGATAAAATCATGGTGGCCTACCGATCCGAGCAACGGGTGGATGGAATGAGTGGTTCATGGAAGAATTTGGAAGTATTACACAGTTTCAAAATGCATAAAACAAAATGCCCTAAATGATGTGAATGCACATTAAAAATGCCCTAATGCCTATAATTGGGTGGAATGATGCATGCACTAACCTTCTACCTCAAAAATAGATAGAAATCTAATTAAGCCACATCATGTACTCAGTTTCCTTGTTATGCAAGTGATATTATGTTCCTTTCTCCCTCTTATTCCATTTCCTTCTAAATTCTCTTCTTTTTTTTTTCTTTTTTTTTCAATTTTTTTTTCTTTCAGATTTTTTTTCTTTTCCTCTTAGCCCACATATCCATAATTGCTTAGAGATACATGTGTTAGGCTATTTTCTTCATGAATGGAAATCTTTTACTATTGCGAGGGTATGGGACAATTTAGATCACTTTGTAAGACAACCTGAGGTACATGGTGTACTTATGCGTGAAAATCATGAAAGGTATGAGTGCAACTACATGACATGCACCTAAAGGTAATGTGCATGAATCACTATACATTTTTTCTCGTTTTATGCAAAAGTATGAAAATAACAATGCAAATCCTATCTACATGCTATGCACACAAAAGAAATTGAAACTGCACTTTACTTCCAATTCTTGGGTGGATTATAGAAAATGGGGTGGAATGATCACAAGATTAAGTGACTGAACCTTAGAAGAAAATTATGTGTCCCTCCTTACTGACATGTGTAGTAGTTTAAAGGGTTCTTTCTCTTACATCTGATTAAGGTCTCATTACCATTTGATTAGGTTAGGCTCAAACAACCGTTACTATCCACTTTTCATGAGTCAATGGGGGTGTGAGTATGACATATTGCTTCAAAGTTGACATAATCAATCATTTTCATAGAACAAGTTCCCCAAGGACAACCAAGTAAAGCTATCCAAATGACACAGAAAAATTTTAAATTCCCTTAATTTCCCCATGAAAATTTTAAATTCCCTTAATTTCCCCATAAAAAATTTAAAATTGCAAAAACAAATAACAAATCAGAAACTAAAAACAACTAAAGAAAAGATAAAAGATAGATAGAGTTGTTCCAGCCACCCCCCTAAGCTTGAAATCGACTATGACCTCATAGTCAAAAACCAACTTAAGGGTGGAACAGTGATACCATGATCATTCTTGTGGAGGCGGAGGTGGGTACTGCCAGGGTCGTGGGGTCTGGATTTACTATGGATGATGTGACTTCATTTGGCCAATAACCCCGTCTTGAATAACTGACACCGACACTGCTGTGTGCCCGTCGATACCATCGACGGAAGTCGATGGTATCGACTCGCTGATTAGGGCAACTGCCTCGCGAGCCCGGCCGCCGTCTTTTTCACTTGAAAATGTCGATACCATCGACAGACCTGTCGATGGTATCGACTTCACTGAGTCGATTTCTTCTGAAAATCTCCAGAGATCTCGATGGTATCGACTGGCATGTCGATACCATCGACCGTTATTGTGCAACCTGCCTGTAGGTATGTCGATACCATCGACGGGACCGTCGATAGTATCGACTCAGTGCGATTTTGCAACTGTCAATCCTGAACCCATGTCGATACCATCGACCAGTGTGTCGATGGTATCGACCCTGCCTGTTCCTGCACATTTAACAAACGGAGCAAGGTATCATTTTTAAACTAAAAAGTAAACAAAATACAAGCAAACTACACCTAACATTAAACTATCCTAATGTACCAATGGTTGGGTTGCCTCCCAACAAGCGCCCTTGTTTAACGTCTTAGGCTAGACGGTGTGACAATCATAATCTTTTCACCTTGGGAACTGCACTTAGAGGATCATTCGGTAATTTGAATTCAACACGATCTCCTCCAATACCCAAGGACAAAGTCCCTCTGCCTAAGGCAGTAAAAACATCTGCCGTTGCTTGAAACAGTCTTCCTAGGAGAATTTCGCAGCTTTGGAGTGGTGGCATGTCTATGACGACAAAGTCCACCGGAAATATGAATCGGTCAACCTTGACTAGAACATCTTCACATACTCCATAGGGTCTCACGGTAGACCCATCTGCCAATTCAATTGTCGCAGCCAACTTCTTTATCTCTTTTAACCCCAACTTTTGAAATGTAGCCAAAGGCATGAGATTTATACTAGCGCCGGAATCACATTGTGCTTTAGAAACATGTTGACCACCTATTGAACACGGAATGTAAAAACCTCCTGGGTCCTTTCTCTTCTTTGGTGAATTCCCGTGAATCATAGAGCTCACCGTCTCATTCATCCAATAAATTTCATCATCTTTTATCCGCCTCTTCTTATTAATGATTTCCTTGATGAACCTCCCATAGGCGGGTACTTTCTCGATCATCTCCACTAATGGAATATTGATGTGGAGTTTTCGGAAAATCTCCAGGAATTTTTTAAAGTGACGATGCTCTTTCTTTGACTTGGTATTTACCGGGTCTGAAACATCAGCTGCATCATCACGCCTGTGAGGTGGCACATAAGAGCTTTTCAGGGGTACCTCCCCTAAGCTTGCTTCAATGATTCCCTCGGATGTGGGCTTTGGCGAGACATCATCAATAGTAGCAGCTTGTTGTGGTTCCTCTCTCGCCTCAGATGTCTCCACATGTGCACAAACAACCTGCACCTGCTCCTCTTGCCTAGATGGAGATACCATACTCACAACTCTTTCTGATTTTCTGAAGAAATGGTTTCCGCCCGGCAATCTATAGTACGTGCGTGGATATGGTATCGCCGGTGTTGCATTCACATTGAAAGTCATCTTTCTTTCTTCTACAGCTTCTTGCACCTGAGATTCCTCATTTCTTACCACCGACATGTACTTAACCTGATGATGTGCTTGAGCCACGTTCGCATTCTCCGCTGGTTTCTGTTGATTGGCGTGCTTGATGGCCGCCACTTCATTTGAAATCTGTGCCATGGTGGTCTCTAATGCCCGCATTTGCGCTCCATGGCTTTGCAGCGTCTGCCCAAACTTGGTTAGAATATCACCTTGAGATTGCAATTGTTTTCCAAACATGGCCATCATCTCTTGGTTTTGCTGGACCATTTGAGTTAGTAATTCAGTGTTCTTATCCTCGGTTCTTTGCTGTGGTTTGGCATCCAGATCCTGCAGAAAATTATTCGGATCCTTCCATGGAAACTTTTTATCCTTTCTCCATGCATAGTCATTGTTTCTATAGCCCTGTTGTTGCATGAACTTCACTTGGGCTTTCTCATCCTCAGATGCATCCTCCTTAGTTAGCACCTTCTTGGCTAGAAGATCTAACTTGGCATTCAGCTCCCTCACTATTCTGGATTCACCAGCAGCCTTGACATGTTCCACGGCACCTCTGTCACCCCATGACTGCTTCCTAGCCATGTTTTTCAGTATCTCCCAACATCTGGTATCGGTGTTATTTAAGAAAAATCCGGAACCAGCCGAGTCCAGGTTGCTTCTATCATGCTCGGAGAGAGAAAAGTAGAAGATCTTCACTTGGGTTTCCTTATCTAGTCCATGGTGTGGACATCTCCTCAACATGACCTGGAATCGCTCCCAAGTCTCAGAATAAGTTTCACCCGCCTGTTGGGTGAAATTATGAATCTTCCTAATCATATCATTGGTCTTCTCAGGGGGGAAGAACCTCTCGAAGAAAACCTCCACCATGTGATCCCATGACTCAACAAACTCGTCGTCGAGGTTGTGGAGCCACTCTCTTGCTACTCCCGCCAAGGAACTGGGGAATAACTTGAGATAGAGCACATCCTGCGGAAAGCGATCTATCTTCACCATATCGCAGTTCTCCACAAACTGACTAATGTGTGCCACTGGATCTTCATTTTTCAGTCCGTGAAATGCATTGGATTTGACCAAGTTAATCAGTGCCGGATCGATCTTATATGTCGGTATGTTGATCGCCTGCTTCTTTATGGGCCCCTTTGATGCCGAGGAAGAAGACGCCTTGATCTTCTCCCATATTGTCTGTGCTTCAGCCATTACTTCTTCTTGTTCTGGCTCAGATTCAGAATGTATATCACTGTGGTGTTCCTCCTCGTAGTAGTCCTCGTCCTCTGGTCCCGTAGATGGAACCTCAAGTGTGCGATTCACGTAGTCTCGACTACGTGTGTGCACCATGCAAAGTACCTGAAAAATGGAAATAGGGGTTCAGTACAATGCTTTGAACGAGTCAACACAATTATAGAGAAATAAAGGAATTTTTGAAATTTTTCTAAAAATAAATAAAATAAAATAAAAAATGTAGCCTAGAATGGCCGCTCTTAGCACTCAAAGTGCCAATAATTCGCCGTATCCCCGGCAACGGCGCCAAAAACTTGACGTGTATTTTACTACGCGCTTAAACGCAAGTATACGCGTCGAGTAATATAGGCCTTGTGAGGCCCGAGTCGAACTCAGGGATACGTGAATTATTGGAGACTTCTACTAACTAATCGCAATCAGCTAGACCGATTTACAAAGTAGGGTTTTGTTGTTCAAATTGAAAGAAAATAAAAATCAAACAAAGAAAACAATCGATTAAAGGTTAATTTAATCAATTAAAAGGGATATCTTTAGGATGGCGGTTTCACCGCAGGTCAACATTGTATTAGATTTCATATAATTCCTCACACTTCTCTCTCTATCTGGGTAGTGGCCTGAATTGAGAATTACCCACTGTCGTGGTGTAATCCACTACTTAGATTTAGGTTGATTCCATCGTCATAGTAATCATTCCCCTAAACTAAGCGCATTAAGATCGGTCCCTCAGTTCCCACCATTAATTTTACAACTCCTTTGTCAAGGGTTTTATTAATTAATGTAGAATTCGTTTCTTTTCAACCATTAATCCTTCTGTCGAAGTGATTAAGGGCATTAATTTATTATTATGGTGATCAAGCATAACAATAGCAATAGAGAAAACGAATTTATACCACGGTTATGAGAGAAAAATATGAATTATCAATATAAAATCATCATACAATGTATCCCCGGGCTACTCCCGGTCCTAAAGATTGAGGGTTTTAGCCTCTCATGTTCATCTTACACAAATACATGGTAGAAATTGGGGAATTCATAAGAAAAACGTGAAATAGATGGGAAAACCCCTGAACGGAGAAGAACCGGTGGATCCTTGGCGTAGAACACAAGCTTTCCCCGCCTGTCGGTGGTGGAAATTGTCTTCGGCAGCGTCCGAATCACCCGGGATGAGCTTCTCGGGCTCCGTTCTCCTTTCTCTCCTCCTCGGCACTCGTGCAATCTAAAAATGAGATTCCTCACGTCTGGGCGGCCGTCATTAGGTATAAGTCCCTAATTAGGTCGTCAAATAATGACAGCCGTCCGATTGATATCAAAACAGATCCAACGCATATCTTCCGGCGTCGATACCATCGACGCGGGTCGATGGTATCGACCCAGAGAATTAGCGGCAGCTTTCCTTTCTTTTATTCTGAGCGCCTGTGGTGATCTCGATACCATCGACTTGGGTGTCGATGGTATCGACTCCTTTAGCGTCGGTTGTTGTCGTTTAGCGACGCTGTAGCTCTCCTTGTGTCGATGGCATCGACTTGGGTCGATGGTATCGACTCTGTATTGCTCTTCTCGGCTGACAACCTGTGGCTTGGTCGATGGTATCGACGGAAGCAGATACTTGTTTTTCCTGAAATTTCACAACAAGACCAAGTAAATCCACACAATTTATAATAAGATGATAAATAATGCTCAAAATAGTAAAACGAAGGGGATTTGATATAAAATGCTGACAAAAGACCAAATAAAGTGAATTATGCAATAATATCCATGAAAATGAGTAATTAAGGCACAAAACACATATGAAATAGGTCACTAAATGCGACTCAAAATCATCGCATCACATGTCCAATCCACAAATCCCTAATATACATATATGATATGTAATATTAATGCACTCGATACGCGTCGCCCTTAAACGAGTTTTGTGGTGGATGTGTTGCATGATTATGGCCTATAAACCCCTATATTTGTGTGTGGTTGTTTGTGTGGTTGCTTGCATCTCGGTCTGCGCACCGATTCCCTTTCTCATATTCCTGATGTAACTCGAAATAATTCGAGAATTCTTTTCCTACCTTTGCTCCCCCCGAATGTAACTCGGGGTTTCACAATTCAATTGTAAATAGCATAGATTTTATTTCCTGTTATGTCAAAGAACAGCGGACAACCTGAAGACGATCGGTTCAAGGAGTGAACCGATCGGTAGGTGATCCACACGGCCGGTTCAAGAAACGAGATGAGCGGGTGGCGACCTGAGAAGATGCATGATGACCGGTGAACCGATCGGCTGGAGGTGCCAGTCGATCGGCTGGTGGCACCCGAACAACCTACCTGATGGCGAGCCGATCAGTCATGGAGATGAGCTGATCAAACCCAGAAAGGCAGGCACAGATTTCATCTTGTACAGGTTGCATGTGATGTAGACCTAGATGACCGTGATTCCTCTTGACTCAAGGAATCACAAATAGGATGGCCATAATCATTGCTTTTTATCATTTTTGCATGTTTTCTGTGGGATATAGCATGTATATGATACGTACTATATATTGTGGTGATTGGATATGTATATGTATATAAAACCAAATCCCTCATTAAAATATTAAGTCTTATATGCCTTCCATTAGCGACACACATGGCAAACTTGATCGACCAAGCGTAGATTACGCCAAAGCATGGTGCGCCGTCTATCTTGTGGAAGTGTGAAGGGTTGACATGTAGGTTCTGCCAAAGCAGGGTGCATGTTTACCGTGTCGGCTTTTGGGTTAGACTTAACTGGTGATTCTTAGAGCGTCTAAGCCCAGAGGCACTGAATGTTCATGGCAAGGTGTTGTGCATGTTCATTCATCAAGAGTTGCATATGATGCAATTGGCAAGAGTTGCCTACCCGGAAGATCTGAGTTGTGGGTGACAGCCAAAGCTGGTCCATGGCTTAGAGGATTCTAGGATCTTGACCCACTAGAAGATTGTACGCTGCAATCTTCCGAATTGATGGTGAGGGCTATCAATTTGAGTCAAAATAGTGGGAGAGGTAATAAATTAAAGGCCTAATTAACTATCGTCATATTTTATTCAAATCAAATCAAAAAGGTTTTGACAAATGCAAATTTTCTCTTGTAGAATGGCAAAAGAATCATCTTTTAAAATGGGCAAATTAATTGAGAATAAATTCCATAACTGGTTGAGGACTATGAGAAGTGTTCTGCACAATCCAGATATACCAGGAGCCTTAGAATCCACTCTATGTACGCTTAATGCGTTGGTGAAGAGGAAAGTAGGTAAGGGAGAGAAGTGTTCTCTCGCCAAATCAATTTCTTCTACATGGAGAGGATGGAAGGAACAATGGAAGAAGAAGTCGGAGATAGAGATCTCTACTTCTGGTGTATACGTGATAGAGATTAACTTTACTACTTCTTCGTCATGGGTAATTGATACCGGATGCGGATCTCACATTTGTTCAAATGTGAAGGATCTTAAGAGAAGTAGGCCTTTGGGGAAAGGCGAGGTTGAACTACGTGTTGCTAATGGGGCAAGAGTTTCCGCCAGTGCTGTAGGAACCTATGAGTTAACTCTACCTAGTGGGCTAATAATAGAGTTGAAGAACTGCTATTATGTGCCTGCCATAAATAGGAATATCATTTCCGTCTCTTGTTTGGTCAAAGATGGATTTGAATTTCTTATTAAGAATGGAAAGTGTTCCATTTCTAAAGATGGGATCTTTTATGGCAGTGCCCCTATGTCTTATGGCCTATACTTGATAGATTTGGAGACAAGTGTATACAACGTAAACACCAAAAAGCAAAAACTCAACGACTCAAACAAAACATATCTTTGACATTGTCGTCTAGGGCACATAAATGAGAAGCGCATTTCTAGACTCCATAAAGATGGTTATCTAGACTCTTTTGATTATGAATCAATAGAGACATGTGAATCTTGTTTGTTGGGCAAGATGACCAAGACTCCCTTTTCAGGTAAAGGTGAGAGAGCTAGTGATCTATTAGGACTCATACATATTGATGTATGTGGGCCTTTTAGAACTAATGCCAGAAATGGGTATCAGTACTTCATTACCTTCACTGATGATTTCAGTAGGTATGGCTATGTGTACCTGATGAAGCATAAGTCAGAAACCCTTGAAAGGTTCAAGGATTTCATGAATGAAGTACAAAACCGGCTTGGTAAAAGTATTAAGGCACTTCGTTCTGATCGAGGTGGAGAATACTTGAGCCAGGAGTTTGAGGACCTTCTGCGAGCCTGTGGTATTGTATCACAATGGACTCCGCCTGGAACACCACAGCATAATGGTGTGTCTGAAAGAAGGAATCGCACATTGTTAGATATGGTGCGATCAATGATGAGTTTTGTTGATCTTCCAATTTCTTTCTGGGGTCATGCTCTTGAAACCGCCACATTTACACTTAACCGTGTGCCATCTAAATCGGTTCAAAAGACACCATATGAGATATGGACTGGGAAGCATCCCAATTTGTCTTTTATGAAGATTTGGGGTTGTGGGGCTTACGTCAAGAAAATGTTTCCTGATAAGCTTGGACCCAAATCTGATAAATGTTTCTTTGTTGGATATCCCAAGGAGACCAAGGGATACTATTTATACCACCCTACTGACAACAAAGTGTTTGTTGCCAGGGATGTTGTGTTCCAAGAGAAGGAATTTATTTCCAAAGGAAACAGTGGGAGGAATATAGAGCTTGAAGAAGTTCAAGCCCAACAAGAGAACGTTGAACCGGTAGATGTACCAGAGGAAAATGTAGATTCACAAGGTGTTGTGGAATCTCAGTCTCCTCAGGTAACACAATGACCTCGTAGATCTAGTAGGACTCGCCTTGAACCTGAGAGGTTTGGATACCTTGTAACTCAGGAAGGTGGAGAGCTGATCATAGATGATGATCCAACTACCTACGTAGAGGCTATGGAGGGACCAGATTCTGAGAAATGGCTTGAAGCCATGAGATCTGAGATGGAATCCATGTACTCCAACAAAGTATGGACTTTGGTGGAACCACCCGAAGGGGTAAAACCCATAGGGTGCAAGTGGGTCTTCAATAAAAAGACCGACATGGATGGCAATGTGCAAACTTATAAAGGCAGATTGGTTGCAAAGGGTTTTTGACAAATTCAAGGTGTTGACTATGACGAAACCTTTTCTCCAGTTGCCATGATTAAGTCCATCAGGATCATGCTTGCTATTGCAGCTTATTATGACTATGAGATTTGGCAGATGGATTTTAAAACTGCATTCCTTAATGGGAATATACATGAGGATGTGTACATGACACAGCCTAAAGGTTTTGTAGATCCAAAGAATGCCAATAAAGTCTATAAACTGCAAAGGCCAATCTATGGGTTGAAGCAAGCATCTCAGAGTTGGAATCTTCGATTTGATGAAGAAGTCAAAGTGTTTGGCTTTATTCAAAATGAAGATGAACCTTGTGTGTACAAGAAGGTTAGTGGGAGCTCGACCACATTCCTCATATTCTATGTGGATGACATACTTTTGATGGGGAATGATGTCTTAGCCTTAGAGAAGGTAAAGACTTGGCTTGGGAAAACTTTCTCAATGAAGGACTTAGGAGAAGCATCCTATATTCTAGGAATTAAGATCTATAGAGATAGATCTAGAAGGCTTCTCGGACTAAGTCAGATCACGTACATTGACAAGGTGCTGAAGTGGTTCAGCATGGAGAACTCAAAGAGAGGCAACGTCCCTATGCTACATGGAGTTACCGTCTCTAGAGCTCAATGTCCCCAATCTTGTGAAGAGAGGGAGCGTATGAATGGGATCCCATATGCATCAGCCATAGGATCCATCATGTACGCTATGTTGTGCACACGCCCAGATGTCTCGTATGCTCTCAGCATGACGAGCAGGTACCAGTCAGATCCCGGGGATGCTCACTGGACAGCCGTGAAGAACATCCTCAAGTACTTGCGAAGGACTAAGGATCAATTTCTTGTGTACGGAGGCGAGGAAGAGCTGGTTGTAAAGGGTTACACCGATGCAAGATTCCAAACTGATAAAGATGATTACAGATCGCAGTCAGGATTTGTGTTTTGCCTTAATAATGGAGCTGTGAGCTGGAAGAGTTCCAAGCAAGAAACAGTTGCCGATTCTACTACAGAGGCCGAGTATACTGCTGCTTCGCATGCAGCAAAGGAAGTTGTGTGGATCAGGAAGTTCATTTCTGAACTTGGTGTAGTTCCCAGTAGTTGTGATGCAATTGAGCTTTATTGTGACAATAATGGAGCTATTGCACAAGCTAAGCAGCCCAGATCACATCAGCGGTCCAAGCACATACTGCGGCGCTTCCATCTCATTCGAGAGATCGTACAGTGCGGAGATGTGAAGATTTGCAAAGTACCAACTGAAGACAACATAGCTGATCCACTGACTAAGGCCCTTTCTCAGCAGAAGCATGATGGTCATGCTAGGTCACAAGGACTGTGTTTCCTTGGTGACTGGCTCTAAGTGCAAGTGGGAGTCTGTTGGTATGTATGCCCATAGAGCAAGTCATATGATGATTGTAATGGGATACTTTGTAAATGATTTGAATAATAATAAAGGCAATTTCCAATCTATATGTTTAAACTGTTTCTGAGATGATGGTGTAACATGATAGATGTCTAAAGATTGTCCTACTCAATGACATATGCTTTTAGGTTCATGACCTAAACGATGAGATCATATGGATGTTAAGAGTATACATTCTTGTATAGTCCCTAGTCGGTTGTTATTGTGGAAATAACCATAGACATCAATAACACTAAAGACTAGATTGTGTGTTGGTTGATGACAGAATCTCATTAGTCATGATATGGTGATATCAAACCAAGCACATAGGTACTTGTTAGAGAACAAGGTACCGGACGGACCCACCGTGAGAGTGACACATGGAACCATGACATGGTAGTCACAGTCATCTCTCACAGTGATGGTGGTGAGTGTGATTCTTAGACCTGAAATCACTACACTCAACACATGTCGTTGGGTACACTTTGACATCATCAAACGCAGTCCTGAAACATGGGTTGTTATAAAGCTGATGATTGGGTGGCTTTGACACATGGGGCTTTTGAGGGGTGAGTGATAGATATGGGATTTGCCCCTCCTGAGGGAGTTTGATATCCTTGGCCACTTGATGAGTAGGATTGAGAAAGGCATGCGCATGCATGTGTGAATCAATATGTGATATTGATGTCATACACATCTCACTCGGTCTACTCTGAGATCAAGGAAATGAATGAACATTGACAGGATGACTATTCCATGCCTCGAGTTCATTCTGGATATCAGTGACAAAGGAATTATACATTCACTGTAACACCATTCACGGATTGTAGGATGAAAGTTGTTCTCCAGCTTTCTACTTTCTCCTGGGTAGAAATGATGTGTGACTAGGCACCGCTCTTTGCTTGTGAAGTCATAAGTGTTATGGAATTTCACTGCCAACGTGAAATGGACCTGCAGGGTCACACACATAGGATTTAACCTGGAAGAGGAGTTTTGTCCACAAGCAATGTTTAGATTGATTACTAAAGGAGTTTAGTAGTTCAATTAAACACTCAATTAATCGATAGCTCAATATCATAATGTTCAAGGTGTTGGACGCATTGATTGGAGTATCAGATTGATTGAAATCGCATTTGACTGGTTCTGCACAATCTGCATTCCCAACCGATCGGTTCATGTGATGAATCGGTCAGCTGAGGTTGCTGAACCGGTCGGCTCAATTGTTGAACTGATCGGCTCATGCACAGAGTGAAACGACCGGTTCAAGTGTTGAACCGATCGGTTCAACTGGTGCAATCGAGCAACTTGGGAAAGTAGGATTGGTGAGAGTTTTCCTTTCGTTTCATATTGCCCAATTCGATTGGGAATAATATTGGTATTCGATACCAATTGGGAAAGAAACAAAGGAAAGTCAATCGGGAACCAATCTGGAACCCCAACCGACCGGTTCATGAGTGAACCGATCAGTTCAAGGGTCCCAAATGATCAGTTCAGTGGTGAATCGATCGATTCAGATCCCCAACCGACCAGTTCACTTGTGAACCGATCGGTTCAGGTTGCGAGATGGTTGCTTTTTGTGGAAAATCCCGAACCCTTCTACTCCTGCTTTTTAGTCCCGTATTGCCGGGCATAGAGAACCCTATCCCATGACCCGCCTATATATATAGGGGTATTGGGGGCTTCTCAGAGTATGACTCATTGCAAGTTGATTGCTCTGCAAAGTTGTCGTTCTCGCTGGTTTTGGTAACCGAGAGAGAGCCCGAGCAAGTGCTTCCCGCAAAGGGAGGTGCAGCAAGGGAAGGACAACTGCAGTTGCAATTGACAGTAGGAGAGTGTGTTGGCGACTAGTACGTCAACAGGAGGGTGTGACTCCTTGCACTTCCTTGTGGGACAAGGAGAGTGGAGTTCCAGGTGGTCCGTGTGGACTACTTCAGAGGCGGGAGGTCACTGCCGTTCAGGAGGACAACTGTCATCCGACAGTCCGGTAGGAGGAGGAGTTGCCAGTCCCGGTGCGACCAGGAGCTGCACAGACACCGTCCAAGACCGGAGGTGAAGACCGCGCAAGGCGCGAGGTATTGTCGCCGAGCAAGCCTCGGGACAAGGTATGATTCACAAACCATCTTTCCTATTATATAGATGTTGACGCGATTCCTTTTGTTCTAGTTTTGGGGAGAAAAAGTTTTGTTTACGCTGCTTCTCTGCCTCCTCCAAAACCCAACAGAAGTCTCCTTAAATTATAGTTTGTAGTGTCCAACATCAACCAGAAGTCCTAGTCGTACTAGAGTATAGAAAAGTGTGTCCAACATCAACCAGAAGTCCTGGTGGCATGAGAGTACAGAAAATCCAATAGGTTGGTTGACTCTCCACCTGTGTGCTCAGGTTAGAGGAGCAGTCCAGTTTATGACATAATAGGAGTACCGAGGCTAGAGAGCCAGTTTCCCTATTGCAGACTAGGAGAGTAGTCATACTTAGCTATCCCGGGGTGTCAGCTAAGTCTTGTATGGTGGGATCCGAGTTCGCTACGAGTCTTTATATGTAGAGTACACTACAAATGATTAGGGGATAAGATAAAATATGTTCATATAGGTTCACAGAGCTTCTTATAAGTTAAAGAGTTAAGAAATATTTGAGTTAGTTTCACTGCAGTTGTCCTTTAAATGAAATTTTAGTATTCTCTGTTATTTAATCATATCTACAGCTTTGCAGCAGTTGTTATCTTAATGAAATGTTGACATCTTCTGTCGTTTAAATTATATTGCTTAGATCTGTTTAGTATAGTATTATCTACTATTTTATTCCAATTAATAAACATAAAATGAGTTATCTGCGATGGTTGGGTGAAATTCTATTCACTGAGCCAGTAGCTCACCAACCTACTGAAACATTTTTCAGGTCAGCGTCAGCATGAGGAAGCTGAAAGATCGTATCACCCAAGTTCTTAGAAAGTAGTTCGTAGTTAGATAGATGTCTCTTAGTCCTTTCCCCTCAGTCCTTGGGCATGTGGTGTGGTAGAGAGAGAATGTAATGTAACATGTAAACAAGTTTTAAGTTATCTGTTGTGCTTTATATTCCGCATGGAAAAATGTAATATGTCATGTAACTCTATTTTATCTTCCTAGTAAGGTAAATGGTAAGTTGCTTCTGTAGTTAATACAATTCAGTTTATTCCAAGTCATAAGATTTTCCTTTAAATTAATTTGAAGTGATTAAGAAAAGAAAAAAGTTAAGGGTGATCTTTGTATTACATTAGATCCTCAATTTATGCCCCAATCTCATGATTAGTGGTAATTGTGAGATCCGGATGTGACAAGCTTTTGGTATCAAAGCATAGGTTGAGTTTGTAGATGCTCAAAGTCAAGGTCAGGGGACGATAAGAGACCAATAGGATTAGGACTTAGGTGTTTTCCTTCTAACTGCAATTTTCTAATAGGAAGTGTTCTGTTATACTATTGCAGATGGAAGGAAGAGGACGTGGTCATGAGGACCAAGCTGAGAGCCACATTGCACCTGACCCTCAGGTGATGGGTCCAGGTGGTGGAGATGATGTGGATGAGGCATCAAGGATGTATAGAATGTTTCTTTAGACTAGGGAAAAGTATAAGATGGAGAGGCGTGCTTCTACCTCGAGTAGCAAGGATCTGATGAGATCCTATGAGCTGGTTAAGAAGCTTGAAGGTATCGAGTTCATTGGAACTACAGACCCTACAATGGCAGAAGAATAGCTGAGACAGTTAAAGAAAGTTTTCCATCTGATGGAGTTAACACGCAACAATCTTTTCTAAGATAGATTTGAGATTCAGATATCATCAGTTGAGGAAAAAGGATATATGGAAGAAATACACTCACATCAAGCTAGAAAAAACCCTAGCTGTTGAGTTTCGAATGCAATGTAACATCTTGTGGGATCCACACAAAAAACTCTCTTATAGGTTTTCTTAATGATGTATTTAAGTTTGCTTTGCACAAAAGGGAAGTTAAATGACAAAAAGAAAGGAAACCAATTCATGCAAATTATTTCCCTAGGGATTTCTTTAAAAGGAAATGATAAATCTAATGAATAATGAAATCTTAGGGAAATAAAACATAGTAAAAGAAAATATGATCCTATCATTTCTCTCTTAACTTGCATTCTCTCTCTGCCCAACAACTCTCCCTCCTCAAATTACATCCCATATATCCATAAATATTAGGTAAGAGCATTTTCCAGAGAGAGAAGAGCGTGTGAAAGATTGTACATTGAGGAAGAGGGCTCATATATATAATTATCATGTGAAAATTACACATCTAAAAGTCTTATATCCTAGTCAAGAAACAATCAAGTCATGAACCAATTTTGTTTGGTCAATGCAAATAGACATCCGTTTCCAACTAGTTTTTCAACCAACAGAGTGAGTGGTTTTTTTAAGGTTGCAACTGAATGGCCTCCTTATGCCCAAAGCTGACTTTGACTACTCCAAGTTAGTGTTAACAATATGTCACCTCCTTGATCACACATTTTCTTCCCAAGATTTATTCAAATAATCCATCAACACTTATGGTTGTTGCAACAAGGCATCAACCATACATTTTTCGATGCTAATGGCAAGGTGCACAAGGGTTAAGTAT
Organism: Alisma plantago-aquatica; assembly: GCA_963693085.1. Lineage (NCBI taxonomy): Eukaryota > Viridiplantae > Streptophyta > Magnoliopsida > Alismatales > Alismataceae > Alisma > Alisma plantago-aquatica. Next base: position 66,675,096 of record OY856410.1, on the reverse strand, counting down.
AATATTTAGTAAAATGCTATTAGAAAAATCAAACCTTCAACATGATAGGATAGAATCCTATAACATTTACATATGAGAGTTCACATATATTTTACAATAAATATAGTCTACAATTCAGGTAAGAATTAACATCTCAAGGTAAAAAGTCAATGACCCTCAATATCAATTAAATGAGCATCATTTTGATGTTATAACATTCACATATCAGTTATATAAATATGGAGTTTTCAATTATATAAATTAGTCAATCATAAATCAAAATAGAATGAAAATAATTATGTTTTAAACAAAACAAGATTAAATATGCATGATATAGTTTATCAACTAAATCATGCAATATTATAAGCTAAATGGTTGTGAATATCTAAATCATAGAGGGGTTTGTACAACTTCCCCCTAGGTTTGTCCATTCTCCCCTCCATTTGAAAGTTCCATCTCAAAACTCTAGAAATAGAAGAGAATATAATGTTTGTATCCTTTCCAAGATCCCAAGTAGCCTTTTCAACACCATAGTGTCTTCACAGACTTTCACCATTTGTATCACTCAACTTATAGACATTTTCATATAGAATCTTGATTGGAGCCTTATAATAATCGGCACCTCAATTCGAACCAATCGAAAACCATGGTTATGAGCATCAAAAACTAAATTATTCTTAACAAAAACCTCAACATATCTTTAAGTAACAAACAAACCACCAAAACTACATATATGATACCTAACTTTCAGTCTATTATTATGTATTATCTCGCGTGAAAGAGAAAGATATTTCTAAGCTATCACTTATTACACTAGATTACACTTCTACAAAATTTCATTATATTTTTTGATATGACCAACTAATAGAATGTTAATTCTCACATCCACATTATGCCTCTAAAATAAAGATATATCATGTATATAAGTCACAATTGGTATACATCAACATAATAAATCTATGAAAAGATGACATATAAACATCTATGGCTTCAAGATGAAAGTTTGAAACTATAATAAAAAATGACCAGACCAGGACAAGAGTGTACATGAACAAATATCAACTAAGACATTTTTCTACGACCCAACCACCACTAGGATACTCGATTATACTTATAAGTTTTAAAAGAATCAATGTAAGTGTGTTTCCGTAGTATGTGGGTACTTCTCAATTTCCATTTTATCTCAAAATAAGGCATACAATAATTCTCATAATATATAATAGTTCATTTAATTAAATATATAAAAATTGGAAATGAACTACTACTTGCAAATGGAAAACTAGTCATGTAGGAATTACACTTGCAATGATATTAAATTAACAAGTATCTTATTAAGGATTTTTTTGTTAATTTCTTGGGATATTTCTTTTTTGGTTTTCCTCTTTATTAGATGATTTTTTTGCTTCTTTGTGACATAGTTTAATCTATACTTCTAGAAATCAATCTAAAGAAACATTGGAATTTTTTACAGGGTCTAACACCTTCAACACGGAAGGGTTATAGATAGTAATTTAGAAAGTACACTGCCAAAATATTTAAATAACAAGTATCTTTCCAAATCATTTCCAACTAATCCTCTCAAACTAAAAGACGGTCATGTATTGTAACCATGGCCCATCTATCATTCAATAAACAATAACATTGAAACATTGAAATTTCTACTAAGTTCTAACACCATAAATTTGATGTCATTTATTTATGTATTGTCCAGTCCATATTTAATCCATATATTAGTCTTTTGTTGATAAATTTTCACTATTCTTATTTTTGGGGTCATTCCCAACCACTTAAGTGAGAAGGAATTTGGTGTAACTGGTCTAGAATTGTAGCTTGCATAAGAGTAGTTGGATCTTGGAGATAGATTGAGATGAACATGTTCCACTACGACTTGCTATCGTTAGTTTAGATACGTATTGATCTAAATCTATCCAACCTTTTTTGATGAGAAACTATATCAATTATGAGCATTGCAATCGTTAGATTTTTATTTCCGTTACGATATTTTGATCAATGATACAATCTCATACTTGGATTTCGTGTTTGATCCCTTGTGAAAAGATTTTATAATGTTTTCCATGTGGATTGTTGTTATCATTCCCTTGAGTAAGCCAGTGCCTCCCCTATTAGGTCCCACTTTATACAAGTACGATATAAAAATCTAGCAAGTTAGTTAATCTGACTAATCCAATTTTATATTTGTTAGGTTTTTTATCTCTATCATATCTTTCTTACACTTTATACCCTTGACTTATGCAGACACAATGATATGCTTGAAAACAAATCCATTTTATATAACATAACTAGTTTAGAGACAATGTGGGACCTGAGGTATGGGATGTAGAGGATGGATCCTCCCATCATACCTTTAATGTCTCTAGATCCATTAACACATGAAATTCAACTCATAGTGGTTTAGTATACCCTGACACCAATCTCAACTACTCTATATTTGAGTATCTTCCTCAACTAAGAGTTCTTTGTACTCTATAGACTTTTGTCCTCAACCCCTATAGGGAAATTTACTTCTTTTAGGGATCTTCATAAGACTATGGATTATTTCTACATTCAATTTTGGAAGATGCATCCTATGTACTTCTTGTCGAAAATGAAAATCATATGGTGGATAAGTCAGACTACTGGATTCTAGCCACCAAACAGACTTTTGAAAGTAGGGCTTGCCCCAGGCATCAAAAGATTTGTTTTGCTACACACACTCTTAGTGGGATAGCTCATCACTGGTGGAACAACATGTGAAAGTCAAACATTATTTCCACCTTGATGTGGAATAGTTCTTATTATCTTTAGAGCTAAGTTAGTATCATCTAAATATTCATGACAGAAGGAATCTTAGCTCTACAATCTACCTTATTTTTCCATGATTATGGTGGAGTATGTGTAAGAGTTTGTTTGGCTTGAGAGTAATGTTATAGGCTTGATCAAAGAAAGACAGGCTATGATATTATTAGATGGTTGTAATACAAATTGGACAAAAGGTTTGTTCCTCAACTAATAATGACATTCCCACAAATGGTGGGTAAGGATATTCTATATGTATATGCAAGTTATCAAGCTAAATCTAACAATATGATGAAGTTTTCTGGTGAAGACTTGAGTGATGATAAGTGTGATAAGAAACTACCTTGGGAACAATCGTCTTATGAATGATGGTCCTATTATATGCCATCATTGTGGAGATGTTGGCCATATCATATGGGAATGCCCCTGACATCATGAATTAAGACTTGATGGAAGTCTTGCAGGATGTCACAATGACATTAGTTATGGAGAAGTTTATGAAGATAATGATGAAGGTATCCCTTAGACTTTAGTTAACATGACTCTATAGTTATGTTTTCATGACTCTTGGCATCCTGATGAAAAAAAATTGATGAATTAGATCATGCTACATTGCCTTTAGTTGGGATCATGTTGGTTTCTTAGATGTATTTGACTTAATAGGTTAAACCTTTTTAAGTGGTGGAGTACAGTTACGTGGTGGTATGTGGATATGATGATTTTGAGGATGAAAACCTCTTTAAGGGGTAGAGTTTTATATCTGTAATTCCCTCCCTAAGCAGACACATGCACATAGCGGAAGAAACACTGAGTTATCCATAACTCGTGCACTCAAGGAGGCATTATATAAAACTAGCATTCATAACAACAATATAATCAATCAGAAAAATTGAAAATAAGAAACATTCTCATAATATTTCTTACAAAAGGAACATAGATATCACTTGGAAAACTAACTCAACATCTCAAGACATAGTCTCTACTCTAAAGTTCTAAACATTGAAACATGTAGTTGAGTCTATAAACCTGAGGATCATCTTATAGTAGGCACCCCACCAGATCTTATCATGTTCTATCCTTGTACTTGAGTCTTTGGGATCCACTTCACTCCTGCTTCTCACCTACAGACATCTCGTCCCCAACCATGCATTGAAAAAATGGTTGTTATCGTAAGTGGCAAGAGTATTCTAATATACATATTACTGAAAAATGCTACAAAATATCTTTGAATATTATAAACATGAAACTAATATTAAACTTTATATAAGATCTAAAACATAAATATATCTTCTTTATTTAGCTTATCTCTTAACTTTTTACTTTATCTCTCTCTAGAGACTTGTACCCTGGTACCTGGGTCTCATAACCTTCACTAAGGTGCATGGGGCACATAACCTACACTCTGGGCCTGGGTTATGTCTCTGAATTGGCATGTAGTTTAGTGCATGGGCCACATAACTTTCACAAAGGGCCTGAGTCATGCCTCTCTTATCTTAATCTCTTTCATTATACTTATAAATGAGAATATATACATTCTCTAAACTAAGTCATCTTTTATTTACAACTTTTATCTGACTGTGGCCACCATTATACAATAAGTCCTCCTATGTTGACATTGAAGTGTCCTCTATGGTGCAATGCACCCTCCATTGGCACAACATGCCCTCTGTTGACACCAAAGTGTCCTCTATGGTACAACACACCCTCTGTTGGCACAATGTGCCCTCTGTTGACACCGAAGTGTCCTCTATGGTGCAACACACCCTCTGTTGGCACAACATGCCCTCTGAAATGGAGTAAACACTCCTCTAAATTGGCAACAGATGCCTCTAAGTTGTCTCCAGACTCTCAGAATGAGGACTTATCATATAATGTATTATGTGAAGGTTCTGAATTAATTATATTAAGTCTAAGCTTACTAAATTATGAATCTGGACTTATCTAAAACTAAATACTGATTATTGAACATGTACTGAACTCTGAATATAAATCTACATCTGAATATGAATAATCTCATTTAGAAAACTGAGATTGGTTCTAAAACCCTTATCATGTATCTTAATTCAAAATCCGGCTACTCATACAACGAGTAGTCTAAATATGAATCTATATATAATATCTTTATTATCTGGATAATCCTTAATCTAATACTTCAATCTGATAGAAATGACTTAACTACTTTTGATACTAAATATATGGCAACTAAGCCTAATGACTTAGGGAAAGGATCTGAATTAAATATGAGAATACAAAGTATATGAGAGTTCTCAAGTATCAAATATCTAAAAGAATGTGATTTCTAACAAGGTTACTCTATATCTATAAAATCTCATTAAGTCTGATCTTAATACATTCATATGAATTTAGATCTTAAATCCTAAAGTAAAAAAATCTTATAGAGTCTCTTCCTACAAATTAATCATGACTTAATGTCTCATAATTTGATAATATCATCATAAACTCATGTTACAATATATTCTAATACCAATACTACCTTTATCTTGGAAATTGGGCCATGGTCTACCAAGTGCAACACCCATATTCTCACATAATACTTAACTTTTAAACACTAATGTTTCTACGGAAACTATTTCACTTGTTAATTCTTAGATCGCTACACATATAAGAAACCTTGATGACGTGTTCCTACTTGATTTCTTAGCACATAATTATATATATAAATGAGGGGATCTTAACAACATGTTCTACATGAAATCTCAATACATGATTACATCTATATATAAGGGACCCTAATAACATATTTGTACTTAAAATCCTAATAGATGGTTATATCGCATAGCCATGGAAGGATGGCAGTCTTAATTTTGTTTCAAATGTTGTAGTCATGAGTATCCATATGGAACATCTTTAAGGGATACGTTATAAATATTTTTTTTATCCTTCTTATGAACTTAATTCATGATCTAGAATCATCCATAACACATCACTACTTAAGGTATTGAGAATATGAAATTCTACAATCACAAGCACATAAAAGCTTATTTACATATTTTAACTTAGAATGTAGGACATGAAGGTCTCAATTAAGAAGAATATAAATGTACTTGTTTTGATAAACATAAATACTTATGGGAATGAACCAATTACCTCTTATACTGAGCATTTTCTTAAGGTGGTCCTGATTCTTTGTTCCATAACCTAATCACCTTTTTAGAGAAACATATCAGTTGATTAGCGATCCAAAGGCCCAGATGGGATCTAGCCTTTAACTTGCACCTTGCCTCCTTGGGGTTCTACTCATATCTATGACAAGATCCATTACCAAGTAGATTTGTCAGCTTGACCCAGTTTCCTTCTCATCCTCGCACGATGCGAGAACTGATACGCATGAGTCTGCACTCACCGGAACTGAAGCGGCCCCTTCCACTGACGATCGCCCAACCCTAGCCATAAAGTGCGGCAATTGTAGGGTCACAACTCAGATTCTCAGAATGGTTGTCATCAAGCAACACCTGCATACCGTGGAAGAGATGGGCATAAACAAAATCTATGTCCCCGATCCTCTTAGCTACCAAGACAATTACGACAGATATCATCATCTGGAACTGTAAGTCACCACAATCCCTATCATCATGGAACTCGACTCCTCACATCCCAGTCAGACCTAAAGAGACCTCTGTGATCCCTCCAAGAGATGCAATCATGTGGCCTCCATTACAACATCTCCAGGTCTTCCGGAGTCAAACTTCCACAACCCCTTCTAGTATGCATATCCATGCCAAGGTGAAAGGAGAGCTCTTGGTCTTCGTCCATCATTCGAGGTCCTCTCATGGTGCTTTAGATTGCCAACACCCTACTATCCTAGGAATCATCTGCCACTATAGAAGCTCATATTGGGGTACTCTCCATCATCTCCTTCAGGCTACGCTCATTGCCGCCTAATAAGATATTGTAGCGTGTCACTCCCATGCCAGGCTCCTTGCTCATGCTAGCTCTACTATCCATCTATGACTTCACACTGTCACTCCTGGAGAGATCACCAGCCTTCTGTAGACCTATTCATCTTCCAAGGTAACCTCCATCACTTTGGCTAGGTCAAAAAGATGACTACACACCCGACGACTCTTCCCTCAACACACATACTGGCAACATGGTGTTTTGTGCCCTTGCCTCACCACGACTTACAATACTCCATATCCACATATATATATATATATATATATATATATATATATATATATATATATATATATATATATATATATATATATCTTCAAGGTTCTATCCTATCAGATCTAGAGTCCTACAACCCTTGGTACATGGTTTCAGTTGGGTTTCCTATTAGAATCAAGATGTTTACCAATCCTAGAATGTAGGGTAGTGGAAACACGTTATCCTCGCATACTTCACTTCCCATTGTGAGGTCATCCTTGAGTAGTAAATCTCATGAAAATCAAAATAACGGACCATCAGGGATTATTAGAAGAGATCCCAATTATCAAGAGTGGTACTTAATATACATTTTCTAATCTGTGGGTAGACGGGGTTAAGGAAGATTCAAAAGAGGTTTCGCCTCCACTGTGTGCCTCCCTATAGAAACTATTACCCCAAAATAATAATGTTCATCCTGATCTTTTCCATATATCATCAACATATCCAAACATGAATAAATACTTCCATTAGATTCATTACACATATTGTATACATGTTATTGACAATTAAGATCCTCTCAATACATTGCACTAGGCCATCAACCTATGTCAAATGTGATATTAAGATCTTTGTCTCCATTTATTCAATATAAACCTATATCCAACACATGTATTTACTTAAACATAATAATTATCACACCATGTCCATTGGTCACATGATTGATCATTCATCCTTACTCAATTACTAATTCTAAACATTTAGACCATCATATGTGTATAGGTGAGCCAAGTGGCATATAAGACATCTTTTATGAAACTCATTACATATAAACCACAACTAGGTTTATTTGGTCCTTTAGTGGAATATTATCAAGAAAATCACACTAAAGTTTAAATTATTTCTAAAATTTGGAATGTTACAATATCATACAAAAATCTACTAAACTCTAGAAACCCAATCCCTTGTATTATATGTTAGTATGGTTGGATCTCAAAAATTCACAAACAAGGTTAGAATACACTAATACAATTTCTTGTAACCTAATAAGCATATTATATACATATATGAGTTATTTGGATATAAACCTAATTATGGGTACAAATGATCCTGAGTATTCTCTAGATCAATAAACTATAATGTGATGATATGTTGGATGTATGAAGCCTAACCTTACACTTTGAATATGTTGATTATGTGTATTGATAAATGGAAAGAGTGTTCACCTAAACCCTAAATTTCAACTACCCCAACCTATGCATATTTTTGGTACCACTATAATGCATTGGAGACATTAGGTCTTATAACCACAAAATATGTCTTAATAGACATATAATGGGCCTAACAACCAAACATTGGCTTAATATGTAAGTGAATCTCATTAAACACACAATACATGTCACATTATTTACTAATATGCACCTAACAATTTAAATATCGTGAATAAGTAAGTTGTTATGAATAAATATGAATAAAATTTTAGTGTGAGATATAGTGTGCTTTATATATTGTACAAATAGAATTTTGATAGTTGATATAAGTGGATTAAATAATGCACTTTATCTAAGTAAATATTTATTTATTGGACTTGATAAGTATTTAAGTACTACATCATATTTCATGTAAGATAATATAAAATAACCATGTTGATAATATTATGGTGATAATGGAACTCCAATTTCTAGGTATTGATAATTGTTGATGATATATAATAGTAAGCATTAGAAATAATGAATCTATACCATATTTTCTTTGCAACTCCTATAATATAATCGTAAAAGTTAAATATAATTCAAAACTCATGATCTACACATCATGATTATTATAGGTTCCAAGGCTTAGATTAATTGAAAATTTGTAACTACCCTAGTTTATCTAAAAAAGATGACATGTTATAATTAACTCCTAGATAGTGTGGAAAATTGTTTAATTTTTTTATGTGGTGTTTTACCTAAGTTGAATGCCACATTTTCAATAATGGGTTTCCTTGTTCCTAGTTTGGTTTAGAGTTGGGAAACTAGTTGAGATGTCACTCTCTTCCTTTTCTTCCTAGGAAGATTCCTCAGGTATTTGGGACTCAAAATTCTGACAAGGGTTTCCTCTACTCTCTCTCATTCTCCCCTCATCCTTCCATCCTAGTATCTCTCTTTCCTTCCCTATACCTTCTTCATGGAATAGTAAAGCCATTGATCCCTAGATTGATCAACCTTGGCAACTCTAACCCTTCCAACTAACCAAAACATCTCCTACCCTTTGTTTCCCTTCTGTAGTAAGACTCCTCACCATTATGGATCATTTTTCCCATATATAGGTAACCCAAAACCTTAGTGATGCATTTGTAAATTGAACTGTAGTGGTCCTTTAATTCTTATTGCCTCATCCACACTTCCCGCGATCTCACCTTATTGTACAACTTTGATTTAATTTGTCAACACACTTTCAGTCATTGTGAGGCCTTACATCATCTAGAGTCGATGTGATGATCTTTGTAAAACTTTATGTGTATTTGGTTTCATCTATTCAATTATATGTGAAAGTTCCCCCTTTTTGTATAACATTATTACTTATGATCAATCGAGATGGTATTTTGGCTTTTCTACTTTCATATTTGCTTGCTTCTATCATTGTTGTCATCCTTATTATTTGGTAAAACCTTGTAAATGTTTGTTTCTCTTGATATTTCCATATTTGATCCGTTTTACCTTGTGTCTTCTTGCCTTCCATGGTTGATGAATTTGTATCCCATTATGGATCTTCTTGTAGTCATGTTGAGGGCCATTTAGTCTAAAACTGAGTGAGGCAAACAACATCAATATTGGTTTCTATCACTTTGCATCAAAGCTAAGGATCTAGTTGTAGGATCAAGCTTGCCATGTTTTGGCTAGATCAAGTTTTATGAAGAGGATGGCATGTTTGTATGTGAATTTTCAAATTTTTTCATATAGCCTTGATGTTTGTCATGATTGTAATGAGTGTAGTTGTGTTTTCCACCTCTACTTATTTGATATATGTAGTTTTTGTTTGGTGAACTACCATACTAATGTACCATGTCATGCATCAACAATTGATGTGTGATGTAGACGAATCTATGTAATGATACAACCATTTTTGTGAAATAAATTAGTAGCCATGTTTATCTTAATTAATCCATAACCAATTCATTATTAGTCTAAAAGTTACAAATAAATATCTATCGAAATTGTAAAATCAATTATTATCAATTCCTCTAGTTTATTAACTAAAATGGCTACTAATGAAAATTATATTTTAGGTTTTATATAGTATAATTGAATCAATCTAAGATATGTTAATGGGATTGGATCACCCTAAATTTGATTTATAAAGATAGGTTGACTTCAAACATGTATGTTCCTCTCTCTTACTATCATATCGAATAATTGATATATGATGTAGTTTTTTTAGTTATATTGGACAATGAAATTATATTTTATCTCTCCTCAAATTACTTTCTCGCATATTTTCTTCAGTATCCATTGTCTATTCATTTGACTTGATTGGGCTGAATGCCTAAAATTTTGACCTAATGGACTGTTGCAAATGAAAGTTGACTCCTTTTCTTATATCTTGTTTCTAGTTATTCAATTGTCATCCTATTCAACTAGTTGATCCAACCATGCAATGGAAACCCTAACTATCAAGTGTTAGCCATGCTATTTCACTTCATATCATATTTGAGAATTTGATCTGATTTTTACATATCTATGGTGTGATCCTAAATTATTATCTGATTTGACTTAACTTAATATTCTTCTCTTTTATATGCATGTTTGGTTTTCTTGAATATTGTTGTATTTGTAGATGTACATTCTAGGCATCCCTTTTATATGCATGTTGGTTTTTCTTGAATATTATTGTATTTGTAGAGGTACATTCTAGGCATGGTCTCAATGTACAACTTTTCCTATATATGGGTGATTAGTCCTCTCACCTAGTTAATATACCATTACATAGAGAATCATGTTCTCTCATCTCCATCTAAGGCCTTGAATTTGAAAGTGTTCTAACCCTACTTTTATATGATTATAGTCTACTATATAATTTTCATGCCATTGAACTATATTGATTTCTTTGATTATTGTTCTCTATGTTTTGATCTAAAGTAAGAATTGACCATTGTAGCTTTATTGTTTCTTTATGTGATTGTAAGTCCTACTGTATGAAGTTCTCTTGACATCCACTTATATACATCAATCTCTCTCCTTTTTTGAGAAACTTTTATACTTAAATTTAATGCCATATGTTTGTATATTGTCCAATTCCTATATGATGCACATACCAACTATTTGTTGATAAACTTCCACTATCTTCTTTTGTGAGTGTGTTCAAATCCGTTAGTTGACAAGGACTTTGATGAAAATGAGACTAAACTGAAGCAAGACCAAGAGTTTATAGATCTTAAGGATAGATTCATATAGACATGTTTCCCTATACTACTTTCTATACTTATTTTAGATACATATAGATCTCCCTATGTATCCACCCTTTATGGGGAAAAAACAATGTTAGACATGAGAATCTTAATAGTAAGGTTTTGTTTTATGATGCTACATTTTAATTAATGATAAAATATCATCCTTAAATTTAGTGTCTCATCCCTTTTGTAACAAATATAGGATTTGTGAGTGTGGATGATTGATAACGTTCCCTTGATAAAGAAAGTGGCTCCCCTATTGGACCCCACGCCTTAGAGGCATCTTATCATAGCTAAGGAAATCAATTAATATGAATCTTTCAATATTATTTTATGTAGTTTATGTCTTCCACAGGTTGTTTACATATCATATCATTTCCTTGTGCAAGCACACAAATATTCTTGAAGATAAATGCACTCTCAATAACATATATGAGTTTGAGTCACCACATGACCTGAGATATGGGATACCAAGGATCGATCCTCACATTATGCCTCTAGTGTCTCAAGATCCCTCGATAACTAAAAGTCAACCATTGTGGTTTAGTCTTCTCCAACACTAGCTTTGACTAGTCTGAGTTTGAGTGTCACCCCCAATCTTGAGTTGATTAACTCTTGAAGAACGATTTCCTCATCCTTAATGGGAAAATGTCCTTCTATTGAGGATCTTAATTAGACTAAGGAGTATTCTTTATATAATTCTTGAAGATGTTCCCTACATACTTTCATGGTGATAATGAAGATCATATGGTGGATAAGAAAACTAACTCAATTCTCTTCATTTGATGAACGTTTGAGGGTATGTCTTTCCCTGAGCATCAAAAGGCTCATTTCGACACATATGTTCTTAGTGGGCCATCTCATCACTAGGGTAACATCATCTTCAAATAGCATGTAATCACTACCTTGATAAGGTAATAGTTATGGGTCCTCTTTAGAGAGAAGTATAGAGTGTATTAGATCTAAGAAATAAAGAATCTGAGTTCCATGCCATGATTATGGTGGAGTATAAGCAGAAGTCTCTTCGGCTTGAGCATTATGCTATAGGATTGACTGAACAAAGACAAGTGAGTATGTTTTATGTGATTTGTGATACTATTGGAAATATGGACATAGAGAAGGTAGTGGAAACAAAAATTTATCTATCCATATTCTCTAGAATAGCAAGATCGTGTCAACAACTATGCAATGGAAATAATGGTTTAACGAGTTCATAACTGGTCTTGGATTAAATCCAATAACTACAGTTTGTTGTAGTAGTGTAGCACTCCTAGTTGCACTTGGACGATGTCTATGAATCTCATGGTCTTCACCATGGACAACAACATGATGTTTTCCTCCTAGTAGGAAAGGTGTCCATGTCTCTATGGTAGTCCACATGGACCACCTAGAAATCTTGCTGGTCTCAAAACTGACAGGAAGGAGTTGTCCCTCCTGTTGGTGTACTAGTCAGCAACTTGCTCCCCCACAATTGTTCTCCCTTGCTATCACACCCTTTATTGGGTAGGACTTGCTCAAGATCTCTATTGGTTACTACAACCAGAGAGGATAAAAATTGTCAGAGGCAATTGAGTTGTATTCTGAGAAGCCCCCAGTACCCCTCTATATATAGGAGGGTTTAGGGTATGGGTTGCCAATCTATGTGGGAATGGAAGGGACCGGAAGATCATGAATTTTTGCAACCTACGAGCATCAAATTGATCAATTTACAAGTGAGCCAATCAGTTCACTAGCAAGTCGATCTGCTCGCTCAGCAAACTGGTCATTTCATCATGTTTCCCAATCACATATGAATTGGAAATTGGAATCCAATTAATGCACAACATGACATCATTACTAATCCTTGATGGAATCAAATTTCTCCACAAATTGGGTGTCTCTCCCTTGCGATCCGGTCATCTCATGACCCCAACTAGTTGGTTGGTGAACTGAGTCGGTTGGCTCACTGTGTGAATCGGTCAGTTCACTCTCTAGTTATGGTAGAACTCAGCCAATTCAGTTTCTAATCAACCTGAAACTCCAACCGATTGGTTCAATACTTGAACCAGTTAGTTGGGAGATCAATCAACTGATTTGTTGCTTGAATTGAATACCCAAACACTTTGGTAATCAATTCAATCATCATTTATGATTAAATTCCTCTTTTAGGTGAATACCTATGTGTGTGACCCTATAGGTCCCATATCACATTGGAACTGAATGCCCATAACTAGTTTATGACATCACAAGCAAAGGATGGTGCCTAGTCACACATCAGTGCTACCCAAGTGAATGGAAAGTTGGAGAACAACTTCAATCTACAATTTGTGTAAGGTGTTATAGTGATTGTATAATTCCTTTGTCTCAGATATCCCAAATGAACTTAAGACATGGAATTGTGATCCTCTCAATGTTCAATACATGTTCCTTGATTCTAGAGAAGAATGTCTGAGATTATGTGTCCTCAATATCACATATTGATTCACATGTGCATTTGCATGCTTTTCAACATATTTCTATTGTATGCTCTCATACTTAGGTTATAAAACTTTCAAGAACTATCTCTATAGATCTCAATACCTATCACATAGGACGTTTCAACTAATCCTTCATTGTTGAAGGTTTTTCCATGTCAGGTCTCAATAGTTACACTATTGAGATTTTATTCCTCATCAATATGTGGAATATTCATATATGCTCCCACTAAATCTTTTGCAATCATAGATTTCATCCTTTGTTTTGATTCCAGTAAAATTCTTTGACTATCTTGTCAAGTCAAAAGATCCCATTTCTGACATGCATGTTTCAATATCTCAAATTGAACTTTATATCTTATAGACTATATTTGCATTTATGAAGTTATAAAACCTTTAGGGTGTGTCACTTACACATTCTTTCATTTATTCCTTTTCATGAATGCATTTTTAAAATTCTTATGCTAAACCTCATAGTCTATATTGGTTGTAACAACAATCATGATAATTAGTGAAGGTATTCCTTCACGTTCAACAACTAGAACTAATTTGTAAACCTTTGCAACCAATATGTCCTTTTACATTATCCATGTAGATCCTTACAACAAAACCTTACTGCACCCTTTGAGTTTTACCCCTTTAGGGTGGTACTAGCAAGTTCATACCTTGTTATTGTGCATGGAATCCTTAATGGCCTTAATTCATTTCTCAAATTATGGTTCTCAGTAGCTTCTAGTTGATTTGTTGGCTCGTCATCTTATGACCAACCTATCTTATTTGTTGGACTCACAATCTTTCAATCTCATATGTGCTCTACTAGAACTTATTAGACTATGTGTTACATGAGGAACTCGAGATTCCACAACAATTTGAGATTCTCATGTTTCTCATTGTACCCCTTGTTGATATCGAACTTTTTGAGTTCTACTTTTACTCCCATTGATTCTTTTGGAACTCAGCTATCCTAGCAACAAAACACTTTTGTTTTCCGATTGGGATTAAAGGTAGTATTCAATAATTACGGTTTATGGATAAAACTTTCAAGAAACTACTTTATTTATAAGTTTTAATCCTTCATAAATATTGGTACATTCCCATAGCATATCGCATATGATGTCTTTTGAACCATTTTAGATGGAAAATTGTTTCAGTGTAAAGAATGTATCTATGAGGAGATTAGAAGACTAGATTAAATGATAATCACATCCTTATCACATTAGGATGTAATTCCTTCTTTTTGATACATCATAATGTTTCAAGTGGATTTGACTTGTGATACACTATGAACATTTGATCATATTAAAGTTTCTTATTACTTTCATCAAAGTTATACTTCATTTGTAATCTCCTTGAATACTTCAATAGATTTATGTTTGTATTAAATACAAACCTCATATCAACTGATATCATGAAGCACAATCAACTACCTCTAGCGTTTATTCTAAAAGATCTTCATACATCAACATGTATAATGCCTAAATAGAATGCTTTCTCTTTCCACTACACCTAGTGAGAGGTGGTTTGTCATTTTGCTCATAAATAAGACTTGCATGTCTCCTGTTGGTTCAATAACAAAAAGAGTCTAGATAAACATCAATATGAATTTTTGACATGCATTTCTCATATATGTGTTGTAGATGACAATGTTATAGACATTGTTTAATTTATTAGTTATAATCCTTTAGGTGTTTACATTATAAACATTCATCTTTAGATTCTTTCATTTAAATATCATTAGATGATTGGGGCAGTTCCATGAAAGATCATATCTTTGAAACATAAACATTAATAAATCTTTATTTATTTTTCATCCTTGTCATACAATATGCATAAAGTAAAAAAATTCTATTTTGGCATACTGAAATAGTAGTTCAACTAACTCAATTACATGCCCAATGGGCTAAGATAAATTTAAATGTATACAAAAGTTGTAGCAACTCTTGTTCCACATAGTCCATATTTGTCCTTTCATAAAGACTTTACTTTTTATCAAATCTTGCACATCACTGTATGTCAAGTATACATCCGGTATCACATACCATGATGAAGAAGTAACAAAAAAATTTCTTACAACATTTATACCAGAATTAGAGGCCTCAGCCCCTTCCTTCTTCTTCTTTAATTCCTCCAAAAAGAGAGGCAAATTCATTTCCCAATGTCTAGACCAGTGACTTTGGTGACAATCACCTCTTTTCTTTACTCCTCCATTTACCTTGAGATCTAAAGATTTGGGCTTCTGGCCATCTTTAGAACTCATCTTAGCTTTGCCTTTGCCTTTATACTTTCCTTTTGTCTTGTTGATCATCATCACAGACTTGGGCTTGTATTTCTTCATTTGTGCCTCAGTTGTTCTCAACATGCCTAATAACTTTGTCAACGGCTTGTCCTAGTCATTCATGTTGTAGTTCATGACAAAGTGATTGTATGATTCTGGAAGAGACTACCAAATCACATCAGTGGCCAACTCTTGACCCAAAGGAAATCCCAGTCTATCCAGGTTATCTGCATACCCAATGAGCTTGAGCACATGAGGACCTACTGGATCTCCTTCTGCCATGTTACATTTGAACATTTCCTTGGAGACATCATATATCTCTTGTATTTTTTGATCTTAGAACATGTTTTTAAGATGTGTGACCATTTCAATAGAATCCATGATCCCATGCTATGTATGGAACTCATAGTTCATGGAGCATAGCATCAGACACTTGACATCCATGGCATCTTTAGTATGCTTCTTGTAAGCATCCCTATCAAAATTAGGTGCATTGGGAAGGGGTCATATGGCTCTCGTGTCTCCAAGACATAGAGCTTGCGCTCCCGTGTGAGAATTATTCTCAACATCTTGAACTAGTCATGGAAGTTGTTCCCATTTAACTTGTCCTTCCCAAGGACTGATCACAGAGAAAAGTGGTTGTTGTTTGTTTATATTTGATTCTACACAAGAATTTGCATTTTTTTAAAAACCCATGTTTTATTTGATTTGATTTGATTAAATATTGAAGATATTAATAAGGTCTTTAATTAACTATCATTCTCATTATTTTAATCAAATTGAAAACCCTCAATTATCATTTCAGAAGATTGTAGCAAACAATCTTCTAATGAGTCATGATCCAAAATAATTCAATTATCACCCAGCCCACACCATCGTCCATAATCAATTATTAAGGTAGACAATGTTTGCCAATTTAACTTTATGCAATTCTTGAATAGATGATATGTGCAACTCTTTTCCATAATCATCTGCATGCATGTGGTGCTTAATCTCATTAAGGTCACACAGTTAAGAATGCACCCTAATTAGCAGGCCCACATTATTACCGTCACACTTTCATGGCATAGACAGTGCACCACCCTTGGGGTGCCCACATTTAGTCAGTCAAGCTTTTCATGTATGCCACTAATGAAAAACATCATCCACTTAATATGTTTGATTTTAGGGATTTTATATATATCATATATATATGTACATATACATACACAATCACCACATACTAGTATGTATCATATACATACTATATCCCTCAACGTAAACATGCAATATAAAACAAAAGGTGATGGTTATGGCCATTATAATGTAATTCCTTAGTGCCAAAAGGAATTACCACAACCTAGGATCTACATCACATGTAGAATCTTGTTGTTGATGAAGACATGTGTTTGCCAATCTCATTTGACTGGTTCAACCATTGAACCGGTCATCTTGCCTCTTGGCCAGTTGGTTGGTCATCTGAAACAATCTCCTGGTCTCCTATCCAACCGATGTTTGGACACATCCAAACAATCAGTTGGAACCACCATCCATTTAGTTCGCTCCTCCTATAGTCTGCCCTCCTCGGTCCTCCAATTGGTCACCTCAGTCTGCTCACCTTACATTGATCATCATCTTCATCTTTGCAAGAAAGGAAATTATCCTATTGTTATTAAACTTAATACATGGTAATGAAAAACTTTGAGTTACATTCGAAGAGAGAAAAGGTAGGAAAGAATAATAATTCTGCATTGGGAAGAAGGTAGAGTCTTGGTATGCAAATCGAGATAAAATAGGAATAAAACCAGACCATCCAACAACACATGGATGTTTGGGTTATTGGCCATAACCATGTTACACATCCACCATTAATACTCGCTTTTAGGGTAATGCATGTAAATTGCATATATATCATATCCTATATATATTAGTTTCAGATTATATGTGGTCTTTGATTGGATTTTCACATTAATTAGTTTAAGTATTTGCATCGTATGCATTAAATAAATGATGAAAAAGCAAAATCCGATCATATCAATTATCCGAAAATGTAGTAAATTGGCATGGCTTTGATACCACTATTAGGAAATATGGGCATAGAGCAGGTAGTAGAAACAAATATTTATCTATACATATTCCCTAGAACAAAAAGATTGTGTCAACAACTATGTAATAGAAAGGATGGTTTAACAAGTTCATACCTAGTCATGGAGTAAGTCCAACGACTATAAGTTGTTGCAGTAGTACAACACTCCTAGTTGCACTTGGACGGTGTTTGTGCATCTCCTGGTCTTCACCACAGATAGAAGCATGATGTTGTCCTCCTAGCGGGAAAGGTATTCATTCCTCTATGGTAGTCCACACGGACCACCTAGAACTCATGTCATTCTTCTAGAACTAAAAGGAAGGAGTTGTCCCTCCAATTGGTGTAGTAGTCACCAACTTGCTCTCCCACAATTGTTCTTCCTTGCTATCCCTCCCTTTATTGGGTAGGACTTGCTCGGGCTCTCTATTGGTTATGACAACTAGAGAGGACAACAATTATTAGAGGCAATTGAGTTGTATTATGAGAAGCCCCCAATACCCTTCTATTTATAAGAGGGGTTAGGGTATGGGTTCCTAGTCTATGTGGGAGTGGAAGGGACCGGAAGGTCATAAATTTTCACAACCAACGAGCATCAAACTAGTTGGTTCACAAGTGAGTTGGTAGATCCACATGCAAACGGATTGGTTTGCTCAGTGATCCGGTTGTTTTTCCATGTTTCCCAATCACATATGAATTTGCAATTTGAATCGAATTAATGCACAACATGAAGTCAGCACTAATCCTTGATGCAATTGAATTTCTCCATGAATTGGGTGTCTCTCCCTTGTGCATCGGTTGTCTCATTGCCCCAATCGGTCAGTTTGTGAATTGAGTCAGTCAGTTCACTATGTGAACCAAATAGTTCTAGTTCTGGAAGAACTCATCCAACTCATTTTCTAATCAACCTAACACTCCAACTGGTCAGTTAAACACTTGAACCAGTTGGTTGGGAGATCAATCATCTGATTTGTTGCTTGAATTGAATACCCAAATACTTTTGTAATTAATTCAATCATCATTCATGATTAAACTCCTCTTCTAGGTGAATTCCTATGTGTGCGACCCTATAGGTCACAATGGCTGGTGAATGTCCATAATAGGTTTATGACATCACAAGCAAAGGGTGGTGCCTAGTCGCACATCAATGCTACCCAAGTGAATGGAAAGTTGGAGAACAAATTCAACCTACAATATGTTTAAGGTGTTACAGTGATTGTATAATTCCTTTGTCTCTAGTATCTGGAATGAACTCATGGCATGGAATCATCATCCTCTCAATGTTCAATCCATGTTCCTTGATCCTAGAGTAGACTATCTGAGATTATGTGTCATCAATATCACATATTGATTCACATGTACATGTGCATGCTTTTCTCAGTCTTGCTTATCAAGTGTCTTCGATATCATACTCTAGTAGGAGGGACAAATCCCATCTATATCACTCATAGTCATCCCCATGTATCACAGTGCACCCAATCATCACATTTATGGAAACCCTTATTCAGGATCATGGTGGATGATGTTCAAGCACACTGAATGACATGTGATGAGTGTAATAGTGACTTCAGGTCTAAGAACCACAATCAGTGTTGGCTTAATTGGACATTATTAAAATCCCTTTGTTTTGAAAATGACAAACATTTCATTCTTGTGGATCTAATGTGCTACTTGAGTATTTCAAGAACAAGAATACAAGGTGGTGGATGGCAAAGCTTTAGAAGATCTATATGCTTAAATTGCTTTATTTTCATGATTGTAATCAAATGTAAAAATGTGTACAAGTATATAATGTAAAAGTACTTAAATATCATGTAAATCAAGTAGTTAGATCTTCCTATCCACACACAACACTTAGATAGGATATCCCCTAAGTGAGCATCACAATTGCACATTCATTCTTACACTTAGCATACAAGTTAAAGTGTTGAAACATAGTTTGTCTCAATCGAAACACTTCTCAACCAAGATACTCTCGGTCGAATATTTTCTCGACCGAGAAACACCTAACTCTAATGCACGTACACTAATGAACAGCCTACATATAAGCCTACACAAGCATATATTAATCGAACTTAATTTTGACCGAGACTGAGTCTCGAGCAGGTTCTACAGTCGTTAGACTTGGTGGGAAAAAGTGGTTGGGAGTTGAGTTGAACGTTGCAATAAAATTTCCCCATACTTTCCCTCAGTCGATGAAGTTCTCGATCGAGAGACACTCGGTCGACAAACTTCTCGATCAAGAAAGGTTCTATCTACACTTTTTAGAATTAATTAATTAGTCATTACAAATGTAATTAATGGATATCTAACGGCTAGTTGAGCACTAAGAACATCCTAGAAAGTGCCTAGAATATCCCTAAACACTAGTAGACCATTCCTATAAAGAGTACATGTCTTATGACACTTAAAATCACTTGAGTACACACACTTGCAATTGAGAATCAACTCTTGTGAGCAATTGAGAAATCCTTCACTTGCAGATCATTTTCATAAGCTGAGATTTCGTGTCCTATAGGCTATCATATCCTACCCACTACACTTTCACATTCATACACATTGGATAGGAGATCAAAATGCTTGATATAGGATCCAAGCAAAGTGGTAAAGTGTATTTTTCCTTCTTCCTCTCTTGTTCCTTTTATTGCTTGTTTTCTCCTTTAATACTCCTAGGTTGGAGGCTGTGGAAAGGAGGTTGTAGGAGCTTCTTCGGTGGTGAAGGTAGCTCGGCGTGACTTTGGACTACTTTTAGAAGGTCTCAATGGGAAGCTACTTCAAGGAGGAAGACTACTTCATGGGGGAGCTTCAAGTTACTTCAAGTTAAGGTTGCTTTAAGGTTGGTGAGACGACTTTGGGGTGAAGGTTGTCCAAAGGGTTGTGAAGGTAGTTGTATCTTATGTAACATCCTTGCGAGGAAATAAAATACAATTCAAAATCCCAATTGGAAACAATTGGATAGTGGACTGACTCCCTTTGTATTTGCTAAGGGTGGAACCACTCTAAATGCCCTGTCTCCTTCTCCAATATTTTTGTGGTTGTTTGTTGAATTAATTTTAAAAATATCATAAAATCCTATCCCCCCACTCTTGTGGTTTTCAATTGGTATTAGAGCCGGTTTCAAGGAGATCTGATCGAGTCTTGAAGATGGAGGGTGGTGATCTCTACAATCTTTACAAAGAAAGGAAAAATTTGAGTCAACCTTTAACAAGCAATAGGTGGTGCTTTGAATGTGAAGAAATGGGACACACTACACTTAGCTGTCCAAAGATGATAAAGAAAGAAAAGCTATATAAAGCAAGCACTCACCAGAAGGAGGTATGTTGTTTTATTGCTACAACAAGTGAAGAAGAAATTGAGGAAAGCCTATTTTATTTACCAAAAGAAGATTTAATTGCTAGCCTTCAAGAAACACATGATAAGTATATTGATTGTAAGAAGAAATTAAAGAAATCTACTAAAGTAAATGATGATCTACATGCTAAAATTCTCGTTCTTACATATTAAAATGAAGATCTAAAAAACACATTGAACTTAACCATCAAAGACCATGATATTAAGCTAAAATCAATAGAAGCAAGTTGCAATCTCCTTTCTCAAGAAAAGATAAACTTGCAAGCTCAAGTAAATGATCTTCAAAAACAACTTGTTTTGTGTACTCATTTAGATTATGATGCTATTATGAAAGAAAGAGATAGTTTGTTATAGAATCTAGAGCAAGAAAATTTAAATGTTAAAAAGATAATGGATGAGATAGCAAAATTAGAAAAAGAAATTAGTATCTTGAGAAATAAGGATGTTCTTGATAAGATCCTAAAGAATTCTTCCGGTCATATTGGAAGAAGAGGTTTAGGATATGTTCCAAGAGAAAAATACTATCAAACTAAACCTAGGAGAACACAAGCACCCAAGACCAAGATCATGTATGTACCCAAGAACAACTCAATTCAAAGTCCTAGAAAGAGAAAGGAAATTGATTCCATTTGTTGTCACTATTGCATGTGCCTTGGACACTATTATTTTTCATGTCATTACAAGAAAAAGGATGTTGAGTTGGTATGGGTTCCAAAACCCCCAAACTAAATAAATATGAATTAATCAAGTTGAGATATGACCAATAATCTTGATTTGAACATCCTTATGTCTATCTCAACTTAACATAATAGAATAACAAAATAAATCAAAGGAACTCAACCCATAACTTGAACAAACAAATTGTTGAATAAAATTTGTAGAGACACTCTCCGGTCGACAAATACTTTGACCGAAAATAATTCGGCCGAGAAAGAGTTCGACCGATCAAGGGTCTGGAAAATGTGTTTAACTGTTTCCAATTTGCTATCAATTCAGCAACAATGAAAATTGATTTAATTGAGAATGAATAACATTTCATGGAGACCATCTTTTCAATCAAGACATATTGATCTTTTGCTTCATGATTTGATAAACATATTGCAAAACTACTATATGCAAATTGATATTGGATATGATTTCTACATTGATTGAAGATTCATATTTGAATAAATTTATTAAACATGTTGCTTAAATTTGAAAAGAATTGCCTTGATTCTCTACTTTACCTATCTTAAATCCAAAAAGCATGTTGATTTGAGAAAACTTAACTAAAAAAATTATGAATATGCATTAACTGTGTTTCATATTTTACATGGTTTGTTTAAAATAATCCCTGGTCTATATATATAAATAAACCATGTGCTCTGAAATTCTATTGAAACTTATGAAATTGAATTGATTTCTATTATCATCGAAATGATTATAGTAATTCATCTCATTTCATATATAGATGATGCTATTAAGGTAAATCTCTATGGCACAAATGCATCTTGACATATTGGTTAATGATTAACGTGTGCTTAGCTTATGGAAATGAATATCATCTTTGTGATGCATGAATACTTTCACTATGGACTTCAAGTTTTATGTTTTGCACATCAAATCTTCTATGAAGAAAAAGGCAAGAAAAAATGTTTGATTTTAATATCTTTCTTAGAACATGAATATTAATGGTTTATCTAATTGTTTATTCTAAGAGCAAAAATGTTACAACTCATGTGAATTAAAGATCTTGCTTCAAGTCATTAAATACTATAAGAATCAAACCTGTTTTTAAGGTACAAATTTTTCAATTGATATCCGCCTATTTAAGATACATAAAAGCTTTATATTCAATCAAGTGGATCATTGTGAATACTTAAACTGGAAATCTGCAGAAATTGCTTCTCATTCAAAATCAAGTTTGACTGAGGGGCGCCAAGGTCAAATTCAAAGTCGACCTAAAATAAGCTTGCGAAAATGCTTAATTGTAAATCATTTCTTTGCACTCAGTAATAGTATATTGGTCCTAAACTTTCTCATCATTGATTGATATATCTTTCTTGATTATAATATGTTCTTAAAAGGAATCTCTTATCATTTTAAGGCTTAACACCATTTGCAAATGAGGGAGAAATAAATACATATATTTCACGAGCTTAAAAGTTCTCATATCATTTTTAGGCTTAACATTCCTCGTAAATGATTGAGAAATAAATATCAAAAATTATTATCCACAATAAATGAGAAATATATAAAAGTCAATCATTGAATCAATTCTATTATTTCTAATGGGTAATACTATATTATGAATGAAATTACATGCTACTCCCCAAAATATACTCCCCTAAATATGAAAATTATATATTGGAAAATACTCTTAAAGAATGTGCTCCACACTCTTAAAATTTTACAGTCTCTTACTTGCTTTTCATAACAATTATTAAAAACAACCTTGAATATCCTTCACTATAATCACTCACAGTAGTCCTGTCAGTCTGTAAAAATCTCGACCGAGACAACCTCGGTCGACAAGTTTGTCGACCGAGAATCCCTCGGTTGGTCCCCTTTCTCGACCGACACTCACTGAGTATATTTTGAACATTCTAACTCAAAAATAGCCTCGGTCGACAAAATGTTCGACCGAGAACATTTTAGTGGACCCCCATTCGACTGATTTTAAAAAGCAATTTTTAATTAATAAAAAAACCCAACAGCTATTTTTTTTAATTCCTGGCTGAAACGACCATTGGACGACCGAGAGCATTGTCTGCAGATTCGACCGTTTCGGCTCTCGGTTGACAAATTCGTCGACCGAGTAGGGTTCTGTTTTGCTATAAATATAGCCCAAAACGGCCCCATTCTTCACCAATTCACATTCTTATTTTCTCTAGCTCTTCTCTAATGCCTTCTTGTGTGAATTTTTAGCTCTTCTCCACCCCAATCTTGTATTGCTTCTTCTCCACATCAAATCTTCAAGATGGCTTCCTCATCCTTGCGTGGAAAGAAGAAGGTTGCGTCTAGGAAGGGAAGGATGGTTTCCCCGACGCTGATGATCATCAACGACATTCCATTCAATGACGTAGCTGTCAGAGATCACTACCTTAGGCTGTCCTCAAAGACTCCTCTTCCTCGACGGCTGGTGGACGTCATTGACTTCATCAACATTGTTGATCTCAAAGAAATCTTTTAGGTGCAACATCTTTCTGAATTCCTAAATCCATCCTTTTGTTCCTACTCCTCCCAAGCCGTCAATGAATTTTATGCCAATCTAGCCACACATCCTGACCATGATCATTCTTTCTCTTCTAAGGTTAGTGGGTATGGATTTCACTTTTTCGAGGAGGATGTTCTTACTATGCTCAACATTAATGTATATGAATATAAGGGGGTTATTGATCTCACCACTGGCAATCCTCTCAATAAGATATCCCAAGATGACACTACCACTAGTTTGAGTGATATTAAGAAAGCCATTTTTCTATCCAATATAACTTGCCATGAAGAAAGGGGTACCTATTATGCCATCAATTTAAAACCCAAATCTAGGATAGTCAATCTAATTGTTGCCACAAATATCTATCGTATATAAAACAAATCTGAAGTACCCACCTTTCACATGTATCTTATTTATGCCATCCTAAATGGCATACCCATCAATTTTATTCGTCTTATTCTTAAGAACATGGTTGAGTTTTTTGGCATTCCACCCTATGCCGATTTTTTTTTCAAAATTACACAACATTGTATTAAGAAAAGCATTGAGGACCTAGGTTTCAAATGTGATAGGAAACCCCAAAAGATCACTAGAAATACAATAGAGAAGATGGGGATTGATTTTGAACACAAGAGGGCTAGGACCGAAGGGGAGCCATTCACCTAGGATACACCTCCACCACCTCCTCCTCCTAGCCTACCTTATGATCCTATCACAAATACATTAACATACATTGTTGGTTCTCAATATCACTTAAATAGGAAATTAGACTATAATCATCATGCCATGTCTTACTTGAATCAAAGGATGCAAGCTCTTTCACCTGATACACCTGACGCATATCCTTATTCACTTAATCCTGGAAAGCTATAGCACTACAACCCATCCTACAACTACACTCAAATCCCACCTCCACCATCTCATGACCTCAGCCACACTCAATTTTCCCCAATCCAACTCCAAGACATTGATGCCCACTTTCGATTCGATCATGTTCCCACCTTCTTGGAGGCTTATGCTTTGAACAAGATAGGTTCCTTGGAGTGGCAGATGCTGGTCAAATACTCTGGAGTTGAGCCTTTCCTTGGGAAAGACCCATAAATTGATGTAATTCTTAGGTTTTTTTAGTGAGATCATGTGATGGCTATCTCTGTGATGAATGTAATGGTTATGTTTATGAAATGCATGTAATGGATATCTTTTTGATGAGATTTTATGAGTATTGAGTATTCATGAATAAAAGTGTTTCCTATGGCTTCAATTGGACATATCCTTGTTAAGAAAGAGTATTATATTAAGGGGGAGCATAAAAAATTATATAATTAAGTGGGAGTAATATATGTCATGATTAAAATGTTTAACTTTTTGAAATGGTAAAGGGGGAGAAACAAATATAAATAATAATAAGGGACTAATAAAAAGTCATTGTTAAGATGTCCAACTTTCATAAGCAAGCAAGGGCATATCTATAAAGGTAAAATTCAGGCATGAAATTTACATTGTTTAAATTTCCTTTATTTATATTTTGGAAATGTTTGTCATCTTCAAAAAGGGGGAGATTGTTGGCTTAATTAGACATTATTAAAATCCCTTTGTTTTGAAAATGACAAACATTTCATTCTTGTGGATATAATGTGCTACTTGAGTATTTCAGGGACAAGAATACAAGGTGGTGGATGACAAAGGTTTGGAAGATCTATATGCTTAAATTGCTTTATTTTCATGATTGTAATCAAATGTAAAAACTTGTACAAGTATATAATGTACAAGTACTTAGATATCATGTAAATCAAGCGGTTAGATCTTCCTATCCACATACAACACTTAGATAGGATATCCCCTAAGTGAGCATCCCAATTGTACATTCATTCTTACACTTAGCATACGAGTTAAAGTGTTCAAACAAAGTATGTCTTAGTCGAAACACTTCTCGACTGAGATACTCTCAGTTGAATATTTTCTCAACTAAGAAACACCTAAGTATAATGCATGTACACTGATGAATAGCCTACACATAAGCCTACATAATCATATATTTGGTCGAACTTAATTTCAACCGAGACTGAGTCTCGAGCAGGTTCTATAGCCGTTAGACTTGGTGGGAAAAAGTGGTTGGGAGTTGAGTTGAACGTTGCAATACACTTTCCCCAGACTTTCCCACAATCGATGAAGTTCTCGACCGAGAGACACTCGGTCGACAAACTTTTGTACCGAGAAAGGTTCTATCTGCACTTTTCAGAATTAATTAACTAGCCGTTACAAACGTAATTAGTGGATATCTAACAGCTAGTTGAGCACTAAGAACATTCTATAAAGTGCCTAGAACGTCCCTAAACACTAGTAGGCCATTCCTATAAATATTACATGCCTTAGGACACCTAAACTCACTTGAGTACACATACTTGCAATTGAGAATCAACTCTTGGGAGAAATTGAGCAATCCTTCACTTGTAGATCATTTCCATAAGCTGAGATTTTGTTTCCTATAGGCTAGCATCTCCTACCCACTACACTTTCACGTTCATACACATTGGATAGGAGATCAAAAATCTTGATAAAGGATCCAAGCCTTGTGCTAAAGTGTTAAAGTGTATTTTTCCTTCTTCCTCTCTTGTTCCTTTTATTGCTTGTTTTCTCCTTTGCTACTCCTAGGTTGGAGACTACAGAAAGGAGGTTGTAGGAGCTTCTTCGGTGGTGAATGTAGCTTGGCATGACTTTGGACTACTTCTAGAAGGTCTCAACGGGAAGCTACTTCAATGAGGAAGGCTACTTCAAGTGGGAGCTTGAAGTTACTTCAAGTGATGGCTGCTTCAAGGTTGGTGAGACGACTTCGAGGTGAAGGTTGTCCAAAGGGTTGTAAAGGTAGTTGTATCTTATGTAACATCCTTGTGAGGTAATAAAAGACAATTGCTTTCAAAATCCCAATTGGAAACACTTGGGTAGTGGACTGACTCCCTTAGTATTTGCTACGGGTGGAACCACTCTAAACGCCTTGTTTCCTTCTCCAATATTTTTGGGGTTGTTTGTTGAATTAATTTTAAAAATATCATAAAACCCTATTCACCCCCCTCTAGTGGTTTTCAATCACCACATTCACTATGAGGGATGACTATGACCACCAATTATGGTTTCCATGTGTCACTTTCAAGATTGTTCTGTCTGATACATTGTTCCCCAACAAGTATCTATGTGTTTGGTTTGATATAACATATCATGATTGCTAAGATTCTGACATCAACCAACACACACTCTAGTCTTATGTGTCACTACTGTCTATCTACCTTCCAAAGCAACATCTGACTAGGGATGTAACAAGAATGTACATACTCTTAATATTTGTATGATCTCATTGTTCATATCACTTACTTGAAGACATACGTTACTGAGTAATATTATTCATTATACATTCATTGTGTTTCCTCATTATCTCATAACTGAGTGAAATAAAATGAATTGGAAACTTGTATGTACTATTGTTAATCAAATCATTTCTCTAATATGCCATCACAATCATCATATCATTGCCTCCCTAGACATACATACCAATAGCTACAACATTGGACGAAGGTTGGTCCAATGACTACCACATACCTTATCACATATGGTGGGGAACCCTCTTTCTATAGTGCTCATCAATGTTATCAAAATAACATAAATCATAAGAGAAAATTATTTGGTAAAGACTTGAGTGATGATAGGAGGATAAGAAACATTCCCCAAGGAAGGGTCATCCTATACAAATGGCCCTTATAACATGCCATTATTGTGGAGAGCCTTTTCATATTACGTCTTTATGCCCTCAACATCGTGAAGAAAGACCTGACGAGCGTCATTTAGGGCATATCATTGTCATTAATGGTGAAGATGTTTGTAAAGAAAATGACAAGGTAGCCCTTATGTTTTTAATTTACCTAACTGTACAGTTATGTTTCCATGTTCCTTGGTATCTTGATAGAGAGTAAGTGATGAAGTAGATCAAGAAAATGTGTTTTAGTTGCACTCATATTTACTCCTTAGATTTTTTTGATTATTAGGATATACCTTTTAAGGGTAGGAGTATAGTTGCATGGCAGTATATAGACATATATATTTTGAGGGACAATTCCTCCTTAAGAGGTGACATCCTATATAATACTAAAATCTACTATCTTGACTATAGAAACCCTAATCGTATAGATAATATTTCAATATGCTGGTATATTTAGAAATGGTCAAACAAGCTCAGAAATATGCACAAATAAATTTTCACCCTAATAAACATATAATATACATTTGTTAGTAAATCGATCATAGACCCTAACTATGGAAACATTTGACCCTAAATATGCTCTGGATCCTAATGTAATGATAAGTTAGATATATGAAACCTAACCCTAGATTTGTACTTGATGGTGATGTGTATAAGATAAATGGTAAGCATGTTGTACTAAACCCTAAGTTGTGATCGACTAACCCTAACCTATGCATGTTTGGTACCACATATGATGAACTAGAGACATTAGGTCTTATAATCACATAAATATATTAATACACATATAATTGGACTAGTAGACTAAACTTGGATTAATATGTAAGTGGGTCTCATTAAAGATACATTACATTTCACCATTTCTCACTAATATACACCTAATGGTATACAAGGGATGAATAAGTAATTAGTGTGGGATATGATGTGCTTAAATATTTATAGGATTTCTATTTGGATGGTTGATGTAAGTGGTAATAATTAATGCACTTTTTATAAGTAAACATTGAATTGGTGTACTTAATGAGCATCTAACAAAGATATTAAATTTCATGCAAGATAACATAATATAACCATGTCGATAGCAATACAGTGATAATATGACTCTAAAATTCTGCATGTTGATAATTGTTGATGACGTATTCTGATAAATATAAGACAATGAATCTATATAATATTTTCTTTGAAGCTCCTTAAGATAATCATAGAAGTTATATATAAGTTCAACATTGTGATCTAGACGTCCTCATTAGTCTGGATACCAAGTTTTACATTAATTGGATAATTGTAATAACCTAAAGAAGTTAGAATATATAATGAACTCCTAGCTAGTGTGGAATATAATTTCATTTGATGTTTATTAGATTTAATATGGTTTTTCCTAGGTTGTATGTCATGTTTTTCGTTGTGTAATTCCTTGTTCCTAGTCTGGGTCAGACTCAGGAAACTAGGTGAGATGTTTCTATGTCCCTTTTCTTCCAAAATTATTCCTTCTTTCTTTAGGATTCTATTGTCCTATGAGGATTTCCTTCCCCCTCTATTCTTTGCTCCAACTTCCATCCTTATATTTCTCTTTCCTTACCTTCACCTTCCTTACAATATATTGAATTCATTGATCCCTATCTTTATCAGGATCGGTCACTTCAACTATTCCAATAAAACACAACATCTAGTTCCCTTTGTTTCCCTTCTCTAGTAGGACTCTGTGTTGTAAGGGTCCCTTCTACCTATTTATATGTATCTAAAAACATCCATGTTGCATCCAAAAATAGTTCCCCAATGTTCATTTAATGCCAATCACCCAAACACACATCCCCTAGCTTTGCCATAGTTATCAAACTTAACTGAGTTTGACAACTCATGTTGGGTTTCTATGAGGATTGAACACCATCCAGAATAGTCATGTTGATCCTTGTGAAACTTGACTTGCCTTTGCTTTTGTCTATTCATGTATATACACAAATTCCCTTTTTGTGTGCATGTTATTTCATGCGATGAATTGCGATGACATTTCAAAATTTTTTATTTTGCTTCTACTTGTTTCCACCGCCATTTTACCACATGATATTTTAGAAAACCTTGTATATGTTTGTTTCTCTCAATTTTTCTTATTTTCTAATTTCCCCATGTGGATCCTTACCTGAAAATGGTGGGTAGATATTTATTTTGTGTTGGGTCATATTATAGTTGTATTGAAGGTTTTTGTGTTTGAAACTAAGTGGGAATACAACACCGAGTTTGGTTTTTGTCGCTTTGTATTTGAGCTGAGGATTTAGTTCTAGGATTAAGATTGTCAAGATCTAGATGTTTTGCAAGTTGAAGGACAACATAGAGGACATTCATTTTTCTGACTTCTTGGTTTTGGATATAGTTGTTTTAATTTTTGTCACAATTTATATGGATGTATATCTTTTGTATGCCTCTACGTATTTGGTATAGAGTAGTATTTATTTTGTGGGTATATTATTAATGTACCATTTCATTCATCAATATTCAATGCATGATACAAGGGTATCTATAATAACACAATCATTTTTGTTTACTTAATCTCATTTAACTTATAAACAAATCTCTATTAGCCAAAACATTACATATAAATCATCATTGGAATTTGAAAAAATAATACCTACCAATTATTGTAGGTATTGTGACCTAATTAAAAATCAATAAAATGTGTTTTTAATGTTTACTTCATACAATTAAAATAACCTAAATTTTTTTAATGATTATCCTAGGTTTGGGTCATTCATGAATTGGTTTAATAAACGTAGCTTGACTTTTATTGTGCTCTCTTACTATCATATTCGACAATTGATGTATCTTGTTGGTTTTGGGGATAGGGGTACAACATAATTACCAAAACAATTCAACAAAACTCTTATCCAATGGATCTTTCATAGAAATATAATGTTGGTATATTAAGGACATAGAAGGGATGTCATATATATACCTTGATGAACACTAGTTGTCCAACAACTAGACATGAATTAAGTCAGTGAAGAAATTGCACTTCCATATCTCGATCAGAAGGGATTGTTGTTGTTTCCTCCTTGTCGGATTAGCAACAACCTTGTCATCTCCTTTAAGAAGTTGCTTTTCCTCAGGCCTCCACCCAGTGCATCAGCCCATACTTTGTCCACATGGATGTAGGAACTCCTAGTGCACCATGTTGGTCACCAAGAGGAAGCGAACTCAGATTCATCAACATGCTAATGTTGCTCTCTCTCTTTCTTGTCCTATTGTGGGTTGTTGTCCTTAGGGTTTTTTTGTCTTTATCCAAGATTTAGAACTCTTAACCAACTTGTTTCACAATGTGTGTTTCCGCTAGATGTCCACCCTTTATCTACGACAACCATGGGCTTAGATGACCCAAATTTTCAATCATGTTTTTAATCTTAACTAATAATCAGAATCCAACATCAAAAACTCAGATGGACATCCCAGTTTCATTAGTTCATTAATGAATTGACCGACTCATTAATCAAATCAATTGATCAGACCAGAAATTTACCTGGTTTTTTTAGTCAACAAGTCCAATTCCATTTGAATTGCTGAAATTGGATCCAAATCAAATGAGTCTATTGAATTCCTATTCCATTCAAATTTCACCCAGTCGCCAGACTGAAGTATCTAGTTATCCAATTAGTCACTTCCCAATTGGTGATCAATTGTTCAAATGACATATGATCCATCTAGCTGATCCAAACCATCAAGCTGATTAACTTTCTTTCCCAGACACATGATTAGGTAGAAATCATCTTGTACATGGTCCAAAACCATTCTAATCAGATGTGTGACCAAAAACTTCAATTCCTTTATGTATTTTTATGTGTGTGACTCCATAGGTTTCTTATTAAATTGGAAGTCATGTTCAAAACCTCACAAGAAAAGGTTAGAATCTAGTCACACATCATTGCCATCCAAGTAATAGGAATAAGTTGGCGAGTAATGATAAATGTATATTTATCCATTTTATTGTTATATTTTAGATCTCTCTTTAGGAGCATTTCACGATTATTCTCTAGTTTTAGAGTTAATTATCTTATTTTTGCTTTTTTTAGTTAATTGAAGTTTATACTTGATTTATTGTTCCTTTTTCAATAAAATAGATAATTTAATTCAAAACTCGGAAATTCCCAAAATTACAGTTGGAATATTTTGTACAATTTCCCATATTGTCATATATATATATATATATATATATATATATATATATATATATGTGTGTGTGTGTGTGTGTGTGTGTGTGTGTGTGTGTGTGTGTGTGTCCCGCACCAAAATTGTAATATCATTTTCATACAAACTCTAAATTTAATGTGCAAATATGTTTTCAAAATGGAATTAATTTTCTACTAGGAAAATCATATTTGTGGACTGTTTTGGAACTTAGGATGGGATCAAAATTTTCTAAAAGTTCCTATATTGAAAATATATAGAAAAGAGAGTCAAAGAGTTAATGAGCGGTCAAAGTAATTAAAAGAAGGCAATTCAATAAATTTCGCCATTCTCTATTTTGAGAAGACATTTTATGTTGTCAAAGATACTCTTTTGATCAAGCACAAAGGAAAGGTGATAAATTTCATATGTTTTTATGTGTGGAGGAAAGAATGTAAGTACAGACTTAGTCAAATGCCAAAAAGAGAAAATCATGAATGCAGTCAAAGATTGACCAATGTGACTTTAAGTTGAAATAAGCCATTCTTCTTGGATTTTTCCCCCTCTTTCACCCTAGAAAAGGAGGGGGGCTACAAACAAAAGGCATCTCTGGATCTCTGGGTATCCAGATCAAGGATCCAACTTTTCATACTCTAGCTTTTTCTACTTTAATTATGTCTGAGTAGTTCCCTTTTGTTGGGACATGGGGGAGTAGCCCCATGATCTCCATATCTTATCTTAGAAACTTGTTAAATTCCTTTAAGATATAAAAAAGATGTTCTTCCATCCATTTATCAATGTGAATATGATTTTACCAGCCACACTCCATTACACTTTTGACTGATGACAAAATAACCTTGAACTTATGGGAAAAACTTCAGTTAGAACTCATGTGTTTCTCAAAAAGACCCATTCTAGGAAAACATCAAACGATTGAACAAGGGATTATGACTCATTGATGACCACATGATTGTAGAAAGTTTAATCTATGGGATCTGATTCTGAAGAGGACATCTCTCCATGGTTCTAATATTAAAATATCTAAAGGAACCTAAAAGAGACTATGGAGTTCATGGTGATAAAACTTGGACTTTTGAAAAATCCATAAAATATGTAATAATCTAAATCAGTTGATTTCTTCTGCTCTTGGCTTTCTTCACTTTACATTATATTGTTAACTTAGTTTCAATTCTTACAATTTACTTTGGTTCCTTCAATTGATTATTTTAATTCAGCACTTCTACTTTCAACAATTTACCTTCTTGTTCTAGTTTGATCACTTCTCTCAAATCTTATTTTAAATATTGTTCATTGCAAGTGTGATTCGAT
This sequence comes from Alisma plantago-aquatica, assembly GCA_963693085.1. NCBI lineage: Eukaryota > Viridiplantae > Streptophyta > Magnoliopsida > Alismatales > Alismataceae > Alisma > Alisma plantago-aquatica. Next base: position 66,641,213 of record OY856410.1, on the reverse strand, counting down.
TTAATTCTTAACACATTGTCCTTGAGTATCGATACCTTAAGTACTACATTAATACATTTGTTTACAAGTGGATTGGTTAGCCATCTCAGTTTAAACTCTAGGGACACTCTTTTTCTCTAGTGAATTTGTGTGTTGAAAATGACACATCAAGTGAAATTTTTACGATGAGTGTGTTATCCCTTTATAGAGATATCCACATTGAAAATGAAGCATGGAGGCATCACCCTATCAATTTTCAATCCATGTTTCTTGAACCAAATTAGGCTATTGTGATTGTGTTAGCTTAATATCATATATCGATTCACATGAGAATGTCATGCATTTCATAATATCACTTATCATGTGACCAAGATATCACTGCAATGGATGGAAAAATTCATCTACATTACTCACAATAATCCACAAGTGGCATAGTGTACTCAATCACTACATGTATGGCAACCCTTATTTGGAGTCTCATTGGGTAGTTTTATAGTACACAGAACAATATGTGATTACTATTGTGACTTAAGATCTAAAGATTATAGTCACCACTATCACTTTTAGACATGACTCTGATTGTCATTATGTGGCTTCCATTTGTTATTGTCAAAGTGGTCATTTCTAGTAGAAATTGTTCTCTAACATGTATCCATGCATCTGAATTGATATCCAATACCATGAATAAAGAGATATAGTCACCATTCAACATACACACTAGTTTTATGTATTATTATTATCCTATAATATCAACAATAATAACTAACTAGGGAAATGGCAAGAATAAATAGAAAAAATATACATATGATCTCATGTTCAAGTCCTAAACGCAAGCAATATGTCCTTAAGTCAAAATATTCTTAGGATTCGTACATTTGTTCATTATATCAACATTGAAACAAATATATTAAGTGAATTACCTTCATTGATAATCAAATCATGTACAATGTTATTGAACTGGGTGATATTAGCATATATCATATCCTTTAGGGTCATGGCCATGCCCATGGAAGATGTGTAGTCATGTTCAGGAGATCAGAGTAGAAACTATGGACTTGTCCATTATAAGGTGGCATTGTCATGAAATTCTATGTACTCCACCCCGTGAGCTCTGGAGATGGGGAACACACTTGGATGAGGGAGTGGAGTGTTATAAGACAACTCTATTGCTGATGTGCATTAGAGGGCTTCTGTTTTGGAGTAGAGAGGTAGCCCTTATGTAGTTACAATATGGATAGATGCATAGAGGGGTGATATTGTACAGTCAGTGGCCTTTGTTTTTTGGGATATGGTTTTGGGGTATACTATTTTCTTCATTAGTTTTCGTCTTTTGGGAAGGTCTACAGTTATGAGCAGAGATGTATTATTTTCTTGATGATCCTTTGTCTACATGAGGAGGGTAGGATGAATAGAAACACCTCTTAGTTTTAATATACAAAAAATCATATACAAAGTATTTGTATTGCAATCATCACATGATGGATCTCATGTCATACACCTAGCAATCTCCTCTGACTTGCACTCAAGCCAATCACTCATGAATTGAAATCTAAATGACCTAATATGATCATCATTCTTCCTGTATGAAAGTGATTTTTTCAAGGGATCAACAATATTGCTTTTAGTTGGTACTCTATAAGTATTTACATCTCATCATTGTATTTCCTCTCATATGATATATTATCTTTCTAAAATGTTCTTGGATCCACTGATGTTATGTGGGATCCTTCAATTATGCAATTCATCCATTGTTTTCACTCGTAAATCTATACTTTATCCTCAATGGTCGAAGCCACCCCAATTTCTCTAATGAACTTCTTGATGTATATTGCTTCCTTCACTGCTTTTCATGTCATAATATTCCAAGTTTCTATTGTACAATCATTGACTATCTCTTTCTTAGAACTCTTCCACCTTATAGCTTAGTCGTTTGGGAAGAACACAAGTCTTGATTGTGATTGGTATACTCCTTGTCTCTTTAGAATATTTTATCAGTGTAACCCTGTACAACTAGCTCTTTTTCACCTCCATTTTTCATGAGTTTTCTTCTCAAGTACTTTAGGACCTTCATTAGGATATGAATAGTAGTTTCTCACCATGCTCAAATCATGCAAGACATATGGGTATGTACGCAACATTGAATACATGATAGATCCAATTGGATATGCTTATGGAATCTTACTCATGTGTGTCTTCCTCTTCCAAAGAGTTGGGACATTAGGCTTTAGAGAGACTTATTCCATGAGACATGGATATCTTTTGTCTCTTACAATCATGCATGATGAACCTCTTTATCACCTTATACTTTGTCTTAGGTCAATAAGCCTTCTAGATCTATCGTTGTAGATCTTATTATTAGAATATAGTATATTGTGCTACAAACTCTTTGTTTGTCTCGTCAAAATGAAGTTTTCATCTTCTAGCAGCTTTCTTCAATCTATAGATTGATCTTTGTATCTTATATACTTTATTGGATTCATTTGATGTGATAAAAATCTCAATATGTGTCATGTACACATCCTTTAGAAGACTCTTGTTAAAGTAGTTGTTAGTCATGATGAGCTACAATGGCAAGCATTATCCTAATGGATTTAATCACAAAAATTGGTGAAAAACATTGATCATAATCAACACCTTAAACTTGTATGAGACCTTTCTCAACAATCATTCTTTATAGGTTTGTACATTACCATACATGTCAATCTTTTTTGAAGACCCGTCTGCACCCTATGAGGTTTATCCATTTAGGTGCATCCATAAAAGTTCATACTTGGTCTACGTACATTGTTTCCATCTCATATCCATAACCTCGGGTCATTTAAATATGGTCCCTCAATAGCCTCATTGTAGGTTTTTGGCTCATCACCATTCATGGCCAACAAATTGTATGATTAAGTCATAAGAAATCCAAATCTCTTTGGTGCTAGATGTGTCCTACTAGACCTTCGAGGTTTGTGTCCTACATGAAGAATTTGAGATTCCAAAATGTCTTGTCATTCTCTTTGTTCCTCATATACCACCATAGACTCAATGTTATCTTGTTGGCCTCTAACGTTTATGAGATTTATTTTACTGTTGGTGGTTCCTTCATAAATGAATTTATTTTCAAGTGATACAACAGTTACAGTAAAAAAACTTTATTGTGAGATGGAATATAGATTTAATAATCTTTAGTTTCCTTTGGGTATCCAACAAAGAAATATTTATTCTATTTATTCCCAAGAGTTTCAAAGAATTGATCCTTGAAATAAGCTTCACAACCCTAAATATTCATAAATGACATATTTTGACACATCAGATTTCATATCTCATATGTTGTCTTATGAACTGAATAAGAAGGTATGCCATTAAGTGTAAACGAGGAGATTTCTAGAGCATATCTCTATAAGGAAGTTGAAAGATTGGATAAATTCATCATTGATTGTAGCATGTACAACAAGGTGTGATTCTTTATTTTTGACACATCGATTATGTTTTGGTGTTCCAAGTGCAGTCAATTGTGATACAATACCACCATTTCTCAAAAAGATCTTAAACTCTCCACTTAAATATTCTCACCATGATTAGACTAAAGTGCTTTAATATTGTTACCAAGTTGGTTTTGTTGTTCATTCATGAATTCCTAGAACATTTCAAGATATTATGATTTGTCATTCATAATATACACATATACATATATATGAAATCATCAATACATGTGATGAAGTATTGATACCTCTATGACTTGTGCTTAAAGGTCCATAGACGTCATTGTGTATGAGTCCTAATAATTCACTCACCCTCTAATAGTTACCAATGAAGAGTTCTCTTATACATTAACCAATAAACTATATTGACATGTATCTATTGATTCAAAAATCATAAGAGGGGTTTACAAGTGCAATCTCATTTATGTGGCCTAATAGTGACAAAGATAATTTTTGTTTGAGTCACAAAAACCTCTTAGTATTTATGTTTTGTCTTAAGATCCAAGAAACAAAGACCATAATACATTGGAGAAATGACATTGAATATCTCATCTCTTGAAATATAAATTTGACCATTATTTATGAGAAATCTAAAATCATTTTTGTCCAAACATACTACAAAAATCATGTTTCTATTTATAGCAGGTACATAATAGTAGGTCACTAACTCTAATACAAGCCCACTAGGCAAAGATAGACCATAGGTGCCTACATCTATGGCAACAACCCTTGCACCATTAACAACTCATAGATCCACCTCTCCCTTCAGTAAGGGATTACTTCTTTTCAAAATCTTGCATCTTATATCATATGTGAGATCTACATTTGGTATCCAATATCTAAGATTAAGAAGTAGGTAAGTTTATCTATATAACATATATACCTAGAGTAAAGATCTCTATCCTCTTATCCTTCTTATTTAGTTCCTCAAGGTAAAGAGTACAATTTCTTTTCCAATGTCTAGTCCAGTGATAGTGTTGACAACTTCCTTCCTTTCCTACTCCTACTTTAGATTTAAGTGCAAAACGACTTGGACTTTTGTCTAGCTATAGAACACTTCTTAGATTTTCCATTTCTCTTTGAATTTCTCTTTCCTTTATTGACTATCAACACAAACTTTGGCTTGTCTTTTTTCATCTGAGTCTTAGTAGTTCTAAACATACCAAACAACTCTACCAATTTAAAAAAAATGATCATGTTGTAATTCATGAAAAATTGATTGTAAGATTTCGATAATGACTGCAAGGTAACATTAGTTGCCAACTTGGCCCAAGGGGAATCCAAGCCTCTATAGGCTTTCCACATACCCAACCAACTTGAGTACATGGAGCCCAATTGGACCACAGTCAGTCATGTTACACTTAAATAGGATCATTGAGACATCATACTTCTCTTGACTTGCTTTGTTCTTGGACATATTCCATACATATGTGAGCATCTCTAGGATTCCCATGATATCATGTTTCTTTTGAAGATCATGAATGATGGATCATATCATGAGACACTTGATATCAATAGCATCATTGGTATGCTTATGATAAGCTTCTCTTTCTACTCTAAGCACATTCGGAGTTGGTTCTTCTGGTTTTGGTGCTTCTAGGATGTAAATCATACGTTGATGAGTGAGAACAATTCTCAATGTGTTTTACCAGTCATGAACATTACTCTCATTCAATTTTTCTTTCTCAAGTACTAATTGTGATAAGAAGTTATGTGTGGTTGCCATTACATCTACAAAAATCATTGCACATGTTAACAATCTAATTTGACAATATTAATTTGGACTTTATTTAATAACTCTCCCTATATTTTTATCAAATTAATGTCCCTCTCTTTTAATTTAAAAATTACAATGAGCAATCTTCTAGTGAACCAAGATCCATAACACACTAACTTATGAGTCAATTTAGGCCAATTGCTCGCAACTTAACTATTTAGGTAGGTAACAATTACTAATTGCATCTAACACAAATCTTGGTAGATGTTTCACAACTCCTTATCATAAATAAGCTTATGAAGTATGTTCCATCTTTAAGCCTCTAGGTTTTAGTCATATTAAGATCACCTAGTCAATCCCAACCCAAAGTCCAATATAATAAGCTATTAACATTTTTTGGCAGACCCACATACTTATTATCAGACTTCCCAAGAGAAATGGTGCACCACACTTTGGCATGACCATATAATCAATCAATTTCATGTGTATTTCCCAACAAAAGACATATGAAACTTCAATATTATATATAGTAATTTAATATAATAATCATATGTATTCAATCACCATACATATACTATATTTACATATTATATACTACAACAATCACCAAATGCAAACAAATAGGATATGGAAACGAGTCCAACATCTTGATGCAACAACAGTTGTAGAAAAATAACCAAGAGATCCACATCTAGTGTAAATATGAAATAGCCTTTACATGGTTTTTCAATCGCTTGGTTCTATTCCATGTTTAGGAAGTTCTTTGGTTGCAGATGAAGTTATCTCTTCATCTTTAACATGAACCCTTCAAGAAACTTTTTTGTTAGTGTGATCATCTAATCTTCTCCTCCTCTCCATGGTTATCCACTAGTGATATCAATATGGCATCCTATTATAATTCTAATAATTAAAGTTAACATGAATAATGTATAGAGAAAGACATGGCATGCAATACATATACATGTTACATATTTTTATCAAAATAAAAAACCATAAATTACATGTTTAAAATCATAAGAATTCATGACAATGGCCTAGTTTCCATATCTACATCCACCAAAAAAAAATGATTACATAGGTGTCACATTGTTTTATAGTATAGATATATCATATCATATATGATAGATGGTGATTGACATGGATACAATTGCACATCACCTTTCTAATAAAAAAATTTCTGATTCAAAACCAAATTGGCAGTTAAAATATATAACATTAGCTCTAATAGGGATTTAGGGAAAGGCAGTATCGTGCAATTATAATATTTTCCCCAACAAAACTATTAGACAATAGATCCTTCACATCCATAGAAATTTGATATATTAAATACATAGTATAGATATTAAATATACCTTAGAACACACTAGTTGTTAAGAAACTAGACACGTCTTATGTCAATATAAAACATGCAATTCTAGATCTGGATCTGAAGTGATTGTTGTTTCCATCTTGTCATTACACCAACACCTTGTATTCTCCTTGAAGAAGTTTCTTGTTCTTAAGCTCCAACCCAAGACCCTCGACCCTTCCATCATCCATGCGGATGTGGGATCTCTTGGTGCACCATGTTGTCATCAATAGGATGATGTGACGTCCCTGGATTTTGTAAAACTTAATCTGATGTGTGATGTCCAAATTGAAACCCTCACCTCAGTGAGAATCCCAATTTAAACACCCCACATTAGTCTAAGATGAAGTAAATCAGAGGAAGTCAGAAGGAACAACAATCAGTAGCACATGCACATGAACAATAATAAAAACCACAACACATGTTCACCATTCAACATATAATTACAACATGAATTATTACAACCTTTGATATTACTTATTGAAAGGTAAACTTATACACATACACACACATACATCACTATAGCAAAAATTCCCATTAGTACCCGGCCAGCGTAGCCCGGGCGGTCAAGCCAGCGCGCCCCTCATGAAGGGTTGCTGGTTTGATTCCCCGCTCGGGTCAGCTGTATTTACCAACCTCTTGGGTGATCCAGGCTCTGGCACCTGTTTGGAGAGGGGGTGGGCTTCGGCCCATGCAGATCCAAAAAAAAAAAAAAATTCCCATTAGTGGCTTTTATTCCAGTGGCTTTTCTAAAAAAATGCCACTATCTATGTAATATAGTGGAATTTGTAATTTTAATGCCTCTAAACCACGTATTATGGAGTTTATAGAAAAGACTTACCAATTAAGGCATTTTTATAATTAATTAGTGGCATTTCACAATTGTCAAATCAAATGAGCGGGCCACAATTAGTAAAAAATTTCTATTCCCGCGCGGCTTCCCCGACCTCCAAAACGATTCCTCTTTTCCACGCATTGGGCATAGACATTTACTCCCGACATTTGCTCTGCTCGCAAAGTCGACCTAGCTAGCCTTTTTACCCTAATCTGCCAGACCGTGGACGCTACCTGCTGGAACGCTCTCTGCTCTTCTCCAAGGTGTCGGCGATGTTGCCAAGGGTTGGAGGGGACGTCGAAGAAGAGATCAGTCTCCCAACTTGCCGGCGAGGATTTTGGCGGTTTGCCACCCTACTGCTTCGGCGCGCAATAGGTAAGTACACCCCACGAAACAATAAATACACATGGTCTTTCCCATCCATTCTCACGATTTCCATTCTATCAAGGTATATATGATAATCAGTTTATGAAGATAGTTTTGAAATATGATGATTCCATTGTTTTATATCCATCAATCACTTCCTTAATCGTTTATATCAAGCCATCGACCATCCTTTTTTGTTAGATTTAAACTTGGATTATTTTACAGTCTTGAAATATTATGATTTCGTTGTTTTATTTTAAAGATTCGCATTGGTTTTGGTTATGTATACAAGTTTTCTAAATGTTAGTGTATTCATATAAAAATGTGTGTATTGTTGTATTAAATTGTAAGGAAAATGAAGCATCCACTTTTTAAAAAGTGGTCTCTTAGGTTCTCATGTGATGTCTACACATCTCCTGTATCTTTGTTTGTAAATCATTAACAAATAGGAAAGTAATGTATCCTTACCTAGGCCACCACCTTTGGTGGGTTGGCGCTCTCTGATGAGAACAGGGGTTCCCACCATTGGGCTAATGAAGGGGAGAGATACTCATCTTTATGTATGTAGGAAGAGGCTAAGGAGAGAACAAGGTTTATGAGATGGTCATTTCTTGTGTAATATTCTAGGATTCAGAAATTTCTAAGGAAGATTAAGACCTTTGTATAATTACTTATAATATACATGTTTTTTTGGGTGTGGTTTCTTCAATTTTGCTTTGATTACCATAAACTTGAATGGTCTATATTCTTCTACACTACCAATTGACAAAAACCTTCACCATCCCTAAAAATTAGGGTCTTTAAGAAACAATGAAGCAAGATACCAAGGGCATGCATACAAGTTGCTATTAACACTAAGCTATGATTGCACAAAATGCAGAGGTTCCATTGTGAAACAACCATAATTTTTTCTCTGCCATAGGAAGTCTGGTTTGCCCTCTTGATTTATATATTGAACGAATTGCATGGCTTCTAGGCAGTGATGTTTACATAATGGTTGATTCATGTTTTTTTTGGAGTGTACGTCTTAGCTCAGTACTGCTTTAATGTAAACACATTGCATTATGGTTACTTCAGTTCCATATCCTAAATCAATTTTTGTCTTTTGATGGCATGTTCTGTTATTCAAGAGGTTTATAGCCAATTATACATCTTTACTATATATGTACTCCAACCTCTCACCTTGGGCCAGGAACCATCAGCTGGCTGGCACACCAGTTCCTCCAAGTTCTGGGTCTTCTACACTCATATCTTATACAAGTTGTACACTTGTATGGTCCCTGACCAGGTTTAATCAAACTAGATAATGATGTTTCCCATTCATTAATGGGTTCATTCCTATCGATGTTGATAGAAACCATGGGGAATATGTTTATGGACTACATGCTTCACTTTAAAAAATATATTTCTCTATATTTTGCAAATTGATACATTTTTTTTAAAATGTATAATATCATTATATATACTTACAATTGTTAGTACTAATATTTTGCAGTCCCTGTTCACCCACAACAGTCACTATGTCCTAGGCGTCTACCCCCGCGCTCCTTTTCCTTGAAGCAAAAAAGCTGGACATCACCCTAGACAAGCGTACACTTGCACAGCTCATCATTCCCAGACATTGGTATCATCTGGACGGAAGACGCTACACAGCTGGTCAAATGACCTTAAAGTTTGGGAACTCGACAAATGTAATCGAGGTTCAGTATGATGGTGACGATAATCTGGTATCCACAACCAGTTGGCGTGGGTGGATTGGGAGAATGGGAATTGGTTGTACGGACCAGGTTTTGCTTCGTCTGATTGGTGACAATACCATATAGGCTTATATACAAAACTACAACAACAGTTTGCGTTCTCACATGAGATGGTATATGCACGATCCAGGCTGTACCGTATCTGAGGAGACATCATTCGATGAATTCGGCATGCCTGAGGTGCAATCCTTGCCCGTTGGTACCACCTTGTACCCCATGACCATCAGTTCAGATTTGTCTTCCAGTGACTCCATCCTCGACACAGCATCATCAACAAAATAGACACATCACAGTCATAACGGCTGTCACAATTGTTGATGAATTTTTTTAACTTTTAAATTAGGAAATAATCAAAAAATATAATTTGTGTTGTATTACGTAATGAACATTAGTAATCAATCAAGTACTGTGAATTTAAGGTACCCAATGTGATCTTGATGATGGCTTGCAAATGTTTTTCTCTGGTGTGGTTTTGAGTGATATTTTTCTTTGAGGATTGCCTCAAAGTGATGTTCTACTTTTATCCTTATTATAACTTTGTTTTTTGTATGATAGACTTACTCATAAATGTTATATTTTTTACTATTTTTAAGAATGGATAATTGTTGGATGGCATAGGATGATCGAATGAGTAGTAAATACCTTTTATGTTGTTCAATTTTGTTTTAAGTGTCTTCATTTTTGTGTGACTTGATATACCCAGGATGAGAGAACAGTTAAGTGATAGCTTCCATAATAAGACAGCTACAAGGAATGATCAGAACAACATCATTGACTCTTGTACGGGGACTCAGTTACCTAGCATTACTCCACAAGGTTGTTGGAAAGCTTTGAACCTGTCATCCAGTAATCGCTCCAAAAAAAATTTAGCTTCCCTTCCACCTAATGTTCAAAATGATAGACCAAGGAAATTCAATCACACCATTGCTAGCTCTGCTGTTACAAGAACACCTTGTGATGGACTAGGTAATAATATCATCGCATTTATAGTGTTTCATTTAATGATATATAATTTCTATATATGTTGTATGCTTTATGAATAAATGTTCAGGTCAAAGACATCGACAACGGGTGCCTAATGGCAATGCTTCAGTGTCCAATCATTCAAGAAGAGTAGACAGTAGAACTGCCAATAGTCAAAATAGCCATGCATTTCATGATCACATGGAGCAAAATGGCCTATCTGATCACCATGATGAGTTGTTAAATGCTACAACAACACCTTCTGATGGGCTAGGTAATTGGTTAATTCATTGCATATATAGTGCTACCTTTAGTGATATATAATTTCCATTTATATTGTATCCTTTATGAATGAATGCTCAGGTCAAAGACATCAACCACGGGTGCCTAATGGCAATGCTTCGGTGTCCAATCATTCTAGAAAAGTAGATAGTAGAGCTGCCAATAGCCAAAATAGCCATCCATTTCATGACCACATGGAGCAAAATGACCATTCTGATCACCATCAAGAGTCGTTGAATGCTACAACAACACCTTCTGATGGGCTAGGTAATCGGTTAATTCATATCATTGCATTCATAGTGTTGCATCTAAAGATATATAACTTCCATTTATGTTGTATCCTTTATGAATGAATTCTCAGGTCAAAGACATCGACCCCCGGTGCCTATTGTCAACGTTCCCATGTCCAATCAATCAAGAAGAGTAGAGAGTAGAGTAGGCAATAGCCAAAATAGCAATGCATTTTAAGAAACCATGGAGCAAAATGACATCTCTGATCACCATGATGATTCGTTGAATACTACGCCAACACCTACGGATGGGCTAGGTATTCGGTTTATTCATCTCATTGCATTTATAGTGCTGCATCTAATGATATATAAATGAATGCTTAGGTCAAAGACATCATACACGTGGCTGAACACAATATTTGCAAGTCTAAAAAAGAAAGTTCGGCGATCAAATTCCCATTGAGATAAATCAATATGCACAACCAGTGGGCAAAAACCAATGTCACTTATCAAGTTTTTTGACAACCATTGCAAGAGATCCCAATCTTTGTCCATTAAACTACGGGGACTAGAGACAATTTCTAGCAAATAAAAAAGAATCCATATGGAATTTTGTGAAGGTACAATATTAAAATTTATTTTTAAATGGTTAAATGAAGCTTCTAATTGATATCCTTATTGCCGGTAGAGTAAATTCATGATGGACATAGAATTAAAGGAGTGGACAATGAAGACACTGGGAAAGAAATGGAAGGACCACAAGTGGGAGTTACGAAAACTATACTTCGTAGAAGATAGTCCATATGAACAACAACTTGAACAATTTGTTCCCCGTGTGGAAACGTCTCAATGGAAATTTCTTATGGATTACTGGAGGAGCAATAAAGGAAAGGTAATTTTTTGTATCTATTAATTGATATTTAATTTACCTCACAGATAATTACTATGGACAATACTACAATTTTTTTTCACAGAGGAAGTGTATAACTAACAAGACAAGCAGAAAATTTCAAAAGGTTAGCCACACAACAGGAACCAAGTCATTTGCTTGTCTGAAACATGATGTAAGTTAGTCAATATTGTGATCCAATTGGACAATTTGGAGACATCCATTTAAATGATGTTAGCAATAACCTTGTTTGAATGATAGAGTTGGAGAAGGAAACAGGTGGAGAAGTTGATCCCATTGAGTTTTTTTGAGAAAACTCATCGTAAAAAAGATGGGAGCATAGTTGATATTGAATCCACCAAAATTTTGGTACAATGATTCCTATTCTATAGTATTATGTTACATTTACTACATGGAAACATTTATATGTTTGGTATAAAATTCATCTCCTATGTTCTGTTGCGTGTAGGAAAAAATTTCTGAGGTAGGTGACGAGTTGTGAAGAAACCAACCTGATGTTACTTCTGCTGAAATTTATAGGCAGGTTATGGGAGAAGAGAAACCAGTATATGTTCGTGGTTATGGACTTGGACCATCACCTTCTGATATCTGGGGCAAGAACCGTAAATCCCGAGAAGTTGATGAAGCACAACGGAAGCATTTCCAGGATCCGCTTGAACAACAACGGATGGAATTTGAAGCTAAAATTCAAGAACAAAATGCAAAAATAGAGAAGATACTAGACTTGTCTAGAGTAGGAAATAGTCAACCATCACAACATGTACGCACTAGACATGTATGAATACATTTTATACGAGATGTGTGGTGTCAATTATTTTCCATGTTGAATTTTGATGGCCTTATGACAAAGATAAAATAATTGTGCAGATCGAAATGAGACATTCACCAATTTATAAGTGATAAGTATGTTTGTATTTGTGTAAATTGCACATCATTCTACGTTTATATAAATTTTTTATTTAAATTGTATTTTGTTTATAGGAAGTGTATGTGTTGAGTATCGCATATGCAGATGATAAAGTTGCAATCGGTCGAGTATTTGAGGTTGACCCCTTGCAAATGGTGGGAGGTGCAATTTTAGGCTCATCATGTGTTGGTGTTTATGTAGAGGTTGTGGTGATGGCCAACGAACCTCTAGTCAGACCTTCTGAGCAATATCAATATATGGATGAAGTTATTGGCAATGTCATAGCATGGCCGAAATCACATTTACTACCAAAGTGAGCATATAGCATTGCTTATAATATGACATAATTGAAAACAAAACTAGTATCTAAAGTTGTTTCCATTTGTTGCAGGTCATGAAGTGTAAAGATAGACAATTGCATTCTTGGATATTGTGTAGAGAGATGAAAGCTATAGCTGTGTTTCTTTGGTCCAATTTTTTATTAGTACATAATGATCCAGATATTGTTGTTTCATGTCCATTGTCGTAGACAATGTTTCCAAATGACAATCCTATTTTGCTTTTAGCTATGAGTAATGTCTTACCTTCTTGTGTGTGACATTTACACAACATATTTTGTTTTGACCTTCTGAATGTGAATGTCTTTTTTTGATTCCTAAGTCAGTAGTTCTCTGTAAATTTTTCTTTCATAACTTGATCACATGTTACATGATAGCTTACTAAGTCAATATTTCTCTGAAGAATTGTGCATTTTGTGCCTTCCACAATAAACAACATGTGACTTTGTAAAAGGCCAGTTTTTGGAGATCAGAGGCCATTCTCGAGAGCTAAGGTTGTCAACTCATCTCTTGTGAAAGGCTTCTACTCAGCTCTTATGAATGGCCTTTAATCTCCAAGAACAGAGCTGCTGTTAGGACTCAAAAATGGGATTCCTCACCCAAGAACAGAGCTGCTGTTAGGCAATCAAACAGAATGCTACATCCTTACATGTTCTTGATGTATTGCAGCCTAGCCAAAGTAGTATTTAAAAGTAGTATCTAAGGTAGTATTGCAGCCTAGCCAAAGTGGTTTTTATCTATGAGCAGTGTTTTTGGAATCTTGTATGTGAGATTTACACAACATATTTTGTTGTGGTGATTCGACTCAAGATGGTTTGTGGTTGAGCTTCTATGATTGCTCAATATTTAGGCTATTAAGATGTCTGAAATGTCCTAATTTCTCTGTAGAAGTACAACAAGTCATTTTCAACATTTCCATGGTACAACAAGTCATTTTCAACATTTCCATACTCTGATTTTGTTAAGAAGTCAAGGAATAAGCCTCAAAAATAATGGGTGCTCTTAGTAATATCAGATCCTCCATGTTCCCTTAATTGTTAAAACAACATCTACAATAATACCTGTAACGACCCCGCCTCCCGGTAACCCCCAATTAAGGGAGACCCGAAGGTCAGAGCCATTAACCAATTTATAGGATCAAAGGTTTAGCAAATAATCAATGATAATTATAAAAATCTACCAGTAAATTCAATTTTAGCAGGAAAAATTAAAACTTTATTTACATTTTCGAAACTTTGGGAAACTATCTATCCCTTACTGGAATTCCTCTATCTAATCCTCCTTGTACTTATTTCTTACTTTCCAGATGTTTCACTTTACTATTTGTGCTTTCAGGGTTATACCTAAAATGATGACAAACAAAACATCGATCAGCAATTGCTGGTATGTGGGGGATTACAAAAAGTCGTGCAACTATATTAACAATGTAAACAACCAATTATCATTTAACATTCAAATTACAGTTTAAGCAGTACTAATCAATCCCTTCCTATCCCCTTTCTCTGTACTGTCCCTGCAGTAGACATGGAGACTACCTCTCTCACATGGTAGATCTTCATTAAACCCTGCATGATCCTACCTAACAGGTAGATCAATATCTAGGGTTGAGTCGCACTACCCATAAGTAGTCCGATCTCTAACTCAATGTGACTTGATGGACCTACCCCATTGGTAGCTATTTACTAAGTCATCTAATGACCTGATGGGCCTACCCCATTGGTAGCCTTTTACTAGGTCAACCCATTAAGCTACAGAGGGGACTGGGATCTGAGCTAGTAGGCATAATCATTAGGTGATAGTCATATTCACTTTAGAATTGGCATGAATTAAAACATCCAACATTTTAATTCAAGTCATGATGGGAAACTGCGACAAAATTACGGAAAACTAATTTGAGTAGTCATAAGCGTAACCACATACCTGTTATGTAGGCTTGAATGCAGAATTAACTTAATCAACCAGGAAATCAAGAAAGCACACACACAAGCCCCTGAAAAAGGCATTTAATTCCTCTATTATTAATCATGTCATTATGATTCAATAATTCTAAGGGTTTCCTAGGTTATTTGCCCTTTTTAGGGTTTTGACCATTATTGGGGTTTTATTTCCTTTTTATTTCTTTTACCTTATTTTTATCAAATTATACATCAAACCCTAATTTTCTTGCTTTATCATCCATCAAGATTCCTAAGATC
Source organism: Alisma plantago-aquatica (assembly GCA_963693085.1). NCBI lineage: Eukaryota > Viridiplantae > Streptophyta > Magnoliopsida > Alismatales > Alismataceae > Alisma > Alisma plantago-aquatica. The sequence continues at coordinate 66,625,919 of OY856410.1, read as the reverse complement.
AGACTTAGTCCATTCAACCCTAATTTCGAATTACTTATCATTTCTTTTTCTAAATTAGGGTTTCCAACCTTTTAAATCTACATAAACCCTAAACTTGTAATTCTATCATCAAAATAGTTTAATAATTATCTAAAACAGAAAATAAGTTAACCATACTCGAATTAACTTAATTGCAAGACGAATTACACTTTTTTTCAACAATTAGGGTTTTTATCCATAAATTAACCTTTTTCTATTCTATAAATATACTTTTACAAAATGAGTCAGATTCAGGGTCTCAAACTATTTTTATTAAATCCCTCATATTTTTCTGGTCATTTTTCATGTATTTAGTTTTTCCATCCGAGCTTCCTAGCTCCAGTTATAATTTTTTCTAAGATAAATCATTTTTATCCAATTATCAACAAATTAGGAAAAACACGGACCGCACGATCAATGGTCTGGCGGTCCACTTAGGATCCAGCGGCCACGATTACGCGCGCTTCTACACCGTGCTCAGAATTAGTAAAGGACAATAATGGCCTTACCTTTTTAAGGGAACACGGAGGGTAGATTAGTAATTCACTCCTTCGTCTTCTTCCCCGACCTCGCGCGAGAGCTGTAGTTTCGACGGTCAACTCTGGAGTTGACTTTGGGTGCTACTCCTCCTACGAACAAGCTGATGACACAGGAAGCTCCGTCTTCCTCAGCAGAAGTCGACCAGGGGTCCAATTCCCTGCCCGAGTCATGCCGAAGCCTCTGCCTACTTCGCGGACTCCGACGACGTTTCCTGGGGTGTCCAGGATGCTGGTCAAGGTCGGAGGCAGAATTGAAAGTGCGAACTTGATCTTTGCTTCCCGCCACAGCGATCAGACTAGGAAAAAGGGATGCCGGTGCCCTCTATCGCCCTCCCCTATTTATAGGGTCGAAGCAGGGACCTGCCCAGTTGGGCGTTTCCTCGTTTGACGATGAAACTCGGGGATATTAGGGTGGAATCTTCACGATTCCATCTCCTGAGTTCAAAGGAACTGAAATCCAGTTGGCATGATCAAAGGATCGCGAGAATTAAGGGTTGCAAAATCAATCATGTAAAAGCCAGAGTCCTAGTCCTAGCGGGACTTAGACGATGAGCGACCACTGTTGGATCAAGATCCAACGGGCTGGATTACTCGCGTTCTAAGGAAACCAAAAACCCTTTTTTTATTTAATTCAGGGAAATTCCCAAATTGGCTATATCTTGCAAAATTAATATCTCTCAATCCATAACTCTGATTGGTCTCAAATTTTAAAGGAAAGTTCCTTTTAATATTCTCTATCTTTGTACGAAAATTGGGAAGCAAAAAGCAATGTATGAACATGATTTCTTCTCTCCCAAGTTTTCTTATTAAATATTCCCAATTAATTCATATCCTTATTTATTTTGCCTTTATCTCATTAATTTGGGTCCCTTGGACCTCAAGGAAACCCAAAGGCACGAATTCCCATTTTGGGGAATATTAGTTTAGCATTATCTTCTTTTAATAGTCAATTCTCATATTTCCCTTTTATTAATCAATTTCTTTTCCTTTTTAATTTTCTTTTTAAGGATTTCTCTTTATCTCTCCTATATATTCCCATTGGAAGTCCTTTTAGTATTAGGAATCCTTGGGATATGAAAATCCACTAAGGATAACTCAAAAATATACCTCTTTTCATTTATTTTCCCATTTTATCATTATTTCTAATTTCTTTCTTAATAAAGAAATACTTAATAGATCTCTTCTTTTCTTATTTCTCTATTTAAGCAACTTCGGACTCCTTGGTACCCAAGGAACCCAAGAGGAACGAAATCCCTCCTTGGATTTGCCTTCTAGAGGTTTCTACCTTTTCTCTCTTTTCTCCACAACTCAATTATTCATTAATTAATTGAATTTCCTTGTTATTGGGCCCAATAGCCAATAAAGCCCACAAATCAAACAACAAGGCTATTTTCAACATAACTCATTTATTCAACACAAAATATATCGTCATTTGTCCCAATATATTTAAAATGAGAAATTACATTTCTCACCAAAGGAACCCAAAATTTGGGGTTGTAACATCCTTCCCCTCTTATGAGAATGTTGCCCTCAAAATTCCATCAAACAAGCGAACAGACAGGATAAGTCTTCTTATGTCCATCAGGGCTCCCATGTGGCTTCACCCTTTCCATGGTGTTTCCCAAGAACCTACATTATCTCATTTTCTTCCATCTGAGTTCTTTCTTACCTTGGTATATCGTACCCTCATAGGTGACTCAGGACTTTTCAGCCTCTCAAAAGTTGATTAGGTTCAGGGCTCAACACATGGCTGGGGTACCTCACATAGTGCTCTAGATCGGACTCATGGAACTCATTACACATCACGTTATCCTGAGGGGCAAGGCTAGACACAATCATCTCCACCATTCCATCTCAAATGGACCCATATATCGGGGACTCATCTTTCTCAGTTGTAGCTTAGAGGGGTCGGATTTTCACATCACATATCCGCCCACAGTGAACTGCATGTCAGTCTGCTTTGCATCTGCTCGTGACTCATGTCACCATTGGGCTCTCTCTCAGCCATTGCACAATCAAAGTGACTTCATCTGCACACACTGTGGTTCCTTTCTGACCTTTGCGAGGCCTCCTCCACCAACATCATCTTAACGAAGTGGTGACCGACACAACCTCTCTATAAGACTTCTTGCATCCCGATAAGGCTATGGTGGTTAACGTCACATCATAAGATCTATTTCTATGTATCATTCTGAATGAGCACACATGATCTCATCAGACCCTCTAGTCTGGATCATACTAACCATTAGTTAGGGGTGATATACTATCATCAAGCTTGTCATGTACCTACTTCCACTTCATGGAAGTGAACCTTGGTCAAATCCAAGAACTTTTGAACTCGCATCATGGCGTAGTTGAACCATCTCTTTTCATATGTAGTTCAACCAGATATGTCCCTTGACAGAGCTCTTCCTTTCTCATGTCATCCAGGTAAGGCAATCTACCATAACCCATATTACACCTCGACCCTCCTTGGTCTAGGAAAGACTTGCCACACATCCATAGTGATGAAATCCCCTTCCCTCTCGGGGACTCTTTATACTTTTTATCCATGCATCGGGTTACAGGTGTTCGTCCTTCACCTCCTGACTTGCATGGACACATGCTACATGCAATATCATATTAAGCATCCCAAGTATTACTATCACTTACCATTTTTGTAGTATTACGGTGGTTGGGACCTTAAACCATGATCTCCTATATGTCATAATTCCTCAAGATCGATTCCTCGGAAACCCTAAACCATTCTCATCAGGGTTTTATTACCTTCCTATTCAAAGAAGTGTATCTGAGGTTCTATCACCATCCTTTCACTATATCAAGGACTAAACTGGCTAACCAAACAACCATTAACTTGTTCAACATATCTTATTACATCCGAGTGTTAGCCAAAATGCATCTTCTTTCCAAACATAGGGTTAGTCGAACAACCTCAACTTCTTCTAGCCTCTAACTAAACTAGGCAGTTAGATCTCAACCAGAGCATTCTTTACCACTTCTTATCCTTAGGGGTTAGGTATGTCTAAGACATGCACCTCCATGTGTTATACTTATCATCTCCTCTCAAACTCTAAGTTTGTCTTCATTAAGAAACTCTAAGCTCATCCTCATGGTGATCAAACTCAACCTTGCATATCGTGCAAATTCCAGATAGCTCACAGTATCACATCCTCACAAGATGATCTCCTTAATACTCTTAGTGTTAGTATACCATCCATATACCATTCACTTCACAAGGGTATGTTATCATCTCTTTCATCATACCTCGTAGCAACTTTCCAACTCGCATCATCTTTTATCCTTGGTGTATGGCATGCGTACTGTCCTATCTCTCACTCCCATAACAAGAAGATATAAGCATTTGGCGGCTGTCCAAATACAGAGTTCTTCCCATTCAAAGAGTAGAGATGGTACAATCCACCTTTCCAGTACACCTTTAAATCTAAATTGAAACGTGCAACTCATGTCTCTACCTCACAATCATCATTATATTAAAGCTAATAACTTCCATGGAAAACTGGTCTCGAACCTACTTGGGTTACTACATAATCCTTTGTCATCTCCTCTAGGTCTATAGGGTGCCGACACTTTTGGGGTCATCCCTCTTCCCTTATGCATCCAGAGAGTGCCCTACATATCTGCCCTTTGGGCCTCATGAGTTCACGAAGGTGATCAATCTCCTAACCCATGGCCCTCAGACAATGATAGTTGTTACCTCCCAACCCAATGGTCATGTGCAACTAGGGAATTAGGCAACTCCTTCTTCCATCGGTCTTATCCCTACCTGACCCTAGGATAGACTTAGGATTCCATTATAGTACATGTTCATCTTAGAACCTCACCCAATCCTTCCTCATCTCTCATTGCATTCATGACTGACTTTCATCCCTTCATAGGGGTCATGGCATCCTGCCTACCTTGGTCAGGCCCCATACCGATTACCTCCATGGTAACGCATCCACATGCACTTAGAGATAGTTATCTATGGGTCTACAGGTTCGTCCTCACGCCATGTACTTTTCACTTAGCTTCACAAGATCCTCTGAAACTTCTTTAAGTTACCTCAGAACCAACAAAACTGGTATACACCCTACCAAAGGATCCCTCTCCCAGGATGGGAGGAAACTACAACTCTTGACAACAAGGTCACAACTGTCCATAGGGTTTACATTCTCATGAGCATGCCTAACCCAACAGCTACTAAGGTACAAGCAGACCACCTATTAAACCATGTTAGGTCATACTTGTTCTTTTTCTCAGCATTAGACCAACTTAGTGGTGAGGGGTTCATCAAACATACCCTTACCTTGAGGGGTTTTTCTTTACCTCTACTCATTAAGAGTACCATGCTTGAAACTATAGAGACACAAACCTCATTACGAGCATCGGATACACAGCTTCCCCTCTTAGGCCTAGGAACCCTAGGTTCTCCTTTGGGTATCCAACTGCATGCTCAATCTCTTAACCACGAATCAAGCATGTCCAAGGTATGTCATGTACTCCCATGATATTTCTACTCGATTAACACTTTGGAGTTGACACCTCTTCCAAGACAACTAACTAGGTATAAATCCTCCCAACTGGTGACTTAACCTCCTCAGGGTCTAAAGCACTCTTTATCTCATCCAGTAGGTAATCACTTATACCATAGGTATAGAAGCATCACCCTCTCTCCTGGGTTTGGTTACTCTCAAGCTAACCAAGACATCATCATCCTTCAGGGGTCAAGCATAAGGCAACTGCTATCATTCACCTAGGTCGCATCATCCTCAATTTCCCACTGTTCCTCATGTCTTGGGATTCTTTTGCTCGACCCCTGCTCTCTATCTCTCCAGAGCTAACTCCACCTCCAGTCCTACAACTGGAGGTCATGTCTCCATGAAATTGGATCAAGCTGACGAGCATATCCATGCCTGGGTGAAGCCTTTGCTCAACTCCTGTTTGGATCAAGATCATCATTAGCTCTTTATGTTTATCTCATAAGACATCCGTTGTGCCCTTCTGGCCAGGGTTTCATCCTACTATCAGCACTACTGACGTACTCGGGGTGCGAGCTATATCCTACTTGCAACAGCCCATAGGGTAACTATAGGTTCTTCTCTAACCTTATCGATGAAGGAGCTATCCTTCACTCTAACATGCATGACCCTTTACAGGGTTGGGTTGCCATGTTACTTGATCATTTAACCTCTTATGGCATCCCAAAGACATGTACAACCAAACACTCGGTCAACCATGATATCTAACTCATCATGTCATCTTTCTCTCTGACCTTCACTTAGGGTTAGGGTTAACATCATCCTCAAAGGATGTGCTAGGTTTCTACTTTTAATGGAGGTCTCTACCTCCAAGACTAACTCTCCCTTTACTTACCCTCCTGACAAGGAGGTCCATCCTTAGGTCTCTCCTGAGGGCAATGACATCTCGTGTCATAAGGCCTAAGCATGTATCTATTCCTTTACGCTTACTCTATTAAGCTTATGTCCATGACATTTTATTTACATGCTTTTTATTAATTTTTTTGTGGAGGATTCCTTAATCCTTAATTTGCTTACCCATGTCACATGAGGGTGAGAAAGAGAGAGAAAACCCTAATCCTTAAAATCCTTAAAAGAATTTGAGTTGAGAAGGGACGAACAAGATGAGAGAGTCCTAAAGGTATCTTATTTCGAGTCTTATCCTAAGACATCGGCCAGGCAGTCACACGATCCGGGAGTCCTCGTATTCTGACTAGCGATGCGGAGGAAAATTTTTCCAGCCCCCGGATCTGTTCCTTTTCTAGTCACCTCAGTCTTTCGGAAAATCCTCTAATAACTCCCTCGGTTCTACGGAATTTGTAAAATTTAATAATTATTAATGATTAGATGGTGAACCTACGCTCTGATACCAATTGTAATGAACCCGCCTCCCGGTAACCCCCAATTAAGGGAGACCCGAAGGTCAGAGCCATTAACCAATTTACAGGATCAAAGGTTCAGCAAATAATCAATGATAATTATAAAATTCTACCAATAAACTGAATTTTAGCAGGAAAAATTAAAACTTTATTTACCTTTTTGAAACTTTGGGAAACTATCTATCCCTTACTGGAATTCCTCTATCTAATCCTCCTTGTACTTATTTCTTACTTTCCAAATGTGTCACTTTACTGTTTGTGCTTTCAGGGTTATACCTAAAATGCCGACAAACAAAACATCGATCAGAAATTGCTAGTATGTGGGGGATTACAAAAAGTCGTGAAACTATATTAACAATGTAAACAGCCAATTAACATTACAATTAAAATTACATTTTAAGCAGTACTAATCAATCCCTTCGTATCCCCTTTCTCTATATTGTCCCTGCAGTGGACATTGATACTACCTCTCTCACATGGTAGATCTTCATTAAACCCCGCATGATCCTACCTAACAGGTAGATTAATATCTAGGGTTGAGTCGCACGGCACTACCCATAAGTAGTATGATCTCTAACTCAATGTGACTTGATGGACCTACCCCATTGGTAGCCATTTACTAAGTCTTCTAATGACCTGATGGGCCTACCCCATTGGTAGCCTTTTACTAGGTCAACCCATTAAGCTACAGAGGGGACTGGGATCTGAGCTAGTAGGCATAATCATTAGGTGATAGTCATATTCACTTTAGAATTGGCATGAATTAAAACATCCAATAGTTTTTTTTTAAGTCACGATGGGAAACTGCGACAAAATCACGGAAAACTAATTCGAGTAGTCATAAGCGTAACCACATACCTGTTATGTAGGCTTGAATGCAGAATTAACTTAATCAACCAGGAAATCAAGCAAGCACACACACAAGCCCCTAAAAAAGGCATTTAATTCCTCTATTATTAATCATGTCATTATGATTCAATAATTCTAAGGGTTTCCTAGGTTATTTGCCCTTTTTAGGGTTTTGACCATTATTAGGGTTTTATTTCCTTTTTATTGCTTTTCCCTTATTTTTATCAAATTATACATTAAACCCTAATTTTCTTGCTTTATCATCCATCAAGATTCCTAAGATCAGACTTAGACCATTAAACCCTAATTTTGAATTACTTATCATTTCTTTTTCTAAATTAGGCTTTCCAACCTTTTAAATCCACATAAACCCTAAACTTGTAATTCTATCATCAAAATAGGTTAATAATTATCTAAAACAGAAAATAAGTTAACCATACTCGAATTAACTTAATTGCAAGATGAATTACACTTTTTATCAACAATTAGGGTTTTTATCCACAAATTAACCCTTTTTCTATTCTAGAAATATACTTTTGCAAAACGAGTCAGATTCAGGGTATCAAACTATTTTTATTAAATCCCTCATATTTTTTTGGTCATTTTTCATGTATTAAGTTTTTCCATCCGAGCTTCCTAGCTCCAGTTATAATTTTTTCTAAGATAAATCATTTTTATCCAATTATCAACTAATTAGGAAAAACGCGGACTGCATGATCAATGGTCTGGCGGTCCACTTAGGATCCAGCGGCCATGATTACGTGCGCTTCTACACCGTGCTCAGAATTAGTAAAGGACAATAATGGCCTTACCTGTTTAAGGGAACGCGGAGGGTAGATTAGTAATTCACTCCTTCGTCTTCTTCCCCGACCTCACGCGAGAGTTGTAGTTTTGACGGTCAACTCTGGAGTTGACTTTGGGCGCTACTCCTCCTGCAAACAAGATGATGGCACAGGAAGCTCCATCTTCCTCAGCCGAAGTCGACCAGGGGTCCAATTCCCTGCCCAAGCCGTGCCGAAGCCTCCGCCTACTTCGCCAGACTCCGACGACGTTTCCTGGGGTGTCGAGGATGTTGGTCAAGGTCGGAGGCAGAATTGAAGCTGTGAACTTGATCTTTGCTTCCCGCCACAGCGATCGGACTAGGATAAAGGGATGTCAGTGCCCTCTATCACCCTCCCCTATTTATAGGGTCGAAGCAGGGACCTGCCCAGTTGGGCGTTTCCTCGTTTGATGATGAAACTCGGGGATATTAGGGTGGAATCTTCGTGATTCCATCTCCTGAGTTCAAAGGAACTGAAATCCAGTTGGCATGATCAAAGGATCGTGAGAATTAAGGGTTGCAAAATCAATCATGTAAAAGCCAGAGTCCTAGTCCTAGCGGGACTTAGACGATGAGCGACCGCCGTTGGACCAAGATCCAACGGGCTGGATTACTCGCGTTCTAAGGAAACCAAAAACCCTTTTTTTATTAAATTCAGGGAAATTCCCAAATTGGCTATATCTTGCAAAATTAATATCTCTCAATCCATAACTCTAATTGGTCTCAAATTTTAAAGGAAAGTTCCTTTTAATATTCTCTATCATTTTACGAAAATTGGGAAGCAAAAAGCAATGTATGAACATGATTTCTTCTCTCCCAAGTTTTCTTATTAAATATTCCCAATTAATTCATATCCTTATTTATTTTGCCTTTATCTCATTAATTTGGGTCCCTTGGACCTCAAGGAAACCCAAAGGCACGAATTACCATATTGGGGAATATTAGTTTAGCATTATCTTCTTTTAATAGTCAATTCTCATATTTCCCTTTTATTAATCAATTTCTTTTCCTTTTTAATTTTCTTTCTAAGGGTTTCTCTTTATCTCTCCTCTATATTCCCATTGGAAGGCATTTTAGTATTAGGAATCCTTGGGATACGAAAATCCACTAAGGATAACTCAAAAATATACATCTTTTTATTTATTTTCCCATTTTATCATTATTTCTAATTTCTTTCTTAATAAAGAAATACTTAATAGATCTCTTCTTTTCTTATTTCTCTATTTAAGCAACTTTGGACTCCTTGGTACCCAAGGAACCCAAGAGGCACGAAATCCCTCCTTGGATTTTCCTTCTAGAGGTTTCTACCTTTTCTCTCTTTTCTCCACAACTCAATTATTCATTAATTAATTGAATTTCCTTGTTATTGGGCCCAATAGCCAATAAAGCCCACAAATCAAACAACAAGGCTATTTTCAACATAACTCATTTATTCAACAAAAAATATATCGTCATTTGTCCCAATATCTTTAAAATGAGAAATTACATTTCTCACCAAAGGAACCCAACATTTGGGGTTGTAACAATACCCTTTCTGTAACATGTGGTTGTGATGCAGGCCCTAAAAGCCAATAACTATGGTAAGGATCCTCTGCTAAGATCATGTACAGAGAATGACCTTAAATATCCAAGTACAGAGCTGCTGTTAGGACTCAAAAAGGCATGTTTTTGGAGATTAAAGGCCATTCTCAAGAGCTAAGGTTGTCATCTCATCTCTTGTGAAAGACTTCAGCTCAGCTCTTGTGATTAGCCTTTAATCTCCAAGAACAGAGCTGTTGTTAGGACTCAAAGATGGGATTCCTCACCCTGGAACTGGTCTTACATGCAATCCAACAAAATGGTGCATGCTTACATGTTCTTGATGTATTACAGTCTAGACAACATTGGTTTCCAGTTTTGCTTTGGGTTGTTTTAAGGATTCCTAGATAAGGTATATTTCACTACTTCACTTTGCTTTTTTTCAGTTGAAGGGGATAGTGAATCTGTTCTGGAAACTCTTCTTGCTTATTAGGGGATAGTGAATCTATTCCTAGTGGCCATGTTAGTATAGATTTTAAGACATGAAGCCTCTTGCTGATCTACATAGTCAACTTGCATGTTTTGTTGTTAGTTGTTTATTACATGTGGTGGTTGTCATGACTGGTGATGGTGTCAATGATGCATCTTCTCTGAAAATGGCAGACATTGGTATTGCCATGGGAATTGCTGGAACTGAGGTAAATATATTCGTTATATGTCAATTTGTATATGTGTCTTCCTTTCTTTTAGTAATTATTATCGATAATGATTGTTTATTCTCTTTTTATGTGTCAATCCAGGTTACCAAGGAGGCTTCATACATGGTTCTTGTTGATGATAACTTCAGTACAATAGTTATTGCAGTTGGCGAAGGGAGATCTATCTATAACAACATGAACGCCTTCACCAGGTTCTGCTCTTATTAATCATTATATGCTTTCTTACCTTACTAAAAATCTTTCAACTTATTATGTATAGACTATAGTTTTATGAGAACTTTGGATGACATTGAGTTTGATAACCATCTTTTGCTTTTTACATAATTGTCAAGATTTTCAGCTTTGCACCCTTTCTATCATGTGCTTAGTTGTGTTCTTAGTTGAATGTCTACAGCTTTGCTACATGGAAAACTCTATTCATCTGACATAATGTGAATGGTACATTTGAAATTATCACCATTGTCGAACTTATCAGGAAAGGTTGGAAGATGGGTTCTTCTGAGGCTGCCCTTCTTGCCAAGCTCAGCATCAAGCCCTTCTCATATGGACTGGTTGAGCTGTCAGTTTATGACAATGGATCTGTATTCATCCCTGAGGTCCATCACCTTACTGAAGATGATCTTATTGATAAATTTGGCAATGGTGCTATCTTCCCCGATACTATCTTAACAACATGCAAGTGCTGTAAGTGTTTTTGTCTTACATTTGCATGCAAGTGCTCAACATTTTGCTCACTTCATTGCAGGATCCTAGCAAGTTTGTAGTTGTTGCTGCCCCTACTACTGCTTCAGGCTATGCAGCTGCACCTACTGCTTCTGCTACCAAGGTGGAAGAGAAGAAGGAAGAACCTATTGAGGAATCTAATGACCATATGGTCGTAATGCTATCACTACAGCTAAGAAGAAGGATGAACCTTCATTGCAGTGTAGTTGGTCTACTCATATAGAAGCTCACAACTACTTGGAATGCTAGAATGGAGTTGTATGTTTTTGTAAGAAAATGAGTTTGTATTCCTATGGGGGGTCTCCAAGTGCAAAATGAGTTGTTATCCAGTTAGTGTTCATGTCTACAATATGTACCATATATAATCATATGTGATGCTATTGTATTCAATACAAGGGGCAAGGTAAAATGTCCTCCCCATGTAATTGTCATTTGATTATAAATAAAAAAGTTCAATACTTCTGGAATGTGTTCAGCTTCAATTGGCATTCAATTAGAAAACTTGATCATGAACTACAAATTGACTGACTAAAATCCATAAAAAAATTAGTAATGCAGAACTAGTATGTCATTAGTGGCTTTTTTCATAAGATACTACATTCAATCAAAACTGTTTTATATAACAACATTATACAAAACAGTGGCATTTGTATAAAAGCCAAATGATGGATAATGGCTTTTCTATAAATGCCAAATGATGGTTTAGAGGCCTTTATGTGCCATTTATTTGAAGCCACTAAAGACAAACATTTAATATCTTTTACAACTTAAGCCACTATCTTCGTAGTGGCATCGGCGCTAGAGGCATTTTTTTAAATGTCAACAAATGCCGCTAAACCTGTTTACTGGCTTTTTTTTCAGTGGCATTTCTGAAAGGCCACTGATGTGAATGTTTGTTGTAGCGCATGTACTACCATGAAACTACCAGATCTTAAGACAATAGGTCCACCTATACATCAGCTTGCCATACAACTCACAACTATCTTGGTCTTCAAGAGCATAGGTCCACAAACCTAAACAAAAGATTACATGTGGTACACGTCAGCACAATATTCAAGAATATTGTACTAAGTATGCCTACATGTCTTTTATATACCTCTCATCATATCTTGGCAATAAGATAAAATTAATACTTGGCAACATAAAATAAATATAAGGAAAAGTGTATAATGGGAAAAAGATATTCATTAACAAAAGAGAACACATATATTTTAAGCACATTTCCATCATATATCTCGTACATCTGCCCCCAAGGGCTTTGATGTTTTTAGGCCTTATGATCTACTACCAAAGAGTTTGAGATCATATTACGTGTGATCTACTACCAAAAAGTTTGAGATCTAACACATGTAATCTACTACCAAAGAGTTTGAGATCACTTCAATGCACTGTACTACCAAAGAGTTTAGTGCTATCATATGATGGATCATATATCTTATGTTTCATGTGTTCATAGCCATAAGTATGGAAAAATCAAGCAAGATATCATACAAGAACAATCATTTCATCCAATACCATATGCCAAGTATTTTACTACATATAACACAAGCATAATGTATAATAAGCCAAGTAAGAGGTAATGACATACCTTCCAAAGAGATATCACACTCTATACCACATATTATCATATCATCTACATCCTGGTCAAACCCTGATTAAGAAAAGACCACATACTAGCATCTGATTCTCATCATCTTAACCCTAGTTTTGTACATTAGGGTTTTACTTATCTCATTAGGATATTCTCATGAATACTTATATTCTTGTCTTATATTATCTTATTGATGTCATATTCCATATTATAGTTCATCAACTAGATATACTCATGTGTCACATTATTATGTGAACATATTAACATTATGTCAAATTCATTAACCATAGTAGGGTTACATCACAATATTAAGGTTCTCCTCATATAACATGAATTATGTGCATAAGACTGATATCAAAGTTACATATTGACTTCCAGTTACTAATATGAGAGTGTTCTGTAAAATTCAACATCTATTGAGCATGTGTATTAATTACATTTTGTTTAGGGTTATTAGACCTAATTATCCATATGGAGTAAGTTACATGTTTTCGTGCATCAACATGACCATATATGACATCATATGAAATATAAACATGGTTATGGACTTACTGACATTTTTCCATAATTTTATATCATCATTTAATATTTATTACTCACGAACTAAGCATTACACATCTTACATGATATCACCATTATTTAAGCATCACAAGCCTGATATTATCATTCCATATTGTTCTACTCATTTTTCTGAATATTTTGATACCTCATTTGCATTTTTTTGATCAACAGACTATTTTCTATGAATTATCTAAAATCTGCAAGTTTATTGGGTATTTACCTTTTATGAGCCAATGGTGTGCCTCCACGTGGCCACTAGGGTTGGGTGCAACTCTTGCTGGCTTGGATCAGTCAGTTGGTTTTGTTGGTTGGTCTTCCTGGTTCAAGCTGTTTCGTGAATAGTTTCTGGCTGGTCTGGTCTGGGATTTCATCAATCTACTATCGGACCTGGTCTCCCATTCTCATTCTCACGAACTCGCACGATGCCTATGTCATCCTCTGCTCTCACGCCGCCGCCATGGGGAGCTACTTTGGTAAGAAATCAAGGAGCAAAACCACCTCCTGGTGAGCATTTAACATAGCAACAAGCTTCCTATGACCTCCCTTCATGCCTTCGGCTTGACATCTAGACCTACGGGCCACTCCGTGTGGCTGGAGGAGTTCTCTGCCATCTTCATGTTGTTGTACTGGCGGGGCTCCATGGCCAGAAATAGGCATCCGTGCACCAGGGCCTCTCAGCTCCAAGAAGAAGTGTCCAGGTCTGCGGCCACCCTCTAGGAACTTCATTATCTCTTCAAAACATCATGGGGAAGTAGTCGCAACCACCTCCGAGCTCCATCTTCAGCTGACAGCAAAGAGCTCCACGTTCACCATCAAAACTGCCATGAGGGTCTACGGGGAAGATGGGTTGGACTCCCCTGGCCTCGGTCTTCCTTCTTGCATACTTGTATTCCTCTAATCCCTTCTCTACCTCTGCTTCGTTATTCTTCCTGGGACCTACTCTGTCTGTGTTCAGAAGAAATGAGAAGAGAGGGAGACTAGAAATCTGTTCTCCTTGGTTCCCTTACTCTCTCGCCTCAATTTAGGGGTCTCCACACTCCTCTACTCAAGTTAAGAACAACCGCACCCTTCAATCCCCCACTCGGGCCATGTCCACATCGTGGGGGCGATTGGAACTCAGCACCGCTGACTGTCCCACGATCTCCAGTCAGACCAAAGGTAAGGGAAGAAGATCTAACCATCCAAAGTACATCCAACGACTACCAAGGAACTCACCCAAAGTAGGATCTGAGGCTCACTTGAGTTGAAGGCCTCAACCACTTGATTAGTCATGAATGGCCAGGATTCGGTTGTGCAATCTGCTCTCAGACAATGGGGGTGTGTGACACCAGATTACCCTCAACTTAGGTCTATAAATCCTCAAATATACACATTGTTTTACAACATTCAAACCTACATAACTTCTTCTAGGAATACCCAATATCCACCAAATTTTAAACTTAGCTTCCTCACCACTCAAGCTACCTTGTACACGGATTTGGTGTCAAAAATCAACTTTTTGATCATCCAATTAAATTCCTCAAAAGACATTAAAAAGAGTGATCTTAATCATGATATGAACATCAATCCCCATCCAAACGTTACCAAAGCACTTGTAACACTTCGGATAAATCAAAATGGAATAAATTTACTTATGTCATTGAACATTTAGGGATTCCAAAAGTCCACTCCATCACAGATGCAGAACTCAGAGTTGCCAAATTGCTAGTATTGCTTTCTCTCCTTCTCCTCCTGTTGCAGGTTATTATCCTTAGGGTGAGTTTTTCTCTCCCCAAGAGGAAGAACTCTTAGAAAACTTTTTACAAAATATTTGTGTCTCCCCTTGGACGTCCACTCCTTTATATATGAGAGTCATAGGCTTGGATTTTCCAAAAATCCAATCATGTTCCTTATCAACTCACAACTGGTATCAAACTTAAAAACTCAAACAAACTTCCTGATCAAAATTTTCAATAATGAACCATCCAACCCACTAACCCGGGTAGTTGGGATTAAGAGAGGCATTCTTTCCCCCTCTCCCACACCTGTGGCAGAGGCCGAATGCCTGGGAGGGTGATAAATCAAGGCAGCAACTGGGATTCAAACTTGGGTCCCTTTGTTAGGGGACACCGTGCTTGACCACTTGAACCACTCCTTGTCAGCCACTAACACAAGTAGTTGAGTGTACCTATTTCATCTATTCATCAAGTCCAATTTTTATTTGACAATTCCAAATCAATCAAATATTTCAAATTCTTGAACCCTGATTTCTCCCAGTCGCCTGATTGGATTATACGTCAGCTGATTAGTCGCTTGCCCTATAGGTGATGAGTCGGCTAATTGAGATTCAATCCAACCAACTTATCCAAACCACCATGTCGGACAACTAATTTTTTGCGTCTCCTAATGGGTAAAAATCATCCTATACATGATCCAAAACATTCTAATCATAAGTGTGATTACAAACTTCATTTCCTTTAAGAATCATTAAGTAGGTCACCCTCTAGGTTCATTATTACATTGACTATAATGCTTAAAATTTCACATGAAAATATTGATATCTATAAGCACATCATTGCTACCCAAGTGGTAGGAATAATTTGAATAGTAATGTTAAACTGTAAAGTGATAAATGTTACCACAATCTTATAATCCTTCTATCACCAATATCCAGATTGAAACTGGGGCATGGAGTTCTCATTCTCATAACATTCAATATGTGTTTCTTGAACCAAAGCACACTATTAAGATTGTGTGATCTCAATATCATATAGTGACTCACATGAGTGTGGACATGCATGTCATAGTCATACATATTGAGTGGTTGAGATAACATTTCAGTGGAGGGACAAATTCCATCTACATCATTCATAATGATCCACAAGTGTCATAGTGTACCTAATCACTGTCTATATGTAACTCCTTATTCATAGTCACATTGGATAGTGCTAAAGTATATAGAATATCATGTGAATGTATAACTTTAGGCAAGGACCAAAGTCACCACTTTCAGATTGAGATATGACTCTACCTATCATGACATTGCATCCATGTGTCATTGTCAAAGTGGGTATGTCCATTACAACTTGTTCTCTAACAAGTACATGTGTATTTGAATCGATATCCAATACGATGACTAAGTAGATATAATCATCATTAAGCATAAAAAGTAGTCTTGTATTATTGATGTCCTATAATACTCCATAATAGTAATTGACTAGGGACATAACCAGAATATATACTCTATGAATACATGTTATCTCATGTTTAGGTACTCAACCCAAACAATATGACATAGAATCCTAGGACATTGTTATATTTATTCATTATCTCAAAACTAAAACAAATATAATAAGTGGAATTTACTTTATTGATATCAAATGATATACAATGAATCCCTATTTAAATCATCACATGATAGATCTCAAGACTTACCAACAATTTCATCTCTTTTTCCAGTAATATTGGACAATGAAATTATATTTTTCATCTCCTTGAACTACACTATGACATGTGTCTTGAATATTCACTATTTGTATCTATTTGGTCGGTCAGTCCAATTCTTTGAAATTGAATTGATGAACCATTGTAAATTCAAGTTGAATCATTTTATTATTTCATGTTTCTATTTATGAAATTTACATTCAATTGAACTTATTGACCCATGCAAGCCCTTATTTCCATATGTTGGTCGTGTTATTTTAGTTGGTATCATATGTGATAAATTTATCTGCTTTATACATATTTATGATATAATCCTAAATTTATTATGAAATCTAACTGAAGCATCTCTCATCTATGTTATATGCATGTTGGTTTTTCTTGATTGCTATTATTTAGTTATATCGATACACTCAAGGAGTGGTCCTAGTGTACAACTTTTCTGATATATGGGCAATTGGTGTTCTTACTTTTCTGATATATGGTCCTAGTGTAATCCTAAGGGTTGTAGATTCTCTCACCTCCTTACTAGGCATGGAATGTGTAATTTCTCTATTCATACTCTTAGATGATAGTAGTCCTCTACATAATTTATATGAAATTGAGTTGAAATTATTAATTTCATTATGAATCACTCTATATTTTGATATAGATAAGAATTGATCGTTGTAACTTTATTGTTTCTTCATATAATTGTAAATCATAGTATATGGGTTTCTCTTGAGATATAATTAGAGATACAACCTCCCTCCTTAGTTGAGCACCTTCTATACTTAATTCTAATGGCATTTACTCATATATTGTATAATCCAATGTCATTTACTCATATAGTGTATAATACATATTGATGTGCATATTGGATTTTTGTTGATAAACTTCCATTATTCTTCTATTGTGTAGGCGCTCCCAGCCTCTTAGATGATAAGGACTTTAGTGTAATTGAGCCAAAACTGTATCTTTCACAAGAGTATCTAGACCTTTCAAACTAGGTTCATATATATCGGCTCTTGCAGTCAAACCTTTGAAGTTGGATTTGGGTATTGAAATATGCCACCTATTAGAAATAGATCAAATCCATACCCACACATTTAGTTAGCGGGTTTTGCGGGTGACCCACGGGCACTTATACTAATTGAAACAAAGTATTATGTTGTATATTGATTTTATGTTAATAAATAATTTGGTGCATGCTTTATGTTCATTTGTAACAGTTATATTCTCTTTATGTAGTATACACCATAAATACATGTGATATTAGGGATTTCTAAAGTTAGATGAAAAAATATAGTGTTGTTATGGTAAAATATTATTATCCTATTTGAAACATGTTTATCTTTATTTTTCTTATTTTATCTTGCAGCATATACCTTTTTAATAATTTTATGTTAATAGGTATTACATTTTGTTTGACAAAAAACACAGCATATGGTTGCTCTCTTTTTTATAGTTACACAAAACTAATGAATGATTTTAAATTTTTTTGTGAGAAACAACTAAAAACAACATTTCTATTGTGTACATCTTATATGGACACTTGAGGGTTGAACCACAAATTACTGGGTTCGGTTTGAGTGTACTATTGCTCCACCTACTTAACATTGGGTCTTTTTCACCCACACCGGCAATGACCTAATCCAAACCCACCCACCCACCTATTTGATATGTCGAAGAGTAGTTGGATCATGGAAATAGAATGACATTAATAGGTTTCCCTCTATGAATTGTCATCCTTCATTTATATATATAAATATATATATATATATATATATAAATATATATATATATATATATTCACCATTTATGGGTGAAGAATTATATTAGATATGAGAATTGTAATAGTTATATTTATATACTTACTGCTAAAATCTAGTTAATGATACAATTTCATACTAGGATTTAGTGTTAGATCCCTTCTAAAAAAATTATATGTTGTTTGGCATGTGGATGACTAATTGTTATTCCCTTTAAGTATGTGAGTGGCTCTCTTGTGGAGTCCCACTCGTTACACATAACTTGTTATCTGATTTCTTCATTTTGATTATTATTTCACTATGAATATATAATCTCATGCAAAATAATAAATTCATAAGAAAAATATACAATGTAGCATTTATCATATTAGATGTTGACAACCTAAAACATTAACTTTTTTTTTTTTTTTTTTTTGTAACCTCAGCAGAGGTGAGTTTTATTCATTCAGCTCCCGCATGGCTGGGAAAATCCATTGGCTACATTTAGTTCCTGCTGGGAAAATGAAATTGGTAGGGTTTCTACCATTACAGGGGAAGGGAAGGAGGGATTGACCCACAGGGTCGAGGGGAGGATCAAGGTATACTCGATCATCCTTGTAGTTTTTGTGGTGATGTCTGGCTAGTCCATCCACCAGATGAATGGTTGCTCTGCCGACCTTCAGGACTTCATTTTCTTCAGTGCCTGCTAGGATCCTGTGTATGTCCGAGATCCAGGCTCGAATTGCTGGTGTATGTCTTCCTTTATCCTTCACTGCCTTGACTGCTATGGCGCTATCTGAGATTAGTGTGAATTTAGACCTTTGGTTCGTCTTGCAAACTTCAGCAGCAAGGTGTAGAGCTCTTGTTTCTGCTTCAAGGACAGACTGAACGTTAATTCTCCGCGCACATCCCCCTAGCCACCTACCATCATTGTCCATAGTAGCTACTGCAATGGTAGCACAGTTTGCGTGAACCGAAGCATCTGACATACAAAGAATATGCCCTGCTGTATTAATATGAAATTCATCCTCGAGCTGAAGCTCATTTGTCTTGGCCTTAACCTTGTTCTCCCAGGTTTGTGTTACTGATTTATAAAGACAGGATATCTGTGAGAGTTGTCGACTCTTCGGTATGCCTTTTTTGTCGAAGATCTCAGTGTTCCTTGCTTTCCATATGCTCCAGCAGGTGATGGCGAACTTAGATTGGGTGTTCGTATCTTCCTTCAGCATAGAAACTATCCAGCTTCTTGCAGATGCAGACGAGTTCGTCAGGTGCATTGTGCTGAGTTTTGTAGCTCGCCACACTTCAACTGCTTTTGGACAGTCTTTCAGTGCGTGAGTTGTGGTTTCTTCACTGCTCCCACACCTTGGACAGATGGTAGAGTCTGTAAACTTTCGTTGCTTTCTTCTTACATTAGTCATGAGTGCTTCATGTGCAGCAAGCCATAGAAAAGTTCTAATCTTAGCAGGCGCTCTGATATTCCATATCTTCACCCAAACATCATCGGGTTGTGCATGATCTTCAGTATGTATTAAGTCGTACGCCTTGCCTGTGGAGTATTTGCCCGTTGTTTCATATTTCCAGCTCCAGAGGTCTTTGTTCTTGTTGCGGGAGGGGGTGGGAAGGTTGATGATTTTCCCCACACAGCTCGGAGGGAGATAGCTACCTAGGAAATCTGTATCCCAATTGTCGTTGAGGTTGACAAGGCTCGAGACTTTTAGGTCCATTAGTTCTTCATCAATGGGTTTAATACTTTTATCAAACAGCTTCCCCTCTCCTGGTACCCAAGGGTCAAACCAGACCGAGGTATCACAGCCATTTCCAATGGATCTGATACAATTCGAGATGATGAAATCTTTCCCTGAATCAATGGATTTCCAGAAAGGTGTCACACAACCTCCTTTGCCTTTGAGAAAGTTCTTGTATTTGTTCAGCAGGCCCTGCCTCCAGAGTGACGGTTTGGCATTGAGGATATTCCAGGTGTTCTTCCATATAATGGCTTTGTTCCAGCTATGCATAGACTTAATGCCCAGACCTCCTCTTTCAATGCTAGATGTAACATGTCTCCATGCGACCAGGGACACTGGTTTGTCTTTGTGGCCTCCTCCCCAGATGAAATTCCGGATGATTTTGTCCGTCTTCTTGCAAATTGACACTGGGATCTTAGCCGTTTGCATGGCATAGGAAGGTATGGAATTGAGCACAGCTTTAGTGAGGCAGATTCTTCCTGCAAGCGACAGGGTTTTTGCCGCCCAACCGTTGATCCTGGATGTAATGTTGTTCACTAGGTACGCATATGTCTCCTTGTGAATTCTTCCATGTAGCAGCGGGACTCCAAGGTATTTTCCCAGATCATTGGTCTCAGCTATACCACTTGCAGAGCATATTTGGTTTCGTATGGCAGGAGAGACGGCTTTAGAGAAGTAAATTTTAGATTTTTCAATCGATATCTTCTGTCCCGAGGCTGTTTCAAACAGCTGGAAACACTTGTTGATGTTGGCAATCTGTTCCATTGCCGCATGGGCGAAGATGACAATGTCATCCGCGAAGATGACATGAGATATAGCCGGGCCTTTTTGGGATAATTTGATTGGTTTCCAGCTCTTGTTTGCAACTGAGTTCTCGATAAGTTGAGAGAGTCTTTCCATACAAAGGACGAACAGGTATGGGGAGAGGGGATCTCCCTGTCTCAGGCCCCTAGAAGCTTTGAAGGGTTGAAGCTTTTCGCCATTCAGAATAATGCTGGTTCTACCTGCTTGGAGAGAATTCATGATATAATTCTGGATGTTGCTCGGCCAGTTCATGTGACTCAGAGTATCTTTGATGAAGTCCCAGGAGAGTCTATCGTAGGCTTTTGATAAGTCTACCTTGATAGCCATATATCCTCCGGTAGAGCTCCTTCTCATGTTGTGGAGCAATTCCTGCACAATGATGATATTATCTGATATGCTTCTTCCAGGTATGAAACTGGATTGGGTTTTTGAAACCCATTTTGATAAATGTTGTTTAACTCGATCCACCACAATCTTGGAAGCAATCTTCATAATAGTATTGTTCAATGTGATTGGTCGCACTTGACTACAGTCTTTAGGGCTTCTGCACTTAGGGATAAGAACTATATTGGAGTCTGCAAGTTTGTCATCGATGGTTGTTCCATTTAACATGCTTCGTATTGATTTGAGTACAGAGTGCTTGATTACTTTCCATTGCTTCTTGAAGAAAAGGTAGTCAGTACCATCAGGTCCCGCCGCCTTGTAGGGATCAGCTTCTTTGATCATTCTCCAGATCTCATGCTCCGTAGGGGTCGCAGCAAGGTGCCGATGCTGGCTGGGTGTGAGCTTCCTGAATTTCGCAGGCATGGAAGACATACTTGTAGCGGACTGGTGTGCAGGAGCGGAGAACATCTCCTTAAAGTGTGATTGCACCAGGAGGTGGAGTTCAGCTTCGTTAGAAGTCCATTCACCATTGCTTTTCTGAAGAATAGTGATTCGATTAGATCGACGCCTGTTGTTGACAAAGGCGTGGTAAAATTTGCTGTTGTTATCGCCATGACGGAGCCAGTTGATGTGGCTACGCTGTTTCCAATTGTCCTCTTCCTTCATCATGAGACTTTCAAGTTTGCTTTCAAGTTCAATACATCGGGAGTCCAGAGCTTCACTGTACTTTGTTTCCACAACCTTTTGGGTTCGTGTGATTTCTCGGATAAGCATATCCTTTTCTTTCTGTTGATTCCTGGTGATATTTTTGTCCCACCGCAGCATCGGTTCCATGGCGTCTTGGATAGCCTCCTGGTAAGCTTTTTCAGGGTTCCAAACACTTGTGAGCAGGGACGTAAAAGTAGCTTGGTGATGCCAACTGGCTTTAGTGAAAAACCGAGATTTCTTCTGTTTGGTTTGGGTATTCAGGATAGCAATGGGGTTGTGGTCCGAACCTATCCGTGTGAGAGTTTCACACACAAAGTTAGGAAAATGTTGGATCCAGTCAGCGTTAGCTATTGCCCGATCAATGCGTTCATAAAGAATCCCTTTCTTGTAAGTGAACTTGAAGCCTGAATTACCAATGTCGGTAAGACCTTCCTGAGTGAGGGTGTTTCTGAAGGTAGTTGCTTCTCGGAGGTTGAACAATTTGCTACCAATCTTCTCATCCGGATTAAGCATGCAGTTGAAGTCGCCCAAAGTGACCCAGGGCTTGTTAATGGAGGAACTTAGTCGAAGAAGATGCTCCCAGAGGATGGGTCGGCGGGTCGGGGAAGGAGATGCATAGATGAAAGTGATGTAGACGGTATCATTAACTTTACAGTGAATAAAGTATTTGTTGCTCTCAAGGATCTGGACGTCGCATTTTTGCTCGTTCCAAAGAACCCATATACCTCCTGAGAAGCCTGCTGCTTCTACTCTGTGAGAACTGGAGTAGCCTATCTCCTTAATGATGTTTTCTACCTGTGTGCCAGAGATACGAGGTTCAGAGATGGAAACTATATCTATTTTGTGCTTCGTGATTAAAGTTTTAAGGTAGTGTCTGGCTTTCTTCTTGCCAGCACCCCTAATATTCCAAGCGAGTGTGTTAATCATCAAAACTTGGGGGGTTTGTGAGTTATTGGTCCAGAGCGGCACCCAATCCCTCCTTATCTTCACTTGTCCTCTTCGTCTTCCCACGGGTACTGTAAGCGTGGCTTTTATTTGGGCTCCCTTGCTGTGCAGGTTCACCCTTTTCCTTCGCCTTTCGACCTACCAATGTAGTTTTCCTATTGGCAGGTCTGGTCGTGGTTGCTTGAGTGTCTGTTGCTTCAGTGGTATTTGTTTGTCCTCCCTGGTTTGTGTTTTCTGTAATAGCAGCATCTACTACGATTCTGCCTTGGATAACTTCATCACCTACTGGAGATACTGCAGTATGTCTCGGTAATTCCTTTGGGTCTTCATTGATACTTGTTACTTTTCCACTTTCCTTTGCTGGGGCCTGAGTCTCCATTGGTTCCTCAGGTGAAGCATCTACCTCCTTTTCTCGTCTTTGTTTCTTCCTCCATATCTTTGGGCTGGTTGCAATGCTTTGTTGCTTTTCTATGTTTTCGGTTTCTTCTCCATCAGGTGTTTGATTGCTGTCCTCCTCATCATCAAGGGCTTGATATCTGTTGTTTTGTTCCTTTTCTTTTTGCTTATCTTTGAGGTCTGGATCTTTTTCCTTCCTCCTCTGCGGTCTACTTGCTAGTATCTTCTTGCCGTAGTATACCTGCCATTTGTCCTCTTCGTCGACCCATCTTACCCCTGCAGACTCCTCCGGGGTATTTGTTTCAGTGGTTGCTGGTTCTGCAGTTTCGCCCCTACAGTTTTGTTCCTTATGCCCCATCCTGCCGCACTTTGTACAGAAATTTGGCAGAGATTCATACTCTAGTTTATATTCTCTCCCATTGATTAGGATCGCTGGGTTGACAGGACGGCTAGTGTTCAATTCAATAGCTAGTCGAGCAAATCTGCTTCTTGTTCTGTTGATTGAGTGGTCGTCTGCACGGATCAAACGCCCCACTGCTTCCCCTATTTTGTTGAAGATCTCCATGTTGTAGTAGTGTATTGGTAGTCCTATTACTCTGACCCAAGTGACGATGTGGTCAGGCATCCCTTGTGAAGGTTCAAAGTAACCATTCCATGGCCATACCATCAAACAACCACCAAAGAGGGACCATGGCCCCCCTGTGAGAACCTTCTCATGATCGTGTTTGTTGTGAAATTGGGCAACGTAGTACTGATCTGTCAATTCATAAAGTTCGAATCTACCTGCCGGTTTCCATAAAAGTTTAAGTCTCTCCCCCATGGTTAAGAAGCCCACCGATCTGTCGATGAGTTTCACGATGACCGAGTATTTAAAGGGTCTGCTTAGAATTTCTTCAGCCTCTGGTGCGACATAAATTTCAGGGTATCCGTGGACGTTGATGAGTTCGATGTCATCGGGATTTACTCGTAGCTCTGGTTCATCCTCGAGAAAGACTGGGTTTGTGACACCCCCTTGTCCGCCTCCCATGCAGGCTTGTTTGAAGTTCAAAGCTTGCGTCTGGGGGCCTTCACTTGATAGATAAGTATTGCTATCCACCTCGTTTTGCCCTTCTGTGTCCATTGCAGATACATCCGCCTCAGTCATGACCTCCATGTTATTGTTAGGGTTTGAGTCTCGCATGCTTCTGTAGGTGATGTTCAGGCCGGTCGCTTTAGCCAGACGTTGATTTTCCAACGGCTTCCGTGCTGGACTTCTTCTTCCATCTCTACTGCCTCCAGTTGTTCTCCCATCATCGTTTAGGGTTTCCACCCCATCGCTCGCGCCGCCGCCTTTCTCCGAGACCCCCCTCATCCCGCCGAGTTATGAAAAAGATGTTTTACTCTAAAACATTAACTTTTAGAGCATGCCATGTTAGGTTATTTTATTTAGTGAAAATAAATCATTACCTATTCAACCAACAAGAATGAAAATTTCTGAAGAATTATCCAGGAAATCCTTAGTGTACAATTGTACATCATAATAATATATCATCTATTGGAAAGAACCCAATTTGCAAATATAATCAAGATTGTGCTAACATGGTTGATGTGTAATGCAATGCAATCAACTACACAGACAATGATCACTGAACTGTGGGAATATAGTTGTTTAACCAAAGGCAAATTATTGATCATGTTATTCCTCTACAATATGAACCACATATTACATTACAAATTACACATGTTATTGATCATGTTATTCTTCTACAATATGGCGGGCAGGTTGGTGCTGGTGCGGACGGTCATCCAGAGCATGATCTACTTTTGGGGTAATGTCTGTGAGGTTCCTGACCCTGTCGCTGCTGGGATACAGAAGATGACAGCTAGTTTTATTTGGAGTGGTAAACACCATAATGTAGCGTGGTATGTGATATCCAGACCGTTTGAAAAAGGGGCCCTTAATGTGAAACAACCTGCTGATATTCTGGATGCATGTCGTTACAAAAGAATGGATAGATTATTGAGGAACAAGGATAACATTTGGTCTGAGTGGATGACTATGAGGTATGGGCAGATTTTTCAGAATATGACACATCAATCAAGGTCTTGGAGGAAGATGTGCAGTTGCTGGGAGGTGGCTCAACCTTTGTATCGTGTTGATGACAATGGTATGTTTGTGCTGCTTAACCAACATAACATACCATGGATCAACAGGATGGATAATAGCTTATAGGTGAACTGGTTCAAAACTCTATGGGGCCCCTTCCATGTGCCCAAGTGGAGTACCACCACGTACAAAGATATTCTTAATAGGCTCACCACCAAGGACTGTTTGCACATATGGGGTATTGAGCTTGATACCATCTGCTGCCTATGCTATAGGGATGAGGAAAGCCATGACCACATGTTTGTCCACTGTAGTTATTCTAGATATGTTTGGGTGGTTGTTTGTCTCAAGAACGGGTGAACGAATGTGGCAAGTTCATCCTTACAGGAGATTATTGTATGGAATGATTCACATAGCTCTAAATTCTATAGGGGCTTTAGGGGATTATGTATTACCCTCTTTTGTTTTTTGTTATGGAGGGAAAGGAACAGGCGAATCCATGGGGAGATTAGAACCTCGGAAATGCAGTTGATACAAAGTTTTGTAGAGAAATTAGAGATGTTGTGAAAGCCAAAAAAGGCTTGGATAAGGGTTTGTCTGTAGAGTCAAAAACTTTCTGGGGGCTTTAGTAGTGTTACCCCCTAGGAAGTTATAGACTTGATGTAATGGTTCACAGGGTATAGTTCTATCTATATCCCTTTTTGGCAATACTATTTACCCATTCCCAAAAAAAATACATTACAAATTAACCAACTATTTCAACAACGGAATATCTTACTAAATTACATAACACTAAGTAAGGTCTTAATAGTCTAAATTTCATGAAATAGAACATTAATAGAAGTATCACTCACATATACATAGGAACATTTCCTAGGTCGAGATCCTACAAACCAAAGTCAACAAAATGCCGATAAAACAAGCAGCCACACCTCCTCTAGTTCTAACATGAACAAGATATCCAAATGAGGAAGGAGAAGATATTCGGTTCCTTAAGTTTCAGATAAAGGTCGATCAACCACCGTGAAACCTATAATAAAGAAAAAGAACTAACTAGAAACACCAATGACTTGCCTCATCTAAGCACAAAATAAATAAAATCAAATTTCATTAGACTAAAGGAATATTGATTTATTGAAAGACCTATGTTAACCTTCATGGGGCTACTCCCATTCCTACGCTTGAGGGCTATGTATTGGAATCTAGACACTATAATTTAGGATACAAAAATCACAGAGATGTTTAAGAAGAAAAAGTCTGGTAGTTCCAAATGTTCATTGACTTCTTTTAGTTTTTATTTATACATTGATATCATATTAACTCTTAAGAAGGATTTTGATATTGACTTGATATGACATCTTAATTGATGGAAATTTAGATTCACTTTTGGTGTTGGAGTTCTACCTCAACTTGCCATGTTGCTTTTTGACTTGGACATCAACTAGTCTAGGTGTATGCCATCTCCATACAACAAAATAGTTCTTTTATGTTATCTACTATGGTGTCATGTCAATATGTATAGTAATTATCATGGAAGATATAAGCCTATAAATATCTTGAATATTTTTTAAGGACAAATATCTACTAAATTTATGTTACAACCAGATTTTATCTTATCTAGTAAACCGTAATTTACATAAACCCTAGTCTCATTATATGTTATGATCAGATGACACATGAATTATTGTAGAATTAAGTTCAACTATTACTCTCTTATTCAGTAAATCTTATCTTTATTTTTAGGATGTTTAATCCAAACTTTCAATAATCAACAATAGTAAATGCAATGAAATCTCATTGAGGCTGGAATAATACAAGTGTTAGATATGCATGATGAATTTAAGTCTATATATATGAATATAAACTCTAACTTGAGTAATAGAGTGATCGAAGTTGAAAGTTCATATATATTACTAATGAACCAAGAATATAGATAAAAATGCACAGAATAATAATTTGGAGTACGAGAGAACCTTCCCCATAGAAGTGCCACTTTTGTGACCCCCCCTAGATAGCTTAAACTCTCAAATCCCCGAGCGCCCCACCCACCCGGGAACAGATTAAAGTGCACAGTTGGCCAGTCTACGCAATGAGTACCATTTCGGAGGCGGCCGCTGGGTATCAAATCTAGGTCCCTTCATGAGGGTACATCGTGTTGAACCACCTGAACCATTCCTCCCTGGGCAGAATAACAGGATATTTAGTTTGGTCTAGTTGAAGTTAAATATTCAAATTCAATACATAGATTAGCTTTACCGTGGTTGATGGCATTAGTCAGATGACTAATGAGTTAGTCATACTAACTAATCGATAATAGGAGAACTTGTGTGTGTGTCACTCCTAGGGTTCACTTGTGAGGGTCTCTACTATATAGCTCCCCAATAGCAAAACCTTTGCATAGTCAAACTGACTATCTAATAGCGAGAATCATAAAAGATTCCCATAGACGTTGTTTGAGCCAATGAAAATAGGTTGATGATCATCCCACTTTCTTCAAGTTGGACCAACTAATGCATACTAGAAGCTGACTAATGAGACCAACAAGTGAGGTCTCACTGACACTTTAGGAAAATATTAGTTGGATTACAACCAATCATTTGTCTAGCTGACTAATTGACTAGCCAAGTGACTATGAGGGTTAGCGGAAATCATTTTCCAACCAACCACAAAATTGAAGAAGTTTAATGAAACACTAAACTAAAGTATAATAATGAAACATAAGTTTTTTATGTTGTTATACATCTAAACCAAGTCCTAGTGGTGCTATTTTGGGGAGAAAGGTAAAGAAATTCTTTAAGAGTCACAAAATCCTAGATTTGACAAACCAAACTAAAGTTTTGTAACTATTTTTACTCTTTTTCTTTACCTAATCCAAGCAAGAAATTGGTAGCAATCACTAATTTGAGAATACCTCTCTTTGCTCCATCTCCCCTTTATTCATTTATGTCAAACCTATATACGAGACGTATAGACGAGTGGTGTGTGGAAGTGTAATTCAGAGTTCTTATTCTAAAATCAAGCTTAGATCATGTGTTGTAGTAGGTATCCATCCAACAGAAGTAGAAATTACTATATGAAAAATACATATTTCATATATAATATGAAGAAACAAAACATTAGATATTATACACGTGTATAAATACTTGAACGATCAAATTGATATTCTCCATTGAGTAATGTAATTAAATGATGAATAAGGAAAAAATATTTCTTTCATGTGGAGAATAGTTGTGTAAATTTCATGTATATATAGAATAGTCAAAACAAAAAGGCACTAATACACCCATATTTTCCATAATTTCAAAATAATAGAATATATCCCAAAAATTATGGTTGGTTCTCCTTATTACTTCTAGTTTCAAATTCAAATTCACAATTATTAGATATTTTCTATATTTACATATATATTATGTTTATTAACTACAAGATATATAGTTTGAATTTTAGCCATTCACTTACAAAACAAAACACACACAAAATGAAATGAACGAAGTAAAAATCTAAGCTGCCTCATGTATAGTAGATGGATCAATAGTGAAACTACTCTTGATGTATGAATAATCTTGAAATTAATCATAGATGTGTTTCTCATAAAAGCATAAATGTGCATATATACTGGTAGAGTTTATGATGATAATGTAGCCAGAGCATACTGACAGGTACAAAGTATTAATCCCAATCAAAACAAACTCATTATTTAAGTTTGGTAACCAACAATAACTAGAATTAGAGCTCAGTTCACCAAAAAAAACATTAACTAGAATTCTTAGTGGCATTCAATTCACATTTAGCTCTTAGTACAATAATTACTTGGTGATCTAATCTTTGTGAAACTCCTCATGAAAACCATTGAACCCATGTGCTAATTCTTTTTTATAGAATACCCAACTTTATAGGAGGGTTCTATTTATCTAATTAGTAGATATAGTCATTCATCTCAGATTTGGGAGCCTTGTTGCGAACTAAGGAGCTAGTTTAATATACTTAGCCCCATTCTAGTGTGAATATGATGATGTTGTAGCTTGTTGGGATAACATGTGGGTCTGAAGGATAATAATTGAATAACAATTAATTAATAATCCTTCTTAATTATTGACTTAATTATAATTGTCTTGGTAACTTGAAATGTTACACGTTCTTTTAGTAACAACTTGCTTATATTAGTACACAACTGACATGTTTGTGTTAGATTTATATGAACTTTACTTCATAAATTATATCAATAAAGAAATATATATATTATCATGTCTAGCTACTTAATTATAAAAAATTAGACAGTAACTCACACTCCACATCAACAAATTTTGAGGTGCACTACCAGGACCCATAAGTCAAGAACCACCAGCTTGAGTAAGAGATCATAAGTGTTCATATGAGAAATAGTTTAATATTAGAACATTAAGTGGAAACAAACACAATCGTGTGGCATTGCATGGTCATGTGATTCTTACATTGTTGTTCAAGTTGTCTTCAAATGGTCTCAATGACACAATGATGAAAAATTGCACGTTGACCAAGTTAAGGAACTCAACACCACTGAAATTGTTCCTCGATATATATTTGGGAACCGATCAAGGAATTGAAGTCTATGATGATTATGTATCCATAGCATATTGATGGGGTATAAAATATTAGTCTTAATGAAAACAAACTCATTGTTAAAGTTTGGTACCCAACGACAACTAGAACTGTTAGTGGCACCCGATTCACATTTAGTTCATAGAACAATAACTACTTAGTGATCCAGTCTTTGTGAAACTACTCATAAACACTGTTAAATCCATGTGTTAAGACTTTTTTCTAGAATACCTAAGTTTATGGGAGGGCTTTATTTATCAAATTATTCCATATAGTCATTCATGTCAGATATGGGAGCCCCATTGTGAATTGAAGAGCTAGTTCAATAGACTTAGAGCCCCATTTTAGTGTAAAAGTGACGAGATTGTAGCTTGTTGGGCTACAATTCATGTGGTCCAAAGGATAATAAATTGAATAAAAAATTAATTAATAATCCATCTCAATTATCAACTTAATTATAATTGTCTTAGTAACTTGAAATGTTACATGTTCTTCTAGTAGCTACTTGTTTATATTAGTATACAACTGACATGATTGTTATGGATCTATATAAAATTTACCTAATAAATTATATATATACATAAATATATTATCATGTCTAGCTACTTAATTATAAAATTTCTGCTAATAACTCACGCTATACATAAACAAAATTTTGAGGTACACTATCAGGATCCAAAAGTCAACAACCACCAACTTGAGCAAGAGAGCATAAGTGTTCATATGAGAAATAGTTTAACTTGTGTTAGAACATTGAGTGCAAAATAAACAAATTCGTGTGACACTACATGGTCATGCAAGTCTTACTTTGTTGTTCACGTTGTCTTCAAATGGTCTCAATCAGTACTGAAAAATTGCACATTGACTAACTCAAGGAACTCTAACACCATTGAAATTGTTCCTCCATACATATTTGGGAACAGATCAAGGAACTGAAGTTTACATGGGGTATTCTTGTTGATAGGATGTGTATTGTCTAGATTTGGATAAAATTTGTTTCAAAATTTTGTCTGATCTTTGTTAGAACCAATAGATCGTGTTGACCTATATAGTGAAATTGAGGTTGGACTAACTCAATTATATTTCTAGTCCAACTTACTAAATAATTAAATTTTCATATCACAATTAATTAAGGACAATTATTACAAAAAGATAAGTTAAAATCCCTATTTAATATATTTTTTTGGAAATAGGTAAATATATTGCTAAAGGAACATGTACAACCGACAAGACCTACAAAATACAAAACATTTACATGGGGTGTTTATCTACAAAAACCCCAGTATAATTTGGCTTGTTCAGACATGCATGAAACTAGGCCTTTTCTACTTTTCATCAACCAGACCAGAATATTGGATATTTTAGCGATAATGATATCCTCATTACATGCTTTCCTATCATGATTCCTATTGTTTCTCTCCTCTTAAACAAAATAACAAACACATGTTATTCATAGTCTCCCAATATCAACCTTAGCTTTGTCAATGAGCTTGAGCATCATCTTCTTGATCATATCAGTATTGTCATCTTCCAAAATTTGTTCCCATTCATTCTTTAGACACACAATAACCCAGATCCAAAATTTGTGACTGGGGTTCCAAAGCAAGTTGGACCAAGGAATGTCATCACTAGTATAGGTGTTGATCCATGGTGTCACTCTGGGATTAACTAGACTGATAACACCATTCATATCAACACTATAATAGGTTTGAACCACTTCCCACTGCTTACACATGTTTCTCCAGATCCTGGAAAAAAGGCCATCAGATCCCTGTTGTATGAAACTATATCTTTTAGTCATCCAAATAGATCAGATGTTGTCCTTCTCTCTCAAGAACCTATCCACTCTTCTTCCTTGACTTTGTTTCACCAGATTTTAGGAGATGTGATGTTAAGACCACCTTTGAAGAACGGTTTGGCTATGGTATCCCACACCACACTATGCCCCCTTCCACCCTAGATGAAATTAGAAAAATCTTTCTCATGCTATCTGTAGTAGGATTAGGAATATCATGAACTTCACTCCAAAACCTGACCATGGGTTGAAGCACAGTCCTAGTCAACAATAGTCAACCTACCATAGACAAACGTATAGTCAACCAACCATCAACCTTGGTTCTCATCTGATCCAGACATTGAGAGAAATCAATAGAGGATCCTTTTCCACCATCCACGGGGGCTCCAAGGTACCTAGTAGGAAGTCTACCAATTTTGACCCCTATAGCAGCTCTCATCCCGCCCCTCCTCGCATCACACGATTTGGAAAGATAGATCCTATATTTGATAGTGTTAATGTACAGTCCAGTAAGCTTACCGAACCTCATCAGGACTTTTTTTAGTTCTTTCAGTCTATTGGCATGCCCAGTAGAGAACAGCATAACGTCATCAGTGAAAATTAGGTGGGAGTTGAGTTTAACACTCTTTATCTTGTAAGGCTTCACTTTGCTCCTGGCTTTAGCTTCATTCATCATATTGGTGAGTTCCTCCATGATGATGGTGAATAGTAAGGGGGATAAGGGGTTGATAACACCAAATTTTGTGATGTTTTTGGCCCTTATTTCGTTATCAAATCTGCCCTTTTAAACTGTTTTCCTATCCTTTTTGTCATGTTTTTGCATAAACAGGCCACGCTACGCTCTTAACTCAATTTTATCATCTTTTGCAGAGTTTTACTCGATTTTCAACTCATTTATCAGCAAAAAGGCCCATCCCGGCCCACGAACGTGTTCAACCTACATCGGCCTTCTTACCAACCAACCAGCCGATACGTTCGTTGCCCGATATAGGGAAACACGATACACTACCGCGCGACACGAGGGTGCCACGCAAGAAGGAGCAGACGATTGATACGCCATTTACCCGACAGGGAGCTGAACTCGCCACGACAACTGAAGCGTGTCGCGCGATACAAGCCACCCACCGGCAGGCGCCACTCGTCACGATGACCGACACGCTCCCAGCCCAACATCCTTGTGCTGGGCGATACACATATCGGGCATCCACGAATCCGAGATGATAGAGCTGATGAAGGACACGTGGCATCCGGAGAACCACAATTTCCCCCAACCGCTGCCTATAAATAGCAGCTACATGACTCTGATGGGATGGGTCGGAATCTCTCGAAAGCCAACATGGGAAAGCATCTGGAGCTAGTGTGTCGTGCCTCAGAGGTGTACTGGGCGATACTAGGTGAGCACTTCCCCAACCGGAGAGGGAGGGAATGGTTCACTTAGGATCGGCCCCGGGCACCGCAGCAGACCGATATCGGCCAACAAGGACACCCGATATGAGTACCCGATACTCTAAGAAAAACTCTGGCCCGACACGATACCAAGCCTGATACACATCACCAGTCACGGTGTGTCGCTTGAGAGGGTGTGATGGAGCTGGGACTTGGACTAAAAGATCACTCTTCCAATGGGAGTCCCAAAGATGCACCAAAAACCCTAGGGAGTTGATGTTCTCTCTAGGTTTACCTAGAACTGGTGCTTAGATAAAAACTCCAACCCCATAAGAGTATGGAAGCCTTATCATAGTACAGATTTAGGATCGAACCCAAAAGACAACGGTCTTGTTGCAAGCAACAAGATGAATAATGTATAGAACTTCACTTAGCTACTCACTAGTTGGCACTTATATCAAAAAGTTGGATTTTGATGGTTTTAAACTAAAACATGAAAAGTAAAGAAAGCAAGCAAATCTAAGAGTTAAACTATGATAAAGATCACTAGGGTGTGATCGGTTTTTCACTGCCACTACACATCGATCAACACATGTAAAGCAAAACTTAACCTGCAAAAAGAGTTCGGTCAGTTAGTATCCTTGTAGACCTAGTCTCCTTTCGGATAACCTAGCTACGAGAAGTGCGGGAATGTTGCAACGCCAGCCGTTCTCGATCAAATGGTCACATTACTTTACATCATTCCCCTCGCAAAGTGTGTTCCTCGACTTACCAAGGTTGCACTTCCATACGTCAACTGATTCCATTTCATAGTATGAAAGTGCAACGGATGATAGTGAGTTTACTCCACTTCTTGAGATACACTTCTAGATACCGAAATAGATACATGGTGGATACATGCATCAAGAACCAACATGCAAACGAGTTTCGAATCTAATAGTACAAACGTAGACAATTCATACTAAAAGATAAAAGATAACACAAGTTGGAGATCAAGCAACAAGTATTCATTAATCGTTTGATGTTGAACCGACAAAATAAGAACTCTACATTACAACCTAAGGATTACATTTTACATGATATGAAAGTATGGGTAGCGGGGCTACTCCCCACACCCTAGTGAAGAAGACTACTCCCTCATGACTAAGACCAAGAAGGAGGCGAGAAGAGAGAGAGAGAGAGAGCATCATCCCCACAAGGATGGAAGAAGGTCAACCCCTTGGAGAGAGAGAGCAACGATCCACCAGTCTTCGTAGGTTGCACGATGAGGAGGTCTCCCCTTCCCACCTTCTTGACGAAGAAGGAGAAAGCAGCTTCAGGATGGAGTATGGACCTCAGACCGACAGCCCCAGGGCGGAGGATGGAAGTGGCAAGAGCTCTGGAACGATTGGGGCAACCTTTGGACGTCTGAGATCTTCCCCCCTTTTTGGAGGACCCTTGGGGTCTTATTTATAGGCTTTGAGTGAAGTCCAAACGGTTTGAAGACCGTTTGGACCTCAAGACTGTTTGGGGCCTCAAGACCGTTTGGACTGTGAGAGCGTTTGGCTTCAAATGGTCTTGAGACCGTATGAACTCCATGCGGTCTCGAGACCGTTTGTCTTCATGCGGTCTTGAGACCGTTTGAACTCCATACGGTCTCGGGACCGGTTGGCTTCATGCGGTCTCGGGACGGTTTGAACTCCATGCGGTCTCGGGACCGATTGGCTTCATGCGGTCTTGGGACCGTTTGACTCCATGCGGTCTCGGGACCAGTTGGCTTCATGCGGTCTTGAGACCGTTTGAACTCCATGCGGTCTCGGGACCGGTTGGCTTCATGCGGTCTTGAGACCGTTTGAACTCCATGCGGTCTCGGGACCGGTTGGCTTCATGCGGTCTTGAGACCGTTTGAACTCCATGCGGTCTCGGGACCGGTTGGCTTCATGCGGTCTTGAGACCGTTTGAACTCCATGTGGTCTCGGGACCGGTTGGCTTCATGCGGTCTTGAGACCGTTTGAACTCCATGCGGTCTCGGGACCAGTTGGCTTCATGCGGTCTTGAGACCATTTGAACTCCATGCGGTCTCGGGACGGGTTGGCTTCATGCGGTCTTGGGACCGTTTGAATCCACTCGGTCTTGAGGCTGGGTTATTCTTTTATGATTTTTTTTGTGCTTTTTCTGCATATATAAAAGGAAAAAGTTAGTATGATGGTGTATTTACAAAAAGGGGTAAAATTAAGATTATGTATAGTTTAAACTTAAAAAGAGTATGGAATACTAAGGAAAAAGACTAAGATAAACGACTAAAATAGGAGGTTATCACCCCCCCTAACTTAGAGTCTAGCTTGTCCTCAAGTTAGATAGAGCTGAGACATGTAATGGCGAGGCGATTTTATTTAGGATTTCCATACTCTTGCTTCAATTCTTGACCTGAGTTCCCCTGGGGTCATATCAAGTCTTATTGCATGCCTTGATTCTTTCGGATTTCGAGAGTTTCTTGGATCTCAGGTTCTTTCCGTATCTCAAAGTTTGCATTGGGACCACCTTATTTTGTGCATGTTGTTCACTCTAATCAGCTTTATACCTCTCTGAAAAACCTACTGGAAGCTAGAGAGGGTATGAGGGTTGGCTAAAGGCTTTGAAGTGTAGCTCCCCCTTCAAGTGGGGGAGGGGCTATCTATGCTTTTTAGAATCTCACTACCGGGCACGACACATCTGCCTTTATGAGGGAAGCTGAATGTACCGGCCGGGCGAGTCCTTTATGAGCCTTTCATATACTTGGAAATTTTAGGGTTTCACTACCGGGCACGACACATCTGCCTTTGTGAGGGCAGCGGAATGTGCCGGCCGGGTGAGGCCTTCGTCAGTTCTTCGTATAGATCCTTATGCGTGGCACAACTCTCATAATTTTATTCGTCTCTCTGGCTTTTATTCAATAAATCACAGGCTTGGGTTTTGGGATTTTTGAGAATTTATTTTGGGCGGCCAAGCCTCTTTTATTTTGAAGAGAGGAAAGTTGTTCTTAAAGTTTTTCAACGTGCACTTATTTGGTTTGTGGTCCACTTGCAGAACTTTTTGATTAGGAAGTTGCCTGATTTCCCTCTCATCCTCGAGATCTTGGCTAATTTCTACCTTGATTTTGACCTGTGGAGAGTCGGATGAAGAATTGAAGCAAAAATATGAAATCACTAGTGGGTGGAAATTGATAAATCGCCATTAAATGTCTAAGTTCTATTTATACTTGTAGGGACTAACATGATTCTAGAGTTAATTGAGGTGACTTTATTCAAAAAGGGAAGAAAAAGGGGATACCTTGCCCTTGTCTAATGTAACCCCCCCTAACTTATCACTCACTCTATCCTCAGAGTGTCAAAGTGATAGAGTGAGAGGAAATTAGGACAAGGGCTGCAGCTAAACTAAGTCATGGAGTCATGGGTTGCCTCCCAAGTAGCGCCTTGGTTTAACGTCGCTGGCTCAATGAAGTTGTAAGGTTGTTATGCTGTTGGCGTAGCATCTCTGATGTCGATGGTTTGTTGATGCATTTTTTCTTCCTGAGTGTAATATCTTTTTAAACGGTTCCCGTTGACCGTTCGTTCTCCTCCGTTGTTGTCGATAATAATGGCAGCTCCAGTTGGGTAGATATGTTTTATAGTGAAGGGTCTGGACCATTTTGTTCTATGTTTTCCGGGGAATAATTTGAGCTTGGAATTGAATAGGAGCACTTTGTTGCCAACGGCGATATCTTTTCTCTTAAGATGTCCATCGTGCCACATTTTTGTTTGCTCTTTATAGATTCTGGCACTGTGATATGCTGTCATTTGGAGTTCTTCTCACTCTTGTAGCTGGAGTTTTCTGTTCTCCCCTGCACTTTTAAGGTCGAAGTTTAGTTGCTTGATGGCCCACCAGGCTTTATGTTCTAGCTCGACTGGAAGATGACATGACTTCCCATACACCAAACGGAATGGAGTTGTCCCAATTGGTGTTTTGTAAGCAGTTCGGTATGCCCAGAGGGCATCAGGAAGTTTGGTGGACCAATCAGTGTGTTTTTTATTCACTGTTTTTTCAAGAATCGCATTTAACTGTCTATTGGATACTTCTACCTGGCCACTAGTTTGTGGGTGGTAAGGTGTGGCGACTTTGTGATGGACTCCGTATTTTCTCAGTAACGCTTCGAAACTTCGTTCCAGGAAATGGGTTCCGCCATCCGATATGACCGTTCTTGGAACTCCAAATCTCGGAAAAATAGTATCTTTGAACAATTTGATAACAAGTTTGGAGTCGCTCGATACGGTGGGTACAGCTTCGACCCACTTTGAGACATAATCTACTACGACCAGAATGTAAGAGAAGCCATATGATGAAGGGAAAGGTCCCATGTAGTCTACCCCCCATACATCAAACAGCTCAATTTCCTGCCACATAGTGAGGGGCATTTCATCCCTTTTTGATATGTTGCTCGAAAATTGACATTTGTCGCAGGCTTTCACGAAATCATATGAGTCTTTTGATATGGTGGGCCAGAAGAAACCAGATTGTAAAATTTTTATGGCGGTTTTCTTGGCGCTCATATACCCCCCCGTGGGTCCGGAATGGCAGTGTTCTAAGACCGGGGTTATTTCTTCTTCTGAAAGGCACCGACGAAAAAGACTGTCGGAACAGAGGTGGAATAAGTAGGGTTCGTCCCAATGATAACGTTTTATGTCGTGAAGGAACTTCCTTTTATCCTGGTATGAAGCAGATGGGTGGATAATCCCTGTGGCCAGGTAATTAACGATATCAGCATACCAAGGAAAACTATGAGTGGCCTTCATAAGTTGATCATCAGGGAGAGAATCCCTGATAGGGATTTTATCTTTTTCTTCAACTTCGATCCTGCTGAGATGATCGGCCACAACATTCTCCACGCCACTTTTATCTTTGATTTCCAGGTCAAATTCTTGGAGCATCAATACCCAGCGAATAAGCCTGGGTTTGGCGTCCTATTTCTGGATTAGGTATCGGATAGCAGAATGGTCAGTGTAGATGATGACTTTAGAGCCAATCAGGTAGGAACGGAATTTTTCGAATGCGTAGATGATAGCTAGAAACTCTTTTTCTGTGGTGGTGTAGTTTTTCTGTGCTTCGTCTAGCATTTTGGATGCGTAGTAGATGACATAGGGTTTCTTATCGATTCGTTGTCCTAAAACAGCCCCTATGGCATAATCACTTGCGTCGCACATGATTTCAAAGGGTTGCGACCAGTCTGGAGCCCTGAGAATAGGTGCGGAGATTAATGCCTCTTTGAGGGTGGAGAAACTTCGCATACATTCTTGGTCGAAAATGAAATCGACATCTTTGGTTAGGAGTTGGGTCATGGGTTTAGCTATTTTCGAGAAGTCTTTGATGAATCTTCTGTAAAACCCTGCATGACCCAGGAAAGCTCGGACTCCCCTTATGTCCTTCGGAGGTGACAGCTTTGAGATAACATCGATCTTTGCTTTGTCATACTCGATTCCCCTATCACTTACCCTATGTCCGAGGACGACACCTTCTGTTACCATGAAATGGCATTTTTCCCAGTTCAAGATAAGGTTCGTTTCCTCGCAGCGTTGCAGAACTCGTTCAAGATTGTTTAGACAGTTGTCGAAGGAGTCTCCGTAGACAGAGAAATCATCCATAAAGACTTCCATAACAGATTCAGTTAACCCGGCGAAGATAGCAGACATGCAGCGTTGGAAAGTGGCAGGAGCGTTACATAGCCCGAATGGCATTCTTCTGAAAGCATATGTCCCAAAGGGACAAGTGAATGTGGTTTTTTCTTGGTCCTCCGGGTGTATGGGTATTTGGTAAAACCATGAGTAACCATCGAGATAACAGAAATACTTTTGGTGGGCCAGGCGTTCTAGGACTTCATCAAGGAAAGTCAGAGGGTAGTGGTCTTTCCTTGTAGCTTTATTCAACTTCCTATAATCAATGCACATTCGCCACCCCGTTACAGTCCTACTAGGTACTAGCTCATTTTTATCGTTGATTACTACAGTAGTGCCCCCTTTCTTTGGAACAACCTGAACTGGACTGACCCACTGAGAGTCAGAGATAGGATAGATCATGCCAGCTTTGAGTAGTTTGAGGACTTCCAGACAAACTACCTCTTTCAAGTTTGGGTTTAATTTTCTTTGATGTTCATGAGAGGATTTAAATTCTTCAACCATAGGGAGCTTGTGCATACACAGAGCCGGGTTTATGCCTGTGAGGTCGGTTATTTTATATCCAAT
This sequence comes from Alisma plantago-aquatica, assembly GCA_963693085.1. Classification (NCBI taxonomy): domain Eukaryota; kingdom Viridiplantae; phylum Streptophyta; class Magnoliopsida; order Alismatales; family Alismataceae; genus Alisma; species Alisma plantago-aquatica. The sequence goes on along the minus strand of OY856410.1, from coordinate 66,586,475 downwards.
GATCTTTTTATGCTTCCTCAGTTTATCCAGAAGTTTGACTTCTTGGTCTTTGGTAAGGGTGGAGCTGATAATAACCGGGCATAGTTCTTCCTCATCTAGGAAAACATATTTGAGCCTTGTGGGTAAAGTCTTCAATTCAGGGGTTTTTGGTGGTTCTGCTGCTTCAATGGTAGTGATGGCTTTAAGCTCTTCAAAAGTAGCCTTTGGCGCTTCTTCTATCTTTTCTAAGTATTGGAGGCATTGCTGGACTAGTTCATTTGCAGAAAATTCAACTTCCGGATTGATAAGAGCATTCTCAAGTTCGTCTATTGGCTCGGAGATTTCTAATTGCTGAGGCCATTTTTTGATGGAGCTGGGACTTACACTAAAAGATCACTCTTCCAATGGGAGTCCCAAAGATGCACCAAAAACCCTAGGGAGTTGATGTTCTCTCTAGGTTTACCTAGAACTGGTGCTTAGATAACAACTCCAACCCCATAAGAGTATGGAAGCCTTATCATAGTACAGATTTAGGATCGAACCCAAAAGACAACGGTCTTGTTGCAAGCAACAAGATGAAAATGTATAGAATTTCACTTAGCTACTCACTAGTTGGCACTTATATCGAAAAGTTGGATTTTGATGGTTTTAAACTAAAACATGAAAAGTAAAGAAAGCAAGCAAATCTAAGAGTTAAACTATGATAAAGATCACTAGGGTGTGATCGGTTTTTCACCGCCACTACACATCGATCAACACATGTAAAGCAAAACTTAACCTGCAAAAAGAGTTATGTCAGTTAGTATCCTTGTAGACCTAGTCTCCTTTCGGATAACCTAGCTACGAGAAGTGCGGGAATGTTGCAACACCAGCCATTCCCGATCAAATGGTCACATTACTTTACATCATTCCCCTCGCAAAGTGTGTTCCTCGACTTACCAAGGTTGCACTTCCATACGTCAACTGATTCCATTTCATAGTATGAAAGTGCAACGGATGATAGTGAGTTTACTCCACTTCTTGAGATACACTTCTAGATACCGAAACAGATACATGGTGGATACATGCATCAAGAACCAACATGCAAACGAGTTTCGAATCTAATAGTACAAACGTAGACAATTCATACTAAAAGATAAAAGATAACACAAGTTGGAGATCAAGCAACAAGTATTCATTAATCGTTTGATGTTGAACCGACAAAGATAAGAACTCTACATTACAACCTAAGGATTACATTTTACATGATATGAAAGTATGGGTAGCGGGGATACTCCCTGCACCCTAGTGAAGAAGACTACTCCCTCATGACTAAGACCAAGAAGGAGGCGAGAAGAGAGAGAGCATCATCCCCACAAGGATGGAAGAAGGTCAACCCCTTGGAGAGAGAGAGCAACGATCCACCAGTCTTCATAGGTTGCACGATGAGGAGGTCTCCCCTTCCCACCTTATTGACGAAGAAGGAGAAAGCAGCTTCAGGATGGAGTATGGACCTCAGACCGACAGCCCCAGGGCAGAGGATGGAAGTGGCAAGAGCTCTGGAACGATTGGGGCAGCCTTTGGACGTCGATTAGTGCTCTGGCAGTAGCTAGGAAAGGCCTGCCGAAAATGATCGGATACCTCAAGTCTTCTTTAATATCCATGATAAAAAAATCACATGGAACGTAGGCATCCCTTCCTATCCTTACTGGGATATCTTCAATGATTCCCAATGGTGCGGTAATGGTGGAGTCGGCTAGTTGAATAGTCATTGCTGTAGGCAGCAAGTCAGTGAAACCAAGACGTTGGCACATTGAGTAGGGCATAATGGATATGCTGGCCCCGAGGTCAGCCAATCCTTTCTTTGTAGATGCGTTTCCAATGCAACATTGGATTCCGAAGGAACCTGGGTCCTTCTTCTTTTTGGGTAGTTTGTTCAAGATTATGTCAGAAGTGGTTTGAGCAAGCTTGACAGTCTCTTGCTCTTTGGTGATATACTTTCGTGATAGTAAAGTTTTGAGATATTTTGCCCATGCCGGTACTTCAGTCAGAGCGTCAAGGAGTGGGATGTCAATATACAGTTTCTTCATTGCTTCCTTGAACTTCTGAAACCTGGCGTCCATTTTTGTTTCTTGTAGTCTGCCCGGATACGGGATCCTTGGTTTGAATTGCGGGACCTCGGGTTCTGCAGGCACCTGCGCTTTGTTTTTGTCCTTTGTGCCTTCGGGGGATTTCTCAATCCCTTGTTGCGAAATCTCTTTTGTCATAAAAATAGGCACATCATCATCATACAGGGTGATCTTGGTGGGTTCAGGAAGAATGCGTCCCGATCTTGTGGTGACGGCATTCAGTTGTTCATGTTTGTTTTGCCCATACTTGGAATTTGGTTCAGGCTGCCCAGCAAGAGTGCCTGCTGAAGGCTTCAACTGTGCAGCAATCTGAGCAAGTTGGGTTTCAACTGCCTTTTGTTGGGCTTGTTGGTTAGCTAACATGGTTTGCTGAGATTGTAGCATTTGTCTTATCAGAGATAGCTCGTCTTCCGGCCGTGCGGTAATGTTTTTCTGAAGACTTTGTTGTTGAGGCTGTTGAGTATGCAGCTGCGGATGAAGCGGGGGATGAGTGTACGGATAATAGGCTGATTGGTTTCTAGGGTAGTTAGCCCTAGGGAAATTGTTCCTTGGGTTCCCTTGATTTTGGTTAAAATTGTTTGAGAACCCAGGCGATAACCTACTATCAGATCCTCCCTATGTCTGATGTTGCGGATTCGTAGCTCCAGAAGGATTCCCGTATTGGAACCCAGGATGATTCCTTGGTTGACTAGGGTTGTAGTAAACTTGTCCGGGAATAGCGTGGCTGGAGTTGACTTGTTCCGGAATCTGATCTTCGACTTGATTAGTGATGGGCTCGTATGGTTGTGGTGGTGGATGCAGATCCATCATTACATTATACAACATTCCGCAGGAGAGGGTCGGATGGTCCGAAGCATGACAGGCCTCACATGATCATGTGACGGCCTTAACTTGTTGTACAAAAGGGGCTTTCTTTTTGTCGACCTCTCCAAGAGAAGCTTCGAGGGCTTGTTGTTTATGAACAATAGTTTGCAAGGCTTCAGCTATAGCCTTCATCTCTATGGATTCTTCATCTTTGAAAACTTTAAAGACACTTTTTCCAGCTGACCGTCCCCAGTTGGACTGGTTTTCAGCTCCTAAAGTAACGATCTTCCAGGCATCTTCATAGTTTTTCCTCATGAAATTTCCTCCAGACGAGGAATCTAGGAACTGCTTAATATCATCGCTTACCCCTCGATAAAAAGTTTCTATCAATTGATTCTGTGAAATTCCATGATGAGGGCATTTGCGCAGAAGTTCCTTAAATCTTTCCCATGCCTCAGCGAGGGTTTCTCCGGGTAGCTGGGAGAAATGATTAATCTGCCCTCTGATTTCATAGGTCAGCGAGGGTGGAAAGAACTTCTCCAAGAATTTTTCCTCTAGAGGGGCCCAAGTGGTTATAATGGGTTCTCTGTCCAATGAGTTGTACCAACTCAAAGCCCTTCCAGATAAGGTGAAATGGAACAGGTGGAGCATTATCGCATCGAAAGCGATACCGGCTTGCGGAACCAGGCGGCATAATGCCTTAAACCTTTTCAAATGGTCCATGCAATCATCTCCTGAACCTCCAGAGAAGGAGATTCCTTGCATAATCTGGATCCACTGGGTCCGGATCTCAAAGTTTGGGATGTTGATGATCGGAGGCCGGACCGGGTGGTTGTCCTCGTAGTTTTTCGAGACTGCATAGTCCCTCAGTTGCTTGTTTCGTAACTCGAGCTGAGCAGCCTCGGTCTCCGCTCTTATGCGGGCTTTCTCTTCTACTCGTATCTCCGCTTGTATTTGGGCATGAGTGTCTGCGATAAGTTGTGCCCGTTGTGTGGCGATGGCAGCATTAACTCTATCCATTATCAAAGAAGCTTGGTGCTATTCGTCAGCCATTTGTCTAGCGCGTTGGCGATTGAGAAGGATTTGGCGGTGGAAACTTCTCTCTACCTCGGAGTCAAACTCCGGATCAGGGGAGAATCTGCGACTATGCGGTGATTGCATGCACGTGTTCTACCTGAGTAGAGAAAAGAGAACACCTTTTAGATAATAGTGAAAATATGAAAGTTTCAAGAAGATATAGAGTTATGATTCAAAAAGAAAGTGTAAAATCCTAACCAACTAGAAAGGTACTAAGTGAAATAACAACGTTCTGTTGTCCCCGGCAACGGCGCCATTTTTTGATGGAGCTGGGACTTACACTAAAAGATCACTCTTCCAATGGGAGTCCCAAAGATGCACCAAAAACCCTAGGGAGTTGATGTTCTCTCTAGGTTTACCTAGAACTGGTGCTTAGATAACAACTCCAACCCCATAAGAGTATGGAAGCCTTATCATAGTACAGATTTAGGATCGAACCCAAAAGACAACGGTCTTGTTGCAAGCAACAAGATGAAAAACGTATAGAACTTCACTTAGCTACTCACTAGTTGGCACTTATATAGAAAAGTTGGATTTTGATGGTTTTAAACTAAAACATGAAAAGTAAAGAAAGCAAGCAAATCTAAGAGTTAAACTATGATAAAGATCACTAGGGTGTGATCGGTTTTTCACCGCCACTACACATCGATCAACACATGTAAAGCAAAACTTAACCTGCAAAAAGAGTTTGGTCAGTTAGTATCCTTGTAGACCTAGTCTCCTTTTGGATAGCCTAGCTACGAGAAGTGCGGGAATGTTGCAACGCCAGCCATTCCCGATCAAATGGTCACATTACTTTACATCATTCCCCTCGCAAAGTGTGTTCCTCGACTTACCAAGGTTGCACTTCCATACGTCAACTGATTCCATTTCATAGTATGAAAGTGCAACGGATGATAGTGAGTTTACTCCACTTCTTGAGATACACTTCTAGATACCGAAACAGATACATGGTGGATACATGCATCAAGAACCAACATGCAAATGAGTTTCGAATCTAATAGTACAAACGTAGACAATTCATACTAAAAGATAAAAGATAACACAAGTTGGAGATCAAGCAACAAGTATTCATTAATCGTTTGATGTTGAACCGACAAATATAAGAACTCTACATTACAACCTAAGGATTACATTTTACATGATATGAAAGTATGGGTAGCGGGGCTACTCCCCACACCCCTAGTGAAGAAGACTACTCCCTCATGACTAAGACCAAGAAGGAGGCGAGAAGAGAGAGAGAGCATCATCCCCACAAGGATGCAAGAAGTTCAACCCCTTGGAGAGAGAGCAATGATCTACCAGTCTTCGTAGGTTGCACGATGAGGAGGTCTCCCCTTCCCACCTTCTTGACGAAGAAGGAGAAAGCAGCTTCAGGATGGAGTATGGACCTCAGACCGACAGCCCCAGGGCGGAGGATGGAAGTGGCAAGAGCTCTGGAACGATTGGGGCAGCCTTTGGACGTCTGAGATCTTCCCCCCTTTTTGGAGGACCCTTGGGGTCTTATTTATAGGCTTTGAGTGAAGTCCAAATGGTTTGGAGACCGTTTGGACCTCAAGACCGTTTGGACTGTGAGACCGTTTGGCTTCAAACGGTCTTGAGACCGTATGAACTCCATGCGGTCTCGGGACCGTTTGGCTTCATGCGGTCTTGAGACCGTTTGAGCTCCATGCGGTCTCGTGACCGGTTGGCTTCATGCAGTCTCGGGACCGTTTGAACTCCATGCGGTCTCGGGACTTATTGGCTTCATGCGGTCTTGGGACCGTTTGACTCCATGCGGTCTCGAGACCGGTTGGCTTCATGCGGTCTTGAGACCGTTTGAACTCCATGCGGTCTCGGGACCGGTTGGCTTCATGCGGTCTTGAGACCGTTTGAACTCCATGCGGTCTCGGGACCGGTTGGCTTCATGTGGTCTTGAGACCGTTTGAACTCCATGCGGTCTCGGGACCGGTTGGCTTCATGCGGTCTTGAGACCGTTTGAACTCCATGCGGTCTCGGGACCGGTTGGCTTCATGCGGTCTGGAGACCGTTTGAACTCCATGCGGTCTCGGGACCGGTTGGCTTCATGCGGTCTTGAGACCGTTTGAACTCCATGCGGTCTCGGGACCGGTTGGCTTCATGCGGCCTTGGGACCGTTTGAATCCACTCGGTCTTGAGGCTGGGTTATTCTTTTATGATTTTTTTGTGCTTTTTCTGCATATATAAAAGGAAAAAGTTAGTCTGATGGTGTATTTACAAAAAGGGGTAAAATTAGGATTATGTATAGTTTAAACTTAAAAAGAGTATGGAAAACTAAGGAAAAAGACTAAGCTAAACGACTAAAATAGGAGGTTATCAGGGTGCCACCTGACACGATCGTATCGGGCATGAGCGCCCCACACGATACGTCCGCCCATCACGAGCGTGTCGCCTGAGAAGGTGTGTCGCATGACATGGGCGCATCGGGCATGGCTCCCGCCTGGTATCGGGCTGGAGGGATCTTGGGGATCTGCTACTGCTTGTCACCCTTCTAAATCAAGAAGGTGACATTTATCTTTACTTATTTCAGTCATTACTTTCTTTACTTATGCAATGTAACCAGACCCTTCTATGCTAATGGAATTAGAAGAGTTTTAATTATATGTTGCTTTATATTTGGTCCCTTTTGTTGGATGATTGTTTTGTTTAGCATCTGAACTCTAGCTTGTATGCTTGGATCATGTTTCGACTAGCTACCGAATCGTGTTTTCCCGTTGCAGCAGCCTCGAGAGAGGTGTTGTGGCTCTAGTGTTTGGTCCGATACGAGAGTATGAGAGTGCCCAGGATCAGAGTTGCTTTAGTGACCTTTCCACTCTAACTTTGGACCACCAACCTCGAGAGAGGTGTTGAAGCTTAGTTAGAGGTACCCGCTTCGAGAGAAGGGGTACTGGATGTTTCTATTTCTGCTTGTTTTACCAAAGCTTTCTCCTTCGTTCCTTTCTAAAGAAATAGTATTATCCTCTCTGTTTCCGTTGCGCAAAAACCCTAAAAACTGATAAACCTTTAAAAACCTTAATTTTCCTCATAGCTCCAGTTGGAGATAGTTTTCTTTTATTTTATCGATCTTAGCTTGTTATTCCCTTGGGGAACTTTATCATCTCCTTACCCATACCAGAGTGTAACATGTCGATTACGCGTTCCCAACAATGCCACCCTTGTCCCTGTGTTCGACCCCGTATATCTACTTCGACCCCCTAATAAAGTTGCGGGGGCCTAGAAGGTTTCGGGTTATAAATTTAAAAGTCTGACTACTTCAAATCCGCTCCCTTTTCAGACGCGCGATTTAGGCCGGTCAACTTTTTGGCGCCGCTACCGGGGACAAGGCAAAATGGTACTATTGACGAACGCAAATCCACTAACTACACTTCAGTGCCTCAAGCTTGGAAATGAGCTTGACAGCGCTCTCTTTTTCCTTTTTTTATATTTTAACCTGAAATGAGTAGTTCGTATTATTAATACAGGTTTTCTAACTTGATTCTCATGTGCTATTCAGGTACTCAGACGGAAGGCATTCTGCTCAATTGAGCACCAACATCACCAGACATCCCGCCTCTTATTGAACCACCTCTTTCAGATGGTGAGCGACACGTGAGAGCTAGACCTCACTCGCCTCTGCCTGAAGACAATGACTGTTATGACGGCAATCATCAACATGAAGACCCTAAAACAGAACAGTTTGAGGATGACCATCACCGAGAGAGACGTCGTCATCATCGGAGGCACAGAAGGAATCAAAATAATCAGGAACGGAATCAGGGAGATAGTAACAGTGATGATTCCAACGAAGAAGAAAAGACCCTCAGGGAATTAGCTTCCACGAAGGCTAATAATTCTCGATGTCCTGTTTTCATCCCGAGATTCAACGCAACCAACTTCGAGCTAAAACCATCAGTCATCTCTATGATCCAGAACAACAGATTCAGAGGGAATTCGAAGAATGATAATCCCTATCACCATTTAGATGCTTTTAAAAACATTTGTGACACCATCAAAATGTGGGGAGTCCCACATGAGGTGATTTATTGCAAGGGTTTTATCTTCTCTTTAGAAGATAAGGCTCTATCATGGTACCTCGAGTTGCCACACCAAGCTCTTAACAGATGGAATGCACTGGCGGATGCCTTTGTAAACAAGTTTTATCCTACCAAGAAAACTATCTGGAATAGACAGAGGATCACATCTTCCATGCAAAAGCCGAACGAGAATCTACAGGATGCCTGGGAATGGTATCAAGAATATCAGAGGGACTGCCCTCATCACAACTATAAGAAGGGTTTCTTGATAACTACCTTCTACAACGGTCTAACCCCTGAGGAAAGGTTTTCACTGAATGCAGCAGCAGGCAGTGACTTTCTGGGAAGAAGCCTAGCAGATCCAAAAAGATCATCGAGAACATGGCCGAGTTGCAAGTCGGCACTGACTACGATAGATCAGACAGGGGACATGCTAAGAAGGCTAGTGAAGGACCTTCAATTGAATCCAAGGCTTTGGAAACTATCACCTCTCAGATCCAGAGGATAGCCACTGATGTCAAACAGCTGAAAGAATCAAGTGGAAAGGGGAAGAAACAACTCGAAAAGGTCGTGAAATGTGTCACCTATGGAGAAGGTGGACACGGGGTAGATAATTGTATCTACACCCGACCTGACGAGTCGAGCGAAAGTGAATCCAAGGCTGACGAGGCTGAGAACGTCTCTTTTGATAATTTCCAAGGACAAGGAAAGTACCAAGGTTGAAAAGCGGCAAACACCAGTCAAGGTCAAAGTCAAGCCAAGGAGCAAGGTTAAGTCAAGGTTTTGAACCAACCAGACTTGGTTGGCCAGTTGTTCGATTTTGTAAAAATACAAGATACCATCAATAACCAGCTGGCGCAAAGTGCGCTTTCAAATTTAGGAGTTCTAAATACAATGCAGGTCTAAATGGCGGACATGCAGACGCACCAACGCCAAATCGATCAGAAGTTGGCCCAGATGGCCGAATTGATAAAGAATCCCTCGGGTAAAATACCCTCCAACACCAAATCTGCCAAAATGGCAGTGCTGAGATCAGGAAGGACCGTAGAATGTCATGAAGAAGCCAGACCAGAGGAACCTGAATCAAGGACTACGGCTGATAATCCCGTAGAAATTAGGTTTGACTGATATGGTCAAAACCAATATGAGAATTGAATTAGCAGATCATACTTTAAAAGGCTTGTTGGCATTGTTGAAGATGTACCTATCCGGGTAGGAAGTTTCTTCATTCCTTGTGATATCGTTGTCATTGATACCATGGAGGACCATGGCTGTCCTATCATCTTTGGACGTCCTTTCTTGGCTACAGGAAGGGCATTGATCAATGTTGCTGAGGGAATAATCACTCTAAGGATCAGAAATGACCACTTAGACTTTAAAATAAGGGATGCGATGAAAGGACCATCCCTGTTAGAGTCTGCTTGCTTTGTGGAAAGCTACAACTAGTTCTGTGAAGAGGTAGAAGAGGATATCCTAATGGTAGACCCTCTTGTGAGGGCGATAAGCAATCAATATTCTAACTCTAAAAATCCAGAAGTTGTAGAGTTTCTCAACTATCTTAACCAGTCTAATGAAGACATGAGCAACGAGGAAGAGGTAGTGGAAATAGTTAAGTTTGCCTCTCTTGAGGAGGCGCCGGAAGAATAGTCACCCAAGGACAAGCTTGAGTTGAAGCAGTTACCAGAAGGGTTGTAATATGAATTCCTAGATCAAGAGGAGAGGAATCTTGTCATCGTCAATGCCCATCTTGCAAAAGATCAGTTGGACAAACTTCTTGGGGAGTTAAGACTCCATAGGTAGGCTATAAGATACTCGGTAGAAGATATCAAAGGCCTTAGCCCTGCATTGTGTATGCATCACATCAATTTGGAGGAATCCACCAAACCTCTGGCTCAACCCCAGAGAAAATTGAATCAGATGCTGAAAGAAGTCATAAAGAAAGAAGTAATCAAGTTGAGGGATGCTGGGATCATTTACTCGATAAGTGATAGTAACTGGGTAAGCCCGATCCACGTAGTACCCATGAAGGGTGGTATAATTGTAGTAAAGGGATATAAAGATGATGAAGTGGCGGTTAGGACCGTCACAGGATGGAGAATGTGTATGTACTACCGGAAGCTAAACCAAGCTACTAAAAAAGATCATTATCTGCTTCCTTTCATTGATCAAGTTCTTGAAAGATTAGCGCATCATGACTATTTTTGTTTCTTGGATGGTTTTTTAGGATTTTATCAAGTCCCAATCCTGATAGATGACCAAGAAAAAACAACTTTTACTTGTCTCTATGGAACCTACGCCTTCAGGAGGATGCCTTTCAGCCTGGGCAATGCTCCCCCAACGTTTCAACGCTGCATGATATCAATGTTCTTGGATTTTCTGGAGGATATCGTGGAAGTTTTCATGGACGATTTCTCTGTCTATGGAAAAGACTTTGATACCTTCCTGAAAAACCTCTCTTTGGTTCTGCAACAATGTGAGGAAAAGAGTTTGGTTTTAAACTGGGAGAAGTGCCATTTTATGGTACAAGAAGGCTTCGTACTAGAACATAAAGTTTCGAGGAGTGGCATTGAGGTAGACGTTAGCAAGGTTGAAGCCATATCCAAACTTCCTCAACCAAATTCTGTGATGGGACTGAGAAGCTTACTCAGGCACGCCAGCTACTACCGAAGATTTATAAAAGCCTTCTCAAAGATCTCAAAACTGTTGTCCAACCTTCTAGTAAAAGATGTTGAATTCGATTTCTCTGATGATTGTCTAATCGATTTTCAGGCATTAAAGGATTCTCTTGTATCACCACCTATCCTCCAAGCTCTAGACTGGGGTTTACCTTTTGAGCTTATGTGGGACGCCAGCGACTATCCAGTAGGAGCGGTCCTGGGGCAGAAAAAGGATAAAAAGAACCATATAATCTGCTATGCTAGTTGTACCCTGGACGAAGCCCAGGTAAATTATACAACTACAGAAAAAGAGATGCTCGCAATAGTCTTCACTTTTGATAAGTTCAGATCTTACCTCATTGGAGCAAAGGTTAAAGTCTACACAGATCATGGGGCTATAAGATACCTCATGCAGAAGAAAGATACAAAGCCCAGGCTGTTGAGGTGGGCTTTGTTACTACAAGAGTTCGACCATGAGATAGTCGATAAGAAAGGTGCAGAGAATGTGGTCGCCGACCACTTATCGAGGATTGTGGTGGAAAAGCATAAGGAACCACCTATTAATGACAATTATGCTAACAAAGCTTTGATGATGATTGAAACCAAGGAAGAGAGTTTACCTTAGTTTGCAGATATCTATAATTATCTTGCCTGCGGAGAACTGCCCCCTAACATAACCTATAACCAAAAGAAGAAGCTCTTCGCGGATGTAAATAATTACTACTGGGACGATCCTCTCCTTTTTAGAAGATGTGCGGATAACATGTATTGAAGATGTATTCCCGATGAAGAGATCTCGAACATTCTGAAAGAACCCCTTATGGAGGATATCTGGGTAGTGAAAGGACCGCTTCCAAAGTACTACAATCAGGTTTTTATTGGCCCTTTTTGTTCAAGGATGTTGCAAAGTATGTAAAGGTCTATAAAGAGTGACAATTGGCGAGAAATATTGGATGAAGAAACGAGATGCCTATGGAAAATTGGGTTGAAGTGGAAATCTTTGATGTATGGGGGATTGACTACATTGGACTGTTTCCCCCATCAAAGGGATATCAGTACATTCTAGTGGAAGTATATTATGTATCCAAATGGGTAGAAGTTGTCGCAACTCAAACGTGTGACTCTAAGTCAGTCATCAAGTTGTTCTAAAAGACAATTTTCCCTCGTTTCAGTGTACCTCGTACAGTAATAAGCAACGGTGGATCACATTTCAAAGAAAGATAGTTTGATGCGCTCCTATGAAAGTATGGAGTTAAACACAAGGTCGCTACGCCCTACCACCCAAAAACTTCTGGGCAGGTAGAGGTTTCGAATAGATAGATCAAGCAGATTCTAGATAAGACTATCAATCGTACGAGGAAAAATTAGTCATTGAAGCTTGATGACGCACTTTGGGCCTACAGAACTGCCTATAAAGCGCCCATTGGAACCACTCATTACAAGTTGATCTATGGGAAATCCTGTCATCTACCCTTTGAGCTAGAACACAAGGCCCTTTGGGCGATTAAGTTCTTGAATATGGACCTAGAGAAGGTAGAAGAGAAGAGATATCTGCAGTTGCAAGAACTCAAGGAATTGAAGATGCATGCTTACGACAATGCAAAGATCTATAAACAGAGGATGAAGGTGTGGCACGATGCCCACCCGAGGAGGAAGGACGTAACTGAAGGTGACAAAGTTTTATTATTTAAATCTTCCATTCGTCTTTTTCCAGGTAAGTTACAAACGAGATGGTCCAGACCGTTCAGCGTATCAAAGATATACCTATCCTGAATGATGGAGCTATATGAAAAAGTTGATCCATCCAAGGTTTTTCAAGTGAACAGACACAGGGTGAAAAGGTTCTATGAAGACGAAGCCTTCGTGAGAAGGACAGAGATCAATTTGCAATACATGGATACTATTGGAGGCGAAAAGTGAAGGACCTGGAGCTGTCGTGCTGGCGACGCAAACTACAGCGCTCCTCGGGAGGCAGCCCGAGCTTTTACTTTTCCTAGAATAGGATGTTATTTACTTTCTTTCAAGAAAAACACTATGAACATTTGGACTGTAATAAGGCCCAAGTCAGTGCATGCGTCACGTGCGCTGATTCTTCTATTTTATGGGCCACCACTCTGCTTTATGAGCATTGATGAGTAATACTATCTGAGTTCGGGAACTTAACCTTAGGCCAATGATGTTTTACCCAACAATTGCTTTTTCCTTAGCTTTGTTTTTGGTTTTTCATCTAGAATTTTGTCCTGAAGCCTTTGTATCGGGCATATATACCCCTTTTTTCTGATCGTATCATGCAAAAACTCAGCCGGAGCACAGAACACACTCGTATCGGGCGACAGCATATCGCTCATCGCATCTATCCATGAGCCATGTCGGACGACACGCCTGAGCGACACGCACCCGGGTCGGGCAACATGAGTAATTACCCATGATTAGGCGGATGGGACTACCAGTCTCGGGAATGACTTCTCTCAACGGCCGACACGCATCCTGGATTTACGAATTTAACCCCCGGTTGGGATTGCTATATATAGTACGGAGGTTTTACTGTGTCGGGCTACTGCTTTTACTTTTCCACCTACCCGTATCGTGCAATAATTTCTCCCTTTTGCTCCTGTGTCGTCCAGCTAACTTTTCCTCTCGTGTCACACAAGATAGCTTCAGATAATAAAGGTATATCCCGACAGCCGTATCGGTTGACTTTCCTGACACGACCTTCATATCGCACACAACGTATCGAGCTGATGACTTTAGTTGATTTCCTTGTATCGCCCGACACATGTGTCGCGCGACACGTCTTTAACACATGCTTGCCCGATACCCAATATCAGGTGATAACCATGTCGCCCATCTTTGTGCCGCCTCACTTGTTTTTGTTGTCAGGCGACATGTTTTTTTATCGGGGAAAACCCTATCGGGCACTTTGTATCATGCGACCGTATCGCCCGACGCGCACCCATGTCGGGCAATGGGTATGACGCGTAGCTTTTTTCCGTATCATCCAGTTTTGTATCACCTAGATGTTCTTTTGATGGACGACACCTGGACCTCGTATCGGGCATGAGCCTATGGTGATTTCTTTGAAAGCTTCGTATCGCCCAACAAAAGCGTATCGGGCAAACATCATATCACCCAGTGTTGAAGCCCGATATGGTGGTGTCAGGTTGTTTTTGTATCGGGCCGGATTTTTATCGTGCAATCAATTTTCTCTTAATATCCGTTATCAATTTTAAGTTTTTCCTACCTAATATAGGAACATTTAAATGATCAATGAACTTGTTTAATGATAACAGATATGGCTCGTACAAAGGAAACTGTTGTTTCAGTTGATGAACATGGCAGAAGGATCGACACTGAGGCCGCAGCTGAAGCAACAATGATCAGGCAGAAATGCCCGAATCCCGAGGCAGCTGGGCCATCAACCGCTGAGATCGGCTCCATTTTTTTTCTCATAGGATGCAGCCGGAACAAGTGCAAAGCTCTCAAGAAGGAAACACAAGGCTCGTGTAGATTATGACGATGATGACCGACCTAGGAGGGCTAGAACACGAACAAGAAACTGACCTATGGTAGATAGAGAGCTCTTGAAAACACCTGTGGATACTTTATCTATAATAAACTCAAATTTTGGTAAAAATTGAATTATATAATTGGACTATTTTGTAGTTTCCCCAACAGTACTAGTGGTGGAATAATAATTTTAATCACATGTGTGGCATGTGTGCTTGTAGCACAAGGGAAATATATAAAAATAGATTTGTACACTGGTTAATGATAATGGCTTTTTGTTGTCAAATCCAAGTCATAATAAAAGTCAAGATTACCATATAAGGGAAAATAAGGAGAATATGTTTAATTGTTTTCCTAACAAAATACCTTGCCTTTCCCCAAATACCACGTAATGTTTGAAAGGAAAGTTATCTTTATAAGATAATGGAAAAAGGTATATCTTTTGATGGAAAGGTATTGATTGCTTCTTTTCCTTAAACCAAATTCACATCATATGATAGTGGTGGTTTCTGACGGATCTATATAGAGAATAATCATGGGTTTTATTAATTAAAGGATTATCCACCTTTTTTTTGGAAAAGAATTTGATGAGGTTCCATGCGGGAGGGTGGTTGGTTTAAATGATATACCAAAGAAAGAGAGTCATGGTGCGCTTTTGTTTCTACGTGCATGTGTATGGGAAGGGGATACCGACATTTCCTCTTTTATCAGATTTCTCTTTCTCCCTCCTTTCCTTTCTCGTAGTACCCTTTACGGTTCCTCTTGGATGTGTATATAGAGGGGACTTTGGAGCCACCATCCTTCACCTCCTGTCTACGAGAATCCTTGAATAGAAGAGGATAAGAGTAGGGTTGCAGACCATCAATTCGGTCATTCATGAAGAACCACTTCACCGATCTGGAACCTGCACATGTCCTTCCCCTTCCTGGCCCAAGATCTGTAGCTTGGCGTTGAGAAAGAAAAGCTGTTCCTAGACGTTGGCTAAGATAGTAGAGTTGCTCCTCCTTCCATCACCTAGGGCGGCCTCGACAACAGGTGATCTAGGACTACACCTGGTTTGTGGGCTGCTCATACATGTTGGGGGAAGAGGAAGGGAGCATCGGCCAATTAGGATGCCACCTAGGGTTTTTGGGCACCGACCAAGGGAAAGATCCGTTGGGCGGCATTGATGATCTGGAAGATATCGCGCCCGGTCATGGGTTGCAGGCATGGAAGATGGAGCCTTTCACCTTCTAACCAACTCACCGCTCGGGGAGGAGGATGGTGAGGGCTTCAACCGAAATAGGTGTCTCTGCCATCACTGCTGGGTCCTTAGCTCGCAGCTAGGTACAGCCCCGTCTGGGTCCGGTGAGGGCCAGCGTGGCTTCCCCACGCCTTCTGACGTTCAGGTCATGAACCTGGGAAAAGGGGTAAGTGGGAGCGGGCATTGGAGGCAAGAGCGCTCTCCATAGTGTCGTGCGTAGAAGATGGGGGTCATGCATCCACAGTAGCGAGGATGCAGTGTAGAAGATTGTGAGTGATGCCTCACACAGACCAGTTGGAGGCGAAGGCGACCTGTGTCATTCGTACGCACACTGAGCAGAGGCACGGGTCGGGGGCAAGGTTGAAGACGGGTCCCATAGCATTAGACCATTTTTCCCCTGGGCGAGAGGAACTCCAAAGCGATGGGCAAGGGGTAGTGAAGTCCTTTCATCATGTTTGCAAGCCTGGAACCCAAGTACGAGCTGGCCGCAGCCCATTGGTCGCACCAAGTGCAACACCCGCAAGGCTGATGTGGCACCTTCTGATTGGCCGGTAAGTGTTTATCTTGTAATAATTCTAGTTAATTATGGATAACTCAGAATATAGCGAAATTATATATCAAATTGATCAAGAGAACGAGAGGAATCTAAATAAAATAGATTTAGATTCTAATTAAGCTTCTTGTTCTAAAAGTATAAGCAACATATGTGATAATGTGATTATAATAAAGGGAAAACCTAGATTTTTCTTAATTTAATGCTTAATTGAATAGATTCGTTCATATTAGGCTAACAACTGATCTTGCCATGTATAATGACTAGGACCTTGATAATGTTGAATAATGGATGATTCCATGTTAGAAATCTTATTCATGTTTTTTTAGGGTTTGAAACCAATGTGAACATCTTGATATAATCTCAATGCTAGAAATGTGATTTAGGTGTCACGAATAGTTTAATATGCTTAAGATGCTAATCAGGGTTTAACCTAACATGGATGATTGAGTTGTAATATTGGAAACCATGATATAATAGAATTAGGGTTTGTAACCCTGATCCTTAGTCCAAACAAGAGATAACCTAAACCCTAGTTTAGGAGCGAATCTAGATCTGATTAATGTAGCGTGAATACATGGTGACACATATGTAGTATGTATATTTCAGATTGAATGCTTTATTGCTTGGATGTTTGGATACACTCTTAAAGTACATGTGATATATTCTTCATGGTTTCTGCATGACAAAGGTACATGGTTACGCTTATGAATACATGTATCAAATTTCGAGATTGTCGATGTTTCTTGATGAGATTGAATGACAAATAAACTACTTGGTTGTTTATTTAGTTCTTGCAAACTATAAAGTTCTTATGAGTATCATGTAAACTAAATAACAACATTTTGAACCCTGGGTTAGACTGATCTTAAGGGTAATGCACACGAGCCCCAGAGGGACAGTGATTACACCTGAGGTAGTAGACCAGATAAGGGTTAAAATATGAAAATAATTTTATATTCTTACATGCAAGATAAAGATGTTCGATTATATCTGTACTTGTGATTTTTGTTTGAACCCACGTACCAGTATAGTAATATACTGACTGTGTATTTGTTTTTCGTTGTTTTAGGTATCATATATACTTGATAGCATGGACATGAGGGTACAGATAATGATGTTGAAGACACTAGAGTTATTCCTGAAGGTTTAGTCTTAATGGTTTATCTTCACATATGTAAAAGTTAATTCTGTTTAAAATTTATGTAACTCCTTCGGGAAGCTTTTATCTAAACATGTAAATATTTGATCATTAATGGAAATTGTTTACTATTTTGTAAAATTTCATGAATCTGATCCTGGAAGTTATGATTAACGATCTGCGACTTTAAGGTCTTTTAGACACTCAAAAGTGCGGGTCGTTACATTTGGTATCAGAGCCCAGATTCATCAACTAATGCTTAATAGTTTATAATTTCAAATTATCCTTAGAAATTTTAACAGAAAAATTAAGTTCCTCATCTCACATTTTCATCTACTTCTCATCTCGTGCTTAAAAGCTTTGAAAAGAAAATGTTAATAAGAGAAGTAAAATGTGAAAAGATGTAACCTTTCGTGTAGGTCCCTCTAGAGAGGGTAGACACTAGAAAGATACATGTTTGGGTAAGCCCTTTCTTAGAGGAAGGACTTGGTTTAGGGTATAAAAACATTAGTGGGTCAAGGGATACGAAAACCATGAGAAGTAGAGTGTAGTCCCTAACCCTAACCCTAACCCAAAAACCTTAATCCTAATTAATGAACATGGTGTGGTGGTATAGGATAGGACCCATGTGAAATTTGAAATCGGTAATCAACATGGTGTGCTGGTATGGGACACTACCCATGTGAAACTTAAAACTGGTAATCAACATGGTGTGGTGGTATGGGACACTACCCATGTGAAACTTGAAATAATGAATAAGAAAGATAAGGGATGGTTTAGGTAACCCAGTCTCCCATGCATGTGTGCATGAAGAGCATAAAACTTATGTGATAAGTCTTAAGAGATATAAAAAAACTCAATAGTTGTATATATTAGAAAATGAAAAGTTGGAATATAACTTGCTCAAACTCCTCATGTTGTCTCTAGAAGTTTAGTGATGGTGGCCAAGCCCCTGCAGGGGAAGGCCGAGGTAGCACCAAGCCCTGGAGGGAAGGTGACCCAAGCTCATGGAATGGATAGAGACCAAGAGGGGGGTATTCCAGAGATTGAGCAAACATGGGTTGATGATAAAAGTTATGCCTAATGAAAAAAAAGAGGTGTCTAAGAAACCTTTAGGGTTAGTGATACAACCTGGGGTGGGTCAACCCAAAGAGTGGGAAGATGACTTATGAGGGAGGAAAAACCTTAGATCTTGGGATCAGGTTGTGGCTAGAGAGCCTAACCCCCTCCTATGAGCCAAGAAGGCACCCTAGGCTAGGACTTTCCCTTAAAAAAAAGGTAAGTGAATAATGTATTTAAGTATTGAGATAACCTTAATCCTCACCTAGAGGAGTGAAGAGTTAATGATATAAAAAAAATGAAAGTACATAAATTCTTTGAATCCAAGGATGCCGACTCTGAGTGACACAGCTGGTCTAGACCTGTAGGGAAGACCAGTAAGGCACCAAGCCCAGGGAAGGTGGCCTATGTGGACGACCAATCCCATGAGGGAAGGTCATGAAAAGGTCAAGCCCAGGAGGGAAGACCAAGTAGGCACCAAGCCCAGGAGGGAATATGGCCTAAGTGCACAATGCAATTCTTTAGGATCAAGCCCCTGGAGGGGAAGATCACAGAGGTCAAGCACATGAGGGAAGACCGACATGGCACCAAGCCCTGGAGGGAAGGTGGACCGAGCCCAATCATGGGACAACACTGCATTATGTGTACTCAAAAGGGAGATATGAAGGCAATCCGGGTGAAAGAATTAAAAAGAGAATAATGTGCTTAAAAGATGTGACATCTCAAAAGAAATCCTTAGGGAGGGTAGAGTCCTAATGCAATCCTAGGGTCAAGTAGGGTGTATTAGAGGTACATTGGACCGATGGGTTAGGAGTTGATTGTTCCCTGAATGCACAAGACCATGTGGTCGGGAGGTAACAACTAGGTTTATCCAAGGTACATGACTCAGGAGATTAGCTACCTCTATGAGGATCATGTAGCCTAATGGGTGAATATGAAAGGCACTCTCTTGATGCATAAGGATGAGATCACTCCAAAAGAGTACCTATACCCCTAGAGACCCTAAGGATTTGGCTAAGGCTCATAATGATACATGAGATGTAAATATAAAAGATATAAAGAAGTCATGAAAAAATTGTGAGAAGTTGTGCCCTAACTTAAGATTAAGAAAAGGGACACTTGACTCCATGACAGAGAAGAATGCTATAAAATTAAGAGAAAGAAAGTTTAGAGTCATATAGAGTATGGTTCAACTTAACATGTGAAATTAAAAGGTAATGTGTGGATGTACTATCTCCGCTCTTGGAATGAAATGAACTTTGTGTTTGGGCTACAGCCAAATGCTAATTTCATTTCATTATAAGGGAGGGAGATTGGATAGACACATGTTATGCTTAAAAATTGAGATAACGAGGATGAATATCCTACATTTAATGGGTAACGACGTGACCTAGGGTTAGAGGTGTTACCTCACCCTTGTGTGAAAATAATGAATAATAGGTTGGAGACCTAAGTGAAAAGAGAAAGCACCAAGTAATAACAAAATCATCAAGTGATGATAAGATGTGTATATTATAGATGTGGATATACTTGAATATCAATTCAGCTGTCACTCTTAATAATAAAATGAAAAACTGATATACTAAAGAAAAGTTGTTAAAGATATTTGAAGTGGGGTGGTAACCCTTAGTTTTGAGGATAAGAGGAGTACCATTCACCTAGACTTGGTAGGCCTAAATTTTGAGGACAATATTCCTTATAAGGAGGGGTGAATGTAATAACCTCAAATTTTGGTAAAAATTGAATTATATAATTGGACTATTTTGTAGTTTCCCCAACAGTACTATTGGTGGAATAATAATTTTAATCGCATGTGTGGCATGTGTGCTTGTAGCACAAGGGAAATATATAAAAATAGATTTGTACACTGGTTAATTATAATGGCTTTTTTTTCAAATCCAAGTCATAATAAAAGTCAAGATTCCCATATAAGGGAAAATAAGGAGAATATGTTTAATTATTTTCCTAACAAAATACCTTGCCTTTACCCTAATACCACGTAATGTTTGAAAGGAAAGCTATCTTTATAAGATAATGGAAAAAGATATATCTTTTTATGGAAAGGTATCGATTGCTTCTTTTCCTTAAACCAAATTCACATCATATGATAGTGGTGGTTTCTGACAGATCTATATAGAGAATAATCATGGGTTTTATTAATTAAACGATTATCCGCCTTTTTTTGGAAAAGAATTTGATGAGGTTCCATGCGGGGAGGATGGTTGGTTTAAAATATATACCAAAGAAAGAGATTCATGGTGTGCTTTTGTTTCTACGCGCATGTGTATGGGAAAGGGGATATCGATATTTCCTCTTTTATCAGATTGCTCTTTCTCCCTCCTTTCCTTTCTCATAGTACCCTTTACGGTTCCTCTTGGACATGTCTATAGAGAGGACTTTGCAGACACCATCCTTCACCTCCTGTATATGAGAAGCCTTGAAAAGGAGAGGACTAGAGTAGGGTTGCAGACCATCAGTTCAGTCATTCATGAAGAACCACTTCACCGATCTGGTACCCGCACATGTCCTTCCCCTTCCTGGCCCAAGATATGTAGCTTGGCGATGAGAAAGAAAAGGTGTTCCTAGACGTTGTCCAAGATAGTAGAGTCGCTCCTCCTACCATCACCTAGGGCGGCCTCGACAGCAGGTGATCTGGGACTACACCTGGTTTGTGGGCTACTCATACATGTTGGGGGAAGAGGAAGGGAGCATCGGCCAGTTAGGATGCCACCTAGGGTTTGTGGGCACTGACCAAGGGAAAGAGCCACTGGGCGGCGTTGATGATCTGGGAGATACCGCGCCCAGTCGCGGGTTGTAGGCATGGAAGATGGAGCTTTTCACCTTCTAACCAACTCACCGCTCGGGGAGGAGGACGGCGAGGGCTTCGACCGGAATAGGTGTCGCCGCCATCACTACTGGTTCCTTAGCTCGCACCTAGGTACAGCCCCGTATGGGTCCGGTGAGGGCCAGTGTGGCTTCCCCATGCCTTCTGATGTTCATGTCGTGAACCTGGGAGAAGGGGTAAGAGGGAGCGGGCATTGGAGGTAGGAGTTCTCTCGATAGCGTCGTGCGTAGAAGATGGGGGTCATGCATCCAAGGTAGTGAGAATGCGGTGTAGGAGATTGTGAGTGACACCTCGCATAGACCAGTTCGAGGCGAAGGCGACTTGCGTCGTGCGCACGCACACTGAGCAGAGGCACGGGTCGGGGGCATGGTTGAAGACGGGTCCCATAGAATTAGACCATTTTACCCCTGGGTGAGAGGAACTCCAAAGCGATGGGCAAGGGGTAATGAAGTCCTTTCGGCATGGCTTGCAAGACCGGAACCCAAGTATGAGCTGGCCATTGCCCATTGGTCACACCAAGTGCAACACCCGCAAGGCTGACGTGGCGCCTTCTGATTGGCCAGTAAGTGTTTATCTTGTAATAATTCTAGTTGATTATGGATAACTCGGAATATAGTGAAATTATATATCAAATTGATCAGGAGAACGATAGGAATCTAAATAAAATATATTTAGAGTTTAATTAAGCTTCTTGTTCTAAAAGTATAAGCAACATATGTGATAATGTGATTAGAATAAAGGGAAAACCTAGATTTTGCTTAATTTAATGCTTAATTGAATAGATTCATTCATATTAGGATAACAACTGATCTTGCCATGTATAATGACTAGAACCTTGATAATGTTGAATAATGGAAGATTGTGGATGAGAGTCATTCGGTCAACAATATTGTCGAATGAAAAAAGTTCTGGAAACTTCATATTTAACGAACATTTTAGCCATTGCAACCCAACTACTTTCTACCTAACAGCTAGTTAAGCACTAAGAACACTCTAGACACTCCCTACAATGTACCTATTCACTTGTAAATTATTCTTATAAATATGAGACGCCTTAGGACACCCACATCATCACTTGAATACACAATACACAAGCTACACTTGAGCATTCACTATTGAAAGCAACAAAGGTAGCATTCACTTGCTATCTTCTTCCTTGTGCTCTAGAGTTGTATCTTGTAGCTACAATCTCCTAGCCACCACATATAACAATGTCCATCTTTAAGTGGATAGGAGATCTAAACACTTGATATAGGATTAAAGCATTGTACTTCATTGGATAAGTATTTTACTTCTTCAATCTATTTCTTTTGTATTGTACTTTGTTCTCCTTGACTACTCCTATGGTTGGAGGTAGTTGAAAGGAGGTTGCTTGGTGCTACTTCAACAAAGTGAAGGCTTCTCCAAGGTTTTCTTGAGGTTACTTCAAGAAGGCTACTTCAAAGGAGGTTGGAGCTACTTCTAGGTGAAGGTTATCTCAAGATGGTGGAGCTACTTCAAAGTGGTACATGCTACTCCAAGGTTGCTTGAGGTTACTTCAAGAAGGCTGCTTCAAGGAGGTTGAGGCTACTTCAAGGTAAAGGCTACTTTGAGTGGAAGGTGATTGTATTTTGCTGTAACATCCTTGTGAGATCTTTCAATTGGTATCAGAGCAGGTCTTCAAGGAGCTCTAATAGGTCTTGAAGTAATGGGGGATGGTGTTTCTAGCAACCTCAACATGAAAAGGATGCACAAGAGATGCCCATCATCAAGTGATCAAGATTGTAGATGGTGCTTGGAATGTGAAGTAAGAGGTCACTCAACATTCGGCTGTCTAAAGAAGAAGAAAGGAGAAAGTTTCCACGAAGCTACAAGGGAAAAATCAAGTGAGAGTAAAGAAGACAAGGTAAGTTGTTTCATTGCAACAACCAATGAAGAAGAAAATGAGGTAAGGCTTTTTTATTTATCTAAATAAGGGCTAGTTAATAGTTTAGAAGAACCCCATGACAAGTATGTGGAGTGCAAAATTAAATCAAAAAAGGTTTTAAAAACAAATGATGAGTTGTATGCCGAAATACTTGATCTCTTTTCTGAACATAACTCCTTGAAAGATTCTATTAATGATTATAATATCAAATTGCTTGCTCTTGAAAACAATAATGATCTTCTTTCTCAAGAAAAAGTTGAATTTCTTGTAAAGATAAATGATTATCAAACTCTATGTTCTCATTCAAATTATGATATCATTGTTATAGAAAGAGATTCTTTTCTTTAAAGTTTAGATCAAGCAAAACTATATATTGCAAAGAGAATTGATGAAATTGCTAAATTACAAAAACATGTTGATAGTTTAAAGAGTAATAATGTTCTTGATAAAATCTTGGAAAAATCTTTTGGACAAATTGGAAGAAGAGGTCTAGGCTATGTACCTAAAGAGAAATCTTTCCAAAAGCCTAGAAATAGAAAAACACAAAAACCCAAATTAAAGATCTTGTATGTGCCCAAACACAATCTAGCACATAACCAAAATGCCAAGAAGAGAAATAGAATTGATTTTATTTATTATCACTATTGTAAACGTTTTGGGCACTATTCATTCTCTTGTCCATACAAGAAAAGAAAGAATGTTGACTTGGTTTGGGTTCTAGAGCCTCCAACTTAGAAATATTGGACACTTAGTTGAGATTTGACCTAAATTTCATTTTGACATTCATAATGTCTTATCTCAACTAAAATTAGCTTTAACTGTATATCTTTGAGTATTTGATTGTTTAATTGTGTTACTAAAATCAAAATTATTTGAAAAAGAATGATCTTGATTCATTATACAATTTCTAAAAAAAACTTATAGAATAGTACTATGTCGACAAAGCTCTCGACCGAGGTGCTTGTCAATCAAAAAATGAATTCGACCGAGAACAATTTTGTCGTAAATTGTTGTTATTGCAATCATTTACTTGAAATCAATACTTGACAGTTGTAAAATGATTTTCATTTTGATTCATATATACTCAAAATAATGAAAATCATTCATAACCAAAAGGACCACTATATGGGTACCAAAATGTTTTAACTTTGTAGGTTTGGATGGTCTATAGGAATTTAGACAAGGAAGCCTTTTATACACTTGGATAAAAGGTAAAATTTCAAAGGTAAAAATACTATCATAGGTAATTTTTGTACAAATTTTAAACGTGCTATTTGTCAAAAAAGATTACATCATAACTGCTATGACAATGGTTATAATTCATAGGAAAATGTCAAAGTTGTTGATAAAGGAAAAATAATTGTAAACCTCTTAACTATATGGATACTATCTACAAATAATGAATTTTTTATGGCATGGAAAGATTGTTCATGCAGGAAAGTTGCCTAGAATATAATCATTACCTAAACTTTCTTTTGATAAATCTAAGATTTGTGTATTCTAGGAAAGTAAAAGTAAGATTTCTTTTCAAAACTAAAACTTTACTTCACTAAAACTCAATTGAATCTTATCTATATGTGGTAAAGAATGGTGTCCTCTCTTCAACAAAATATGAATTCGATTTTAAGACGCAAAAAGGGCTTTATCTTCGAATATTCCACATATAACAAAGTATCTAGCATTTGTAAGTCTACATCTAAGAGAGTTGAAGAATAAATGATAATTATACACAAAAAATTCAAGACTTCATCATATATCCTAAAGGACTTGATTATTGGACAATTTCCATATGAGTTTACCATAAATAATGTATAAGATTTTGTTCCTAGACATGAAGGCAAAACATTTATTGCAACTAAGTGGGCATGATGAAATAAACTAAATAAAGCTAGAATATAATTAGAGGAAATTGACTTTCATATGACTTATGTATCTATGGATAGACTTGAGGTCATTTATATGTTATTTAACTCTAGCCAATCATAATGACATCAATCTCTCCAAATGATGTAAAACTTGTTTTTTTAATAAAATCATAAAAGAAGAAATCTATGTTGCTTAAACTCATGACTTCAAACAAGATTAAATATGCATACAAAAAGAAGCTAACTGGTTGCTTATTCTAATATAGAAGAAAATGTTATATCTTGGTTCATTTTAGATAAAGATGCATTAATTGGAAATTTGTAGAACTTCCTCTTGGCCGAAAAGGAGTTCAACGGAGGGGTGCCCTGGTCGAATTCATGGTCGAAAAAAAATAAGTCTGACAAAAATGATTATTTGTATATCAAATCATTCATTTGCACACAACATTGGTATATTAAATCTTCAATTTTCTCAACATGTTAAATACTTAGAATGAGAGAAATTTCTAAATCAATATATTGCAACAAACAAGATTGCTTAAAGATCATAAAAAAATTACTCATAGTCTTACTTAATTGATTTTAAAGCTGGTAATGATTTGAAATACCTTAGTATTTTTAAACTCACTTTTGTTATGAGATAAAGGGGGAGCTCACAAAAATTCTTAGATATAATGTGCATATATATTTTCTCTTAATTGGATTCTCTACACCAATTTAGGCTTAACATCACTTATATTTGGTTAGAGATACATTTATTGATTCCACTATGAGCCTAAAGGAATCTCGTATCATTTCAGGTCTTAACATCCCTTGTAAATGGTTGAGAAACTAATATAAAAATAAATTCATGAATCTCATCATGACCCTAAAGGATTCTCGTATCATTTAAGGGCTTAACATCCCTTGCAAATGGTTGAGAAATTAATCTTAGTTTTTGAATTGTTGCTAAATTTGACATTCTTTTTGAAGTAATAAATTAATGGGGAGTCCTATTGACTTACACATATTATTATCTTTTGAAATGAAAAGGAGGAGAAATAAAATAAAACAAAATAAAGTAAAATATTCTCATGATTTTCATGATCTCTTGACTTGACATTACTTGGTGCAACATTGCCTTAAGTGATGGATATTATGTTCCATATCTCTTTAAGTATATTAGCACACATTTTATGATATCAAAAGAATCTATTCATCTCAGGTACATAACATGTACGAAACTCATTTTATTTTGAATATTTTGGTTATATTTTAGGAATGTTTGTCATCTTCAAAAGGGGAGAGATTGTTGGCTAAATTGGACATTAACATACATGTTGTGTTGATGATGACAAACATTTCATTCTTGTGGATCTAATGTGCTACTTGAGTATTTTAGGGTTCAAGGAAATTAGGAGATCATACTAAGTGGATAATTAAAGATCAATACAAATTGAAGATCAATGTGCTTAAATATTTAATATTTGCATGATTGTACTCAATGTAAAACCTTGTACAAGTATATAATGTACAAGTACTTAGATATCATGTAAATCAAGTGTTAGATTTTTCCTTAATCCACCCAAAACCCTATCTTACAATTACATGAAGACTTTAGGGTTGATAAGTTTCATATGAGTCATCAATAGGACCTCACATACATTGCAAATCCTTGTAAAAAGTCCTTCTCGGTCGACATTATTGTGGACAGAGATATAGTCGTTGTAATAGGTTTAAATAAGAGAGAATCATACATATAGCCAGTTGAACCCAGATAGTCATCTGGTTGACAATATTATGGAACGAGAGTCATCCAGTTGACAATACTATCGACTGATCCATGTGTTTTTAGTCAATATTACAGGCGCATTTTTCCTTGATTTCATGTGTAGATTAGTCATTTATTTGATTTATTATACATGGAATGATATAGATGGCCTATTTTTATTGAATACATAAAATTTTATGATTTTAATTGTTTTGTGTAGTATTTTACGCATCCCAGGTACTTTTGTTATTTTTGTGCATTTTCATGTACAAGGAAGTTTCACAGACTCGGTGCTACCAACCTGATAACAGTCAGTGGTACCAACTTGACATCAGTGATGGACCCAAAACTCACCCAGAATCGGTGCTACCGATGGCCAAAATCAGTGGTACCAAAACATCATCAGTAAATCCCAGCATGATTTGAGAAAACTCGGTACTTCTGAGTTGACGTTAGGGCGGTGGTTTGAAAATCACAAAACTCGGTGTTATCGAGTACAGTCTATAGTACCGACACAAATGGGATCGCGTGACTAAACCTAAGTGACTCGGTACCAGCGACTCACCTAGTCGGTACTACTGAGTCTGCCCGATCAGGTCATCCACAGATTTCACTCTAATCCAACGGCGGATGTAATTTCATACCCTAAGTGCCTTTTATGACTTAGGGGGATGGCCGCCAGACAATAAGAGATGGTCATTTCCCTTGAACGGCAATCAAAGAGAGAGAAGAGAAGAATTGAGGACTGAAATCTTCAACTGGGAAGATTTGAGCACCTCCGGAGGAGGGTTCTACAGCCAAAAGACAACGGAACACACATATGACGGAGGGGATCTTTCAGACGGGTATAGATTCAGGGGTTACTTTAGTTTCCTAATATTTCCCATATGTTTCTTCTTCCTTTCCATGTATCCATCGATGAAAACCATAGAAGGCTAAAAACCTTTATTCCTTAGGATCCAGGAGTAGCGCGGATATACATTGTAATTGATTTCTATGCATTAATATCAATTTTATCTCTTTTTACTGGATATAAATCTATGAAAACTTTGTGTTCTATTTGTGCTTGACCACCATAAGTGGATTAATATATGCTTAGGCATCTTGGGAGAGGGATTAAGGGTAAGAAAGCATAGAATTACTTGTGTATTGTTCCCTTTGGGAAAAGCAGAGTGTAAACGGGAGGAGAAACCTAGAGAATAATCATAAATCATCTAACTAATCAACCAATAACTGCGGAAGTGGGATTTGCATTAGATTAGGTAGTGAATTACACAGTGGGAGTGTGTAATTATGGCTACAAGCTCCTTATCCAAGGATCGATATAATAGATATTAGTGTGTGAGGTTAATTATTAGTGTTATCTGTGGTGAAACCATTGTCCTAAGGAATTCATTCCATCTCTGATTAATTTAAACCTTTAATTCATTTTGTTTTTGTGTTAGTTTTGTAAACCAAACCAATTCAACCATTTACAACCGGCCTAGATAATTAGACTGTAGTTAGTAGTAGTCTACTAGAGAAACGCTTCCCTGTGTTCGACTTGGGCCTCACAGGGCCTTATTACTTTGATATGTTCACTTGCGTATTACGCACGGTAAACGCGTGTCAAGTTTTTGGCATCGTTGCCCGGGAAGCGGCAACATCCAACACTATGAGTTTTGTGTTCGGCCACTCTAGGCCAATCTTTTTATTTTATTTTGTCATTTTCAAATTTCATTCAAGCTGAATCATAAGATCTTTTTGATACATCATAAATTTCTTGTGCTAATACCTACTTTTCATTGTTTTAGTGAAACTAGTGCATGGTGTGTGCCAGAGCCCTAGAATACGGAAAACCATCCTCACCAGGCCTTGGACAAGTAGAAATCTTACAAGGAGAAAGGGAGTGTAACGACCCCGCCTCCCGATAACCCCCACTTAAGGGAGTCCAAGAGGTCAGAGCCATTATCCCAATAAACCAGATCAAAGGTTTGACAAATAATCAATAATAATTATGAAATTCTACCAAACTAAACTAAAATTTGGTATAAAATAAAACTTTGCATACCTTTTTTGAAAACTTGGATATTTAACTTCTATCCACATATGGACTCTATTCTAACTAATCCTCCTTGCACTTTATTTCTTAATTTCACAATATGCAACTTTACTATTTGTCTATTCCAATTTGTACCTAAAATGCCGACAAACAAAATGTCGGTCAGCATATATGAATATGTCGGTATGTGGGGACAACCAAAATTTATGCTTCCAATTTGACATTCTCCACTGCTTTTGCCCTAACCCTGACATACCCTCCTTGGAGTTTCTCTTTTTCCAATGACTTAAGGCCACCTTCTCAATCCCAAGCTTGGTGCATGGGGTCACCTCTCATAGTGCCCATTAGTCATGCAATAAAGACCACCTTCTCAATCACGATCTTAGTGTTTGGGGTGACCACTCATGGTACCCATGGGTCTTCCCTCCTGGGCTTTACCTTTTGGCATCATCCATCACGGTGGAATGTAGGTGCGAGAATACACACTTATACTCTTATTATGATAATCATAGTGACTTTATGATTTGCAAGAATGAACATCCAAACTGATAGGTTGCATTCAATGTGATTAATCATCCAGAAAACCTTCGGGAAACTAATGTGATTAATCATAATTAACCACATACCTGTCAAGCTGACTTGAGTGCAGAAATAATTCAACCAAGAAAGCATACAAGTTAATCCTGAAATATGCATCCAATTTTCCCATCATTGATCATGCCATCAAGGTCTATTAAGCCTAACTCTCTTCCTAGGGCTTCTAATCCACTTTTAGGGTTTTCATTGCAATTAGGGTTTTTCTTTTAATTTTATTACTACAAACCCTAATTAAGCAAAATAACTCACAAGCCCTAAGTATCATAACCTATCTCATCTAACAGGCTTAGGATCACCATTTAACAACATATTGTCACATATTTCGAATTAAATATGATCTTTTCCTCTTTTACCCTAAATTAGGGTTTCTAAGTGCTTATTCATTCTTAATTGGTGTAAAACCCTAACTTTTCATGTAAAATAGTTTGAAACTCAACTTTAATATCCAATAGGTCACAATTGCTCAATTTCATTAATTAAGAATTATGAACATAACCCTAATTCTCAATTATCTTCAGTAAGGATTCTTTAATCCAAATTATGTTCAAGAATCATTATATTACATGATCACAATTGTATACTGGAAATTTTCGAATTATAACCACTAAAACTCATGTTTTCCCAAATTAGGGTTTTTAGCCCATTAAATCATGTACATGATCACAAAAACCCTAAAAGCAACATATTAATCATCCTTTTATTATTTTACCCTTTCCTGTACTCTTAACAAGGTAACATTGATAAAAAACAAAATCAAGATTCATCATGATTGCTTTTATCTCTTTCTAGGGTTTTTCTGTCATTTAATGCATTAAAAGATGTAAAACCCTATACTTTTTTAATAACATTCACAATTAGGCTCTGATGTCATTTTTATCATATTCTATGCATTTTTCTTATCAAAAAACACTAATTACTTGCATTTTTCGGACAAAGGAATTATTTTTAGCAAATTAATCAAGATTCCATCATTTTCTGAAATATCGGGTAGAGAGGCAACTTACTTTTTGTTTTTTCAGAAAAACGTCGGCCGTCGGATTTCCATTCGTTGTTGACTGTGCGTGATCATGTGGCTCGTACTGCTCACATCCACTCATGACTTATTGAATTCACGCAATGATCAGGGCCTTTGATCCTTTCTTACAGCCTACCATGGACCACGATCTGACGACGGTTGTTGTTCGTCTCCAACTGAACCACTGAAGAAGTCTTGCGGCGGCGCTGAAGCCCAAGCTCGCTGGAGAAACTTCGTCTTGCTAGCCTAGGGCACGATAGAGGCAGGGAACATTTCGGTTGATTTCGTGTAACCCTGAGGATTCGAGAGGGACTATATATAAAGGACTTGGGGTTGATTCTAGGGTTTCCTACCCCCTTCGTCACCTACCTTTTGAGGCAATTAGGCATTTCTTATAGATGCATTCAAAGCACGAGAAAGTAGGGCATAACCTACTTGGAATTCCATCTTGAATCCAACAAAGAGCTTTCCATGTATGCACATGCGCTGGTTTGTGAGGAAAATCGAGGGAAAGATCCCTCTATTCTCGTGGCTCTTTCCTTCTTGGACTCAAGGAAGGCGATGCACAGCTGGTGTCAGATCTCGATCTGATGGCTTGCGTCGTCCCTATTATTTTCATTTAAATCAGAAAATATGTGACATTTATTATAATCCCAACACTTTAGGGAATCTTGTAAAAGTCATAACTCCCAAACCAAAAATCCAATTAATCCCAAATTTTGATGGAAACTTAGTAACGGCTCAATATACTTCTCTACCAAATTTGGGCTCATTTTCTAAAAGAAAACGTGCCTTTTATTTAGGTGTAAGATATTACTCAATTAGGCTTATTTCTCCCATC
This sequence comes from Alisma plantago-aquatica, assembly GCA_963693085.1. Taxonomy (NCBI): domain Eukaryota; kingdom Viridiplantae; phylum Streptophyta; class Magnoliopsida; order Alismatales; family Alismataceae; genus Alisma; species Alisma plantago-aquatica. The sequence goes on along the minus strand of OY856410.1, from coordinate 66,555,456 downwards.
TTTTCTCTTTCTTATTTTCTTATTTCCTATTATTTCTGTTCCTTGTAATCCAAAAAAGAAAGTGGGGTTAGAATTATCACTCATTATGACCAAACCCTCACTTCTCTCGTTATTTCTTGCATTATCTCCTTTATTCCAAATACTCTTGATTAATTGTTTATCTCTAGTTTTTATTTTGATTTTGATTCCTTTTTCTATTAGAAACTATGTGGACATGAAATCTCATCCAAGATGGATCCAATATCCACATATCTCTTGTAATATTATTATTATCTCATTTTTTTCTTTAATAAAGCAATATTTAATTGATATCTTCTCTCTCTTGTTGCATTATCTTTGCAACTTGGACTCCTTGGAGCCTAAGGAATCCAAAAGGAATGAAATCCACCTTTGGGGAATATTCTTTTGCCTTATAGAGGTTTCTACATTTTTCTTTTCTCCATTTCTTATTTACTCATTTAATAATGGAGTTTCCTTTGTCTTTTCCTTGTTATTCGGCCCAATAGCCAATAAAGCCCACACAACAACCAACAAGGCTATTGTAAATGAAATCCTTTTATTCAAAGCAAATCATATCATTATTTGTTCAAATATATTTAATAGGAGAAATTACATTTCTCACCAAAAGAACCCAAAAATTGGGGTTGTAACATCCTTCCCCTCTTATGGGAATTTTGCCCCCAAAATTCCTCCAGGCACATAAACAAATAGGATAAGCCTTTCATATGTCCATCATGGCTCCCATGTGGCCTCACCCTTTCCATGGTGCTTCCCAAGAACCTTCATCATCTCATATTCTTCCATCTGAGTTTTCTCTCACCTTGGTATATCGTACCCTCATAGGTGACTCGGGACATTTTAGCCTCTCATAGAGCTGAATAGGTTCAGGGTTCAGCACATGGCTTGAGTACCTCACATAGTGCTCTAGATCAGACTCATGGAGTACATTATACATCTTGTTATACAGAGGGTTAAGGCCAAACATAACCATCTCGGCTAATCCATCTTAAATGGACCCATATATCGGGGACTCAGCTTTCTCAGTTGTAGCTTAGAGGGGTCAGATTTTCACATCGCATATTCTCCCACAGTGAACGGTATGTCAGTCTGCTTTGCATCAGCTCATGACTCATGTCGCCGTTGGGGTTTCTCAACCATCACATGATCAAAGCAACTTCATTTGCACACTCTATGGTCTTTTTCTGATCTTCATGAGGTTCCCTCACCAACATCATCTTAATGAAGTGGTGACCGACACAACCTTCCTTACAAAGCTTCTTTACTTCCCGATACTGGCTTTGGTGGTTATCATCACATCTTATAGAGTACAAGAAATGTCTCCATGTATCACCCTGAATGAGCACACATGTTCTCATCAGGCCCTCTATTCAGGATCATACTAACCATTAGTTAGGGGTGATAAACTATACTAATATCAATTTCTTCATGTACCTAATTCCACCGCATGGAAGCGGATTTTTAGGTCACACTCAAGGACCTTTGAACTCGCCTTATGGTGTAGTTGAACCATCTCTCTCTTTTACATGTAGTTCAACCAGATATGTCCCTTGACAGTATTCTTTCTTTCTCATGTCATCTAGGTAAGGCGATCTACCATAACCCATATTGCATCTACACCTTCCTTAGTCCATGGGAAACTTGCTACACATCCATAGTGATAAACTCCCATTCCCTCTCAGGGACTCTTTATGCTCGATATCCATCTTATGGGTTATTGGTGTTCGTCCTTCACCTCCTGGCTTGCATGGTGACAAGCCACGTGCAACTTCATCTTAGGCATCAAAGTACTACTACCACTTATTATCTTAGCAGTACCATGGTGTATGGTGATCTTAAAATCACGATCTTTTGTATGTCATGATTCCTCAAGATTGATCCCTCGGAAACCCTAAACCACTCTAGTCGGGGTTTCATCATCTTCTTTTCTACAGAAGTGCATCTGGGGTTCTACAACCATCATTTTATTGCATCAAGGTCTAGGCTGGCTAACCAAACAACCACTAACTTGGTCAACAGATCTTGTTACATATGAGTGTTATCAAGCATATCTCCTTTTTCAAACTTAGGGTTAACCTAACAACCTCTTCTAGCCTCTAGCTAAATTAGGTAGTTCCATCTCAACCAGAGCACCCATTACCACCACACATCCTTATGTGTAAGGTAATGTTGAAGACATACACCTCCATGTATTCCTCTTATCATCTCATCTCAAACTCTAAGTCTATCTTCATCAAGAAACTTTGAGATCATCCTCTTGGTTATCAAACTCAACCTTTTATCACTCATTGCTCATGATAAAAACATCCTCATAAGATGACTACCTTATTCCTCTTAATGTTTATAATCCATCTCTATATCGTTCACTCCACAAGGGTATGCTATCATCTCTGTCCTCATACCTCATTGTAATGTTCCAACTCACATCATCTTTATCATTGGTGTATGGCATGCGTACTGTCCTATCTCTCACTCCCATAACAAGAGGAAATAAGCATTTGGTTGCAGTCCAAATACAGAGTTCTTCCCATTCCAAGAGTAGAGATGGTACATCCCACCTTGCCAGTACACCTTCGAATCTAGTTGAAACGTGCAACATATGTCTCTATAGTACGATCATCTCGATATCAAAGTTACTTCCATGGAAGACTAATCTCGAACCTACTTGGATCCACACAGAATCCATGGTCATCTCCTCTAGATCTGTAGGGTTTCAGCATTTTTGGGGTCATCCCTCTTCCCTTATGCATACAGAGAGTGCCCTCTTCATCTGCCCTTTGGGTCCCATGAGTTCATGAAGGTGATCAATCGCCTAACCCATGGCTCTCAGACAATGATAGTTGTTACCTTTCGACCCCATGGTCATGTGCAACTAGGGAATTAGGCAACTCCTACTTCCATAGGTCATATCCCTACCTGACCCTAGGATAGACTTAAGATTCTAATATAGTACATGTCCAACTTAGAACCTTACCCAAGTCTCCATCATTTGTCTCTACATTCCTGGGATGACATTCATTCCTTTCATAGCGGTCATGGTGACCTGCCTACCTTGGTCAGGCCCCATACCGGTTACCTCCATGGTAACACATCCACATGCACATAGAGATGATTATTTATGGGTCTACAAGTTCATTCTCATACTATGTACTTTTCACTTAGCTTCTCAAGATCCTATGATACCTCTTTATGTTACCTCAAAACCAATACAAACTGGTATACACCCTACAAAAGGGTCCCTCTCCTAGGATGGGAGGAAACTACATCTTGATAACAAAGGTCACAAACACCCTTATGTCTAGGGTTTACATCCACATGAGCATGATTAGCCCTACCAAGCTACTATGGCACAAGCACACCCCCTATAGACCATGATAGGTCATACTTATTCTCATTCCTCAACATTGGATCAAGATCATACCTTCCCATGTCACCAACTTAGCGGTGAGGGGTTCATCAACCATACCTTAAACTTAAGGGGTTTCCCTTTCCTGTAAACATAAGGAGTGTCATGCTCAAATCTATAGAAACTCAAATCTCATCATGAGCAGTAGGTACACCATTTCCCCTCTTAGGCCTAGGAACCCTAGGTTCACTTTTTAGATGTCCAACTACATGCTCAACCTTTTAACCACGAACCAAGCATGTACAAGGTATGACATGCATGTCCTATTATCATTCCACTTGAACAACACTTTTGAGTGGAGTCCTCCTCAAGGATAACCAACTAGGTATAAGGCCTCACAAATTGTTACTAAACCCCTTCATGGTCTAAGGAACTCTTCTTCTTAACCCTAGAAGGTGAACACCTATACCATAGGCACATAGGTACCAGCAGCCCCATCCTCCTTCTAGGGTTTGATTCCTCTAAAGGCAACCAAGATATCATCAGCCTCCAGGGATCAAGCATGAGGCAACTGCTATCATCCACTTAGGTTGCATCATCCTCAACTCCCAACTATTCCTCATATCTCGGATTCTAAGCTTCCAATATTCTTGCTTGGGTCCTCCTCTCTTTCTATAGAGCTAACCCTGCAAACAGCCTTACTACTAGAGGTCCACTCTCCATGAAGGTGAATCAAGCTCTCAAGCATACCCCTACATGGGTGAAGCCTCTATTCAAACTTATGTTTGCACAAGATTATCCATATCTCTTTATGCTTATCTCATAAGCTACCCACCATGCCCTTCTGGCCTCAGTTTTAACCTACTGTCACTACTGATGTACCCTGGGTGCATACTATACCATGCTCATATAAGCTCATAGGGTTTCTGTAGGTCTTCACTAACCTCATCATTAAAGGAGCTATCCTTCACTCTAACATGCACGACCCTTTCAAGGTTGGGTTGCCAAAGGTACTAGGTCTTCCAACCTCACATGGCTCATATCATCATGGACATCCCAAAAGCATGTCCATTCTCACACCTAGTCTACCATGACATCTACTCATCATGTCATCCATATTTCTAACCTTCACTTTAGGGTTAGGGTTAGCATCATCCTCAGAGGATGTACTAGGTCTCTACCTTTAATGGAGATCTCTACCTCTAAGACCAACTCTCTCTACTCATCCTCCTGACAAGAAGGTCTAGCCTTGGGTCTCTCCTGAGGGCAAGACAACAGATGTCATACGACCTAAGCATGCAACTATTCTTTAGTTTATGCTTAAACTATTAATCTTATGTCCATGACATCTTATTTACATACTTTTCATTTATTTGGTGGAGGATTCCTTGAACCTTATCAACTTTACTCATTCCTCAAGAGGGTGAGAGAGAAAACCCTAATCCTTAAAGTCCTTAACAACATTTGAGTTGAGAAGGGATAAACAAGATGAGAGATGTGACAAAGTGGATTTTAGCAAAATAATGAGATAATTACTATTTTGCCCTCATTATACCTACTAATGGTCCCAAATTATTTTTCTTGTCTTCATAATCATTATTGAGACTCAAATCCAAGATTTTGTGAACAATGTGGATTGTATACACATTATAACACTTCAAATTGGATTCATTCATCACTTTGTCCAAAGAATAAAATTGGTCAATAATACTTTGTCTTTTGATTCTCAAACATTTTTTTAGATATTCTCCACATTATTTTGAAGCTTTGATCCAAATTTGAGGTCATTTGGACATTCCTGCGATTTTCTATGAATTTTGGAAGTTTTATGCTCAAAATCCCTTTATTTTTGTCTTTTCTGACCATTTCCAGGTCAGTAATCCGCGACCTTAGGCATGGGATGAACCCCGTCCCTTGGATCAGCTATCCACGGATCGCAACCCTGATCCTATGGCTAGGAGGTCGTCCCCTACCTCCCACAATCAGCGAATAGGGGGGTGGCAAACAGCCAAATATGATTCGATCATCTTGACCTCGTTTTAAAAATCAAACCACACAACAATGCTCGCCCCGCCATTTCAGATTTAACTATGCCCTTTTCCCCCTCAAATCAGCCTGTTCCAAGAGAAAATGAGAGCTTGCTCTCACGGCCGCCACCATGGATGTTGTGGCCCTAGGAAAACCCTAAACATAGCCCCATATAGCTATATAAAATCCCACCATCAGCTTCGGCTTGCCCCCAAGAACTCGACCGGCACCTTTGCTTCCTGTCGCATGCTCTCTCTCTCGTTTGCCCCTTCTATGCCGCCGCGGCACCGCCGCAAAGCCCAGATCAGGCGTCCATGCTTCTCATCTCCTTTCCCAAATATATGACCCCCATCTAGTCTGCGGGGCCAAGGCAAACCCCATCGGCCAGCTCATGCTCTCCCCTTCCTTTTCCTGCCCCAATCTGCCCTCACTCCGGCGAGCTCCTCTACTGCTTTCATGGTTCGCGCAAGGGTATGTGATGAAGGGGAAGAGTCCCTAGACCGGCTGGTCCTTGGGCCACAAGATCTCGATCTAAGGGTCAAGCTAGAGAAGAGCCACAACCCTCTGATCACGATCCAACGACCTGAGTTTGGAAATCGGGACTTACTCACTTGTTAATGAAGAATTCCATCGCGGACGTCCAGATCTAGATCAGAGGCCTACATTTTTCATCTCGGCTTTCCTTTTAAGGTAATCATATCCCTCAATGCTCGAAATTGCAACAAATGATCAGATCTTGTTTTAATTGTAGAAAATGCATCCAAACTCTGAAAATGATAAAAAAGTAGTCCATTTTGATCAAAAAAATCCAGTGAATACATTAAAAATACTTATGAAACCTGATTCCAAACTATGATCACTGATATGATTAAATCTTGATATCTTTCTTATTTAATGACTCTATTTTAGTGATTAATCCCTTGAAATATTAATATTTGACTCTAATGATCATCTTGAAGACAAACTTGATTAAATATGAGTTTAAATCTGATCTTGTAACTTATCTCTCCTAGAATGTGAATCATGCACATTGAACTAAGGATTAACCTTTATATTGTAATAATAAATCTAAATCTTGTGAAAAACCTTGATCAAGTGTATATTTCATGACTCTACTTTAATCAAACTAATCTTGAATTGAAATTATGCTAAGTATCATGATGAATTAGGAACATGATGATGACTTGGATAATGACCATAAATTAGGGTTAATACACATGATCCTAGAAACCTAGGAAAGTCATTCACACTCGAAGATACTTGATATTTGAAATAATATTGGACAAATTGAAATATTGGTTGATCATAAGTGGGTGACCTAACCCTAAGGTTGACCTAGGAAAGTGTAACCCTAATCTCGAATATTACAACATGATATCCAAATATCTTGATCTTGACCCTTGATCCAAATATTGTGTTTTAGGATCTAACTCGAAGGATCGACCTATTACTCATGATCTATACTCAAAATATCGGTGAAAGGTACGCTATTATATAACTCCTCCTTGACTATATGAAGATACTTCTATGTATCTCTTGACTGTATACTTGGTATTTACTTGGATGATCTATTGTTCCCTATGATTAGTCTTCTATTTTTCTATACTATATTTTGAAAAACATGAAAACATAAATTGCATGCCCATTATGACTGCCTGTATATTTATAATGATGATGATATTGATAATGTTGATAATGCGTATATTGAGTACAACAACCCCCTCATTTGGAGGTGGGACTTGTACATTGGCTTCCTATGTTCCTATGGTGAGAAGGAGCCTAGTGACCTTCCCCATCGTGTTGGGGTAATAGAGTCACAAAATATATAACCATGCTTCTCAAATTACAGCATAATGGGAACTCGAAATAAAAGTTGAATTGCTTGAAAAACTTGTCAAATAAATGTTGGTTTTGCAAATTGCTTGTTACTCTTTTGAATATAAGTCATGCCAAGTATACTTATTTTCTTATAAACTATTTTACTTGATTTTGATATTGTACCGTGTAATTGCATGATTGTGTCTCGATTTTCTTGATTTTAGGCATTACAAATGGAATATTGAATAAGATCGCTTCCACACTCATACACTCTGATGACAAAGATAAATCGGGTATATCTCCATATTGGGTTAGTTTGTTCTTTAATTATCCAGTTTTGAGTTATTTATTTCTTATTGTATATGACAGTGTGATTGATCCTATTGGGCCACTCAAGGACGGGTGCTTCAATCCTTTTTCTATTGTCTAGGTAGTGAGATTGGGATTGGGGTAAGAATAGTTCTGTGACAAGAGAGTCCTAAAGGTATCTTATTTTGAGTCAAATCCTGAGACATTGGCTAGGCAATCACACCAATCTGGGAGTCCTCATATTCTGACTAGCGGTTCGGAGGAAAATATTGTCAGCCCCCATACGTGATCCTTTTCTAAACACCTCTATCTTTTGGAAAATCCTCTAATAACTCCCTTGGGTTATACATAGTTTGTAAAATTTAATAATTATTAAAGATTAAATGAGGAACCAATGTTGTGATACCAAATGTAACGACCCCGCCTCCCGGTAACCCCCACAAAAGGGAGACCAAGAGGTCAGAGTCATTATCCCAATAAATTGGATCAAAGGTTCAACAAATAATTAGTAATAATTATGAAATTCTGCCAAACTAAATTGAAATTTGGTATAAAATAAAATTGTGCATACCTTTTTCAAAAACTTGGATATCTAACTTCTATCCACATTTATACTCTATTCTAACTAATCCTCCTTGCACTTTATTTCTTAATTTCACAATATGCCACTTTACTATTTGTCCTTTTCAATTTGTACCTAAAATGCCGACAAACAAAATTCGGTCAGCATATAGGAATATGCCGATATGTGGGGACAACCAAAATTTCACACATACGGCTAACAATCTAAATATCACAATCAAGTTAATTAACAACCAAATTTACGCTTTCAATGTGACATTCTCCACCGCTTTTGCCCTAACCCTGGCATACCCTCCTTGGGGTTTCTCTTTTGCCAATGACTTAAGGCCACCTTCTCAACCCTGAGCTTGGTGCCTGGGGTCACCTCTCATAGTGCCCATTAGTCATGCAATAAAGACCACCTTCTCAATATCGAGCTTGGTGTTTGTAGTCACCACTCATGGTGCCCATGGGTCTTCCCTCCTGGGCTTGACCTATTGGCATCATCCATCAGGGTGGCATGTAGGTGCGAGAATACACACTTATACTATTATTGTGATAATCATAGCGACTTTATGATTTTCAAGTATGAACATCCAAATTGATAGGTTGCATTCAATGTAATTAATCATCCAGAAAACCTTCAGGAAACTAATGTGATTAATCATAATTAACCCACATGCCTGTCAGGCTGACTTGAGTGTAGAAATAATTCAACCAAGCAAGAAACCAAGCAACCACACAAGTTGATCCTGAAATATGCATCCAATTTCCCATCATTGATCATGCCATCAAGGTCTATTAAGCCTAGCTCGCTTCCTAAGGCTTCTAATCCACTTTTAGGGTTTTCATTGCAATAAGGGTTTTTCTTTTACTTTTATTACTACAAACCCTAATTAAGCAAAATAACTCACAAACCCTAAGTATCATAACCTATCTCATCTAACAGGCTTAGGATCACCATTTAACAACATATTTTCACATATTTTGAATTAAATATGATCTTTTCCTCTTTTACCCTAAATTAGGGTTTCTACGTGCTTAATCATTCTTACTTGGTGTAAAACCCTAATTTTTCATTTAAAATAGTTTGAAATTCAACTTTAATATCCAATAGGTCACAATTACTCAATTTCATCAATTAAGCATTATGAACTTAACCCTAATTCTCAATTATCTTCAGTAAGGATTCTTTAATCCAAATTATGTTCAAGAATCATTATATTATAGTAGTATATTGGAAATTTTCGAATTATAACCACTAAAACTCATGTTTTCCCAAATTAGGGTTTTTAGCCCATTAAATCATGTACATGATCAAAAAAACCCTAAAAGCAACATATCAATCATCCGTTTATGATTTTACCCTTTCCTTTACTCTGAATAGGGTAACATTGATTAAAAACAAAATCAAGATTCATCATGATTGTGTTTATCTCTTTGTAGGGTTTTTTGTCATTTAATACATCAAAAGATGTAAAACCCTATACTTTTTAATAGCATTTACAATTAGGCTCTGATATCTTTTTTATCATATTCTACACATTTTTCTGATAGAAAAGCACTACTTGCATTTTTCGTCCAAAGGAATTATTTTTAGCGATTTTATCAAGATTCCATCATTTTCTGAAATATCAGGCAGAGAGGCAACTTACTTTTTGTTTTTGCAGAAAAACATCGGTCGTCGGATCACCAGTCGTTGTTGACTGCACGTGATCGCGCGGCTCGTACTGCTCATGCCCACTCATGACTTGTTGAAGTCGTGTGATTATCAGGGCCTTTGATCCTTTCTTGTAGCCTACCGTGGACCACGATGTGACGGCGGCTGTTGTTAGTCTCCACCCGAACCAGCGAAGAAGTCCCACGGCGGCGCCGCAGCCCAAGCCTATCGAAGAAAGTTCGTCTTGCTAGCCTAGGGCACGATAGAGGCAGGGAACATGTCGGTTGATTTCGTGTAACCCTGAGGAGTCGAGAGGGACTATATATATATATATATATATATATATATATATATATATATATATAGGACTTGGGGTTGATTCTAGGGTTTCCTACCCCCTTCATCACCTGCCTTTTGAGGCAATTAGGCATTTCTTCTAGATGCATCCAAAGCACGAGAAAGTATGGTATAACTAACTTGGAATTCCATCCTGAATCCAACAAAGAGCTTTCCATGTTTGCACATGCGCTGGTTTGTGAGGAAAATCGAGGGAATGATCCCTCTGTTCTCGTGGCTCTTTCCTTCTTGGACTCGAGGAAGGCGACACACAGCTGGTGTCAGATCTTGATCTGACGACTGGCGTTGTCCCTATTATTTTCATTTAAATCAGAAAATATGTGACATTTATTATAATCCCAACACTTTAGGGAATCTTGTAAAAGTCATAACTCCCAAACCGAGTATCCAATTAATACCAAATTTTGAGGGAAACTTAGTAATGTCTTAATCTACTGCTCTACCAAATCGGGGCTCATTATCTTTAAAATAACGTGCCTTTTATTTAGGTGTAATATATTACTCAATTAGGCTTATTTCTCCCATCTTTTCTCTTTCTTATTTTCTTATTTCCCATTATTTCTATTCCTAGTAATCCAAGAAAGCAAGTGGGGTTCGAATTATCACTCATTATGACCAAACCCTCACTTCTCTCTTTATTTTTTGTATTATCTCCTTTATTCCAAACACTCTTGATTAATTGTTTATCTCTGGTTTTTCTTTTGATTTTGATTCCTTTTTCCATTAGAAACTATGTGGATACGAAATATCATCCAAGATGGATCCATTATACAAATATCCACATATTTCTTCTAATATTATTATTATCTCATTTTTCCTTTAATAAAGCAATATTTAATTGATATTTTCTCTCTCTTGTTGCATTATCTTTGCACCTTGGACTCCTTGGAACCCAAGGAATCCAAAAGGCACGAAATCCACCTTTGGGGAATATTCTTTTTCCTTATAGAGGTTTCAACATTTTTCTTTTCTCCATTTCTTATTTACTCATTTAATAATGGAGTTTCCTTTGTTTTTTCCTTGTTATTGGGCCCAATATCCAATAAAGCCCACAAAACAACCAATAAGGCTATTGTAAACCAAATCCTTTTATTCAAAGCAAATATTATCATTATTTGTTCAAATATCTTTAATAGGAGAAATTACATTTCTCACCAAAAGAACCCAAAAATTGGGGTTGTAACATCCTTCCCCTCTTATAGGAATGTTGCCCCCAAACTTCCACCAGGCACACAAACAAATAGGATAAGCCTTTCATATGTCCATCATGGCTCCCATGTAGCCTCACCCTTTCCATGGTGCTTCCCAAAAACCTTCATCATCTCATACTCTTCCATCTGAGTTTTCTCTCACCTTGGTATATCGTACCCTCATAGGTGACTCAGGACATTTTAGCCTCTCATAAAGTTGAATAGGTTCAGGGCTCAGCACATGGCTTGAGTACCTCGCATAGTGCTCTAGATCAGACTCATGGAACACATAATACATCATGTTATCCTAAGGGGTAAGGCTAAACATAACCATCTCCACCAATCCATATCAAATGGACCTATATATCAGGGACTCAACTTTCTCAATTGTAGTTTAGAGGGGTCATATTTACACATCGCATATTCTCCCACAGTGAACTGCACATCAGTCTGCTTTGCATCAGCTCATGACACATCACCCCTGGGTTTTCTCAACCATCGCATGATCAAAGCGACTTCAACTGCACACATTGTGGTCTTTTTCTGATCTTCATGAGGTTCCCTCACCAACATCATATTAATGAAGTGGTGACCAACACAACCTCCCTTAGAAAGCTTCTTTACATCCCGATACTGGCTATGGTGGTTATCATCACATCTTACAAAGGACAAGAACTGTCTCCATGTATCACCTTGAACGAGCACACATGCTCTCATCAGACCCTCTATTCTGGATCATACTAACCATTAGTTAGGGGTGATAACCTATACTAATATCCAGTTCCTCATGTACCTACTTCCACCATACGGAAGTGGATCTTTAGGTCACACTCAAGGACCTTTGAACTCGCCTTATGGTGTAGTTGAACCATCTCTCTCTTTTACATGTAGCTCAACTGGATCTGTCCCTTGATAGTATTCTTGCTTTCTCATGTCATCTAGGTAAGGTGATCTACCATAACCCATATTACATCTTGAGATTCCTTGGTCCATGGGAAACTTACTACACATCCATAGTGATAATCTCCCATTCCCTCTCGGGGACTATTTATGCTCTATATCCATCTTATGGGTTATTGTTGTTCATCCTTCACCTCCTAGCTTGCATGGAGACAAGCCACGTGCAACTTCATCTTAGGCATCAAAGTCTTGCTACCACTTATAATCTTAGCAGTACCATGGTGTATGGTGATCTTAAAATCATTATCTCATGTATGTCATGATTCCTCAAGATTGATTCCTCAGAAACCATAAACCACTCTAGTCAGGGTTTCATCACCTTCTTTTCCAGAGAAGTGCATCTGGGGTTCTACAACCATCCTTTTTTTGCATCAAGACCTAGGTTGGCTAACCAAACAACCACTAACTTGATCAACAGATCTCGTTACATATGAGTGTTAGCCAAGCATATCTCCTTTTTCAAACTTAGGGTTAACCTAACAACCTCTTCTAGCCTCTAGCTAAACTAGGCAGTTGCATCTCAAACAGAGCACCCATTACCACCTCACGTCCGTATGTGTAAGGTAATGTTGAAGACATACACCTCCATGTATTCCTCTTATCATCTCATCTCAAACTCTAAGTCTATCTTCATCAAGAAACTCTGATCTCATCCTCTTAGTTATCAAACTCAACATTTTATCATTCATAGCTCATGATAAAAACATCCTCATAAGATGACTACCTTATTTATCTTAATGTTTGTAAACCATACATGTATCGTTCACTTCACAAGGGTATGTTATCATCTCTATCCTCATACCTCATGGCAATGTTCCAACTCACATCATCTTCATCCTTAGTGTATGGCATGCGTATTGTCCTATCTCTCACTCCCATAACAAGAGGAAATAAGCATTTGGCTACAGTCCAAATACAGAGTTCTTCCCATTCTAAGAGTAGAGATGGTACATCCCACCTTACCAATACACCTTCGAATCTAAGTTGAAATGTGCAACATATGTCTCTACATTAGGATCATCTTGATATCAAAGTTACTTCCATGGAAGACTGGTCTCGAACCTACTTGGGTCCACACACAATCCTTGGTCATCTCCTCTAGGTCTATAGGGTGCTGGGATTTTTGGGGTCATCCCACTTCCATTATGCATCCATAGAGTGCCCTCTTCATTTCCCCTTTGGGTCCCATGAGTTCATGAAGGTTATCAATCTCCTAACCCATGGCCCTCAGACAATGATAGTTGTTACCTCATGACCCTATGGTCATGTGAAACTAGGGAATTAGGCAACTCCTACTTCCATCGGTCTTATCATTACCTGACCCTAGGATAGACTTAGGATTCTAATATAGTACGTGTACAACATAGAACCTTACCTAAGTCTCCATCATTTCTCTCTGCATTCCTGGGATGACATTGATCCCTTTCATAGGGGTCATGGTGACCTGCCTACTTTGGTCAGACCCCATATCGGTTACCTCCATGGTAACACATCCACATGCACGTAGAGATGATTATTTATGGGTCTACATGTTCATTCTCATACTATGTACTTTTCACTTAGCTTCTCAAGATCCTATGAGACCTCTTTAGGTTACTCAAAACCAACAAAAATTGGTATACATCCTAAAAAAGGGTCCCTCTCCCAGGATGGGAGGAAACTACATCTTGATAATAAAGGTCACAAACATCCTTATGTCTAGGGTTTACATCCACATGAGCATGCTTAGCCTTAGCAAGCTACCCCTAGTAGACCATGCTAGGTCATACTTGTTCTCATTCCTCAACATTGGATCAAGATCATACCTTCCCATGTCACCAACTTAGTGGTGAGGGGTTCATCAAACATACATTAAACTTAAGGGGTTTCCCTTTCCTATAAACATGAGAAGTGCCATGCTCAAATCTATAGAAACTCAAATCTCATCATGAGTAGCAGGTGAACCACTTCCCCTCTTAGGCCTAGGAACCCTAGGTTCACTTTTTAGATGTCCAACTTCATGCTCAACCTTTCAACCACGAACGAAGCATGTGCAAGGTATGACATGCACGTCCTATTATCATTCCACTTGAACAACACTTTAGAGTGGAGTCCTCCTCAAGGACAACCAACTAGGTATAAGGCCTCACAACTTGTTACTAAACCCCTTCATGGTCTAAGGAACTCTTCTTCTTAACCCTAGAAGTTGAACACCTATACCATAGGCACATAGGTACCAGTAGCCCCATTCTCCCTGTAGGGTTTGATTCCTATAAAGGCAACCAAGATATCATCAGCCTCCAGGGATCAAGCATGAGGCAACTGCTATCATCCACTTAGGTCGCATCATCCTCAACTCTCCATTGTTCCTCAAATATCGGATTCTAAGCTTACAATCTTCTTTCATCGGTTCTTCGCTCTTTCTCTAGAGCTAGCCCTACAAATAGCCTTACTACTAGAGGTCCTCTTTCCATGAAGGTGAATCAAGCTCACAAGCATACCCCTACATGGGTGAAGCCTCTGTTCAAACTTCTATTCACTCAAGATTATCCATAGCTCTTTATGCTCATCTCATAAGCTACCCGTCATGCCCTTCTAGCCTCAGTTTTAACCTACTGTCACTATTGAAGTACCCTAGGTGCATACTATACCATGCTCATATAAGCTCATAGGGTTTCTGTAGGTCTTCACTAACCTTATGATTGAAGGAGCTATCCTTCACTCTAACATGCATGACCCTTTCTAGGGTTTGGTTGCCAAAGGTACTAGGTCATCCAACCTCACATGGCCCATATCGTCATGGACATCCCAAAATCATGTCCACCCTCACTTCTGGTCTACCATGACATCTACTCATTGTGTCATCTCTCTCTCTAACCTTCACTTTAGGGTTAGGGTTAGCATCATCCTCAGAGGATGTACCAGGTCTCTACCTTTAATGGAGATCTCTGCCTCTGAGACAAACTATCTCTACTCATCCTCCTGACAAGAAGGTCTAGCCTTAGGTCTCTTCTGAGGGCATGACAACATATGTCATATGACCTAAGCATGCAACTATTCTTTAGTTTATTCTTTAACTATTAAGCTTATGTCCATGACATCTTATTTACATACTTTTCATTAATTTGGTGGAGGATTTCTTAAACCTTATCAACTTTACCCATTCCTCAAGAGGGTGAGAGAGAAAACCCTAATCCTTAAAGTCCTTAATAGAATTTGAGTTGAGATGGGATGAACAAGATGAGAGAGTCCTAAAGGTATCTTATTTCGAGTGAAATCTTGAGACATTGGCCAGGAAGTCACACCAAAGAAATCCTTTTATTCAAAGCAAATCATATCATTATTTTTTCAAATATCTTTAATTAGAGAAATTACATTTCTCACCAAAAGAACCTAAAAATTGCGGTTGTAACAGGGAGTCTGGAAAATCTATGGATAGGTTCAACTGAACCCCTCCACTGACTCCTCCTTTGCTTAAAAAACCAAAAACACCAGTAGAACCTGAGCCAAGAGAATTGGTCGAACAAGCAGAAGAACAGACAATATGGGAAAGGATAAAGGCTTCGTCATCTACGGCCCCGAAAGGACCCATCAAAAGGTAAGCCATCAATGTGGGAAACTACAAGATAGATCATGGACTTATTGCCTTAGTTAAATCTCAAGTGTTCCATGGCCATCCTTCTAAAGATCCAATGACGCATATCAGCAATTTCATGGAGAACTATGATATGGTCAAGATAGATAGGGTCCTAGCTACTATAATATATATTAAGCTTTTTTCATCTTCACTGGCAGATAGTGCAAAGTCATGGTTCAACAATCTTGATGATGAGATCATCAAGTCATGGTATCATATGATATATGCATTCTTAGAGTCCTATTTCCCTCCACAAAAGATGAATGACCTAGTGAAGAAGATTCACAACTTCTGACAACAAGATGATGAGTCATATTCAGAGGCATGGAAGAGTTTTCAGAATATGTTGAGAAAGGTGCCTTATCATGGCATTGATTTACTGGAGCAAGACAAGATCTTCTGTTATGTCCTACACAAAGGGGAGAGAACAACTCTTGACAGTGTAGGAGTAGGTTTCTTCCTCAACAACAAGCCTGGTCGTTGCCATCAAATCCTCAAGAACATGTCTAAAACCCAGTCATGGGGAGAAGAAAGAGAGCTACGGGCAACGATCAAGAGTGTCGGGAAATCCAAGGTGATATCTATTTTAAATAAGAAGTTGGATCTGATTCTAAGAAGCAATGCGCTACATATAGATTTCTTGTTGAGGAAGACAAAGAAGAGTGCAACTATGTGCACCAGGGGCAATACATAAACAATGACTATTCTTGGAGGAAGGATTCCAAATTATCTTGGAAGGATCCTAACAACTTCTAACAAGATCCATCAATGGTGCAGCAGCAACATCCTAAGCCACAACAGTATGGTGACCAAGCACAATATCAACCAGAGCCATAGAAAATTGACTGGATCGAAGAAATATTGGGAAAGCTGGTGAGTCATAATGAGTTGTATATTGCACAAACTCAAAGGGATCTTTCGAATCAAGGGGTACGTATTCATAGCATAGAGACACAGATCTCTCAAATGGCAGCAGATGTGAGTGCACTAAAGTAACCAACCCAACAAGGATTTTCAATGAACACCAATGTACCTTCTAAGAATTAGCATGTAAAAGTCGTTCTACTTTGCAGTGGCAAGAAGCTACAGAATGATGCATCACACGGTGCACGTATAGAAGAAGCTACAAATCAAACTATACCAATGTCAGCACAGGAGAAGACTATAGAGGAGCAAGTTGTTGAAGTTGTGGGTAATAAAACTCAGGCTTACAACTCGCCTCACCAGAGGGCACCTGTGGTTCCTGTGCCCTTTCTGAATAGTTTGAAGGAGACTAAGATGGACTAATGGTTCAAGAAATTTCTAGATAATGTTTTAAAGTTATCTGTGAACATTTTCCTTGATAAATGCTATTGAGTAGATACCGTCTTATGGGAAGTTTTTGAAGGATGTAATTACAAAGAAGAGAATGATACTGGAGTTTGATTTCATGGTTCTGAAAGAGAAGGTTAGTGTTTTAATTTTGGGGACACTATATCCTAAAAGATTGGATCCAATATGCTTCAATATCCCATTCTTCATAGGAAAGACAAATTTTAGAGAGACTTTATGTGATTTAGGGGTGAGTATAAATTTGATGCCCTTATCTACCTTCAAGAAGCTCAGACTTAAGGAATCTAGGAAGAGCATCATGACAATACAGTTGGTAGACAACTCAGTACTTAATCCATATGGTATATGCGAGGATGTCCTAGTGAAATTGGATAGGTTCATCTTTCCTACATATTTTGTAGTGATGGAAATGCAGGATGACCATGGCAATGAGCTTCTACTTCGAAGACCATTTCAAGCCACTGTAGACATGATACTTGAGATGGGCAGAGGACATATAACTATGGGAATCCAAGATCACAGGTTCAAGATGAAGATGCCAGATCACTCTCAAACCATGGGAGATAAGGTGCAATGCAACATGCTTCAGCACGTGGGAAGTAAGTTTTCTCTATTTCTAGGGAAGTCGTTCCTGGATATGGCCCATGTTATGACTAAAGTAGAAAGAGGTACTCTAGCAGTGGACATCCTATAAAATACAAAGGTGATCTCGCTGATTCAAGCAATGCGCTACCCGAAATATGAGGGAGAGGAGTATGACCCTATTGCCGTAGAAGAAGCCATAGCTGATTTTGTGATACAGTTATCACCCAAGCTACCCTTAGAAGCATGCTTTATGAATAGAATGGAGGACAGCATCTGCAACAACTATCTAGAGGAGTGTGTTTTGATGTTGAACGAAGTACCTTGCTACTATGCAAGATGCTTTGAAGACCTTGGACCACCACCTCCGCCATTGGTCCCATCTCTATTGGGTCCGTCGGACTTGGAGCTGAAGCCATTATCGTCGCACCTGAAGTATGTCTTCTTATCTGTAGAGGAAAAGCTCCCAATGATCATATCATCTTCTTTAAGTGGTGCAGATGAAGGAAAGCTACTCACTGTGCTGAAAAACCATCGAGTTGCAATTGGGTGGTCCATAGCTGACATTAAAGGGATCTCTCCAACCTTGTGCCAATACAAGTTTTAGCTTGAAGAAGGAGAAAAAGCAATTGTCCAACCTAAAAGTTGTCTCAATCCTATTATGACTGAGGTGGTGAAGAAGGAAGTCATCAAGCTTCTATCGGTAGGTATAATCTATGCAATTTCTGATTCAACGTGGGTTAGTCCTACCCAGGTAGTTCCTAAGAAAGGGGGGATCACAATCACTACTAATACAGCTAATGAATTAATTTCCACTAGGCTAGTGACGGCATGAGTGTGTCCATAGATTATCACCAATTAAATGCAGCCACCCTTAAAGATCATTTCCCTTCAACTTTTATTGATCAAATCTTGGAATGATTATCTGGTCATTCGTACTTTTATTTTCTTGGTGGGTATTTTGGGTATAATCAAATTTCCATAGAGCCTAAAGATCAAGAGAAATCTACTTTCACTTGCCCTTATGGCACATTCGCATACTGACAGATGTCTTTCGGTCTTTGTAACGCCCCTGCTACGTTTCAACGTTGTATGCTCGTTTTTTTTCTGACATGGTAGAGTGGTTCTTAGAGGTTTTTATGGAGGATTTTTTTGTATATGGGGAATCTTTTAATGATTTCCTATATAACCTTGATAGGGTGCTACAGAGATGTGAGGACACTCACCTAGTTCTAAACTAGGAGAAGTGTCACATGATTGTGAGTGAAGGGATTGTTCTTGGACACAAGGGGTCCAATAAAGGCATGGAAGTAGATCTATTAAAGATTGAAGTCATCTCCACACTACCTCCACCGACATCAGTGAAAGGAGTAAGGAGATTTTTAGGACACGCTGGATTCTACTGTCTTTTTATCAAGGATTTCTCAAAAATTGTCAAATCATTGTCTAAACTTTTAGAGAAAGATGTTGAGTTTTCCTTTGATGAGAATTGTTTAAAAGCTTTTAAAATCCTGAAACAAAAATGGGTTTCCACACCTATCGTGTGGGTGCCTGATTGGAGCCTTCCTTTCGAGATGATGTGTGATGCATCAGATTATACAGTTGGAGCTGTGTTGGGTCAAAGCAGAGACAAGACTCCAACTGTCATATATTATGCGTCAAAGACTTTGAATGATGCATAGATGAATTACATTACTACTTGAAAAGAACTGTTAGCAGTAGTGTTTACTTTTGAAAAATTCCGCCAATACCTAGTTGGAACTAAAGTGATAGTTTGGACTGACCATGCTGCCATCAAATATGTGCTATAAAAGAATGATGCCAAACCCAGATTGATTAGGTGGATTCTTTTGCTTTAGGAATTTGGCATTAAAATTAGAGACAAGGTAGGGGTAGAGAATGTCATAGTTTATCATTTTTCTAGGTTAGAAAGGGTAGATGAAAAAGATGTAGCCATCCCCATTATTGAGGAATTCCTAGATGAAAAATTGTTTGTAATTAAAATTAAAGATCCTTTGTTTGTAGATATTGTTAATTACCTAGCTTGTAAGGAAATGCATGTACATTGGGGATACCAGGAGAAAAAATGACTTTTCCACTAATTGAAGTTTTATATTTGGGATGACCTGATTCATCTTAAATAATGTAGGGATGGGCTTTTAAGAAGATATGTACCTAAATGTGAGGTAGAGAGCATGTTGTCACACTGTCACTCTCTACCCATGAGTGGGCACCATGCTAGCTCTAGGACTATGGACAAAGTCTTAGAGAGTGAGTTTTATTGGCCTACCTTATTCAAAGATGCTCACAACTTTGTTCGTCATTGTGATGCATGTCAATGTGTAGGTAATATCTATAAGCAACATGAGATGCCCTTAAATGTGTTTTAGGAGGTTGAGGCTTTTGATCTTTGGGTTATAAATTTTATGGGCCCATTTGTGTTGTCTAATTCCAATCTTTATATATTACTTGTGATCGATTATGTGTCTAAGTGGGTGGAAGCAATTCCATCCCCCATCAATGAGTTTGTGAAAGAATACATCTTCTACAGGTTTGGTGTCCCCCACCTAATTATTAGTGATGGTGGATCGCACTTCACTAATAGGTAGTTTTGAGATTTACTTAGAAAATATGGGGTGAAGCACCGAGTGGGTACTCCATATCACCCACAAACTCAAGGTTAGGTTGAGGTATCCAATAGAGAAGTGAATAAATTTTGGAAAGGAAGGTCTCAACCAATAGGATGAACTAGAGTTATGTGTTAAGTGATGCTCTTTGGGCTTATATAATAGCCTACAATTCCCCAATAGGAGCAATACATTTTAGGTTGATCTATGGTTGTGCATGCTATCTACCCATAGAGCTTGAGCATAAGGCTAAATGGGCTATGAAGAAGCTGAATTTCAACATAGATGAAGCGGGTAGAAATAGGCTTTTAGAGCTTAATGAATTATATGAGCTTAGGATGGATGCTTACGAAAGCTCTAGGATATATAAGGAAAGTACTAAGAAAATTCATGATAGCCACATTCTAAATAGGGTGTTTCTCCCTGGTCAGAAAGTCTTCCCTTTCAATTCTAGGCTTAGGATGCATTCGGGTAAGCTAAGGTCCAAGTGGAGTGGACTATTTGTGATTGAAAAAGACTTTCCCCATGGTGTTGTGAACATTGTAGATGAGAACATGGAATTCCATGTTAAAGGCTAAAAATTAAAGCACTATTTTGGAGGGGAGGTAGAACCACGAATATAGGAGGTGCAACTTTGCACAGTTTCAAATATTCTTTCTCTAAGGACCATCTAGTCTAGGATTCTAAACAATGATGCTTGTTTGGAGGCAACCCAACCTTCATTTTTCTTCTATTCATGTGCATTTTTGCATTGTAGTTGTCTTAGCATTTTTTATTTTTGTTTTAAAAATGGTACCGTAGCTCATGTGTGGAGTGTGCATAACTTCCTACAGGTCGATTCTACCAAGTTCAAAGTCGATAGTACTGAGATTACATCAATGAGGCACGTACACCAAAATGCCAGACTCAGTAGTATCGACTCTCCTAGTCAGTACTACTGAGTCTCTGAAGATTTTCGATTGTTAACTGATAAGTTCTCTGTGGTATCGACGTACAAGTTGGTACCGCTGACTTTTTGGCGCACCCAGAATTGAAACATCGTGATGAAATATTCAAAAGTACCAAGTTAAAATTGCCAACTTGATACTACTAACATTCCAGTCGGTAGTACGGATGCATGATGTCAGCAATCTGGGGTTGCTCATTTCAATGGTAGATGCAAGCTTCATCACACGGTCGGTAGCAGTGATCCTTGGCTCAAGTCAGTACTACCAAAATGGACTCGGTACCACCAACTCCATGTGATCTGTTCTCTATACATCATCAAACATCAATCATCGATACAACCAAGCCACAGATTCATGCCTGCAACTCGGTACTACCGACACAAAAGATGGTAGTACTGACTCTACCCGATTCAGCTATACAAGGAGTGGTTAACCCATTTTCTTTACACCACCTCCTCCACTCTTCCTAGAACTCAAAGTAGAGCTATACTGGGCACCAAAGATTTTCACTGAGCCAACAATCTTCACCGAGCTTCTCTTTCCCAATCCTTTTTCTTGCATTGGCATCATGGTGCCAAGGAGACGTCCCTATACGTCAGCGGATCAAGGTGAGTTGATCCCTTGACCAACCCACATCCAAGATCTATCTTCAAAGATTAGAAAGCCCTATGAAGAGTTGCAGACAAGGCTGAGCATTCCAACATGATATGGCGATCCCACATTGATCGAAAGGGCGGGCTTTACTGATAACATGTGATGGGTATGTCAGAAGCAATTCATGGAGGGGGATAATCCTTTCTTCAACTACTGGCAAACTTACCCAGATCTCACCTTGGAATTCTTATCATTGCTAGATGTTCTCGTCACCCCCAAGCATAAGTTAGGAGGCAAATGGTGGGAAGGCAAATTCAACTTCTACCTCTTCAACAAAAACTATTTCATCACTCTGAGGGCCTTCAACAACATCTTCAACTGGGCTCATGTCCCAGAACGCTCATCCCTTTCTGACTTTGACTACGACTTGTCTTGGGAGAAGTTGACTGAGGTGTCAGTGGGATTTCGTATAAACTGGCATATCAATTCTATTACCAATATTGAGCACCCTTTTGCTCAAATCCTTCACCACCTTTGCACCAACACTATTTTTTCTCATTCCGGACAAGCTCAAGGGAAGGTTCAAAAGGTGGATCTCTACTTTCTCTACATTCTACTGGAAGGGAGACTGTCAACTTTGGAGTCTTCCTTCTACTCTACATGATCTCTATGCGGTGCAATGCGACAAGAAAGGTGTCTATTTTATTTGGGGGTCTCATCACCCCCATTGCACTACATTTGTGCCTTGATTTGTCCACCCTTGCACAATTGGTGGATACAATGAAGTTGGACCTCCTGCACTTCCGCAAGGCACACCTGCTTACCTTCCACCACAATGTGCTCTATGCGCATTGCACGCGTCGAGGACTGTTTTGGGAATGGAGCCTCCCCAATCCTATCTTCAACTTGCATGGGGTGAACCATCTCCAATGGCCACTGAATGAGGGGGTGTAGAAGATCCACCCAGGATAGAAGCTTAGATCGACAACGAGGAGCAAAGCGGTGATGACTCTGATGATGTTGAGGAGGTAGAGCCCACCATCCCCATCACTAGGAGAGAGGTCCCACGCAAACGGGCTTGCACCTACGCTGCCTCGACTTCCTCTACCCCACCCTATTCCCAGGAGGAGCAAGACCCGTACAACATGGCGGGTATGTATACCATGTTGTATAAGATCCAGACTGGATAGTAGCAGCATCAGGCGATGTTGGCCGGTGTACAGGACATTCAAGGAAGGTTGTACCAAAACCAACAGGCGATTTACGAGAATGAACACCTTCTCTTAGACAACCAAGAGAATGTTCACATGCGCCTGTACCATATGGAGCAGTAGCAACAACCCTTCTTCGACCATTATTGGAAACAAGGATACTTTAGAGGGTACCCGTAGCCACAGTTGATGCCACCGCCTGATCTACCTTTTTAGGGGATTTTTCCTCCTCAGTGCCCCAACATGCCTTAGCCACCTCCATTTTGAGCAATGGTACTGCTATTCCACCGCTTGAGTGCGAGTATTGACTATGTGGACATAGTCATATTCAAGCTTAGGGGGGGGTTGGAACAACATTCTATCTTTGTTTTTATTTTTTATTTTTATTTTTTAGTTGTTTGTTTTAGTTTTAGTTGTACAAGTGTAGGATCCACGTCTATCTAGTGTAATTGTAGAGTAGTAAATGCATGGTTTTGTTTTCAAATAGATTGTACTCTCTGTTTTGTTGCATTAAAAAGGTCATATCCTTAAAAGCTTAAACTACAAAATCTTTCTTTAAAATCACTTGAGGAAGTGTTTGAACTATTCAGCATTATGACTTAGGACATATATATAAGTCTGAATCAACTCGGGAATGTGAATGATGAAAATTTGAGCCTAAACTGACCAAACCATAACGAGATCTTAAATGAAAATATAAGAAATAAACCTTTAGATGACACCCTGAACATAGGTCAATTAAGAGGGACATATCATAATATAATGACAGGCATTGTCTCTTAGTTGTGTGATTCCATTTGTTTCACATTCATTTTTGACTCACCACCTCAAGATTAATGAGTACTCCAAGTTATTTTCTTTAATTTCATTACATGGCATGATAGGAACCTAATAGTTAGTTTGCTTGCATTTGAAAAAAGAAAGAAAAACATTGCATTTGTATGCATTAATGATTTGAGTGCATACTTTCTTAGCCTACATAACACAGTTCATGTAGTTGCATAATTTAAAAATTGCATGCATATTTACCTAAACATGTGGATTTTAATTTCAAGTTATGAATCTAAAATGCGGGGATATACCTCCTAAAAAAATCATGAAAGCAAGAAGCATAAAAAGTTGTCTTGCTAGAGAAAAAAAGAAGAAGAAATTTGTTCAAAAGAAACAAGGAGAAAGTATATCTTTCATGTTTGTTTTTGTGATGATTTAATCCACATGTGCATTCTTTTGAGTTATAAAACAATCTCAACTCGTTCATACATGCATTATTTCATTAAAAAAAAGTAGGCATTAGGATTCATGCATGGCATTCTTTTCATCCATATAGGTTCATTATTCTCTATGCATAAATAGGTTGGATGTGCTTATGAATTTTCATTTTCCACCCATCTTGAATCATTAATTGCTCTTATTGGTAGGCCACTCTAATGATTTATCTCCTCATTCATGCTTATATGAATATATGCTTCTACATAGTTGGTAGTTAGGAAAGAGCAATTTAGTGTAGGGAATCACACAATACACCAAGCAAATGTCTGAGTAATTATGATGTTAAGTGCTTTCTTGATAGTGTCATTGACTAAAAGGTGGACATCTTTTAATGGAATGTTTTGGTCACTTTAGAGCAGTTATCAGTTCAGTGGTCAGTGAAGGCTGGTTTAGGGTTTGATAGGTGGATATGATTAAGAAAGGAATGTATGTGTTATGTCCTTTTGTTGACTTTTGTCAAGCAGATATGAGAGAATGTTGCTTGAGGTCGAGCAACATTTAAGCTTAGGGGGGTTTGATGTGTGTGTTTTTAGTCATTATTATAGGCACATTTTTCCTTGATTTCATGTGTAGATTAGCCATTTATTTGATTTATTATGCATGGAATGTCATAGATGGCATGTTTCTATTGAATGCATCAAATTATATGATTTTAACTATTTTGTGTAATATTTTACGCATCCCAAGTACTTATGTTATTTTTGTGCAATTTCAGGTACAAGGAAGTTCCACAGACTCAGTGTTACATACCTGGTAACACTCAGTGGTACTGACATGACGTCAGTGATGGACCCGAAACTTGCCCAGAATTGGTGCTACTGACAGCCAAAGTCAGTGGTATCAAAACATCATCAATAAATCCAACCATGATTCGAGAAAACTCAATGCTACCGAGTTTCCAACTCGGTACTTCTGAGTTGACATCAGGGACGTGGTTCAAAAATCACAAAACTCGGTGCTATCAAGTCCAATCGATAGTACTGACACGATCGAGATCACACGACTAAACCCAAGTGACTTGGTACAACCGACTCACCTAGTCGGTACTACTGAGTCTGCCCGATTAGTCCATCTGCAAATTTCATTCCAATCCAACGGTAGTTGTTATTTCGTACCCTAAGTGCCTTTTATGACTTAGGGGGATGATGGCCAGACCAGGAGAGACAGTCGTTTCCATTGCACGACAATCAGAGAGGGAGAAGAGAAGAATTGAGGACCGAAAGCTGCATCTGAGAAGATCTGAGCACCTCCAAAGGACGGTTCTAGAGTCGAAAGAGAAGGGAACGCGCGTATGATGGAGGGGTAGAGATTTAGGGGTTACTTCAGTTTCCTAATGTTTCCCATGTTTTTCTTCTTCCTTTCCATGTATTCATCAATGAAAATCATGCAAGGCTAAAAACCTTTATTCCTTAGGATTCGAGAGTAGCCCGGATATACACTGTAATTGATTTCTATGCATTAGTATCAATTTTATCTCTTTGACTGGATATAAATCTATGAAAGCTTTGTGTTCTATTTGTACTTGATCACCATAAGTGTATTAATAAACATTTAGTCATCTCGGGAGAGGGATTAAGGGTTGAAAAGCATAGATTTACCGATGTACTATGTCCTTTGGGAAAAGTGGAGTGTAAATAGGAGGAGTAACCCACAAAATAATCATAAAGCATCTAACTAATCAACCAATAACTGTGGAAGAGGGATTGGCATTAGATTAGGTAGTGAATTACACTACGAGAGCAGGTAATTCTAGCTACATGCTCCTTATCCAGGGATTGAGATAATAGATATTAGTGTGTGAGGTTAATTATTTATTTTATCTATGGTGAAACCATTTTCCTAAGGAATTCATTCCATCTCTGATTAATTCAAACCTTTAATTCATTTTGTTTCTACGCTAGTTTTGTAACTCAAACCAATTCAACCATTTACAACCAGCCTAGTTGATTAGATTGTAGCTAGTAGTAGTCTACTGGAGAAATGCTTCCCCGTGTTCAACTCAGGCCTCACAAGGCCTTATTACTTTGATACATTCACTTGTGTATTATGCACAGTAAACTCATGTCATCGACCGAGAAAAGTTCTAAAAACTTCACATTTAACAAACATTTTAGTCGTTGCAACCTAACTACTTTCTACCTAATAGCTAGTTAAGCACTATGAATACTCTAAACACTCTCTACAACATCCCTAATCATTTGTAAACCATTCTTATAAATAGGAGAGGCCTTAGGACACCCACATAATCACTTGCATACACAATACACAAGCTACACTTGAGCATTCACTATTGAAAGCAACAAAGGTAAGATTCACTTGCTATCTTCTTCCTTGTGCTCTAGAGTTGTGTCCTATAGCTACAATCTCCTAGCCACCACATATATCCACGTCCATCTTTAAGTGGATAGGAGATCTAAACACAAGGTGGTGAAGGCTTCTCCAAGGTTGCTTGAGGTTACTTCAAGAAGGTTGCTTCAAGAAGGTTGAGGCTACTTTAAGGTGAAGGCTAGTTCGAGTGGAAGGTGATTGTATTTTGTTGTAAAATCCTTATGATATCTTTCATGTGTGTGGGGGGATAGGAAGTGTGTACCAGGCGGTACATGTAAGTTATGTGTACCTCCCATTAAAATGAGATATATGAAATCCGCTAAATAAATCCAACCATAGACATTGAATCAACATTATTTAGATTAGATGTGTTCAAAAAATCACAACCACATCTCACATGTATCATGAGATATAGCAACATATCATCCAATCTTTTTCAAGTTATGAATTTAGATGATATTTTTTACACATATTATCTAAGGGTATACATCGCATATGTAAGATTAGATTATTTTGTAGAGTGGTGCAACCATCAAAAACAAAGGTGGGTACATGCAATACATGTACTGAGGTAGACAATTCTTTTAGTCTTATGGATGTTATGTATACCCTTTATATAAGATTTGTATTAAAAAGTACTATAATTTCATATTAATAGATCATCAAATAAAAGAATATGTAAATATTTTCTAATCAATGATAAGTTGTAGAAATTATAGAAATCGTTGAATGACATATGTTATATCTAATGATCCATATTGTTGACCTAGAGGTTATACAGTGTCCATATTTTGATAATGACTTAACCATTCCATTCATGTGTATCTAATATGTGTATTCAAGATTGATTTCAGGTGTTAGGTACATGAAAAGGATCAAATTTCTCAAGCCCTAATTTGCTCAAGTTCAAGTCAAAAGCTATACAAGTGTGCTTTTTATGAAATCCATGTAAATGACCTTAGAAGATTTTTATAATCATTTGTATTGATGATATGACTTGTAACTAAGATGAGAAAATTGATTGGGACACTTTACACCAAGTTTTAATCACTTTTGATGCACTTTAGAAAATCGATCACAGGTTGTTGATCGGTCGAGTTACAATCTCGACAGATCCACTGGATCCATTTTCTGGAGAGTGCATCGGTCGAGTTGTGCATTCACAGAACTCGATCGATCGGGTTACTGACCAAACACAACTTTCATTGGTCGGTCGAGTTTCCTCAGGACAAACTCGACCAATGGTTTGAAAATTGGGTTTGTCTTTTACCCAATCGTTCGAGTTACCTTTATTGAAACTCAACCGAATGCACTGTACGAAAATTGCAGAAAAAGTGATTGTGACCATTGGTGACTTGTTTGGGTGAAAATAGATCTATTGTCTTTGCAAAAATGGCTATAATTTGACCCTAAGTGTTCCCAAACTCAAAGGGGCACCCCCATCTATAAATAGGACCACCTGGAGTTCATTCCAAGGTTGCTCATTCCATATATGCCTGGTTCTTGCTTAGCTGAGAGTGTTGCACACCTTTAAGCCCCTTTCTCTCTCTACCTTCAAGTCAAATCTGTGAATATGAGTTAGTTAGGATCTATTGTAAGAGCGCTACCTCTTATATCCATGTAAAGCTCTCCACCTCCATCTTCCTACCCCCTTTCCTATTAAAGAAAAGGTTGAAGATCTTCTCCAAGTGAAGGAGAAGGAGTTGTTGTTCTTCAAGGTTGAAGAAAGCATGGTGTTCTATATCTCTGAGTGAAGGAGATAGGCAAGGTGGACGTTTAAGAAGGATAGGTAATTTCTTGAAGGCCAAAGACTTGAAGGTGGAGTGGGTAAGTCCTTGTTGAAGGATGAAGACTCCCTGGTTCAAGTAGGTAAGTTCCTTCGGTAGGTTGAAGATCCTTGCTTGAGGTATTAAGTCCTAGGATGAATGTGTTTTTGTCTTGTAATCTTAAGAATGAATATAAGAGCATCAAGATTGCAAAGTCCTAGAGCCTAACCACCTCAAGGTAGTGGACTGACTCACTTCTAGTTTGAAGTGTGGAACTACTCTAAACCACTTTGTCCAAGTGTATGTTCTTCCTTGTCTCTCACCCTTGCTATGCATATTAGTTAGAATCTCAAATTGGTTGTATGTATAAGTTTCTGCACTTAATATAATTTGGTGGTCTAATTTGTTTTGTGAGATTTTTGAAGCTCTATTCACCCCCCCCCCGCCCTGAGAGCCCTTGATCCAACAAGTGGTATCATAGCAGGTCTTCTCCAAGCTACTTCCACAAGTAGGAAAATATGGGTGATTTAGAACTTGGATCTCTCAACTTGGAGGGAAGCTTCTCCATGCGACCTTCGTTCTTCGACGGCACCAACTTCCTATATTGGAAGAGAAGAATGCAATTCTATCTCCAAGTAGAAAGCTATGAAATGTGGAAGGTGGTGCATCTAAAGTATGAAAATCCAAAGGGGGAAATCTCCACGTGGACGTAAGCCCAAATGAAGCAAGCTCAGCTCAATGCCAAAGTCGTGAGCATCATTTATGCAGCCCTCACCCCATATGAGTTTAACCAGATCTCTTCTCGGGACACTCCACATGAAATTTGAAACAACCTATGTGTCACCTATGAAGGAACGAAGCAAGTGAAGGAAGCCAAAATCTACATGCTTGGTGGTCTACTTGAGAACTTCAAGATGGGCAAGAATGAAAGAGTGGTGGACATGTACACAAGGCTTAATGTGATCATCAATGGATTGGCAGCCCTTGGTAGTGTGATGGACAAAGGCACAATCAACTCAAATATCTTAAGATCTCTTCCAAAGAGATGGGAGCACAAGGTTACATCCATTGAAGAAGTGTACAAGCTTAGTGAATTGTCAATCGAGGAGCTGGTTGGCAACCTTCAAGCTCATGAGCCAAGGCTTGATAATCAAGAAGAAGAAGAAAAGAGAGAAGAGAAGGAGTCCAAGAAGATCAAGGACACAGCCTTCAAAGCTCAAATTGAAGAGATGGTTTTACAGCAACAACTTACACTCAATTCCTCTACTCATTCCTCAAGTGAAGATGAAGGCCCAAATGAGCATGAAGCTAACTACTCCAAGGGAAAACACTTCAAGGGGAAGTCTTCTTCATCAACTCCTAGATGATATGAATATGGCCAAAAAGGCCATTACAAGAGTGACTCCCCAAGGCCAAGAAGAGTAGCCACAAGAAGGACAACGAGTACAAGAAGGAAGGCAAATACAAGAGAAAGGAGAAGAAAGAAAGAAGAAGCAAAGTTGCAGCTCATGCAACTTGGGAGGAGTCTTCCTCAAGTTCTTCTAGCTCTGAAGATGGATAATGCCACCTTTCTCTCATGGCATCTACAAGTGAAGATATAGGTGAGGTAAGTGAGGTAAGTGAAGTCAATTTGCATGATTTGTCCAAAGAAACTCTTATTGATATACTTAATTCTTGTCGGTCATCTTTTACTAAATATAAAGCTGAAAAGAAAAGGTTAGGAAAGATAATAGATGGTCTTTATGCTAAAATTGAGATTCTTGATCAAAATGAAAAGTTCCACCTTGATAGCATTGATTCTTTGCAAGGGAAATTTCTTGATCTTGAGCTCCAATACAATGGAGTAGAGGTTGAGAATGGGGTCTACCTTAATACCATTGCTACTCTTAAGGAAGATAACCAAAAATTCCTAGATGAGATAGATGTTCTTAAAACTGAAAATGTAGAACTTAATCTCATTGATGAAGCTAGGAAGCAAGAAACGCATGCTTATCAAAAGGAAATTCTTTTACTTAAATCTGA
The DNA here is from genome assembly GCA_963693085.1 of Alisma plantago-aquatica. Taxonomy (NCBI): domain Eukaryota; kingdom Viridiplantae; phylum Streptophyta; class Magnoliopsida; order Alismatales; family Alismataceae; genus Alisma; species Alisma plantago-aquatica. The sequence goes on along the minus strand of OY856410.1, from coordinate 66,524,915 downwards.
AAATGCTAAGTTGCTTGCTCAAGTTAATGATCTATCCCCTAGACCTATTTTGCAAAGTAATGAGGTAGCTAGCACTGCTTTAGAACATGATTCTTTTCATACTAAAGCCCTTTGTTTAGAGGTCGACCTATTGCATGTTAGAGATGATCTTTCTAGTTTATCTTCTACTATCATTAACCTTAGTGATGATAATGCTAAGTTAAGATCTTCTTTGCAAAAGTTTCTTACGAGAGAGAAATGCTTTAATTTTGTCCTAGAACACTCTACCAAACAAATTGGCACTAGTAGTTTAGGATATGATGGGACTTCTCCTAGGGTAAGAACAAGAACAAGAGTAAGGATAAGAAGAAGAGTGTGGAACCTTCTTTCTTTCATGGAGAGACTTTTGGCTCTAAGAACCCAATGGTATGTGTTCATTGTAAATGTGATGATCATTACTCTACTTATTGTCCTTACAAGCCAAAGGGGACCAACCCAAAGATGAAATGGGTCCCCAAGCTAACCCCAGATTCCAAAGTTTGAGTTGGGTACTGACATCCTTCTTTCATGCAGGTCAAAAGAAGGTGGATTGTTGATAGTGGCTACTCAAAGCACATGACAGGTGAAATCAGCCATTTCAACAAATTCATGAAAAAGAAAGGAGGATCGGTGACCTTCAGGGACAACAAAAAGGGTAAGGTAATAGGTGAGGGTGATGTAGGCAACGAGCTAAGTATTAAAAATGTTTTGCTAGTTGATGGCCTACATCACAATTTGATAAGTATAAGCCAACTTTGTGATAATGGTTATCTTGTTTTATTTACTTATTTAGAATGTTTGCTTCTAGATTCCCTCACTTACAATGGTATATATAAGGGAACTAGAAATGGTAATCTTTATGTTATTTTGCTTGATGCTCTAAAGCCTGTACCTGATAGATGCTTGGTTGTGGATAAAAATGATATTTCTCTTTGGCATCGTCGGTTGGATAAGGTGAATATGCATCAAATGAAGAAATTGAGAAAAAAGGAATTGGTTCGGGGACTTCCCAAATTGGATTTTAAAAAGGATGAGGAATGCCAACCTTGTACACAAGGCAAGTAAACCAAGTCCTCCTTCATATCCAAAGAAGTCCTTAGTACCAAAAGATCTCTTGACCTTATTCATATTGATCTATTCAGAACTATGAGAACTCAAACGCTTCGTGGTTCCAAGTATTGTCTTGTGGTTGTCGATGATTTCTTTCACTATAATTAGACATTCTTCCTCATTTCTAAAAGTGATACTCTCGATGTTTTCTTGAGCTTTTGTAAACGAGTTGAAAATGAAGCTTCTTGCCGGATTGTTTCTATCTGTAGTGACCATGCAGGAGAGTTTGAAAATGATCTTTTTGACTGTTTTTGTGAAAAATCTGGTTACTCGCACAATTTCTCTTCTTCTCATACACCTCAACAAAATGGGGTAGTAGAGAGAAAGAATAGATCGCTACAGGAGATTACTAAGACCATGCTTCTAGAATATGACATTCGTATGAAGTTTTGGGCTGAAGTTGTTAGCACCTCTTGCTTTGTGCAGAACCATTTTTTTACGCACCCTTCTTTGAAGAAAACCCCCTATGAGTTGTGGCGTGGTAGAAAGCCATCAATCGACTTCTTCACATTTTCAAATGTCCTTGTTTTGTTTTAAACATGAAGGATTCTCTCAACAACTTTGATCTAAAATCATACAAGGCTTTCTTCCTAGGCTATAGCACTATAAGCAGGACTTATAGAGTTTTCAATATTGAACTGTATAAAATTAAAGAATATATTAATGTGAAGTTTATTGAATCTAACCCTGCTATTGGAAAGAATGTTGTTGATAATGATATTGCAGATGACTTAATTCCTATCTTGAAAGACCTCAACATTGACAACAAAGGTAAGAAGGTGGTTGAAGCAGATAATGAAGAGAAGAAAGATCCTACTCCTCACTTCACAAATAATCATCCCAAAGAGCTAATCATCGGCAACCCATTTAAGAGAGTGAAGACACGAGCTGCCTACAACAAAGAACAAGTAGAGAGTGTCTTCATCTCACAGCTAGAGCCAAAGAACATCAAGGAAGCTCTTGGAAATGACGAGTGGATCCTAGCCATGTAGGAGGAACTAGAGCAATTCGAGAAGAATCGTGTTTGGACCCTAGTACCAAGACCAAGTGATAGAAAAATCATTAGCACCAAGTGGGTCTACCGCAACAAGCTTGACGAAAATGACAAGGTGGTAAGGAACAAAGCAAGGTTAGTGGCTCAAGGCTACAATCAGCAAGAAGGTATTGATTTTGATGAAACTTATGATCATGTTGCTAGACTTGAATCTATTACAATGCTACTTGCCTTTGCTAGTTATAAAAATTTCTTGCTATAACAAATGGATGTTAAAAGTGTGTTTTTGAATGGTACAATCGAGGAGGAAGTATCTGTTGCTCAACCTCCGGGCTTTGAATATGACAAGCTCCCTAACCATGTTTATTTGCTACAAAAAGCTCTCTATCGACTCAAACAAGTACCTTGAGCTTGGTATGAGAAATTAAAGAACTTTTTGTTAGACAATGGTTGTCATGGGCAAAGTTGATTCTACTATATTTCTAAAGCACACTTCTAGCAATTTTCTTATCATTCAAATTTATGTTGATGATATCATATTTTGCGGGACTAATCTGGATCTTTGCAAGGAGTTTAGTTCTCTTATGCAGAGTGAATTCGAGATGAGCATGATGGGTGAGCTTACTTTCTTCCTCAGCTTCCAAATCAAGCAAACCAAAGATGGAAACTTCATCAACCAAGGCAAGTATACCAATGAACTACTCAAATGGTTTGGAATGGAGAACATGAAGCTAATGGACACACCCATGTCTAACACTACCAAACTTGATAGGGATGAAGAAGATGAGAAGGTAGATGAGAATCTCTATAGAGGTATGATTTGAAGTTTACTTTATTTAACTGCCGCTAGACCTGATATTATTTTCAGTGTTGGCTTGTGTGCTCGCTTTCAATCAAGTCCTAGGAAATCACATCTTATTGTTGTTAAGAGAATTTTGAGGTACTTAGCCAAAACTCAAAACTTTGGTCTATGATAACCTAAGTCAAGGGACTTTACTCTTATAGCATATAGTGATGTTGATTACGCGGGTTGTTTGGTTGATAGAAAGTGCACAAGTGGCACTTGCTTCCTTCTAGGACCATGCTTGATGTCTTGGTTTTCCAAGAAATAGAGCACCGTGGCATTATCAACTACCGATGTTGAGTACATTGTAGTCGGGAGTTGTTGTGCCCAGGTCATGTGGATGAAGAAAATTCTCCAAGACTTTAACATACATTTTGATGTTTCTCCTATCTATTGTGATAATACTAGTGCAATCAATCTTTCTTATAATCCTATATTGCATAGTAGAGATAAACATATAGAGGTTCACCATCATTTTCTTCGTGATCACATTGCCAAAAAAGGATATTTATATCACACATGCGGACATAGAAAATCAGTTGGCAGACATTTTCACTAAACCTCTAGCTAGAGAGAAATTTAATTTTATTATATCTAAACTACTCATAGTTGCTTCTGATGATATTGACATGTTATCTAGCTTGTTTCTTTTATCCTATATGTCTTTCTCATGCTTTACTCACCTTTCTTGCCTAAATTTACTTAATTTGCTTATTGAGATGCTTAGTTTCACTTGTTTTTGGGCATTTCTTGAATTTTGGGTTTTTATCACTAAATAGTACCCAATGATGAGTGATATGTGCCTAAGTATGTTCAATATACATAATAGACTCGAAAAATGAATTTAATTAGCATTCATATGGCTAGAAATTGAGTTTGATGGTTTTAGGTCAGGTTGACCATCGGTCGAGTTTCCCCCAGGACAAATTCAACCGATATGTGCCCGAAAGCTGTTCTAAAATGGACCAATCAGTCAAGTTTTTGACTCTTAGAACTTGATCGATTAGTGGGATGAAGCCAACTTAAGTTGGGTTCAGCCGATTTTTCTCCCTCTCAACTAGATAATAGCCGACCGATTCTCCTTCTTCTAGCCCTAAGCTCTCTACCCAAACCCTTACCTTCCCTATCCTAGCCCTTTCCTGACCTAGATAGGTTCCCCTAGATCTCCCCTTTTGGTCTTTGTTGGTGTTTGGACAATTTTTGTGGCTTTCTTTGTGTGTTTGATCTCTTCTTCTCCTTCTTTTCGCCTCCATGGCTTCCCATAGAAGAAAGAGATCCACCCCTAGCAATGCTCCATCATCTTCTTCGTCTTCCCACTTGATTCCCTTTGATGACACCTTGTTTGTCTCAGTAGAAGCTGTAAATAGGTATAAGGACCTTCTTCCTAGGAGTCCTTTCCCTTTTAGATCTTTGTTTGAGCCTAGCCCTAGGCGTCAAGCGGTCATAGACCAAGTAGCTAAGTTTCTAGCCATTCATCATCTCTCTGCCCTGGCTGTCGAGTGTGACTGCTTTCATAATTCAATGACAAGCACAAAAGTAGTTCATGAATTCTATGCTAATTTGCATTGGAATTACGACACCCTTGTACCCCCACCGAATACTCAAGTGATCTTGACTTCCATGATCGCTGAGAAGAGTTTTCAAATCTCTGAGGATATTCTAAATGTCTTATTTTCTGGAGATGAGAATGACACTTTGTGCAAGGATTACAATGAGTATTTCGACCTCTTGGATATTGAGGGTTTCAACAAGCATAATGATCTCACTCTTCCTGACATTCATCACTACTTGAAGACACATGATGTTCCATACAAGAAGAAGATCACCCTACCCTCCTCCTCCCTCAATCTCAGAAAGTGTATATTAGCCTTAGTGATCAACTACAACATCCATCTGAAGAAAAATCAAACGGATATTGTAGAGAACACTACGGTCTTAATGTACTACATTCTTGAGAATATCAGAGTCAAATGGTCAAGATACATTCTCCACCATATTACTTGTTTTGATTCCGGTAAGAACATTCGAGGTACCCATCCACCCTATCCAGCTCTGATTTGTGGTTTGTTTCAGTTTTCTACTGAGAAATCACTCTTTTCTGACTATCATTACAAGCTAGCCAGGAAAGGTGTGTGTATCAGTGAAACCACAATTCAAAAGTCTGTGCCTGTCTTTGCCTCTACCACACCTGGTGCTTCACCCTCAACCTTTACCTATGCATCCCCTGCCTCCTCTACCTGAGCACCACCTCCTCAGCCACCTAGATCTAGTCGTGCCTCGTTTCGTGTATCTAATGAAACCCTTATGGTATACATGATGCACCAACAGGCATACAACCTCCAGGTCCAACAACACCTGCATCAGGATTTATGTTCAATCATGTCTAACATGAACATGTCATGTGCGCACCCCTACCCCACCTACCAATCTTTCCCTGGTAGTGAGTATGCTTCTTATGCATATCATCATTACTACCCTACCCCCGAGCCTTCCACTTCTGCTCCTCCACCCTTTGCTGCTGGTGGTCCTACTCCCATGTACCTTCCATTGCCTACTGGCCCCTTGGCCACCCTACTTGCCAGTCTTGGCGATTCTGATCCATCCTTCCCTCAGGCCAATGAGCTCCATGCTCTTGGTATGACTTGGGATGAGAAGAATGCTCGTTGGCCCAGTTGTGGTTTTGGTCCTCTTACAGACGAGGAGATGCCTGACAAGGCTGATGCTGAGACTATTTGTATTGACGACGATGATGGTGATGATGATGACTCTGGTGGTGATTCTGGTGATGAATACACTACTGTTGTTGCACCCTCAGATGGAGATAAGGACTACGAGCCTGGATTTGATGATGATGTTGTTGTGGACATAGATAGTCTAGATGTCTAGCTTGTTTCTTAGTTTTTAGTCTAGTTTGATGGTCATATATATCTTTCTAGGCTATTTTGTATTAGAAACATCTGAGCACATTATCTGAGATGTACTATTTTTATCTTCATTTTTCATCACTTCTTATTTGTAGCTACTTTTATGAGAACATGCTTCTGAGTTGTAATCTATGTTATGTGCACTCTTGCTCTTTGCTCTGTTATATATTATGAGTTGGTGCCAAATTTCACCATATTTTGATTATGACTGAGATTGTGTGTTTCCTTTGTCTTTGGTTGACATTTAATATGAGATTGCATGTTTGATTATCTGCTTGATTTTGTTTGGAGAAGACTTGATTGTATGCTCTTCTACCCCTCTACTTTTTGATAATGTCAAAAGGGGGAGAGAATTTCAATGTTTTTAAACTCAATCATATTGCTATTCTTTGTCATACTGATGTTTATTGCTTATGATATCATTTTCTTGTTCATTTTATGTTTTATCATGTGACTTGCAAAGGACCATATAGTGCATGTATGTCATAATTTATTTCTATAGATAGAATAACTATGCATGCTAGAGTAAGCATAGATTGAGGGGGAGAAATTCACATTGTTCACATCTTGAATCCCCCTAATTCACAAGGCAAAGGTATAATTTCTATATCCTTTTCAATATGTTTGAGGAATGGTTTGTCATTGTCAAAAAGGGGGAGAATGTTGACCTAGAGGTTATATATTGTCCATATTTTGCTAATGACTTAACCATTTCATTCATATGTATCTAATATGTGTATTCAAGATTGATTTCAGGTGTTAGGTACATGAAAAGGATCAAATTACTCAAGCCCTAATTTTCTCATGTTCAAGTCAAAATCTATACAAGTGTGCTTTTTAGGAAATCCATGTAAGTGAACTTAGAAGATTTTTGTAATCACTTGTATTGATGGTATGACTTGTAACTAAGATGAGAAAATTGATTGGGACACTTTTCACTAAGTTTTAATCACTTTTGATGCACTTTAGAAAATCGATCACAAGTTGTTGATCGGTCGAGTTACAATCTCGACCAATCCACTAGATCCATTTTCTGGAGAGTGCATCGGTCTAGTTGTGCATTCATAGAACTCGGCCGATTAGGTTACTGACCAAACACAACTTTTATTGGTCGGTCGAGTTTCCTCGGGACAAACTCGATCGATGGTTTCAAAATTGGGTTTGTCTTTTACCCAATCGGTCGAGTTACCTTTATTGAAACTCGACTGAATGCACTGTACGAAAATTGCAGAAAAAGTGATTGTGACCGTTGGTGACTTGTTTGGGCAAAAATAGATCCATTGCCTTGGGAAACAATGGCTACAATTTGACCCTAAGTGTTCCACAACTCAAAGGGACACCCCCAGCTATAAATAGGACCACTTGAAGTTCATTACAAAGTTTCTCATTCCATATATGCTTGGTTCTTGCTTAGCTGAGAGTGTTGCACACCTTTGAGCCCCTTTCTCTCTCTACCTTCAAGTCAAATCCATGAGTATGAGTGAGTTAGGATATGCTATAAGAGAGCTACCTCTTGTATCCATGTAAAGCTCTCCACCTCCATCTTCCTACCCCCTTTCCTATTGAAGAAAAGGTTGAAGATCTTCTCCAAGTGAAGGAGAAGGAGTTGTTGTGCTTCAAGGTTGAAGAAAGCATGGTGTTCCAGATCTCCGAGTGAAGGAGATAGGCAAGGCGGATGTTCAAGAAGGATAGGTAATTCCTTGAAGGCCAAAGACTTGGAGATAGAGTGGATAAGTCCTTGTTGAAGGCTGAAGACTCCCTAGTTCAAGTGGGTAAGTTCCTTCAGAAGGTTGAAGATCCTTGCTTGAGGTAGTAAGTCCTTGGATGAATGTGGTTTTGTCTTGTAATCTTATGAATCAATATAAGAGCATCAATATTGCAAAGTCCTAGAGCCTAACCACCTCTAGGTAGTAGACTGACTTACTTCTAGTTTGAAGTGTGGAATCACTCTAAACCACTTTGTCCAAGTGTATGTTCTTCCTTGTCTCTCACCCTTGCTATGCATGTTAGTTAGGATCTCAAATTGGTTGAATGTTTAAGTTTTTGTACTTAATATAATTTGGTTGTCTAATTCATTTTGTGAGATTTGTGAAGCTCTATTCACCCCCCCCCCCCCTCTAGATCCCTTGATCCAACACATATGAGATATGGTTATAATTTACTAAACATATTTAATCTATATAGTGTTGAATCAGTTGATGTGCACCACTACAGAAATTCCTTTTAGCGTCGGTTGTTTAACCCCCTTTGGCGTCAGTTTCCGAGCGACGCCTATGTGGGCACCGCTAAAGGTTGAACACTTCGGCGTCGGTTTTTTAACTGACGCCTATTTAACGTACAGGCGTCGGTTGTTTATAGAAAACTGACGCCAAAAGGGTTCACGCCACAGCAAACGGCGTCATCTAGGACACATTCTGCATCGGTGTTTATTTGGGAACCGACCCAGAAAGTGTCCTAGATGACGCCGTTTTCTGTGGCGCGAACCCGTTTGGCGTCGGTGATCAACTAAACAACCGACGCCATACTTCAAGACGACACGGCTGTGCTTCGCTGCACGACTGTGTTTAGTACTATAGGCATCGGTTTTATATGAATAAGCGACGCCTTTCCCACCACGGCTGTGCTTTCCTACACGGTCGGGTTGTTTGTAATATTAGGCGTCAGTTTTTATCCAATAACCGACGTTGTAGGTCTTTGCTGACGGTTTTCTGTAAATAACCGACACCTATATCTTTTTTTTTCATATCAGTTTGCAGGCCTGTTGTGGCTGGTCAGTAGGATGAGAACCTACAGTTTAGTTTTCTAAACTATATGTAACATACTGAATCTCAGGGTCTTCCCTGCAATTTACCCACTTTTGAGCTTTCCTTGCCTTTTAGTCCATTTGGACCTTTTCCATAAATTTCCCATCCTTTATAATTATTTTTGGACTCCTTGTGCATTTTGAGCACAATTTGATGTTGAAATCACTATTTACCCTCTTTTATGTAAATTGAGGGGTGTTTGCACAAATAACCCACATTAGGAGATAAGTTAGGGTTAATGTTGTATTTTGGTCATTAATGGGATAATATAGTAGATAATATTTATTTGGAGCTTTTTGGATAAATATATTATTAATAATGTGTATTTGAATTCATATATATGCATATTAACCTTTATTGTTTCTCTCTCCTCGAAATATGATTTTAATTCATAATAATATGTTATTTTGTTGAGTAATGATTATTTGTACCCTAATGTGTTTTATATGTCGAATTTACTCACATGTTTCTCATTAATAGCCTTTTCATATAATTCCTTCATATTAATATATTATTATACTATTTTATGAGCTATATATTTATTTAGGGTCTTATTATGCATTAAACGAGAAAGTGATTGCATAGCATTGTAACACTCGTCTTCATGAGCCTATGGTTAAATTTTGGTGGCTTTTGGAGTTCATTTGACCTCTCTAATGCATTTTATTAGCTTTTAATATGGTGTAACTATAGTTATTTCATTTATATCGGTTTGTAACGCCAAAGTCTGGCGATTTTCTTCTGTCACGCGCCCCTTGGGTCTGCGCACCATCCGACGGCTCCGCGTTGATTTCCCTTTGATCTAGCGACCCGACTTCATCTTCTTCCTCCAGTAACTCGCGCGTCCGAGTAACAGTAGCGCCTCCTTGACTCCTCAACTCCGTTCTCACTCCCTCCTCCACCGTTTCACGTGATTCTTGTCCCGTTGAATCCGTCTCTCGCTGCCGGTTTGATTGAGCCTTAACTCGGCGTCATTTCCTCATCATACGAGAAACCCCCAAAAACGTCTTCTCCACCTCCGAGTTACTGAGGCGGCTATGGCCCTCCCCGCACCTATTTAAGGTGCCTCCTAGCACCCTCGGATCGTTACCTTTCTTCCCCTCCTTTCAATTGGTTCCCTCATCCCCTGGATCTCCCTGACCTACTTGGTCTTCTTCCCCGGAAGCGGCAACCTGCTGCTCGCTACTCCAACCATCTCCGGCCAATTGAGCGCTAGGTGAGCAACTTCGGCACCCGCTCTCCCCGTTTCTGCCCTCGGTTTTCCTCGAGACACCCCCGATCGCTTGGTCCTATAGATACCCTGAAGCTTCCTGAAGAAGCTCCGCCGGCGCCTATCCTTTTTTAGCTTTGTTGCTTCTCTTCCCTGACCGACTACTTCCCTCGATCCGCCTTTCATCCACGAATCCGACGGAAGTCTTAGCTGGAATTTCCGCTCTCTGTTTGCAGTAGTTTGACCTCGACTTTTCCCTCCCCTGCTCGCTGGCTGTGTCCGGCGGGATTGTGCGCTCCTGAGGTTCCCGCCTTGTGGCGAGGATCCCTTCGGCTTTGCCAGGTCCCAATGGACTCATTTCCGGTTTCCCGTTCTCGGTTGCGCGCTCTGAGGGTGATTTGGAGCTTTGGAGTCGAGCTCCAGTGATGGCTCCAGCACCATGGCGAGAGCAAGAGGATGCCTGGTCAGTAAATGACCAGGGCAACCCTCGCCCCTCTGGCATCCAACTCTACAAAGCAGGGGTATTATCGTCTTTTTAGCCCCGGTTTCTTCTTGCTATCGCAAAGCAATCGACAAGTGCAAATGACCAAAATGCCCTCGTCAATTTAATTGGTTTGATTTAACAAGCAAGAGTAGTTTAATCTTTTCCTCTATTATTTACATCGATTTGTATTTCGATTTAAATACCTGTCACACTATGGTTTTCCTAATTTTTGATTGGTCAGGTTTACTTAATTCATAGTAAATCAACCGTTGGTCAGAAAAATATGAATAAATAGTCGATGGAAAGGATTTGTAATGTAGAATCTGTTTCTGTGGTTTTTGAGACCTGATTCTCAAGGGTTTTCCGAAGTTTTCTTTGAATGGCATTTTTAATATGTAAATGTTTTAAAATACATAATTAATTCATTTTAACTCTGTTTTATATAATAAAATATGTTTTCTTAATCAGGAGATTATGAGTAATCGTTTGGACTTGGTTTTGAACTCTAAATCGTAGTTTTGTAAAATTAGGGTTTTTCCTATGATTTATGCCTTTATATATATTAATACATGTGTTATGATGTAACTAGGATATTATGTGGATGGATTTTGGATACTATCTATTTGGTGGATATGATGGTAATGTATTATATCTAAGGTATGTGCACCCTATTTTGTATCCGACCCCTATGTATGTGAACAACTATGATGAATGTGTGGAATATATAATGTGCAAACTACCTAACTTTCAGTTGGGCTTTTACCCAACCCCACTCATTATTGTGCTAGCCTCATTTTCCCTCTAATTGCATGTATTGGCTCCTAACTTATTTTATGCTTCTAATACCGTTGTTGTCTCATCTTTTGATATACTTGCTCTTGTTTCACTTTGACATATCCTATTCTCTTGGAATTATTATTTACAGGTTGAATTGGGTCAATGACCCCACATGCTATTGTGCTTGTCTTATGATGCAAATGTCTAATGAATGATATATTTTGCCACTATTTTATGCATGGTAGATTATTTGACTGGCTAACTATCGTAGACGCTTATGCGTAACCATTAGGGTATGCTTTTCTACCCGGGGTATGCTTTTCTACCCTTATATATACAGAGGTGTGCTTTTCTGCCTAGGGTGTGCTTTTCCACCCATTTTATATTTTGGTCAATGACTCAGTGGTGTCATGGCCCTACTATAGTTACTTTAGTCCAATATATCTACATGCAAATATTTAATTTAATGTGATGATTAATGGTGGCAAGATCTATTATTTATTGGAATATTCATATATTAGCCTCATTCCTTTTGAAATCTCTTATTGTGGAGAATCTTTTATATTGTAAAGCTTTTTATTATGATTTGTCCTATCTCTTATTTTTAACACATACCTTGTTTATATTTCTCTTGCTGGATGACCCCAACCATCCAGGATAGGATCAGAGTGCACAGTGGAAGCTTGGTGAACCGAAAGATAAGATAAGAAGAAAGGAATATATAGCTTGAGTGAACATGTTTGCTTTTATGTTATATAGTTGTTTGCTTGGAGACAATGTTGTATTAGTTAAGTCTTCCTCTACCTAGATCCTTGTGCTTGTATAAAGTTGTACTTCCTTTATGGAAATTTTATAATGTACTCTTTATACATTTTGAATAAAGTCAAGATTTTATTCTTCTGCTGCTATCCAATTGATGGTTTGTTTATCATGTTTAATAGTAGAGACTTGGGTCTTTACAGTATGGTATCAGAGCATCAAGGTAGTCGGATTCTTGACTAGTTCAAAATTGTCTCCTAGATAGAACCCTTATCTTATATAGTTTTCCTTTAGTTAGTTTTTCACCTTAGAGTTGACCTAGCAAGAATGTTTGATTTAGGATCATAATAATTTCTTGTTAAAAATAAAATTTGTCAACTTTTTGGTAAATTGTTTATTGAGTAACTATTAGAGCAAGAAGTTGAAGTGATGGTGTCTAGAAAGGGTCAGAGCTTGGGGGCTGGCAATATTTTCCTCCGCCCCACTAGCTTGGTCACGAGGACTCCTGAGCTCATATGACCTGGCCTGGCCTGATCTGAAACGGACAGCTCGAAATAGTCTACCTTTAGACATTACCTGATTTTTGAATAACCTTTATAACCCTTATATGATGATTTGATTTCTTTTCTCGAACAAAAATCATCTAGTAATCCCTAAGTATCTTATGTGAGCCTTAGATTTCCATGTTTAGGGTTTAGTGTACCCTATGCTATACCTTGAGTTGGAAGATAGATTTTATTAAGACCTTTCAAGTTGGGCTTTATACCCTTAAAATAGTTTGACTTAGTCAACCCTTTGAGTGGAAAGGTGGTGATAGTACCTTGATAGATTTTGGGGTTGTTGATTTCGAGGACGAAATCCTCTTTAGGGGGTTGGAGTCCCTCAATGCCTTGAAATCAAGAAACCCTAACTCCTTAGACATGGGAATAGAGAGCTTATGTGTTTAGAGTTTAATAAACCTAATATGTTTGTAATTCATCTTGTTTGTTTATAATAAATGGATAAGTCATATAATCCATATGCTTGAACCTTAACATATTCTTGATGCACATAATCATTAATTATTCATATGTGGATATACATATAGTTTGGGTTAGTCACCCTAATGATAAAATGTGTATGGTAAAATACACCCTAAGGATGCCTTGACATGTAATGGTCATGTTGACCTAAACCCTAGGATGTAATCATCTAGCCTTGACGACATATATATATACCCTTCATGCCTTTCTTGATACTCCAGTGACATTAGGTGTCATCACATGATATACATTAATGCATGTAAATGGATTATAATCATTTAATCATATTTGGGACCCAATTATCAACACATGTTAGGCATATCACCTTGTTCACTAAAATACATCTTATTGATCATGTTATTGGTTTATGGATCAAATCAGTAATAAGATGATGAGTATTAGATTCACATAATGTGAGGTTGATTCATAGTAATTAGTGTTGTGAGAGAATATGATTAGTGATGATTCTTGATATGAGTATGTTAGATGTTGTGCCAATATGTTCCTTGGAGATAAGCCATATACCCTTAGACTTGTTATTAGGATGATATTATATGGCATAATCCCACATGATGTAGCTAATGGATAGTAATATTGAGTTATTTAGGTTTTGACCTAATACATTAATTGTTGTTGGGAATGGTTTAATATATGTTGTAATGGCTTAGTAAACCCTAATTGTGCTTAAAACCCTTAATGAGGGAGATACCCATGATATAATATTGAGATATAATTGTTTTGGATAAAACGTGGCACAAGTGATAGTATAATAGATATGCTGCCTTTTCATGATAGAGTTTATGCAACAAGATGTTATGTTGGGTTTGATAAAAGACTATAGGTTTTGTGGTAACCTTAGTAACACCTGACTTATGTAGATTTTGTGTTGTGCCCTAGAGTAAGGGTTATAGCCTAGTGTTTAAGGTTGGGATGTTGCACACCCACCCTCTCTTTCCCCTTGTTGTGATTTTGGGGACGAAATCCTCTTTAAGGGGTGGTGTGTTGTAACATACTGAATCTCAGGGTCTTCCCTGCAATTTACCCACTTTTGAGCTTTCCTTGCCTTTTAGTCCATTTGGACCTTTTCCATAAATTTCCCATCCTTTATAATTATTTTTGGACTCCTTGTGCATTTTGAGCACAATTTGATGTTGAAATCACTATTTACCCTCTTTTATGTAAATTGAGGGGTGTTTGCACAAATAACCCACATGAGGAGATAAGTTAGGGTTAATGTTGTATTTTGGTCATTAATGGGATAATATAGTAGATAATATTTATTTGGAGCTTTTTGGATAAATATATTATTAATAATGTGTATTTGAATTCATATATATGTATATTAACCTTTATTGTTTCTCTCTCCTCGAAATATGATTTTAATTCATAATAATATATTATTTTGTTGAGTAATGATTATTTGTACCCTAATGTGTTTTATATGTCGAATTTAATCACATGTTTCTCATTAATAGCCTTTTCATATAATTCCTTCATATTAATATATTATTATACTATTTTATGAGCTATATATTTATTTAGGGTCTTATTATGCATTAAACGAGAAAGTGATTGCATAGCACTGTAACACTCGTCTTTATGAGCCTATGGTTAAATTTTGGTGGCTTTTGGAGTTCATTTGACCTCTCTAATGCATTTTATTAGCTTTTAATATGGTGTAACTATAGTTATTTCATTTATATCGGTTTGTAACGCCAAAGTCTGGCGATTTTCTTCTGTCACGCGCCCCTTGGGTCTGCGCACCATCCGACGGCTCTGCGTTGATTTCCCTTTGATCTAGCGACCCGACTTCATCTTCTTCCTCCAGTAACTCGCGCGTCCGAGTAACTGTAGCGCCTCCTTGACTCCTCAAATTCGTTCTCACTCCCTCCTCCACCGTTTCACGTGATTCTTGTCCTGTTGAATCCGTCTCTCGCTGCCGGTTTGATTGAGCCTTAACTCGACGTCATTTCCTCATCATACGAGAAACCCCCAAAAACGTCTTCTCCACCTCCGAGTTACTGAGGCGGCTATGGCCCTCCCCGCACCTATTTAAGGTGCCTCCTAGCACCCTCGGATCGTTACCTTTCTTCCCCTCCTTTCAATTGGTTCCCTCATCCCCTGGATCTCCCTGACCTACTTGGTCTTCTTCCCCAGAAGCGGCGACCTGCTGCTCGCTACTCCAACCATCTCCGGCCAATTGAGCGCTAGGTGAGCAACTTCGGCACCCGCTCTCCCCGTTTCTGCCCTCGGTTTTCCTCGAGACACCCCCGATCGCTTGGTCCTATAGATACACTGAAGCTTCCTGAAGAAGCTCCGACGGCGCCTATCCTTTTTGAGCTTTGTTGCTTCTCTGCCCTGACCGACTACTTCCCTCGATCCGCCTTTCATCCACGAATCCGACGGAAGTCTTAGCTGGAATTTCCGCTCTCTGTTTGCAGTAGTTTGACCTCGACTTTTCCCTCCCCTGCTTGCTGGCTGTGTCCGGCGGGATTGTGCGCTCCTGAGGTTCCCGCCTTGTGGCGAGGATCCCTTCGGCTTCGCCAGGTCCCAATGGACTCATTTCCGGTTTCCCGTTCTCAGTTGCGCACTCTGAGGGTGATTTGGAGCTTTGGAGTCGAGCTCCAGTGATTGCTCCAGCACCATGGCGAGAGCAAGAGGATGCCTGGTCAGTAAATGACCAGGGCAACCCTCGCCCCTCTGGCATCCAACTCTACAAAGCAGGGGTATTATCGTCTTTTTAGCCCCGGTTTCTTCTTTCTATCGCAAAGCAATCGACAAGTGCAAATGACCAAAATGCCCTCATCAATTTAATTGGTTTGATTTAACAAGCAAGAGTAGTTTAGTCTTTTCCTCTATTATTTACATCGATTTGTATTTCGATTTAAATACCTGTCACACTATGGTTTTCCTAATTTCTGATTGGTCAGGTTTACTTAATTCATATTAAATCAACCGTTGGTCAGAAAAATATGAATAAATAGTCGATGGAAAGGATTTGTAATGTAGAATCTGTTTTATATAATAAAATATGTTTTCTTAATCAGGAGATTATGAGTAATCGTTTGGACTTGGTTTTGAACTCTAAATCGTAGTTTTGTAAAATTAGGGTTTTTCCTATGATTTATGCCTTTATATATATATTAATACATGTGTTATGATGTAACTAGGATATTATGTGGATGGATTTTGGATACTATCTATTTGGTGGATATGATGGTAATGTATTATATCTAAGGTATGTGCACCCTATTTTGTATCCGACCCCTATGTATGTGAACAACTATGATGAATGTGTGGAATATATAATGTGCAAACTACCTAACTTTCAGTTGGGCTTTTACCCAACCCCACTCATTATTGTGCTAGCCTCATTTTCCCTCTAATTGCATGTATTGGCTCCTAACTTATTTTATGCTTCTAATACCGTTGTTGTCTCATCTTTTGATATACTTGCTCTTGTTTCACTTTGACATATCCTATTCTCTTGGAATTATTATTTACAGGTTGAATTGGGTCAATGACCCCACATGCTATTGTGCTTGTCTTATGATGTAAATGTCTAATGAATGATATATTTTGCCACTATTTTATGCATGGTAGATTATTTGACTGGCTAACTATCGTAGACGCTTATGTGTAACCATTAGGGTATGCTTTTCTACCCGGGGTATGCTTTTCTACCCTTATATATACATAGGCGTGCTTTTCCGCCTAGGGTGTGCTTTTCCACCCATTTTATATTTTGGTCAATGACTCAGTGGTGTCATGGCCCTACTATAGTTACTTTAGTCCAATATATCTACATGCAAATATTTAATTTAATGTGATGATTAATGGTGGCAAGATCTGTTATTTATTGGAATATTCATATATTAGCCTCATTCCTTTTGAAATCTCTTATTGTGGAGAATCCTTTATATTGTAAAGCTTTTTATTATGATTTGTCCTATCTCTTATTTTTAACACATACCTTGTTTATCTTTCTCTTGCTGGATGACCCCAACCATCCAGGATAGGATCAGAGTGCGCATGGAAGCTTGGTGAACCCAAAGATAGGATAAGAAGAAAGGAATATATAGCTTGAGTGAACATGTTTTCTTTTATGTTATATAGTTGTTTGCTTGGAGACAATGTTGTATTAGTTAAGTCTTCCTCTACCTAGATCCTTGTGCTTGTATAAAGTTGTACTTCCTTTATGGAAATTTTATAATGTACTCTTTATACATTTTGAATAAAGTCAAGATTTTATTCTTCCGCTGATATCCAATTGATGGTTTGTTTATCATGTTTAATAGTAGAGACTTGGGTCTTTACACTATAGGTTTACGACATCCATTGATATCAGCCTACAAACAGGCCACAAACCTGCAAAATTAACAAAACAAATTTCACACAAGTAGATACATTCAGACATCAATTCAATTCTCACATTCACACATATAGAAACATTCAAATACATGTATTAACATTCAAAAATATTCATTTACAAATTATCATTCATTATCGCTATCAACATCCCAATTATATCTTACAATTGCCACTGCTTGTATGGCTTTTGCCCATTCTTCTCTTATTTCATTTAATGCTTCCATTGTATATGGAGCATGTATATTTTTTAAGCATTTACCTATAGTGTGGTCAGTTTTAAACACCTGCAAAGAGAATGATGTATATATATAAGTAATAATATAAAAATAAGATTGATATATTTCATACTAACTAATGAGACTATATATAATACCTCATGTATGGTATCGATGTCCAATGCGGCATGTCGGATAATCATCTGTATAAATCGCATCACATAGTATGTGCATGCCCAGCCATTGTCTTGTGTAGCGCACTATAAATTGAAACATACAAAATAATACAACTAAGCACAATTCACATCAATAATATATACATTGGAGTCGGGAACTTACTTTTACGTTCTGCCAATTGATTGGCTGGTTCTTTTTCCTTGGGACCGTTCCTCCAGCCTTTTTGAATGTATCTAAACCCCTACATGTTAATATAACACAGTAAATTTCATAAGTAAATAGTAATGTAATAACAGATGTTAACAGATACAAAAATGAAATATTTCTCACCAGAATAATGGCATTCTCATTACGTGTCCAATTTTAGTGTTTAATGTACTTCCCGCGGGATCTAGATAATAAACAGTGAACGTCCCGGGGACAATAACTAGTAACTCTCAATGTCTACCGCTAGAGGTAAAAATTTAACAATTAATAACTCAAAATGCACAATAAAAATGGAATTTTCTTAAGTCCAAATTATAAATAAAGTAAACTTACTTGACATTGAATGGAGCTATTATTATCGTCTTCTTTTGCTGACCAAAAATTGTAAAAGCATCTATATAGTATTGTTGAACACTATCAGGGTCTTTAGCTACCATACTAATCAATGATGGAATCAAAAATCCCACATGATCAAATGCAAATTGTTTGCATTGATCTTCGACTAAGTAGCTGCAAAACATGTATTACGTATGCATTAATATATAAGAAACCAGATCACCGGATCTTACACAAGGTATATGGATGTATAAACAAGATCTCACCTTATCCATGTCTCTATCATTGATGTATTCAGCCAAGCATACATAAATAGCTCAATAATATCTTGTATAAATAAAGAGCTATCGTATGATTGACCTGCATAATCTGCATCTAAAGAAACAATTATAGGGCAATGTATATTATGTGCCCGTAGCCAACATGCCATTCCCCTACAAGCAGGACCTAACGGGTATGTTAGGTCAGTTGGAACCCAACTTGGTAATGCGCGAAGTGGAGGTGGAGGCCTAGGTTCTCCCGGTGTCTTCTTTTTAACCTGTATATATAATTTCAGATCAGTTGACCTCATATATACACATTAACAGTCTAAATCAATGTAAATTTATCTTAGAATTTCAGTAGTGTAGACGACATCTGCTTTGGGCCACAATATGACCCCGCCTTCTGCCTCAGCAAGTGTATCAATATCCGGGTGGGGATATGGCAATGTAGCTTCCCTCTAATCGGGTAACACACATAATGGGCCCACATGAACGTAGCCCTGTGGAATTGGAGTCACGTGAAACATTTCCCCAGGAAGGGACGGGTAAGCCTGCGCCTCTGCAACAACATAGTCTTTCATTCTTAAGCGGCATGGCTTCAATGCCTACAAATTTACGTAAAGAATGTTATACATATATACATATCATCTTGAAAAGACTAGCTACAATGTCATAAACAATACTTACAGTAGACGTGTTAGGCGATGGGTCTCCAGGATTACTCGCAGTCTGTGCATCAGGAGAAGAGTGGGTTGCCATAGGCTGATTGGAAGCCTGAGATGCCTGCCACCGCAGTAATTCTTCCTTGACCTTCTCAGCAACTACATCGTTGACCTTCTTAGCAACTATATCCTCAACTCTCTTATTCTCCTATACATGGATAAAAGAAACATTAGCTTCTTATTATTGAATTTCCTTCTGCAGTAACATTCTAAAAAAAGAATAGGTTACCTCTTCTTGAGAAAGTCCCGCTCTGGGTTTGCGCTGGGATGGCCCAAAGAATGCTTTGATGCCCACACCAGCGCCTGCACCCCTAACACGTCCAGGATGCTCTGGGTTACCCAGAGCAACTATCAATTCATCCCTTGTGCCCTGAGGGATGAACGTGTCTTGTTTCCTCTGCTCGTGCAGCTCCCGCTAATCACCATCAACAGAAATTGGTAAGTTAACACCACAAATAATCAATATTCAAATGATTGCTCTAAGAGTTGTATTTTACCATTTTCGCAGCCGCCTCAGCAGTTACGGGCTTCTTTATTTCACCCTTCTTGTTTTTCCTCCCAGCTATCCAGATATCATGGCGAGGCATGGGTGTGGCAGACTCCTGAGTAGGAGCAGAATCCTGAGTAGGAGCAAACTCCTGAGTAGCCGCAGACTCCGCCTGTAGTCTTTGGCGAACGCTTGCATAGCCTTTTGGACCCATAGTGTGGTCATGCACATTCAGTGCACGCTTTGCTTTTTGTGCGTCACTGAGGGCCTAGTTAGTATGCACATTAATGATTTGGTTAATAGCATTAAATGTTAATCTTGAATAGGTGAATACAATGTATATTAATTAAATTGGGAGTGACGCCTAATACCTTGAATTCTTCAGATTTTCTTGAAGCAACAAAATTGTCCCAATCTTCTTTGTCCAAGAAGTTCCATTGTTCAAGGGCTGACTTCTTCTTCTTATCACCCTCTTTTATGTATTCTCTGTTCAGATTTGTCCTATAATTCCTAAGCATCTTTCCAGCGCGTTGCATCACACTTTTACGATGCAACTTCTCATCCAATGCCAACAGATTCTGTAAAATAGAAATGTTATTAACTAGTATCCAAAATAGAATTGCAAATAATAGAATTTGTAATCTACAAAATAGAATTGCAAATAATAATAACTCACGCATAAATCCTTCCATATCAAGTCTTTTTTCCCCTGAGGAACTTTATGCCAATTATCATACTTAACACCACAATGGCTCTGAGTGGTACACCCAAGATAGTTTACAAAATTATTGCGGTTCACTCCAATTGCATTTCCTCCATTATCAAACTCCACAACCAATTTGGATCCACTGCCACTTAGCGCTATTAACTTCTTCAACAGAGTGATGCCCCTTTTCTTATTAAGTGTTTGGTGCTGCACATCAAGTTTCTCCAGTGCTTCAGTGGGTACATGTGCATCATCAACCTAAAATTTGACAAAAATAAACACACTGAATTAGCCCAATATAGAAATATAGAATATATGACATAACTAGAAGATAATGAATTTTATAGAAATACAGGATATGTTTTTAGAACTTACATTGGTATCCTCGCCATGCTCGTCATGGACAGCATGCTCATCATGGACTTCATGCTCATCATGGTCAGCCATCTGAAAATGTCATTAAAAAGGCAAACATTTAGCATTTGTATTAACTAGAAAAAGGCAAACACTTAGCATTTGTATTAACTAGAAAAAGGCAAACATTTAGCATTTGTATTAACTAGAAAAAGGCAAACATTTAGCATTTGTATAAACATACACTTACATCCTAAGTGTATAATGTGATGTCATTCTTATATATAATAAATGTGTACCACCTATCCCATCCTTGAACACCTAATCTCACTGGTAAGTTTATAATGTGTATTGGGTTTTCAAGAAAATTTTGGCAGCATTTCCCCATTGTTCTCTAAGTACATATGTACTTAGAGAACAAACGGGGAAATGCTGCCGAAATTTTCTCAAAAACCCAATACACATTATACACTTACATCCTAAGTGAGATTAGGTGTTCAAGAATAGTCCCAAACTGGGGACTATCCAAGATTTACTCCTAATGAGTCAATCTTGGACGGGTTTCTAGGCCAACAAACACAATAAAAGATATCTACAATGAAGTCGGACTCCATACAAACAGTATATAATTTAGTGATTGTTCATTCTAATTTATACCAATGTACAAGTAATATAAAGAACAATGATTGTTCACTTTCTAGGCCAACAACCACATGTGATGTCATTCTTATATATAATAAATGTGTACCACCTATCCCATCCTTGAACACCTAATCTCACTAGTAAGTGTATAATGTGTATTGGGTTTTCAAGAAAATTTTGGCAGCATTTCCTCGTTGTTCTCTAAGTACATATGTACTTAGAGAAGAAACGGGGAAATGTTGCCGAAATTTTCTCAAAAACCCAATACACATTATACACTTACATCCTAAGTGAGATTAGGTGTTCAAGAACAATCCCAAATCGGGGACTATCCAAGATTTACTCCTAATGAGTAAATCTTGGACGCATTTTCTAGGCCAACAAACACAATATTAGATATGTACATGTTAGGGTTTCATCACAATTAATGTTAGGGTTTCATCAATGTTAGGGTTTAATCAAATCAAATTAGGATGCTAGAATGGACAAGTTTAAATCTTATTTCAACATGCATCAAAATTTACTGAATTAGGTCAAGCATTAGGATTAGAAGCACAAATATATGGTTCATATCCTAGAATTTACATAAAGCATTACATATAGATTTGTTCATATCCTTACCAACAACAAACACGGTCGTGGTAGGCCAACACCCACGGCCATGTTTACCGTTGGTAAAGAGCTAGGGAGAAGGAAGAACGGAGGCTACGGCTACTACCTGGAGGCTACGGCGGGCAGCAGGCAACAGGAGACACAGTAGGGAGGACGGCGGCGAGCACGGAGCAGGCAGCGGCGACGCCAACGAGGACAGTGGCGACGGCAAGGAAGGACGGCGGGCGGCGGCAAAGAAGAATACGGCGGCCAGCGGCAAAGAGGACGGCGGAGGCGACGCAGAGCAGCAAGCAGCGGCGGTGGGCGTCGGTGGCGAGACAGCAGCAGGTGGGCATCGACGGCGAGCAGCACCGGGCGGGCGGGTGGTGACGCAGCAAGAGCAGAGGGGCGGAACTGTTGCTTCGCGATGAAACAGAAGAAAGGTTACCCGAACAATGGCCGTCGTTCGAGAGTTTATTAAGTGGGTATTAGGCGTTGGTTCTAACATCAAACAGCCACCTAACGTCTTCGGCGTCGGTTCTACTTAAACAACCGACGCCCAATTAGTCAAATTTGGCCCTAAATAATTTGGCGGGAACCATTATCGGCGTCGGTTATCAAAGGATAACCGACACCTAAGTTGGAACTTTTCGCGCAAATTTTCATCTCATATCGGCATCGGTGTTTTGATAAAACGCCGAAGCTGTATGTGCCAAAAAATATTTCGCTCGAAAATTGGATTTCGCGGGCGATTTTAGGCGTCGGTTGTTTGTTATCCATCTGACGCTGAATACAAAGCGGTACCCGTGTCTTGACTACAGACGTCGGATGACCTACAGCACCGACGCTGAATGTCATAGGCATCGGTTTATCTAAATAACCGACGCCTAGAAAAGCGTCATTGAACGCTTTTTATGTACTAGTGGTAGTTGGATTTTGTGAACATAATCCACGTATGCTATTTTTAATGGTTGGTACATGTTAGTTACATGTATCGGTTGGTACACACTTCCTAACCCATGTCTCTCTCTCTGTATATATATATATATATATATATATATATATATATATTTATATATATATATATGTGTGTGTGTGTTTGTATATATATAGAGAGAGAAAGAGAGTTAGGCTAGAGTACACTCAAGTGTACAGATCGCATTGTACACCCCAATGGTGTTTGCCTATCTAGACCTTTTTTTGTAGAATCTGAACCATTGATATTCATTTTCATAATAATAATAGTGCACACACAAAATTTGAGCTCATTTGGATGAGCATAAGTCATTCATCCAAGGGTGACAGAGCGGACACACAATACTAATTCGAAAGGAATCATTTTTACTCTCTTTATATGCATGACATATAAGTGTACGAATTAGCTCAAATTTTATACCTGATATATTCATAAGATATTTAAGAGGATCAATGATTTATATTATTAACAAAAATATTACATGATGGAAAACCATTGAGGTGTACAGTGCGATCTTTGCACTTGAGAGAGAGAAACAGTGATAGAGAGAGAGAGTTAAGTTGGAATATATTCAAGTGTATAGGAGAAGCTATACACCTCAATCATTTTCCATTATGAAGCAATTATTTTGAAAATATAAACCATTGATATTCTTAAATATCTTATGAACATACTAAAGAATAAATTTGATCTCATTTGGACACTTATAGATCATGCATCTAAAAGATGCAAATATCATGTATTTCAAATTATTTACTTGCGTTGATTTTGTTGTCCTTGAATGAGTGACTTACACTCATCCAAATGGGCTCAAATTTTGTATGTGATCTATTATTATTATAAAATCAAAGATGAATGGATTAGATTTTACAAATATATAGTCTAGATAGACAAACACCATTAAGGTGTAGACAAACACCATTGAGGTGTATAGTGTGATCTATACACTCGAGTGTATTCCAACCTGACTCTCTCTCTCTCTCTCTCTCTCTCTCTCTCTATATATATATATATATATATATATATATATATATATATATATTCAGAGGATGTTTAAGTTGATGAATCAACTTCCATGTTTTAATTGATTCCAATACTAGTTTCTGCATCCCAACATAACTCATAAATGATTAAATAGTAGTAGAAAACTTATTGATTACCGGCGTAGATGATGGGTGTTCTTCGAGAGCGTTGAATGCCAAAGCACGCCACGATCTTTTGATTTTTCTTTGTACAAATAAAGGATGTTTGATTATGATTCAAAGAGGGAAGAACATGCACACATAATTGATCTTAAAAAAATGGAAATTTTATTGGCAACTGGAGAGTTTACACTCAGAAAATATGTGGAAACTAAGAACACATGATTATATAGACGAAATTACAATATAAGTGAAGTGGAGGAAGGATTACAAGACTTGGAAATTCTCTAAGGAGGAGAATTTCGATCTAAGACACTTCCTACTATAAAAACTAAGCTCAATAAGCAAGGGGAGCTCTTTGGGTGGAAGAGTGTTGTGGCTATCACAACTCTTGCTTTCTTCTTCAACTTCTTTGCCTTTTATAGGCACTTTGGATGGAGTGGATGAATTTCTTTGTCTTGCCACTTGCACTCCATTTGTGTCTTTGACAAGTGTTTGTTGATGATGTAGTGGCCAAATTTGATGAGTTTTCTACTTGTTCATTCAACCTTGTGCCCTAGACAAGTGTTTGATGTTTTTCATGCAATGAAATATTCTTGTCCTCTTCTCCATTTGTTTTTTATGGAGATGTCACTTCCATGTTTGAGTGACTTCATTTTTATAGATGGAATCTTAAGAAAAATGTATCAAATATTTTTCTTTTACTTTTACCACATCACTTTAAATTTTGAAATTAATAAAGAATTATTAAAGAAAGACTTTTATCTAATAATAACAAACCAAAAGTAAAATGGTTTTTTACACATTTTGATAAATATGAAAGGTTGGCTATAAGAGATCTATGGTTTTCTCAAATGAAATAGTTAAATGAGAATATATATTTCTTTGATTGGTATGAATCTAATTATCTTAATACACTTAAAGAAATGTTACCTACTCTCCCAAGTGAGGATCGTACTATGGTAATAGAAAAACTATCCTTAACATGGAAACATGCTTCAAAAGATGAAGAAGTTGAATCAATTCATCCACCCTTTCAAGCTATAAAATTTGGAGAAAATGACATCAAGGCCGGTCCATTAAAACTAATGGAATATAGTCAAGAACCAGCTACAACACACCATATAGCTCATATAATTGAAAAAATAACTATAGAAATATAAATCTTCAAACCCTTAGCAAACAAACTGAAAGGATAGAGACAATGCTTATTGATATTGGCAAAGTACCAATATATCAAAAGAAAGTAGAAACAAAAAAAATTCCACTAATTGTTCCTCAAATTATAAATGGAAATACTATATAAGAAAAAAAGGCACCCATTAAGTTTGATAAACAACTCGATGAATTAACGCATGAAATCAAAAGTCGGCTTGACCAATTAAATCTTCAAAAACCAACCGTTAATACAATATATGGAAACTCATCATATTCAGATGAAGAAGAGATACCTAAGAATCTACAACTAAATACAGTCAGCTTTGGTAAAACTGCTCGATTTTCAAAAACAAAAAATTATTACTCTAGACCAACATCGGTTGACCTACAATTTGATGGCCAATCTCTTATAGAATGGAACTTAGATGGATTTTTAGAATACCAAATATTACAAATTTGTCATCAAATGTTGATATATGCCAATGCTTGTCGAGCTCATTGTAGTCTTGAAACCACAATTGCCCAAATGATAACTTCATCATTTACGTGTCAGTTAGGAGGATGGTGGACTAATTATCTTAGTGAAATACACAGACAAGAAATACTTCAAGCTAAAAAAAGAAATGAGCATGGTGCTCAAACTAAATTAGAAAATGGTCAACCCCAATCAGACGCAGTATATACTCTAATAGTAAACATAATTCAACATTTTATAGGCCATAATGGCACTATATTGGAAAAACGTAGGGAAAAACTAATGAACTTAAGATGTAAGAGTTTGAGTTATTTTCGTTGGTATAAAGATGTTTTTCTTTATAAAGTTTTCCAATTCATAGATTGTAATTTTGTTGTTTGGAAAGAAAAGTTTTATCTGGATTACCTATTTTATTCGTTGAAAATGTTAGAGAACATATTAGACAAGCATATAATAATGTTGCCCCTCTAGAACATATATCCTATGGAGAAATAATACAAAGAATAAACCGAATAGGACTATCTCTTTGTAATGATTATAAATTAGAAAGACAACAAACAATAGATAAAAATGAACTAGGAGAATTTTCTTATCAATTTGGATGGGACATGGATTTACCAAAAGAAAAGAAATGACACAAAGTCTACAAAAGGTTTAGTGAATATAGTAACAAATCAAAGAAGAATTATACAAAAAGAAAACACATAAGAAAAGTAGATAATAAGAAAAACATAACATGTTACAGTTGTAACTAAAAGGGGCACTATGCAAACAAATGTTTTATATGAGATTTCAAGAAAAAAGTTAACGAATTGTTACTAGAATCAAAAAGTATTATGCCAGAAGAACTTGATACCTTTGTTAGTAAATTAAATCTAAATGCATCCTAGGGATCAAAAAATGAAGAAGGATGTCAGTGTAATTACTATAGAAATGAAACATCATCAGATGAAATTCATGTCTTAACTAGTGAACAACAATTTATACTTGAAACCATAGATTCCATCCAAGATATACAAGAAAGATGCACTAAACTTGCAAAATATCTCAATATTATTATAGACAAAAACACAGACAATAAAATAGAATCAAAAGCAAATGAGTTCTACTCATTTGATCATGTAATGAAAAGAATAGAACATGAAAAAACTAATGATAAAAATATTTCTATAGAAGATTTGAGAAAAGAACAAAACAAAATCAGAATAAAAATCATTGAACTAAAATATAAGGTTGAAAATCTTCAAAAATATATATATGAAAAGTATAATGATGATGAGGATGAACGTATATTTAATACAATGCTCGGAGAATGCTCAAATAAAAACCAAGTCGATTAAACAAGGGAAGATAATGAAGATTCCTTTGTTAATAATCTTCAAGAATTTGTTAAGAGAAAATGGAAAGGTGAAGTGACTATAAAAATTAATGACTTCACCCTAGAAGGGATAGCTTTATTTGATTCTGGAGATGATGGAGAAAACCTTATACCAACAAAATATTACGAAACAACTAATCATCATGTTAATTCTGCTACAAAAGATAAACTCAAAGTAAAACATAAAATTTCTGAAGCACACATATAAATCAACAATAATAATATTAAAACATATTTTATCCTTCCTCAAAATATAACTGAGGATATTATCATTGGGACACCCTTTCTCAATAAAATTATCCCTATATTAGTTAGTGAAAAAGGGGTTCATACTCGAATTAACAATAATCCAAACAGGACTATCTCTTTGTAATGACTATAAATTAAAAAATCAATTAAAAAGACAACAAATAATAGATAAAAAGGAACTAGGATAATTTGGTTATCAATTTGGATGGGACATGGATTTACTAGAAGAAAAGAAATGACACAAAGTCTACAAAAGGTTTAGTGAAGATAGTAACAAATCAAAGAAGAATTATACAAAAAGAAAACAAATAAGAAAAGTAGATAATAAGAAAAACATAA
The DNA here is from genome assembly GCA_963693085.1 of Alisma plantago-aquatica. Lineage (NCBI taxonomy): Eukaryota > Viridiplantae > Streptophyta > Magnoliopsida > Alismatales > Alismataceae > Alisma > Alisma plantago-aquatica. The sequence goes on along the minus strand of OY856410.1, from coordinate 66,497,181 downwards.
CATGTTACAATTGTAATGAAAAGGGGCACTATGCAAACAAATGTTTTAAACAAGATTTCAAGAAAAAAGTTAACTTCTGGAGTAGACATAAACTGCATTATAGAAGGTCTAATACCAATCAAATATTTTGTAAAAACCACACACAATGTTAATTCATGCACCAATGACAAATTACAAATCAATTATAAAATCCCTAATGTCCATGCTTGTATGAAACATACATGTATTAAAACTACTTTCATGCTAAATAAAAATATAACTGGGGATATAATCATAGGAACACCATTTCTGAATAAAATATGATTTTTTCCAAGCATTATCGGAATAAAATTATATTTATTAGGAAGGTAATTTTGTAGTAAAGTTTTTGTTTCTTTGAATAAGTCTTCATTTTCTAAAGTTATTGTATGTATTGATGTTTTGAATATGAATTTTGATATGTTTTTTGCTGGGAAATATACTTCCATTTCATCATTACCTTCCTTAGTAGAAATACTTGATTTTGGCATACCTCTCGGATACAGACTTTAGATGTTGATGCCGACAGATTTTGAGATTTCTGTGAATAAGTCATATAAACTACAATAAATATTTAGAACATCCTTTTGATGTGTCTCTTATGAAATATTAAGTACATGAATGAAATTATCTTTATAATCTAATGCAGCTCTTATTTTCTTCAAGAACATAAGTTTAGGTTTCTTTCTAAACTCAAAAGTTACAAAGTTATTGTTAACTCGAGTATGAACCCCTTTTTCACTAACTAATATAGGGATAATTTTATTAAGAAAGGGTGTCCCAATGATAATATCCTCAGTTATATTTTGAGGAAGAATAAAAGATGTTTTAATATTATTATTTTTGACGCATATGTGTGCTTCGGAAATTTTATGTTTTACCTTGAGTTTATCTTTTGTAGCAGAATTAACATGATGATTATTTTTTTCATAATATTTTGTTGGTATAAGGTTTTCTCTTATACAATTAACATCAGCTCCAGAATCAAATAAAGCTATCCCTTCTAGGGTGAAGTCATTAATTTTTATAGTCACTTCACCTTTCCATTTTCTCTTAACAAATTCTTGAAGATTATTAACAAAGGAATCTTCATTATCTTCCCTTGTTTCATCAACTTGGTTTTTATTTGAGCATTCTCTGAGCATTGTATTAAATATATGTTCATCCTCCTCATCATCATTATACCTTTCATATATATATTTTTGAAGATTTTCAACCTTATCTTTTTTTGGGGGGGTTACCGAGATGCTTTATTCATCCTGCTCTCGGATTGCAGGCTAAATTTGCAGACCAAACAGATACATGACATGCCTGTTGTTCCTTCCAGATCTCAGCTGGGATGAACTCGGGACATTGACTCCAGGTTACAGGCTCTGTTGCATGTCGGACTGCCCATTTGGTAAGACAGTCAGCTATTATATTTGATTCCCTTTTGATAAATAGGATTTGAATATCAGGTTTTTGCGCCTTGAGGTTTTCAAATCTAGTGACAAATATCTTATGCTTGGGCATATGAATTTCTCTGGAGTTTAGAATTGACCATGCTAGCTTGTTGTCGGTTTCCAACATTACATGTTCTGGTCTGTGGATTACTGCTTCGAGGCCTCTACATATTACTAGTAGCTCCACCTCTAGGATCTGATGGCCGCCTGCCGGTTGAGCGCCACCCACAAGCCACTGCTGGTGTGCATTCCTTATGAAGAAGCTTGTCGCCGTCGTACCTGAACGTTTCTGAACGGAGCCATCAACATTGACTCTGATAGTGTTCTCTTGTATTGGAGGACACTCTTCTCTTGTTGTACCTTTATGCATAGGCATTGCAGGTCTAAAGGCAACCAGACTGTAGTTGACATGAGACGAGATGTTCCTTATGAGGACGATTGGGGGATATTGGATGCTCTTGAAGACAAGTTCGTTCCTTTGCCTCCACAGATGTTCCGTCATCATGGTGAACCAAGTTGATCGGATCTTGCTCCCCATTTTGTGCTTTAAGTTATCGGAGAACTGTTGGTATGTATGCCCATAGAGCAAGTCATATGATGATTGTAATGGGATACTTTGTAAATGATTTGAATAATAATAAAGGCAATTTCCAATCTATATCTTTAAACTGTTTCTGAGATGATGGTGTAACATGATAGATGTCTAAAGATTGTTTTACTCAATAACGTATGCTTTTAGGTTAAGGACCTAAACGATGAGATCATACGGATGTTAAGAGTATTCATTCTTCTATATTCCCTAGTCGGTTGTTATTGTGGAAATAACCATAGACATCAATAACACTAAAGACTAGATTGTGTGTTGGTTGATGACAGAATCTCATTAGTCATGATATGGTGATATCAAACCAAGCACATAGGTACTTGTTAGAGAACAAGGTACCAGACAGACCCACCGTGAGAGTGACACATGGAACCATGACATGGCAGTCACAGTCAGCTCTCACAGTGATGGTGGTGAGTGTGATTCTTAGACCTGAGATCACTACACTCAACACATGTCGTTGGGTACACTTTGACATCATCAAACGCAGTCCTGAAACATGGGTTGTTATAAAGGTGATGATTGGGTGGCTTTGACACATGGGGCTTTTGAGGGGTGAGTGATAGATATGGGATTTGTCCCTCCTAAGGGAGTTTGATATCCTTGGCCACTTGATGAGTAGGATTGAGAAAGGCATGCGCATGCACGTTTGAATCAATATGTGATATTGATGTCATACACATCTCACTCGGTCTACTCTGAGATCAAGGAAATGAATGAACATTGACAGGATGACTGTTCCATGCCTCGAGTTCATTCTGGATATCAGTGACAAAGGAATTATACATTCACTGTAACACCATTCACGGATTGTAGGATGAAAGTTGTTCTCCAACTTTCTACTTTCACTTGGGTAGCACTGATGTGTGACTAGGCACCGCTCTTTGCTTGTGAAGTCATAAGTGTTATGGACTTTCACTGCCAACGTGAAATGGACCTGCAGGGTCACACACATAGGATTTAACCTGGAAGAGGAGTTTTGTCCACAAAGCAATGTTTAGATTGATTACTAAAGGAGTTTAGTAGTTCAATTAAACACTCAATCAGTCGATGGCTCAATATCGTATGGTTCAAGGTGTTGGACGCATTGATTGGAGTATCAGATTGATTGAAATCGCAATTGACTGATTTTGCCCAACCTGTGCTCCCAACCGATCGGTTCATGTGATGAACCGGTCAGCTGAGGTTGCTGAACCGGTCGGCTGGAGTGTCCAGGCCGATCGGCTCATGCCCTGGTTGAAACGACCGGTTCAAGGGTTGAATCGATCGGCTCAACTGGTGCAACCGACTAGTTGGGAAAGTCATGTCGGCAAGAATTTTTCCTTTGGTTTCAAATTGCCCAATTCGATTGGGAATAACATTGGTATTCGATACCAATTGGGAACGAAACAAGGAAAGTCTTTTTGAGCCGGATTAGGACTATGAACCGATCGGTTCAGGGCACCAACCGATCGGTTGGAGTGCCCCAAACGATCGGCTCAGGTCCAACCGATCGGCTCAATGGCCGAACCGATCAGTTCAGTTGTGAACTGATCATTTCAAGTTGCGAACCGGTTTCCTTTTGTGGAAAATTCTCGAACCCTTCTACTCCTGCATTAGTCCCGTATTGCCGGGCACAGAGAACCCTGTCCCATGACCCGCCTATATATATAGGGGTATTGTGGGCTTCTCAAGATACAACTCAGTGCAAGTTGATTGCTCTGCAAAGTTGTCATTCTCTCTGGTTTTGGTAACCGAGAGAGAGCCCGAGCAAGTACTTCCTGCAAAGGGAGGTGCAGCAAGGGAAGGAAAACTGCAGTTGCAATTGACAGCAGGAGAGTGTGTTGGCGACTAGTACGTCAATAGGAGGGTGCGACTCCTTCCACTTCCTTGTGGGACAAGGAGAGTGGAGTTCCGGGTGGTCCGTGTGGACTACTTCAGAGGCGGGAGGTCACTGCCGCTCAGGAGGACAACTGTCATCCGACAGTCCGGTAGGAGGAGGAGTGTTTCAGTCCCGGTGCGACCAGGAGCTGCACAGACACCGTCTAAGACCAGAGGTGAAGACCGCGCAAGGCACGTGGCATTGTCGCCGAGCAAGCCTCGGGACAAGGTATGATTCACAAACCATCTTTCCTATTATATAGATGTTGACGTGATTCCTTTTATTTTGGGTTTGGGGAGAAAATTTTTTGTTTCCTCTGTTTCTCTGCCTCCTCTAAAACCCAACAGTGGTATCAGAGCCACATCAACCTCTCTATATTTTAGGATTATCGATATGATTGATTTTGGTTTGTCGCCTTTATTTATTGCATGCGATGCGAATAATATCGGCTTTATACATGTCCAATCCACAAATCCCTAATATACATATATGATATGTAATATTAATGCACTCGATACGCGTCGCCCTTAAATGAGTTTTGTGGTGGATGTGTAGCATGATTATGGCCTATAAACCCCTATATTTGTGTATGGTTGTTTGTGTGGTTGCTTGCATCTCGGTCTGCGCACCGATTCCCTTTCTCATATTCCTGATGTAACTCGAAATAATTCGAGAATTCTTTTCCTACCTTTGCTCCCCCCGAATGTAACTCGGGGTTTCACAATTCAATTGTAAATAGGATAGATTTTATTTCCTGTTATGTCAAAGAACGGCGGACAACCTGAAGACGGTCGGTTCAAGGAGTGAGCCGATCGGTTGGTGATCTAGACGGCCGGTTCGAGGAACGAGATGAGCGGGTGGCGACCTGAGGAGATGCACGATGACCGGTGAACCGATCGGCTGGAGGTGCAAGTTGATCGGCTGGTGGCACCCGAACAACCAACCTGATGGCGAGCGGATCAGTCATGGAGATGAGCTGATCAAACCCAGAAAGGCAGGCACAGATTTCATCTTGTACAGGTTGCATGTGATGTAGACCTAGATGACCGTGATTCCTCTTGGCTCGAGGAATCACAAATAGGATGGCCATAATCATTACTTTTTATCGTTTATGCATGTTTTGTGTGGGATATAGCATGTATATGATACGTACTATATATTGTGGTGATTGGATATGTATATGTATATAAAAACCAAATCCCTCATTAAAAATTAAGTTTTAGATGCCTTCCAAATGCGACACACGTGAAAAGCTTGATCGACCAAGTGTGGGCACGCCCTAGCGTGGTGCACCGTCTATCTCGTGGAAGCGTGAAGGATGAATGCGTGGGTCTGCCCTAGCAGGGTGCACATTCATCGTGTTGGCTTTGGGTTGGACTTAACAAGGTGATCTAGATGGGATCTAGTACCTTGAGGCATGGAGATGATCATGGCAAGGAGTTGCATATGACAGCTTTCAAGAGTTGCATATGATGCAATTGGCAAAAGTTGCCTACCTGAGAGATCTGAGTTGTGGGTGACAGCCCTAGCTGGTCCATGAATCAGAGGATTTCAGGATCTTGACCCACTAGAAGATTGTTCGCTGCAATCTTCCGAATTGATGGTGAGGGCTATCAATTTGAGTCAAAATAGTGGGAGTGGTAATTAATTAAAGGCCTAATTAACTATAGTCAAATTTTATTCAAATCAAATCAAAAAGGGTTTTGACAAATGCAAATTTTCTCTTGTAGAATGGCAAAAGAATCATCTTTGAAAATGGGCAAATTAATTGAGAATAAATTCCATAACTGGTTGAGGACTGTGAGAAGTGTTCTGCACAATCCAGATAAACCAAGAGCCTTAGAATCCACTCTATGTATGCTTAATGCGATGGTGAAGAGGAAAGTAGGTAAGGGAGAGAAGTGTTCTCTCGCCAAACCAATTTCTTCTACATGGAGAGGATGGAAGGGACAATGGAAGAAGAAGTCAGAGATGGAGATCTCTACTTCTGGTGTATACGTGATAGAGATTAACTTTACTACTTCTTCGTCATGGGTACTTGATACCGGATGCGGATCTCACATTTGTTCAAATGTGAAGGATCTTAAAAGAAGTAGGCCTTTGGGGAAAGGCGAGGTTGAACTACGTGTTGCTAATGGGGCAAGAGTTTCCGCCAGTGCCGTAGGAACCTATGAGTTAACTCTACCTAGTGGGCTAATAATAGAGTTGAAGAACTGCTATTATGTACTTGCCATAAATAGGAATATCATTTCCGTCTCTTGTTTGGACAAAGATGGATTTGAATTTCTTATTAAGAATGGAAAGTGTTCCATTTCTAAAGATGGGAACTTTTATGGCAGTGCCCCTATGTCTTATGGTCTATACTTGATAGACTTGGAGACAAGTGTATACAACGTAAACACCAAAAGGCAAAAACTCAATGACTCAAACAAAACATATCTCTGGCATTGTCATCTAGGGCACATAAATGAGAAGCGCATTTCTAGACTCCATAAAGATGGTTATCTAGACTCTTTTGATTATGAATCAATAGAGACATGTGAATCTTGTTTGTTGGGCAAGATGACCAAGACTCCCTTTTCAAGTAAAGGTGAGAGAGCTAGTGATCTATTAGGACTCATACATACTGATGTATGTGGGCCTTTTAGAACTAATGCCAGAAATGGGTATCAGTACTTCATTACCTTCATTGATGATTTCAGTAGGTATGGCTATGTGTACCTGATGAAGCATAAGTCAGAAACCCTTGAAAGGTTCAAGGATTTCATGAATGAAGTACAGAACCAGCTTGGTAAAAGTATTAAGGCACTTCGTTCCGATCGAGGTGGAGAATACTTGAGCCAGGAGTTTGAGGACCTTCTGCGAGCCCGTGGTATTGTATCACAATGGACTCTGCCTGGAACACCACAGCATAATGGTGTATCTGAAAGAAGGAATCGCACATTGTTAGATATGGTGCGATCAATGATGAGTTTTGTTGATCTTCCAATTTCTTTCTGGGGTCATGCTCTTGAAACCGCCGCGTTTACACTTAACCGTGTGCCATCTAAATCAGTTCAAAAGACACCATATGAGATATGGTATGGGAAGCGTCCCGTTTTGTCTTTTATGAAGATTTGGGGTTGTGAGGCTTACATTAGGAAAATGTTTCCTGATAAGCTTGGACCCAAATCCGATAAATGTTATTTTGTTGGATACCCCAAGGAAACGAGGGGATATTACTTATACCACCCTACTGACAACAAAGTGTTTGTTGCCAGGGATGATGTATTCCAAGAGAGGGAATTTATTTCCAAAGGAAACAGTGGGAGGAAAGTAGAGCTTGAAGAGGTTCAAGCCCAACAAGAAAACATTGAACTGGTAGATGTACCAGAGGAAAATGTAGATTCACAAGGTGTTGTGGAATCTCAGTCTCCTCAGGTAACACAAGGACCTCGTAGATCTAGTAGGACTCGCCTTGAACCTGAGAGGTTTGGATACCTTGTAACTCAGGAAGGTGGAGAGTTGATCATAGATGATGATCCAACTACCTACGTAGAGGCTATGGAGGGACCAGATTCTGAGAAATGGCTAGAAGCCATGAGATCTGAGATGGAATCCATGTACTCCAACAAAGTATGGACTTTGGTGGAACCACCCGAAGGGGTAAAACCCATAGGGTGCAAGTGGGTCTTCAAGAAAAATACCGACATGGATGGCAATGTGCAAACTTATAAAGGCAGATTGGTTGCGAAGGGTTTTCGAAAAATTCAAGGTGTTGACTATGACGAAACCTTTTCTCCAGTTGCCATGATTAAGTCCATCAGGATCATGCTTGCTATTGCAGCCTACTATGACTATGAGATTTGGCAGATGGATGTTAAAACCGCATTCCTTAACAGGAATATTCATGAGGATGTGTACATGACACAACCTGAAGGTTTTGTAGATCCAAAGAATGCCAATAAAGTCTGTAAACTGCAAAGGTCAATCTATGGATTGAAACAAGCATCTCAGAGTTGGAATCTTCGATTTGATGAAGAAGTCAAAGTGTTTGGCTTTATTCAAAATGAAGATGAATCTTGTGTGTATAAGAAGGTTAGTGGGAGCTCGACCACATTCATCATATTATATGTGGATGACATACTTTTGATGGGGAATGATGTCTTAGCCTTAGAGAAGGTAAAGACTTGGCTTGGGAAAACTTTCTCAATGAAGGACTTAGGAGAAGCATCCTATATTCTAGGAATTAAGATCTATAGAGATAGATCGAGAAGGATTCTCGGACTAAGTCAGAGCACGTACATTGACAAGGTGCTGAAGCGGTTCAGCATGGAGAACTCAAAGAGAGGCAACATCCCTGTGCTACATGGAGTTACCGTCTCTAGAGCTCAATGTCCCCAATCTTGTGAAGAGAGGGAGCGTATGAATGAGATCCCATATGCATCAGCCATTGGATCCATCATGTACGCTATGTTGTGCACATGCCCAGATGTCTCGTATGCTCTCAGCATGACGAGCAGGTACCAGTCAGATCTCGGGGATGCTCATTGGACAGCCGTGAAGAACATCCTCAAGTACTTGCGAAGGACTAAGGATCAGTTTCTTATGTACGGCGGCGAGGAAGAGCTGGTTGTAAAGGGTTACACCGATGCAAGCTTCCAAACCGATAAAGATGATTACAGATCACAGTCAAAATTTTTGTTTTGCCTTAATAATGGAGTTGTGAGCTGGAAGAGTTCCAAGCAAGAAACAGTTGCCGATTCTACTACAGAGGCCGAGTATATTGCTGCTTCGCATGCAGCAAAGGAGGCTGTATGGATCAGGAAGTTCATTTCTGAACTTGGTGTAGTTCCCAGTAGCTGTGATGCAATTGAGCTTTATTGTGACAATAATGGAGCTATTGCACAAGCTAAGGAGCCCATATCACATCAGCGGTCCAAGCACATACTGCGGTGCTTCCATCTCATACGAGAGATCGTACAGCGAGGAGATGTGAAGATTTGCAAAGTACCAACTGAAGACAACATAGCTGATCCACTGACTAAGGCCCTTTCTCAGCAGAAGCATGATGGTCATGCTAGGTCACAAGGATTGTGTTTCCTTGGTGACTGGCTCTAAGTGCAAGTGGGAGTCTGTTGGTATGTATGCCCATAGAGCAAGTCATATGATGATTGTAATGGGATACTTTGTAAATGATTTGAATAATAATAAAGGCAATTTCCAATCTATATGTTTAAACTGTTTCTGAGATGATGGTGTAACATGATAGATGTCTAAAGATTGTTTTACTCAATAACGTATGCTTTTAGGTTAAGGACCTAAACGATGAGATCATACGGATGTTAAGAGTATTCATTCTTGTATATTCCCTAGTCGGTTGTTATTGTGGAAATAACCATAGACATCAATAACACTAAAGACTAGATTGTGTTTTGGTTGATGACAAAATCTCATTAGTCATGATATGGTGATATCAAACCAAGCACATAGGTACTTGTTAGAGAACAAGGTACCGGACAGACCCACCGTGAGAGTGACACATGGAACCATGACATGGCAGTCACAGTCAGCTCTCACAGTGATGGTGGTGAGTGTGATTCTTAGACCTGAGATCACTGCACTCAACACATGTCGTTGGGTACACTTTGACATCATCAAACGCAGTCCTGAAACATGGGTTGTTATAAAGGTGATGATTGGGTGGCTTTGACACATGGGGCTTTTGAGGGGTGAGTGATAGATATGGGATTTGTCCCTCCTAAGGGAGTTTGATATCCTTGGCCACTTGATGAGTAGGATTGAGAAAGGCATGTGCATGCACGTTTGAATCAATATGTGATATTGAGGTCATACACATCTCACTCGGTCTACTCTGAGATCAAGGAAATGAATGAACATTGACAGGATGACTGTTCCATGCCTCGAGTTCATTCTGGATATCAGTGACAAAGGAATTATACATTCACTGTAACACCATTCACGGATTGTAGGATGAAAGTTGTTCTCCAACTTTCTACTTTCACTTGGGTAGCACTGATGTGTGACTAGGCACCGCTCTTTGCTTGTGAAGTCATAAGTGTTATGGACTTTCACTGCCAACGTGAAATGGACATGCAGGGTCACACACATAGGATTTAACCTGGAAGAGGAGTTTTGTCCACAAAGCAATGTTTAGATTGATTACTAAAGGAGTTTAGTAGTTCAATTAAACACTCAATCAGCTCTTACAAAGCAATGTTTAGATTGATTACTAAAGGAGTTTAGTGGTTCAAACGCCACTTTATAGAACTTGGTAATACCAGCTCGTACCTCTTGTGCGTACAGACATTCTATAAGAATGTGGATGGTTGTTTCGATGATGTTGCCGCATCTAGGACAGTTATTGTCCCTGGTGAAGCCTCTCCTTGTTCGGTTAGCATTCGTCATAAGACTGTCATGCAGGGCCTTCCATAGGAACACTTTAGTATGTTGTGGCACCGCCAATTTCCATATCATAGTACAGTTACCAGGAGATCAAATGCATGCGTTGTTTAGAAGTGTTCTATAATAGTTATGAGTTCTGAACCAGCCATGTGTGTCGTCTAGGTGGCACCATACATCAGTACCCCCCGCCTGAAGTGGAGGGGTCATATTGAGGATTGTTTCAGCAGTTGCTTCTGTGAACCAGTAAGAGATGAAGCCTGCATCCCACACCCCATTCGAGGCCATGGAAGCTACTTTTAGATCCTGAAGCTCGTCAGGGATCATTCTATGTGTTTTTAGATTTGGTGTGAGGCGGCTACCCACCCATTTGTCGTGCCAAACCGAGGTAGTGTTTCCACTGACAATGGCTTTGGCAGCTTTGTCCATGACCTTGCTCCTGTTATCCACCATAAATTTCCAAAGTCTTGATCATGTGGCTCTTCCTTCTCCTTGCTTGTGCATGTATTTATATTCCATGACCTCTGTCCATAGATTACAGTTATTAGTGTATAAATCCCAGATAGTTTTAGACAACAGGGCTTCGTTTTGCAATATGGCAGGTTTGATGTTCATTCCCCCCATCTTTTTTGGCGCTATCATCTTCTTCCATGAGATGAGGCTGATGCTTTTATGAGTGTCCGGCCCACCCCAAATGAAATTGTGAATAGTTCTGTCGATACTGTCGCAAAGAGAGACAGGGAGCAAACTGGATTACATGATATATGAAGGCATAGCGTTGAGTGTGGATCTGGCTAGTGTCACCCTTCCAGCTAGCGATAGTGTTCGAGTCATCCATGAACTCATATGCTTGTCCATCGCATTTAGTAGGTCAAGATACACCGTTTTGCTTGCCCGTTTATGGAGCATGGGTACCCCAAGGTGTTTGCCTAAATCCTCAGTTCTTTCCATCTTCAGAATTCTGCACACCCGGCGTTTGGTAACCCGATCGGTATTTTTGGAAAAATACACCAATGATTTCTCAGTTGACAACATTTGCCCAGATGCGGCACTGAACCTTTGGAAACATTGGTTGATCAGTCTAGCTTGTTCCACCGATGCCTCCCCGAATAAGGTGATATCGTCAGAAAAACATAAATGTGTCAGTCTTGGTCCACGTCGAGTTATGAGCAATGGCTTCCATCTTCCCTCCGCCTCCAGCTTAGCAATGTCCTGGCTCAGCTGCTCCAGAAAAAGAACAAAAAGATACGGGGATAGTGGATCCCCTTGTCGGACTCCCCACGTAGCTTTGAACTCTGGTAGTGTTTTTCCCTTCCATGCAATGGCTATGTCGCCACTGGTCACTATGTTCATGATCATTGTGATGATGTGAGATGGTATGGGTATTCTCTATAGGGTGTCGTACATGAAGTTCCAGCTCATTTTGTCATATGCCTTAGCCAGGTCCAGCTTTAGGATCATGCTTTTCTGACCACTTCTTCGCGTTCTCATGGTGTGAATCACTTTTTGTAGAAGGATGGTATTGTCTAAGATTCGGCACCCCGGGATGAAGCTCGTTTGGTTCGGTGAGATCCAGTCACTCAAGAAAGGCTTAATCCTCTCCGCTATAATCTTAGAAATTAGTTTCATGCTGACATTGTTTAAAGCAATAGGTCAGAGATGGTTGCAGTGCTCTGGCGCAGTGTTCTTCAGTATCAATACTAAGGTGGAGGATGCCATCGAATTTGGAATATGTTGTCCTGCAAAACACTTAGAGATGGTTAGTTTTAATGAGTGTTTGATGATGTGCCAGTTCTTCTGTAAGAAGCCGACATCAATGTCGTCAGGGCCTGGTGCCTTAATCGGATTCATCTGGGTGAGGACATCCAGAATCTCATCTTCATCTGGTGTACGACCAATCCACTGGCTAGTCACAGATGGCTAGGACGGGAATGCCCCCGGGTATTGTATGGTGGCATGTTGTGCGGCGGCGGGTCGGTCATCTGTGAAAAGCCTTTGAAAATGTTCCCTGGCCAACGTCTCTAGCTCCTTATCATCTTCAATCAATTCTCCCTACTCGTTCTTTAGTTTCAAAATCGTGTTTTTCCTTCTCTTTGCCTTAACTAGAGATTGAAAATAGGATGTGTTGGCATCCCCCATCTTCATCCAATCACACCTAGCTTTTTGCCTCCACTCAGCTTCTTCTATCGCTAGGATGTCCATGTATTCACACTAGATCATCCCTATCTATCGGTCAAGATCCTCACTGTAGCAGATGCTTAACTCAGTCTGTTTCTTTGTCAATCTGGCTAGAAGGTGGTTCTTATGATGTATTTCCTTCTTCTGTTCCTCGTTGTCCCATTTGTCAGCTACGGCCATGAATGTGGTGGCTGCACAGGTGAAGTCATGTTCAGTGTCCCACTTGCTGTGAATGAAAGCAGGGAATGAGTCTTGCGCAATCCATCTGGTGCTAGTTTTGATATGTTTTGTATAGGTGATTTTGTGCTTATTGGTCCTCACCAGGATCGGGGTGTGGTCCGATGCAACCCTCGGCAGAACCTCTACAGAAGTATTTGGGTAAGTATGAATCCATTCTCGATTTTCTACGGCATGATCGAGTCGTTCTTGTAGATAGCCTCTCTTGAACGTCATTCTAGGTCCAGATGCATCGAGATCCTCTAGTCCAGAAAGCACCAGTGCCTCAGCAAACTCCCTACAACTGGATAGGTTGACATGGACACTGTCGCTCTTCTCTTCAGGTGATAGTGTGGCGTTGAAGTCACCTAACACCATCCATGGCAACGAAGATGTTGACGCTAAGGTGTTAAGGTGATTCCACAGACATTTCCTTCTATGTTGCTGGGGACTAGCATAAACGAACATGATTAGGAGGTTGTTATTAATGAGTCAGTGGATGAATTGGCAGTGTAGTGCCAACACATCCATTGTCCCTATGCTTCTACGCCATAGAACCCAGATACCACCAGAGTAGCCCATCACCTCTACCCGGTGAGATTCATCGAACTGAAGACTATTGATGATGTTGTCCGCTTTCATTCTACTTATCCTTAGCTCTACGATTGCTAAAATATCTATACTCAGAGAATTCTTGTATTGACGGATTACATTTTGAATGTCCTCTTTACCAATTCCTTGGACATTCCATGAAGCACATATCATTAAGTAACACTTCTTGTGACGAAAGGGTTAGCTTCACCCTCTTCCGTCAGGTTGTCGTCCTCTGGATGTTGTTGTTTTTTCCCTCTTCCTGGACCCCGGTTTCAGTCTGTCCGGTGTGGCACTTATTTTGCGGTTCCTGAGATGGATGCCCACCGATCCCCCTCCCCTTGTGAAGGGTTTGGCCCCTGGCCTGACTTCCTATTGTTGCCTGGTTGTGGTGTATATTGCCCGAAGCAGAAAGAGAGGTTCTGCATTGTGTCTCCTCCAGCATCAGTAATCACTACTGTATCTCCCTCCACTATGTCTGTCACCATGTGGTTGTTCTCATTTCCGTCGGACTGACTGTCTATTGGGTACTACGATGCTGGGTGTGGTGGACATTTGGCTTAGTGGTTGCCTCTTCGGTTGTGGTTCGTGTGGTTGAGTGTTCTTCTTCGTGGTCTCCTTTCTCGCCCTCCAATCGATTCCAGTAATTCTGTTGGTTGCATCTTGCGGGTTGACCCGCCCAGTGTTCTCCTCCTCTTCTACCGATAGGCTTTCAAATCTGTTGCTCGGGGGAGCGCGGTCTTGCTGTGTTGCTGGTGGCTTCTGTGGTCTGTGTTGCATGGGCTTTGCATGTAGGGCATTGGTGAAGTCATCGGGTTCGCCGCTTCTCCTTCCGTCGTAGGTCGGTTGGCCGCCGCTTCTATTTTTGCCTTCAATTTGCACATGTCCTCCTTATGCCTGATTCTTCCACAATACATATAGATAGTGGGTAAGTTCTCATACTCCAGCGAGTACCTCTCATCCTGGATGATGATTGAGGTCATGAGAGGCTTGGCAGTGTCCAGCTTCACTATGACCCTGGCGAATTTACCTCGTCTTTTTAGGATAGTGTTATTGTCTACCTTCACCGTAGAACTAATGGAGTCGCCCACCTCCTCTAGGATTCTTTGCTGATACAGGAATATAAGAAGTTTCAGAATTCTAACCCAGGCCACCACATACCTCGGGTTCACGTCAGAAGGGGAGAAGTCGGGGTCCCAAGGTTGCACCGACAGGTATGATCCCATCATCGGCCACGGTCCTCCAGTTAAGGCCTTTGTATAGTCATCTTCACGGAGTAGCTGCACCAGGTAGTAGTTGTTTTCAAGGTCAATCAGCCTCATGCTTCTGATAGGGTTCCACATTGCCCTGATGCGTGCCTGTAACGCCATGAAACTGACGTCCATCCCCAGCACCTTAACGATGACTGTGTAGCACCACGGCTTCATCAGTATGTTATACTTCCCCAGATTGATTTCCATGTGTGGTGTTCCATCCTGAACCTTGATTTGGATGTCCTCCTTGTTCAGTATAACCTCTGCATCCTCGAATCCCATTATTGTCTTGCAGTTTCCTTTCGCGATGTCACTGTATGAAAGAGGGGTTCTGGTTTCCGTGCGAGTCTAGGCTGGCGTGCTCGGGGGGCTGGGCTGCTTTTCCCCCTGTAGATCGGGAAATGTCGCCGCATCTAGGGTAACCCCATCCATCTCCATATTGGAAGCCGATTGTTTTTGTTGTTGCGGGTTATGTGTTGCCATGTATGACTCGTAATGGAGGTTAATCCCCACATTCTGGAGTGCGCCTGTGGTGTCAGAGGATCGGTGTGGACTATCCCCTTCATTGTTATGGAGGGGTTGTGCGGAGGGATTCGCCTCGCTGTCCATCATCATCGTTTCCTGGGATTGCTCTCGAGTCATCGTACGTCCTGGATTCCAATCATCCGCGGCCGCCATAGCCATAGCCCCCGCCTCTCGCAGAGCCTCCGAACCCTACCATGCCTCCAGTATTTTCTTAGTATATCATAGATTTTGATAGTGGAACCTTATCTTTTTAGTTCAATGATTTCTATTCTGATTTTGTTTTGTTCTTTTCACAAATCTTCTATAAAAATATGTTTATCATTAGTTTTTCATGTTCAATTCTTTTCATTATATGATCAAATGAGTAGAACTCATTTGCTTTTGGTTTTGTTTTATTGTATGATTTTTTATCTATAATCATATTGAGATATTTTGCAAGTTTGGTGCTTCTTTCTTGTTTATCTTTGATGGAATCTATGGTTTCAAGTATAAATTGTTGTTCACTAGTTAAGACATGAATTTCATCTGATGATGTTTCATTGCTATAGTAATTACACTGTCATCCTTCTTCATTTTCTAATCTCGAGGATTCATTTAGATTTAATTTTCCAACAATATTCCCACCCTATCTGGGAAAAACCAAATATACTATGAGAAAATACTTTTAGAAACATGAAGTGAAAAAGTTTTCATAATATCATAGCCAAGTTAGGGGTGGTTGGGATATAAAACACTTGTCAAAGACACAAATGGAAGAGAGAAAGTGGCAATACAAAGAACTTTGTCCACTCCATCCAAAGTGCCTATAAAAGGCAAAGTAGTTGAAGAAAGCCAAGTTAGGATGAGGTTGGGATATACTTGTTTCTCTTTCTCTTTCTCTGAAGGGGTGAGAGTTCGGGGTCTTCCTTCTTGGGGTTCTAGGGTCCGAGGCCTCCTCGTTGTAGTGGTAGCTCATTGCACCTGCTTTAGCCGTGGTAGGTGTTTAGGGTTTTGTAGGGCACCATTTTACATATATTTATCTTTCTAGAATTGGTGCTATCACAACTCTTGCTTTCTTCTTCAACATCTTTGCCTTTTATAGGTGAGGCCTCCTTGTCGTAGTGGTAGCCCATTGCACCTGCTTTAGCCGTGGAAGGCATCTAGGGTTTTGTAGGGCTAGGTTTAGATATTGATATGCCACTTAGTAATCCCTTGGTTGATGATTTCAATCTCTCACGCACAAATTGAGTGTATCATATTCAATTTTCTTTAAGAAATACCTAGGTCTGAGGCCTCCTTCTCGTAGTAGTTCAACTGTTGACAGGCCACTAGGAATCAACCTATGGAAAAGCGAATAAGATTGCTCAATAAAATCATTATTTATTTCAAGCTCCTTTGGTTTCAAAAAATTTTAGATTTAAGCCTTAGATCTCTTTATTTTTGACAACTATATCTTCACAAGGCTATTTCAAAAAATCAATAGAAATAAGAAAATATGTTGAATAAAATGCTTAACTCATTAAAAGGTGTCAATGAAATAGTAAATACCCTTCAAACCATAAATGAAAGCAATTCAATGGAAAATAAAAACAATTTCATCATCGATAAAGAAAAGCTAAGAGAAGAATTTTTATCTGATCGAAATCAGTTCAAGACAAACAATTTTATGAAATCTTTGATAGAAAAGAAAGAGATTACAATAGAGAAAAATGGTATTCACAAATGCAATACCATAGAAAAAATATACATTTCTTTGAATGGTATAAAAATTATTATATCAAAAAACTTAAAGAAAAAATCTATAGGCTTGTTCCACTGAGGTATGACTCTAATAAGTATAACAGTAAAATTAGACCATTGCATCATGAAAACCCTCCTGAGAAGCTGCTAGTCCAAAATATTACAAACAAGAGTAATATACAATCAAAAGAAGAAATTTCTCATTCTTTCAATAATAAACACATGATTGATAAAGTAAATAACCTATCTAAAACTAAAAGTAAAGAAAGAAAAGAGTACTCTGTAAAGGTATTAAGAAAAAAACAATACTTCATTCTTGAAACTATTAATAATGTTAAAAATGATCAAGAAAATTTAAAAATATTTTCAAAATATATCATAATGAATAAAAAAGAAATCAAATCTAAAGGTAGTCCAAACCAAAATATTTCATATGATACTAAAAGAATAACTGAAAAACAACCAACTCTAAAAGACTTCAAAAGAGAGAAAAAAATATTAAAAAGGAGATAAAGATTTAAAAGAAACTAAAAATACATATGAAAATTTAGAAAGTCAAGATAAATCCAAAAACAAATCCCTAAATAGTATCCAACAATAAATAAAAAGGAAATGGAAGGGAGATGTTATAATTTAAATAAACCCAGATTTCACTATTAAGAAATTATCTTTATTTGATTCTGGAGCAGACATAAACTACATTAGAGAAGGTCTAATAGCAACCAAATATTTTGAAAAAACCACATACAATGTTAATTCATGCACCAATGACAAATTCCAAATCAATTATAAAATCCCTAATGTCCATATTTGTATAAAACATACATGTATTAAAACTACTTTCATGCTAGCTAAAAATATAACTGAGGATATAATCATAGGAACACCATTCCTGAATAGAATACTACCTGTTATAGTGGATACAAAAGGAGTACATGCTAATATAAATAGAAAAATGATTACCTTTAAGTACAAAAATGAACCCAAAGTATCATTTATACAAAAAATAAATACTTCAATCAAATACAAAGAAAACTTCATTAACGAACTTAACACAGAAATAGAAACTGAAAGAATTCATAATAAAATCAAAAGTAGTAATTTTTAAAAACTAATAATAGAATTTAAAGAAAAAGTTGAAAAAGAAATTTGCTCCACACTACCTTCAGCATTCTGGCATAGAAAGAAACATGAAGTTACCTTACCATACATTAACAATTTTGATGAAACTAAAATCCCAACAAAATTCAGACCCATCCAAATGAATCAAAGACTTTTAGAAATATGTAAAATGAAATAAAAGAACTTGAGACAAAGAAATT
This sequence comes from Alisma plantago-aquatica, assembly GCA_963693085.1. Lineage (NCBI taxonomy): Eukaryota > Viridiplantae > Streptophyta > Magnoliopsida > Alismatales > Alismataceae > Alisma > Alisma plantago-aquatica. The sequence continues at coordinate 66,479,050 of OY856410.1, read as the reverse complement.
AATTAGTCCTAGCTCCGCTCCATGGAATTGTGTTGCCTTCTATATAGAAAATGCATTTGAAATAGAAAGAGGGGCTCCTAGGCTTGTTATTAATTACAAACCTGTAAATAAAGTGCTCCAATGGATCAGATATCCAATTCCTAATAAACACGGCCTAATAAAAAGAATACATGGTACTAATATCTTCTCAAAATTTGATATGAAATCTGGATTCTGGCAAATACAAATAAGTGAAAAAGATAGATATAAAACTGCCTTCATAGTACCTTTTGGTCACTGTGAATGGAATGTTATGCCTTTTGGGCTAAAAAATGCTCAATCAAAATTCCAAAAATTAATGCATGAGATATTTAATCCATATACTTCTTTTAGTATAGTCTATACTGATGATGTACTAATTTTCTCTAAAGACTGTGACCAACATTGGAAACACCTAAACACATTCCTTCAAATAGTAAAACATAATGGACTAGTAGTTTTCGCTAAAAAGATGAAACTATTTCAAACAAGTATTCAATTTCTAGGTTACAAAATAGAAAAAGGAACTATATCACCTATAATAAGAGCCATAGACTTTGCTAACAAATTCGCAGATGAAATCCTAGAGAAAAAACAACTCCAAAGATTTTTAGGATGCTTAAACTATATATCTGATTTCTATGAAAATCTGGCACTAGATAGAAAACTCCTTACAGATAGACTAAAAAAGATTCCACCAAGTTGGACCATAGATCACACCAAGGCTATTCAAAGAATAAAATCAAAAGTTCAAAGGTTACCGTGTTTAAATATCATTGACCCAGAGGCCTATAAAATAGTAGAAACAAATGCATCAGATATAGGATATGGAGGAATTCTTAAGCAAAAAATTGATAATAAAGAACATTTGGTTCGATACACCTCAGGAGTGTAAAATGAAACCAGAAAAAATTATTCAACTATAAAAAAAAAAGAAATATTAGCCATAGTTCTCTCTATTATAAAATTTCAAGGTGATATTTTAAATAATAAATTTTTATTAAGAGTAGATTGTAAATCAATTAAATTTGTCTTAGGAAAGGATGTTAAAAATCTTGCCTCAAAGCAAATATTTGCTAGATGGCAAGCAATATTAGCTATATTTGATTTTAATATAGAATTCATAAAAGGAGAAAATAATTTTTTACCTGATTTCTTATCGAGAGAATTTTTGCAGAGAAATTATTTTCACAAAAACTAGCGTAATGACATCAATTTTGGCTACTAAACAAAGTCCTCCCACAATAACATAGACAAGGAGGGAGAAGGAAAATATAGAAAACATGGAAGTTGATTCATCAACTAAAACATCCTATGAATTTATCCTAAAATCATCTGAAGAGGTACTTATTCTTGAAAATGATGATCTCTCAAAAGAAATTGAATATATAATAAATAAATATTTTCCTATAGGATACAATCATATTCCCACCCTACTTGGGAAAAACAAAATATACTATGATAAAATACTTTTAGAAACAGGAAGTGCAAAAGTTTTTCATAATTATAGAGATAAATCCACAAAAAGAAACTTGTAGTTTTCTCAAAAAAAAATTCAAAAAATAAGCATGTTATCTGAATGGAATAAAGAAGGAAACCCTAATATTCCAAGACGATTCAAAACATTCTATCAACCTCAATATTACAACTATTGGGATTATCAAAATGCTTGTGAAAAGGTTTTATATGTTCAGAATACACTAATGAGTCACACATGGTCAGTAAAATGGTCATTACAAACCAAATTGATGAATTGGTTTTTCTATAAATCCTGGCAAAATTTTGGGGCAATAAGAGAAATACTCCCCACAATATTAAAGAAAAATATTATGGGCAATGATCTTATTGAGGAAGATCTAAACATGATGAATTATATCTCTTCTCATGGAATAACATGGATTATACAATGGAGATGGGAGAAAGAAATAATTGAATTACCACCAATTCTAGAAATACAAATATAAGTCAAATGGTGGGACAAGTTTAATATTGATCCCACTTTAAAGGGAAAATTGATTCCAATACTAGTTTCTGGATCCAAACATAACCTAGAAACTAAAACAAATAGAATGTTTTCATTTAGTCAACTAAAGAAAGAGTTGATAAGAAAAATTCAAATTGAAAATCCAAATATTGAGGATAATCAACTACAGTTGATGGTCTTTGAAGAAGTGTCAAAAGTTATGGATGAAAATAGTACAGAGGACTCAAATAAATCTAAAATCAAAGAAGATGGAAAAAAGGAAGAAAGTGAAAAAATAGTTACTGCACAGTAAAAAAGTAGTGGTAAAAAAGTAATGGGTAAAAGGTAAACGTAAATAAAAATAACAGTCTGGTAAAAGATAAAAGGTGAAAAGAAACAATGATGTGGTAAAAGTAAAAGCAAAATATTTGATACTTTTTTCTTAAGATTCCATCTATAAAAAACGAAGTCACTCAAACAAGGAAGTGACATCTCCATAAAAAACAAATGGAGAAGAGGACAAGAATATTTTATTGCATGAAAAGCATCAAATACTTGTCTAAGGCACAAGGTTGAATGAACAAGTGGAAAACTCATCAAATTTGGCCACTACATCATCAACAAACACTTGTCAAAAACACAAATGGAAGAGATCAAGTGGCAAGACAAAGAACTTCGTCCACTCCATCCAAAGTGCCTATATAAAAGGCAAAGAAGTTGAAGAAGAAAGCAAGAGTTGTGATATCCACAACACTCTTCCACCCAAAGAGCTCCCCTTGCTTATTGAGCTTAGTTATTGTAGTAGGAAGTGTTTTGGCTCGAAATTATCCTCCTTAGAGAATTTCCAAGTCTTGTAATCCTTCCTCCACTTCACTTATATTGTAATTTTGTCTATATAGTCATGTGTTCTTAGTTTCCACATATTTTTCGAGTGTAAACCCTCCAGTTGCCAATAAAATTTCCATTTTGTTGAGATCAATTGTGTGTGCATGTTATTCCCTCTTTAAATCATAATCAAAGATCTTTTCTTTGATTTAAAGCAAGATCAAGGAGATTCCTAAGCATCAGTGACGTTATTGACGGTCACTCGGTAAGATCAATGACGTGTTCTGCGCCAACTGTAAGTTCCCTAATGTTATTTAATTAATTTTACGCAAGAATTCTCTATTCATCCTAAAGAAAATTATATACACATTATTCCCTAAATCACAAACCCTAATCTACCTCTAATCACCTTAATCACAAACCCTAATCCACCTCTAATCACTCACTTCTATCAATTATCCAAACGCAAATCAGCCCTTCCTACACCAATAACTCTGAAACTCCACCAATACTCCAACACCGCATTCCACCAACTCTCTACTAACCAACCACCAAAAATCCTAGCTTCCACCCTAAATGGTATCAGAGCCAAGTTAGGGGTGGTTGGGATATACTTGTATATCTTTCTCTTTCTCTTTCTCTGAAGGGGTGAAAGTTCGGGGTCTTCCTTCTTTGGGTTCTAGGTTCCGAGGCCTCCTTGTCGTAGTGGTAGACTGTTGCACCTGCTTTAGCCATGGTAGGCATTTAGGGTTTTGTAGGGCTAGGTTTAGCTATTGACATGCCACTTAGTAATCCCTTGGTTGATGATTTCAATGTTTGCAAATGGTATCAGAGCCAAGTTAGGGGTGGTTGGGATATACTTGTGTCTCTTTCTCTTTTTCTGAAGGGGTGAGAGTTTGGGGTCTTCCTTCTTGGGGTTCTAAGTTCTAAGGCCTCCTTGTGGAAGTGGTAGCCCGTTGTACCCTCTTTATCCATGGTAGGCGTTTAGGGTTTTGTAGGGCTAGGTCAGTCTATTGACAGGCCACTTAGTAATCCCTTGGTTGATGATTTTGATCTCCCACCCACAAATTGAGTGTATCATATTCAATTTTCTTTAAGAAATACCTAGGTTCGAGGCCTCCTTGTCATAGTAGTTCAACTATTGACAGGCCACTTGGAATCAACTTATTGAAAAGAGAATATGATTGCTCAATAAAATCATTATTTATATCAAGCTCCTTTAGTTTCAAAAATTTTTAGATTTAAGCCTTAGATCTCTTTATTTTTGACAACTATATCTTCACAAGGCTATTTAAAAATTTTCTCAATAGAAATAAGAAAATATGTTGAATTAAATGCTTAACTCACTAACAGGCATCAATGAAACAGTAAATACCCTTCAAACCATAAATGAAAGCAATTCAATGGAAAATAAAAATAATTTCATCATCGATAAAGAAAAGCTAAGAGAGGAATTTTTATCTGATAGAAATCAGTTCAAGACAAAACAATTTTATGAAAACTTTAATAGAAAAGAAAGAGATTACATTAGAGAAAAATGGTATTCACAAATGCAATACCATAGAAAAATATACATTTCTTTGAATGGAATAAAAATTATTATATCAAAGAACTTAAAGAAAAAAATCTATAGGTGTGTTCCACCGTGGTATGAGTCTAATAAGTCTAACAGTAAAATTAGATCATTGCATCATGAAAACCCTCCTGAGAACCTGCCAGTCCAAAATATTACAAACAAGAGTAATCTACAATCAAAAGAAGAAATTTCTCATTCTTTCAATAATAAACACACTATTGATAGAGTAAATAATCTATCTAAAACTAAAATTAAAGAAAGCGAAGAGTACTCTATAAAGGTATTAAGCACATAACAATACTTCATTCTTGAAACTATTAATAGTGTTAAAAATGATCAAGAAAAATTAAAATTATTTTCAAAATATATCAAAATAAATAAAAAAGAAATAAAATCTAAAGGTAGTCCAAACCAAAATATTTCATATGATACTAAAAGAATAACTGAAAAACAACCAACTCTAAAAGACTTCAAAAGAGAGCAAAAAATGATTAAAAATAGACAAAAGATTTAAAAGAAACTAAACAGACATATGAAAATTCAGAAAGTCAAGATAAATCCAAAAACAAATCCCTAAATAGCATCCAACAATATATAAAAAGGAAATGGAAGGGAGATGTTATAATTAAAATAAACCCAAATTTCACTATTAAGAAACTAGCTTTATTTGATTCTGGAGAAGACATAAACTGTAATACAGAAGGTATAATACCAACCAAATATTTTGAAAAAACCACACACAATGTTAATTCATGCACCAATGCCAAATTACAAATCAATTATAAAATCCCTAATGTCCATGTTTGTATAAAACTTACATGTATTAAAACTACTTTCATGCTAGCTAAAAATATAACTGAGGATATAATCATAGGAACACCATTCTTGAATAAAATACTACCTATTATAGTGGATACAAAAGGAGTACATGCTAATATAAATGGATAAATGTTTACCTTTAAGTTCAAAAATGAATCCAAAGTATCATTTATACAACAAATGAACACTTCAATCAAATACAAAGAAAACTTCGTTAACGAACTTAACACAGAAATAGAAACTGAAAGAATTCATAATAAAATCAAAAGTAGTACTTTTCAAAATTGAATAATAGAATTGCAAGAAAAAAATTGAAAAAGACATCTTCTCCACACTACCTTCATCTTTCTGGCATTGAAAGAAACATGAAGTTACTTTACCATACATTAACAATTTTGATGAAATGAAAATCCCAACAAAAGCCAGACCATACAAATGAATCAAAGCCTTTTAAAAATATGTAAAAATGAAATAAAAGAACTTGAGACAAAGAAATTAATTAGACCTAGCTCCTCTCCATGGATTTGTGCTGCCTTCTATGTAGAAAATGCATCAGAAATAGAAAGAGGGGCTCCTAAGCTTGTCATTAATTACAAACCTCTAAATAAAGTACTCCAATGGATCAGATATTGATGAATGCATAATCATCATGAAATTCAATTATCACCTTGGGACAAATCCAACTCTATATATACACTATTTCACTCAATATGAATCATAATGTGCAAAACTACCTAGTTAATTCGATTATCAAGGTTTTAACTAAATATTGTTGATTTAATACAGGTTTTGACAAGCTGAACAAGTAGTTGGGGTCCACCTTCATCTCTGGCTCTGATCAAGAAATCTATCCAAACAATTCCACCCATTCGGTCTCAAGACCGTTTGAGCCCATTCGGTCTCAAGATCGCTTGAGCTCATTTGGTCTCAAGACCGTTTGAGCTCATTCGGTCTCAAGACCATTTGAGCCCATTCGGTCTCAAGACCGTTTGAGCCCATTTGGTCTCGAGACCAATGGACCAGAAGAGGCCGATTGGAAGCATAACCCAGCCGCGAGGAATTGAGCAATGCAAGGCCTTGAAGCAAATCCACTACCACAACCATTTTAGACGACCACGGTCGTGGTCCACTGTCATCACCACGACCGTGTGGTGAAGCGACGACTGTGAGGTGAAGCCACGACCGTGTTCTCCTTGCCATGATCTTGGTGGATCACCCCCGATGCCTGAGCTCTCACTCGCACGACCGTGGTCACCGAGCCACGACCGTGGCACCCCACCTACATCGACTCTCTCTCTCTCTCCCGCCACACCCGTGTGAGGCAGCACAGCCGTGGGGCAGTAGCCTCACCATGACCGTGGTGTCACGCCACGACCGTGGCACAATGCCATCAAAGCCGGATTACTCACTCACCACGCATGTGTAAGGCGGCATAGCTGTGGGATCGCAGCATTACCATGACTGTGGTACCTCACCACGGTCGTGGTGCGTCATCGTCTACCTCTGCACCTCTGCCGAAGCAGCACATCTTTTCTTTGATTCCGGCGGCGCCTCACTCCTAGACCTCCACCCCACCAAGAAGCAGCTCCGACTCTGTCACACCTGTTGCCTTCAGCCTCGCCGCCCTCACCTTCTATCTTCCTTTTCAAGCTCATCCGTCAGTGGAGCAACAGCTACACGATCTAGACCGTTTGAGATATCAACAGCAAATCATTTGGATCAGTCAACGAGAAGACCGAATGAACTTGTTGCGAAGACCGTTTGCAGCAGATCGAAGACCGTTTGTGCCTAAGTATCCAAGACTGTTTGGTCTCGTGCAGTTTTCAAATTGGTTACCTCTCAAGACCGTTTGGTCTTGTACGGTTTACAGACCATTTGCACAAGATCGTTTGGAGAAGAGCAAACGGTTTGTGAGACTGTTTGGTCTCGTGCGGTTTCCAAACAGTTTGCTGCTCAAGACTGTTTGGTCTTATACGGTTTACAGACCATTTGCCCAAGTTTTACAAGACCGTTTGGGCACAAATATCTACCAAACCGCTTGGACTGGAAATGGACCCAAAACATGAAGACCTACCCCGTGCCTATAAATAGGACCAGTAGGGTCCCCTTTTGAGGCATCAGTTTTGGGACACCGACAGGCTGCCTGTACATAGATCTGATTCAAATCCAGTCCAGTCTGTGCCAGTTTCATTCCACCTACTGCCCGTGCTGTGACCAAGGAGGCTGAGGAGAGAAGGAAGACGGAGTGAGGGAGACTGTCCGGTCTGTCTCGGCACCTCCCGTTCGTGTCCAGATCTGCTCCAATACAAGGTAGGAGGTTGTATCTTCTTCACCGAGCTGCAACTACCTTTTGCACCGAGTTCATGGTGGATTTCTCTTTCTTTCTCATTCTTCTTGTTTCTCGCATCATGAACGAGTAGTACCTTTTTGCTGGGGTGCGGGGACTATCCCCATTTCCCATACAAATCATTTTCTTTTGTTAAACTCTTCATGACAATGTATATAACTTTCCATTTCGTTGTTAGTTGGTATGTTTGTAGTTGATTATCTACTTGCTTTCATCTTGCTCTTTCCTATATTGTGAAATCTTCTATGTATGGGGTGGAATGGTGGTTTACAAGTTCGACTCCTTGACGAGAATTTCTGAAAGGATTCCTTGAGGTTGTAAGTATATGATCCGTGAGGGGACGAGACATATAGCCTATGGTGACACTTCTGTGGTCTAAACATCCCTCAAGGAGGACCACAGTCTTAGTTGGATTTTGTATCGTCTTGTTTACCGTAGATGTTAGTTTGTAGATCCATCACCTGTTTGCTTGTCAATTAATACAGTTGACTCCCAAACTAGAAATAGAATGGGATTTTCTTCAAAGTCGTAAGTAAGTGATCTGGTTGGTGATGAGACATCTGATGCCTAAGGTGATGCTTACGCGAACCTAACGACCTAATGGGGGGTTCTATAGCCGCTCCATTTGGATTAATATATCTTGCCTGGTTTGTTTGTGATTGTATGTGTTTACGTGTGTAGCAGTGGTGAAACCTGCTACCATCACAACGATTCCATATCATTGATCTAAATCCAACTTTAATTCAGCTTTTACTTTCTTGCAATTAGTCTAATTAACCTCAAATCAACCAATCGTTCTAAATATTAGTTTTTCTTGAGCTAGATTCGACTGACAAGGATTCTTAAAAACATTGTCCTTTGGGTTCAATCCTTAACTATACTGCAATAAGACTCGTCCGCTTGCATGTGGTATTATTGCATTTTGGTTTTGGTAAAAAAAACTCGGGGATTTCAACCCCGAGTGAGTTTGTTAGTGCGTTCGAAATACCACGTCAAATTCTGGCACCGTTTCCGGGGACAACGGAATCAGTCAGTCAAATCTAGTCCTTTTAAGACTAATCTAGGATTTTGCTTTTTATTTTGAAACAATCGATCATCTACTTGAATTTGACTTTACTTCATGATTCTCACCTTTGAAATCTTTCTATTTTCAAGTACAATCCAAGGTGTAGTGCATGCACCGTTCGGACAGCCCCGGACTAGCAGTGAGCTTTGATCCTGAGATAGACAGAACCTTTCATTGCCAGATTAGAGAAAATCAAGCAAGGATGGCTCAAGAAGAAGAGGTAGCCCGAAGGGTGGCTCAAGCCATCAATGCGCAGAGAGAGAGGCTCATGCAAGAAGCCAGAGCTGCGGTTCAGTAGGAAATCCTAGCAGCACAAGCAGCAGCGCAAGCAGCTGAACTACAAAAGGATCTTAGTGAGTTCTTAATCCCGAAAGCTGCGAATGTTCATCATCCAGTACAACCTCCTCCTATCAATGGTATTAATTTTGAGATAAGAGTGCACTGGATCACCCTGCTTCAGAATAACCCTTTCTATTACAAGCAAGGAGAAGATAGTCAAGAACATCTTCTGAGATTTATCGATCTATGTGCTATGACGAAACAAAATGGAATCACAGATGATGCCATCCGACTCCGTCTCTTCAAGTACTCCCTTGTTGATAGAGCTATAAGTTGGTACAATTTATTGCAAAGTGAAATACCCATCATCACCTGGGAACAACTGCAAAATGTGTTTCTATAAAAAATTTATCCTCCATCTCTCACATATGAAATCAGAGGGCGAATAACAAATTTCACTCAAGTTCCTGGAGAAACTCTTGCTGAAGCTTGGGATAGATACAAAGAGCTTCTACGCAAGTGTCCACACCACGGGATTCCCAAGAACCAACTCATTGAGATTTTCTATAGGGGTGTGGATGATGATATTAAGAGATTCCTAGATTCCTCGTCTGGAGGAAACTTCATGCGTCAAAGTTATGATAGCGCATGGAGAGTCATCACCCTGGGAGTAGAAAATCAAGCCAATTGGGGTAGATCTGTAGGTAAAGGAGTTTTGAAAGTAGCTATGGCCGAAGCTACTCCCGAGTACATGTAACATAGTGGATTTTTGGGTCTTAATCCTATATTGAGCTATAATTTACAACTTCCCCTAAATTTGAGCTCATTTACGAATTTGGTCATCTGATTCAAAGTCTTATTTGATTATCTTGATTAATCATCATATTGCTTGACATTATTAGCCTTCATTGTGGTTCTTTTATTTGAATGAGTTCATCCTCCTCATTTTATTTACAAAGTAATCCCTCAATTGGCTTCATGAATCATCGTGGTGTCAAATTTGAACGATTTATTCACTGATTTTAGCTCAATTCATGGAGTACTCTTGATTTTCATACTAATGGCTTGGAATTAAGGGAAAATATTAATTATATTATAAGATACACATTAATAGATATAAGGGTGATTAAGTTAGTAAATAATGGCTTTAGTATTTTTTCAAGAGTTAGTCCTATGAAAACTAGACTCCATTGTCCTTTTTGCTATAGCAATAGGCTATTTAAATATTTCAACAACTAAATCGTCGGAGGAGAAGGTTACTAAATAAATGTATTAAATGATCTCCTTGTGCAGAATAGAAGGCAACCGATACAATTATACCTAAACTGTTACGTCGTAGATGAACTGAAACGGAAGGGCTCCTCCTCTCCTTGTCCTTTAACTTTCCACCCTTATCAGGCGCAAGACAGACTTGGCATGCTACTGGAACTAATTAGCCAAATGACCCGGCCGCCGATCTGCCTCCTGTAATCTCAGGCCCTGAGATCAACCGCAGACACTTCATCTCCACCATTTTTCAATTCCCAATGTCACCTAATCAAGAAGCTATAAATCCTAGTAGAGGGGCAACCGTCGTCTTCATCTTCATTAGCCAGGACTGCGGGGAACTCAGCCAGAGTAGTTTAATGCCTCAATGACGAGCTCCTTGGTTTAAGCTACCTCTTCCATGGAACCACAACCACCTCGGTTCTCCACAAACTCAGACCCGCCGCCGCCTACCTGGCATCTCGCAGATCCCTTCGGCAGCTCTTCTTCATCTAGGCAGTGATGGGAAAGGAACCAACTTTTCCTCCACCATCAAACGCTGTGACCACAACCAACGCATGTTGCAGCAACTACCGACGACTTCCAGCCAGACCACCACCGCCATCACGGCATGGAACAACTACCGCTACCATCTGTGACGTTCTCTGGTCGCATAACAGGGACATCGATTTCAACTTCGCCGAGCACCTCTTTCTCCAGCAGAAACGAGTCTATCGATTCCCTGAACACCTCGCAGCCACACCATTGCTGAACTCGGCCTACAGAACTCTCTGACCTGCAGGGTCGTGTTGTAACCGGCATAGGTCACCTGAACATCACCCAGCCACGGTGACAGATCTGAGGCCTCTACCGCCTTCCGATCACCAAAGGCGGAGCAACCAGCCACCACCGCGTCGGTGCCTCCTGTAGAATGTGGATCTGTGGATCGTCTTCAACCTGCGACACACAGGATAAGGAGGACACTGTACTCGGAACCCTGGGAGAAGATGGTTTTACTGGAAGCGATAACTTTATTGCTATTATCGATTGCTTAAATACAGGTAATCGAAAGAACTGAAAGACGCAGGACTCCATGGCTAGCTAGTTGCCACGTTCTAATCTGAGATCCACTAACATAGGATCATTGCACATGACCCGGACTACGTGCCTAACAAACTCCGACTACTCCAGATCAGCTGGACACCTGGCCATACACGTCTTATTACATAGCTAAAAACTAGGACATGTTAAATAAGTCAAGATTAATCCCAACAAATTCCCCCGTAATCTTGACGCAGATCATGAACTCCCAGATACTTGCTCATTTCAGCAAATTTGATTCTCCCAAGTGCTTTTGTAAGGATGTCGGCTCGCTGCTCATTGGTGCTAACGAAGTTGACGACGATCTGTCCATCTTCAACCTTTTCTCTAATGAAGTGGAACTTCGTTTCAATGTGTTTGCTCCTTCCATGAAAGACGGGATTCTTTATCAGTGCGATAGCGGATTTGTTATCCACCAATAGTTGAACAGCTTCAAGCTCTTTTCCTGTTATTTCCATGAGCAGGTTCCTTAGCCAGACTCCTTGACATGCAGCTGCCGTGGCTGCCATGAATTCCGCTTCACAGGAAGACAAGGCTACGCACTTTTGTTTCTGGGATGTCCACGAGACTGGATTTCCACATAGATAGAATATAAAGCCAGTCGTGCTTTTCCTTTCGTCCACATCTCCTGCCAGGTCGCTATCCGAGTAGCCGAGTAGCTTTATCTGACCTTCTCCATACCTGTAAATCAGTCCATGATTTAAGGTTCCTTTCACATACCTGAGTATGTGTTTTATAGCTTTGTAGTGTGCCACCTTTGGTTTCTCCATATATCTGCTCACCAGCCCGACCGAGTAAGCCAGATCAGGCCGAGTGTGAGTTAGATAGCGCAAGCTTCCGATCACACTTCTGTACTCCGTGGAGTTCACCGCCTCACTGCATTCATCCTTGGCTAGCTTCAGTTTTGGTTCCATGGGAAACAAACTTGAATTGCAATCATTCATTCCTGTATGCTCCAGTAGCTTTGTGGCGTACATGGTCTGTTTCAGTGAGATGCAGCCTTTCTTCTGTTCGACTTCAATGCCAAGATAGTGGGAGAGCAAACCCAAATCGCTCATCTCAAATTCCTTCGTCATTTGCACCTTGAATTTATCCACTTCAACTGTGCTCGGTCCAGTTATGATCAGGTCGTCCACATATACCCCCACAATCAGTAACGTGTCATCGAGTTTCCTGATGTACACAGCTCGTTCTTGCGAACACCTCCTGAACCCAAGCAGCTTCATGCTTTTATCTAGCTTTGCGTTCCAGGCTCTGGGTGCTTGGCGAAGTCCAACAGTGCTTTGTGCAGCCTGTAGACTCTATGTTCTTCCCCCTTTGCCAAGAACCCCTCCGGTTGTGAAACATAGACCTCCTCTTGCAATTCTCCGTGGAGGAAGGCCGTTTTGACATCCAGGTGGTGAACGCACCAACCATGGTGAGCAGCGAGTGCTATCAACATCCGTACTGTTTCCATCCTTGCTACCGGAGTGAAGACTTCTTCAAAGTCGATGCCGTGTTGCTGAATGTACCCCTTTGCCACAAGCCGCGCCTTGTGTTTTACAATGTGCCCGTGTGAGTCTCTCTTCAGCTTGAACACCCACTTAACGCCTATCACCTTGTGCCCTGGCGGAAGGTCAGTGAGTTCCCAGGTTTCATTTTTTTCTATTGACTCCATCTCTCTGATCATGGCCTCCTGCCATGCCGGATTCGTTGCCGCATCAGAGTAACATGTCGGTTCTTCGATGTCTCCCAGCAGTAGTTCCTCCAAGGTGTCATTGGTTTCCCTGTAAATGTCCTCAATTGAACGAAACCTGGTTGGCCTGTCCTCCGACGAATAGGATCCCGTAGCATTGGATGTTGAGGAAGTAGCAGTGTCTTGCGCTGATGGCTCAGGCACTCCCATCGTTTCTGTTTGGGAGTGATCGTTAAGAGGTTCTTCATTAACTGTATGTTGCCCTTCTTCCAATTCGCGGTCGCTAGCTTCTGCCCCATCAACTGTGACTTTGAGTTGCGATTCCTCCCCTTCAGTTACTGTCCACTGCCATGCTTTTCCCTCATCAAAGACAACGTCCCTGCCAATAAGGATTTTCTTTTGTTTTGGATCATACAGCCGATGGGCTTTACTACCAGGTTCCACACCAAGACAGACAGCTGCGACACTCCGGTCGTCCAGTTTCCTTGTATGCACGCTTGGGATTTTCATGTGTGCGGTGCAACCGAAGACCTTCAAATGATCGAGATTGGGCTTTCGTCCTGACCACGCTTCATAAGGTGTGATGGTGTCCAAGGCTTTCGTGGGAATACGATTCAATAAATAGATCGCATGCCTTACTGCTTCCCCCCACAGGTATGCGGGCATCTTCATGCTCTTCAGCAAGCTCCGCACGGTAGCCATGATTGTCCTGTTACGTCGCTCAACCACTCCGTTCTGCTGTGGAGTGTAGGGTGCCGTGAGATGACGTTGGATTCCTTCTTTCTCGCAGAATGAGATAAACTGAGTTGATAGAAATTCCCCCCCACGGTCCGTCCTTAGGGTCTTCAATTTCAGATCAGTTTCAGTCTCCACGAGAGTCTTGAACTTTTGGAAGCTCGCAAATGCCTCTCCTTTCTCTTTAATCATGTAAGCCCACATTTTTCGACTATAATCGTCGACGAGAAGGAGAACGTACCTGTTGCCTGTTGGTGTTGTAGGAGTTATGGGACCGCATAGGTCCGCATAGACTAGCTCAAGGCGCTGTGTGGACCTGAAGCTTGCCTTGTTGGGGAATGACAGACGCGTCTGCTTTGAAACCAGACAACCTTCACAAATCTGGTTCGGAGGGTTGATCGTCGGCAAGCCAAGGACCAATCCTTTGTCAGACATAGCTCTAAGGGACTGAAAATTAATATGTCCCAGCCTGGTGTGCCATAGCCAGGTCTGATCAGACGTGCTTGCTGCTAAGCACATTGGCTCACAAGAGTCGATCTCAACTTTGTAGAGCTTGTTAGATGATCTTTGGACCTTCATGAGCAGCTTGTCATGTCTGTCATAAACCCAAAGATGAGTTCCGACTAACACAATCTTGTTTCCAGCCTCAGTCAGCTGTCCAAGGCTGACTATATTACTCTGAAGATTGGGGATGAAGTAGACCTCAGCTAGGCGTTGTCGTTCCCCGTTCTTGAATTGAAGTAGCACAGACCCTTTCCCCTCGATCTGGACCCTTGATCCATCTCCAAACTTGACTTGTCCGCGGATTGACTGATCGAGCTCTATGAACTGGCTCCTATCTCCTGTCATATGGTTACTCGCGCCATTGTCGAGATACCATAGGGTTGACGTTGCCTTCTCACCAACGTTTGCATAATGGCTGGGGACGATCTTCTCCTCATTCAAGAGGACCATATGAAGCTCGTGCTCTCCATGTCTTGTCAGCAGGAGTGCTGGCTCTTCGTCTGGTACCCGGGCCAGATTGGCTTCCTCAGCTCGCTGTCTGCCTCGACATTCTGAGGCATAGTGACCCATCGTGTTGCAGTGAAAGCAACGTACCTTCCCTTTGTCGCGTCCTCCATCACGATTGCCTCCATCGCGATTGCCTTCGGTTGGTTGGCGAGGTACACTGCCGTCCCCTCGGCCTGACCGTCCTCGCCCCCGACCACGTCCTCGTCCGCGCGAGCCACCTCTACCACGTCCACGACCGCTATGATGGGTGGTGTCGTCTCCGTATTGTAACTTCGACTCGGATTTGGAATCCTTCTTCAGCAGCAATACTTGTTCATGGCGCGCGTCGTAGTCCCTGTATCGCTCCTCGTGCGCCTTGAGAGCACCCACCACTTCGTCGACTTGCATTGTCTTCAAGTCTCCGAATTGCTCCATGGTGGCCGCAATCTGCAGAAATTTTGGAGGAACGCTTCTCAACATTTTCTTCACAACGTTCGTCTCCTCCATCGTTTCCCCAAGTGAGCGGATTTGGTTCACCAAACCACTCAGTTTTCCGGCAAACTCATCCACCTTCTGGGTTTCGCTCATGCGCAGGTTCTCAAACTCCCACCTTAACGCCTGAAGCTTGACCTCCTTCACCCTTTCTACCCCGATGTGCATGGTTTTCAGGGCCTCCCAGGCCTCACGTGCCGTTTCCTTCCCTGCTAATTGCAACATCGTTTCTTCCGGTACAGCTTGGTATATCACGGCAAGTGCCAGCTGATCCTTCCTTTCCTCAACCTCTTCGCCGCCGTCTGAGGGCTCAATTGCTGCCCACACACCTTGGGCACGCATATTGGCCTTCATCTTCATTACCCAAATTGGGTAATTAGATTTGGTCAGCATAGGGTACTGCAGTGTCACCGATCCCTCCTTGGTTGTTGGCTCTGTAGGTTCCCCGCTCTTGGACCCGCTCGAAGACGATCCGTATTTGGGCATCCTGAACGCTCTGATACCACGTGTAGAATGTGGATCTGTGGATCGTCTTCAACCTGCGACACACAGGATAAGGAGGACAATGTACTCGGAACCCTGGGAGAAGATGGTTTTACTGGAAGCGATAACTTTATTGCTATTATCGATTGCTTAAATACAGGTAATCGAAAGAACTGAAAGACGCAGGACTCCATGGCTAGCTAGTTGCCACGTTCTAATATGAGATCCACTAACATAGGATCATTGCACATGACCCGGACTACGTGCCTAACAAACTCCGACTGGTCCAGATCAGCTGGACACCTGGCCATACACGTCTTATTGCATAGCTAAAAGCTAGGACATGTTAAACAAGTCAAGATTAATCCCAACACCTCCCACCTACTGCCGCATCCACTGAAACCTTTCCAGCCACGACTACCACCATCCTCGTACCAACTCAACCCTCCCAAAACTTCATCCACGTCTAGGAAATGCCCTCTGATTGCCACCCATTAGTGAACGACCACCCCACAACGTGGCTTGATCGATCCTCTTCTCCGGCCAATCTCGAGGCCGCCGCCAAGCTCTGGGCATCGCCGAGACGTGCTTGCGGTGCGAAGCTTCCAGAGAACAGTGGCAGGCAGTGCTCCCTGTACTTGGCGGCTTCTCTCCTTAGAGCTGGTCTAGCGGTTGCATGCAGTGAACGGTGACCATGATTGATCGCATCCGTGCTTTCCAGGCGAGCTGTTCTCTGACTGGACCGTAAACCGGCGGAGGTAATCCAATACCCGTCTCATTGTTTACCTTCTATATCACGTCATCGTCGTCATCGTTTATTAGCTAAACTATAATATACCAATGAACAAAAGGCGTAGCAGAACCCATAAGTCAACTTTACCATCACAACACAATCGTACCAATCATTAAATTATTAGCCACATCCCAACTAACTACTGTATTGTAGAATAAAAAACAATGAAGCACGTGTAGTCAACGTATTAAAATGATTAATTCGGTGACCAATGAAAATCTTTTTCTATTGTTCCATGGAACATTAATATAGTTACTTAGACAAACGATAGGATAGAGCATAATGTACGACCAAAATTAAAAGGAAAATTAGAAGAAGAGAAAAATATAATCCCAACCAATATAATATGACATTTCAGGTTGTATTCTTACATGATTGTCCTTATTTGAATAAATCTTTCATATAAAGGAAAAATAATAAAAATGTGGATATTGATAAATGAACATGAAAGGAGAAGGATCTAATCTAATTTATATAGTATTGTTTTAAATCAATAAGTATATATGTCTGAGTATACTAATATCCTTTTTCATATACAAGTATATATCATTGTAGATTATATATATGTATCACATGTGTGGCATACATTACTATATTATATAATGGTGACACCGTAAATTATTAACTATCATATGATTTATTAATATAAAGGCCTAAGAGGAACTAAAACACAAAAATGGAGTAATACTATGACCTAGAGTATACCTAACTCAGTAATGATGAACTTAACCTAATAAGAACCTAGAAAGTGATTTCAAAGCTAAGAAATATCAAATAACCCTAGTACGTTCTTTCTTTCTAGATTTTTGAGGAAATTGCATTTTTTGTCATTTTGAGAAACTTGATTGGAAGTTCTTGGTTGAGACAGGTACTAAATTCTCTATTCTTTTATTGAACTATTTGCCTCCCTCTTGAGTTTCATATATAAAAGTTTTGCAAACTGATGAACAAATATTGTTGTTAGCTTTTCCCTTTTGTTGAAGTTCACCGCGACTAGATTTTGAATATTGAACATTATTGAGAAATTAAAGTATTATTAGATTTTGATATTGACACAAAAACTCGAAATATTGGCTAAGAGCTTTGGCTCACTAGTTTCGGTGGGTCACGACCCCCAACCCTGCGCAGTGGATAATGGACAATTAGAGGTCCCCCAGTACTGGTTACCCCCACAGGTGAAGTGTCGTTCTCTCATAAAGGGGAGAACAATAGGCACCTAGTCACTGGCGAAGACAAAATATTAGATTGATTGTGCCAATAGATAAATCCTTACATTTTGAATAATTGGATATCTTGATACTAGTCTAATGAAAAATTGTTCCATTTTGAAATCTTGATTCTGGTATCTCTTTATCATTTTCTAGTTATCTCTTTGAATTATTGTATCTTTATGTAATTAGCATGATAGCTAGACTATTCTTATGTTACCTACATAGTCCACCAAGCAATCTTACCTAAAGTTAATATCATAACTCTTTATTTTAAAAAATAGCTCAATAATGGATTTAGTACCAGCCTAGCTGACCTTTATTTTCCCTTCAATGGGGTCCATGTGTGGTTTTGTTCCTCCGGGAACTCATGGGCAGGTGATACAAAGAAGGTCAAGAAAAGACGTGCAGGAGTTGTCCTCTGTTGAAGACTAGATAGGAGTCAGTTCTTATTTTTTTTCAATCTTGTAATCCTATGTTTACAGCTTTCGCAACTCTGATGTAAAAGCATGATTGTAATAAATATTGTTTATAATTCTGATATTATTTTGTAAATATTTGATCGTAAAGATCGAGTCTTTACAGTATAAGTCTATCGCAGAAACCTTGAAACTCTTAGTTGCCAAGAAAGACCATATTGAATCATCCCTTGCTTCTATTGGAAGAGGACGTTCACCCACTTGTCAACAGGAACAGGTCAAGTCCACTTCCCTATTCTGTGAAGCATGTAAGAGCACCGATCATTCCACTTTATCATGCAATGTTCTCTATGATGTTGTTATGAGCAATGTATGTGGCCAAGGAGATAGTGGTCAGATGGAAAATCTTAATGCTATCAACACCATTCCTGGTCAAAGTTATTACAATCCAAATCAGAATAGGAATCATCCCAGTTTTCAATACGGAAACCTCTCTGGACAGAAAACTCGCACCAATTTGGTTCAAACAATCAACCAAGAGGTCCATCAGGATTCTAATATAATCAACAATAGAATTTTGGGAATCAAGAAAATTTCAAGGGGAACTTTCAAAATAGGAACTACAATAATTATCAAAACAATTCTCAATATCAGAGTCTTAATCAACAGCAAGGACAGCAAGAAGGACCCGTATCTTCTGATGACAAGCTATCAGCCATTGAAAAGATGTTACAAACTCAGCAAACTATGATAGTCAACCAACAAGCTCAGCAGAAGACTATTGAATCTCAACTAGCTCAACTCGCAGGTAGCATAAAGCCACATATTGGAGTCTTTGCTGGCCAACCCGAGAACAATCCTAAGCATCCTGAACAGTTGAAGGCAATCACCACTAGGTCAGGGAAAGATTATTGCTACCTACGGGCATGACTATACAGCTTGCAGACAATTCGATAAAATGTCAAGAATCCTTGAAGATGTCCCGGTCAAGGTAGGCAAGGTCACATATGTTCCATGTGACTTTGTCATTATGGATATTAAGGAAGACGCCAGATATCCTCTCATCTTTGGTCATCCATTCCTCGCCACTGCAAGAGCCCTGATCGATGTTGAAGCCAGTACCTTACTGCTCAGATTAGGCAAAGAAACTCTCGAATTTAAAGTTTTTGAAAGTATGAGAAGACCAAGTATGCAAGAAGAAGTCTATCTGATTGACTGCATTGAGAAAATGTCACTTCTAACTCAAGAGCATCATGAATCAGACGATCCCTTAGAAGTTGCTCTAACAAACCCATCAGTTGATGAACCAATTGACAAACAAGTAAGGGATTGCATCGAATCTCTCGACTCTGCTAAAGAAGACGTTGAAGCCACTAGTGAAGAACTCAAAACTATGGAAACTATAGAAGAAACATGCAAAAAACCAAAGGCTCCTGAAATGAAGCCTCTGCCTGAAGGAATGAAGTATGTGTTTTTAGATGATATCAAGGTTTGTCCAGTTATTATAAATTTTGATCTAACAGCTGAACAAGAAGAGAAACTTCTAAAGGAATTGAGGGAAAGAAAGAAAGCCATCAGTTATAAAATGAGTGACATCACTGGGGTCAGTCAAGCGATGTGTATGTACAAGATCCCTATGATGGAAGATCACAAGCCTACTATTGAGCATCAACGGAAGTTGAATCCAAATATGAAGGAAGTGGTCCATCGCGAGGTCATTAAACTGCTCATAGTTGGAATAATCTATCTGATGTCAAATTCGCCATGGGTGAGCCCAGTGCATGTAGTCCCGAAGAAAGGTGGAACAACTGTTATACGGAATGAAAACAACAAACTCATCCCCACTCGAACAGTCACAGGGTGGAGGATGTGCATAGATTATAGAAAATTAAACAAGGAGACTCGAAAAGATCATTTTCCTATGCCCTTCCTTGATCAAGTCCTAGAAAGGTTGGCTCACCAAGAATATTTCTGTTATCTTGATGGTTACTCTAGATTCTATAAAATACCCATACATCCATATGACCAAGAGAAAACAACTTTTACCTGCCCATTCGGGACATACGCATTTAAAAGAATGACGTTTGGTCTCTGCAATGCACCCGCAACTTTTCAACGTTGCATGGCTTCCATATTCGTTGGTCTTACTAAAACTATTATGGAGGTTTTCATGCATGATTTTTTTGTTTACGGAGATTCATTCGATTCATGTCTAAAGCACCTCCCCTGGTCCTCAAATGATGTGAAGAGGCACATCTTGTGCTGAATTGGGAAAAATTCCATTTTATGGTAAAGGAAGGTATTGTCCTCGGCCATAGGGTCAGCAATAGAGGAATTGAAGTAGATAAAGCCAAGATTGAAGTGATTTCTAAACTGGCTATCCCAACAAATGTAAAAGAAGTTTGTGCGTTCCTAGGTCATGTAGGATTTTATACAAGATTCATAAAGTACTTTTCCAAGATAACGAAGCCAATGACGAACCTATTACTAAAGGATATTGACTTCAATTTCAATAAAGAATGTGTCAAAAGCTTCAACACACTGAAGCAGGCCCTTACAACCACCCCCATCATTAGAGCTCCCGATTGGAACCATCCTTTTGAAATTATGTGTGATGCCAGTGACTATGTTGTGGGCGTTGTTTTAGGGCAATATATAGAGAAGAAACATTATGTGATCTATTATGCATCAAAAACTCTCGATGAGGCCCAGAGGAATTATGCAACTACTGAGAAAGAACTTCTAGCAGTCGTGTATGCCTTTGACAAGTTCAGATCCTACCTAATTGGTTCAAAGGTCATTGTCTACACAGACCATGCTGCCATTTGTTACCTTCTGGCTAAGAAAAATGCAAAACCCAGGCTGATTAGATGGATGCTCTTATTACAAGAATTTGATTTAGAGATAATCGATAAAAAGGGTACAGAAAATGTTGTAGCAGATCACCTCAGTCAGATCCATACTCTAGATACTGAGAAGATTCTGATTAATGATTCCCTTCCGGATGATCAACTAATGAAGGTCTCAGAAGATATACTGTGGTACTCGGATTTTGTGAACTACCTCGCTGCTAGGGTTTTTCATCCTCAATGCACTGGGAATGCACTAAATAAGTTCATGCATGACGTAAAGCAATATCACTGGGATGAGCCATATCTTTTCAAACTATGCGTTGATGGTCTGTACAGATGATGTATCGCCGAAGAAGAAGCTCAACTTAGTTTGGAACAATGTCACTCAGGACCAGTGGGAGGACATCTGAGCTCTAAAAAGACTACCTTGAAGGTTTTGAAGTGTGGATTCTTCTAGCCAACAATATCCAAAGATTCCTACGACTTTGTCCTATCATGTGACAAATGTCAAAGATCAGGCAATATAACAAAGAGAGATGAGATGTCGCTGAATCTATGGCAAGAAGTAGAGATATTCGATGTTTTGGGGGGTGGATTAGATGGGTCCATTCCCATCTTCTCATGGATTTTCATATATCCTAGTGGCGGTGGACTACATATCAAAATGGGTTGAAGCTATACCAACCGTAACTAGTGATTCCAAACTCATCATCAAATTATTTAAAGATATTATTTTCCCCCATTTTAGAGTGCCACGAACTGTGATATCTGATGGAGGGTCCCACTTCCTTGAAATAAGCTTTGAAGTGTTACTGAGAAAATACAGTGTAACACATAAGGTATCCTCACCTTACCATCCACAAACAAGTGGACAGGTAGAGGTCTCTAACCGTCAACTAAAGGCTATTCTGGAAAAAACTGTAGGATGCAATCGAAAGGATTGGTCAACGAAAATCAACGATGTCTTATGGGCCTATCGAACTGCTTATAAAACTCCCCTTGAGACTACTCCTTTTCGATTAATATATGGAAAGGCTTGCCACCTGCCATTCGAACTGGAACATAAGGCATGGTGGGCAATTAAACAACTAAACTTTGATATGAAAGAAGCTGGCAAAGCCAGAATTCTGCAACTCCAAGAGCTGGATGAACTCAAGATGACAGCTTATGAGAATGCACGAATCTACAAAGAACGCACAAAACTTTGGCACGATGGACATCTGAAAAGAAAAGACATACAAGTGGGAGACCAAGTTCTGCTATTCAACTCAAGATTGAAGTTATTCCCAGGAAAACTCTGCTCACGCTGGTCTGGACCATACGTCGTCAAGAGCATCTTCCCACATGGTGCCTTCTCATTATGGAGTGAAAAGTCAGGTGAATTGTAACAAATGGTCACCTCTTAAAGAGATATTTTACTTCCACTGACATAGGCACTAAAGCAACGCTGGAACTCACAAATCCAAAGTATCCACCGTGAAGCTGAAAGATTTAGTTGAGCCGTCGACATAAAACAAAGGCGCTTGTCGAGAGGCAACCCGATCAATAATTTTACTTTACTTTCCCTTTCCAAATTAGAATGTTTCTTCAATTTTGTTTTTACCTTCTAGTTAATTTTCCATTAAATAAAATTTGCATCATAAGATGCTATTTTAAGATCTAATTGCTCTTTACCTTTGAGATTTTCTGTTAAGAGGATGTGTGCTGACAGGAACGCTACCACACCCGGTGGTCAATCTGGCACGAATTTTCCCCTCTATCTTAGATTTAGGGTTTGCTCAGGATGAGCAAATTTCTATGTTCGGGGTGGAGGGTGGGTGGTATGTATCTTACTTTCCACCTACACCCATCCTTTTCATACTTAAGTTTTCACTATCACATTCTCGATAAAAAAATTTCAAAATTTTCAAAAATTCTTTAATGTTTTTCAAAGAAATTGAACAGATACATGATGAATTTTTGACACTTCCTGGATTCATTAAAAGTCTCTAACTAACCTGCTATGCATTTTTGAATCATTATATCCTCCTTATTTGAAGTGAATCCTCAAAAGGACCACTCTTTGAAACAAGCCTTTTGATTGAAATCATCTTGTGAAGCTTACGATTCCTAACATCATGATACTTTTGCACAAATGATAAGTGTATGTCAAACTAATAGGGATCAAAAATGTCAGGCTTACTAACTGATTTGTCAAACAATAGCATGGATTCCCCACCGAATCCTCATCAAGTCATTATTTGAGATGAGTTTGATAAAGAGAACAACCTGGTGCACTGAATTGTAAATCAAGTTGCATTTTGATCTAAACTCTCTTCTACACTTCTTCTATCATCTCCGTACCCCTCCATTCATCAAAAAGAAATAAAAATAGCCAAATTTGTGCCAAACCCTAAGTTCGGGGTGGCACGCCACCTCCCTCTTTATTTGCTTCTTCCATACCCCTAACAAATAAACATGGGGGTACCACCAAAATTGCAATCTCAAGTCAAATAGAGGAGAGATTTGCAAACAAAATGATGCCAAAGTGCACACAAAAGAAATGCAATCTCGAGTCAAAGAGAGGAGAGATTTATTTCTTCATTCCATACCACCATTCACTCCATTTTCTACCTAATGGAACAATGAATGCCCACCCTATCCTAAAAAACACCAGTGTCAGATCAAATGCACACTTGTTGTTCTGTGGGTGTCTCTGGACTCTTACAAAACTATTTGACATGCTTGTTGTTGGAAAAAGTGAGGAGGAAATGATATTGGAAAGCGAACTCAGGAACGAAGATATTGTAATATGTGTTTAGTGGTCTCAGGAGGTTGGGATACTAAGTCATATTAAGCAGAAAGAAAACATTCGTGATGTGAAGATGAAGCAATCACACGAAAAGAAAGTATTCATTAGGTGACTGTTTCAGATTTTGTATTACTCGAGGATGAGCAACATTTAAGTTTGGGGTATTTTGATGAATGCATAATCATCATGAAATTCAATTATCACCTTGGGACAAATCCAACTCTATATATACACTATTTCACTCAATATGAATCATAATGTGCAAAACTACCTAGTTGATTCGATTATCAAGGTTTTAACTAAATATTGTTGATTTAATACAGGTTTTGACAAGCTGAACAAGTAGTTGGGGTCCACATTCATCTCTAGATCTGATCAAGAAATCTATCCAAACAATTCCACCCGTTCGGTCTCAAGACCGTTTGAGCCCATTCGGTCTCAAGACCGTTTGAGCCCATTCGGTCTCAAGACCGTTTGAGCCCATTCGGTCTCAAGACCATTCGATCCCATTTGGTCTCGAGACCGATGGACCAGAAGAGGCCGATTGGGAGCATAACCCAGCCGTGAGGAATCGAGCAGTGCAAGGCCTTGAAGCAAATCCATGGCCACGACCGTTTTGGACAACCACGATCATGGTCCACTGTCCTCACCATGACTATGTGGTGAATCCACGACCATGAGGTGAAGCCACGACCGTGTTCTCCTCACCATGACTGTGGTGGATCACCCCCGACACCTGAGCTCTCACTCGCCACGACCATGGTCGCCGAGCCACGACTGTGGCACCCCACCTGCATCGACTCTCTCTCTCTCCCGCCACACCCGTGTGAGGCAGTACGGACATGGGGCAGTAGCCTCACCACGACCATGGTGTCACGCCATGACCATGGCACAATGCCATCAGAGCCCGATTACTCACTCACCACGCCCGTGCAAGGTGGCACGGCCGTGGGATCGCAGCATTACCAGGACCGTGGTACCTCACCACGGTCGTGGTGCGTCGTCGTCTACCTCTGCACCTCCGCCGAAGCAGTACATCTTTTCTTTGATTCCGGCGGTGCCTCGCTCCTAGATCTCCACCCCGCCAAGAAGCAGCTCCGACTCTGTCGCACCTCCTGCCTTCATCCTCGCCGCCCTCACCTTCTGTCTTCCTTCTCAAGCTCATCCGCCAGCGGAGTAGTAGCTACACGATCTAAACCGTTTGAGATCTCAGCAGCAAATCATTTGGATCAGTCAATGAGAAGATCGAATGAACTTGTTGCGAAGACCGTTTGCAGCAGATCTGAAGACCGTTTGTGCCTAAGTATCCAAGACCGTTTGGTTTGGTCTCGTGTGGTTTCCAAACCGGTTGCTGCTCAAGACCATTTGGTCTTGTACGGTTTACACACCATTTTTACAAGATCATTTGGAGAAGAGCAAACGGTCTGTGAGACCGTTTGGTCTCGTGCGGTTTCCAAACCATTTGCTGCTCAAGACCGTTTGGTCTTATACGATTTACAAACCGTTTGCCCAAGTTTTATAAGACTGTTTGGGCACAAATATCTGCCAAACCACTTGGATTGGAAATGGACCCAAAACATGAAGACTTGCCTCGTGCCTATAAATAGGATCAGTACGGTCCCCTTTTGAGGCATCGGTTTCGAGACGCCGACAAGCTGCCTGTACACAGGTCTGATCCAAATCCAGTCCAGTCCGTGCTAGTTTCATTCCACCTACTGCTTGTGTTGCGACCAAGGAGGCTAAGGAGAGAAGGAATATGGAGCGAGGGAGACTGTCCGGTCTGTCTTGGCACCTCCCGTTCACGTCCAGATCTGCTCCGACACGACGTAAGAGGTTGTATCTTCTTCACCGAGCTGCGACTACCTTCTGCACCGAGTTCATGTCGGATTTCTCTCTCTTTCTCATTCTTCTTGTTTCTCGCATCATGAGCGAGTAGTACCTTTTCACTGGGGGGTGGGGACTAGCCCCGCTTCCCATGTAAATCATGTTCTTTTGTTAAACTCTCCATGACAATGTGTATAACTTTCCATTTCATTGTTAGTTGGTATGTTTGTAGTTGATTATCTACTTGCTTTCATCTTACTCTTTCCTATATTATGAAATCTTCTATGTATGGGGTGGAATGGCGGTTTAAAAGTTCGACTCCTTGATAAGAATTTCTGAAAGGATTCCTTAAGGTTGTAAGTGTATGATCTGTGAGGGGACGAGACATCTAGCCTATGGTGACACTTCTGTGGTCTAAACATCCCTCAGGGAGGACCATAGCCTTAGTTGGATTTTGTATCGTCTTGTTTACCGTCGATGTTAGTTTGTAGATCTATCACATGTTTGCTTATCAATTAATGTGGTTGACTCCCAAACTAGAAATAGAATGGGATTTTCTTCGGAGCCGTAAGTGATCTGGTTGGTGACGAGACATATGATGCCTAAGGGGATGCTTATGCAAACCTAACTCCCTAATGGGGGGTTCTGCAGCCACTCCATTTAGATTGATATATCTTGCCTAATTTGTTTGTGATTGTATGTGTTTGCATGTGTAGCGGTGGTGAAACCCGATACCATCCCAGCGATTCCATATCATTGATCTAAATCCAACATTAATTCAGCTTTTACTTTCTTGCAATTAGTCTAATTAACCTCAAATCAACCAATCGTTCTAAATATTTGTTTTTCTTGAGCTAGATTTAACTGACAAGGATTCTTAAAAATGTTGTCCTTTGGGTCTGATCCTTAACTATATTGCGATAAGACTCGTCCACTTGTGGGTGGTATTATTGCATTTTGGTTTTGGTAAAAAAAACTCAGGGATTTCAACCCCGAGTGAGTTTGTTAGTGTGTTCGAAATACCACGTCAAATATCCAATTCCTAATAAACACAACCTAATAAAAAGAATACATGGTGCTAATATCTTCTCAAAATTTGATATGAAATCTGGATTCTGGCAAATACAATTAAGTGAAAATGATAGGTATAAAACTGCCTTCAAAGTACCTTTTGGTCACTATGAATGGAATGTTATGCCTTTTGGGCTAAAAAATGCTCCATCAGAATTCCAAAAAATAATGAATGAGATATTTAATCCATATACTTCTTTTAGTATAGTCTATATTGATGATGTACTTATTTTTTCTAAAGACTGTGACCAACATTGGAAATACCTAAACACATTCCTTCAAATAGTAAAATATAATGGACTAGTATCTTCCGCTAAAAAGATGAAACTATTTCAAATAAGTATTCAATTTCTAGGTTACAAAATAGAAAATGGAACTGTATCACCTATAATAAGAGCCATAGACTTTGCTAACAAATTCCCAGATGAAATGTTAGAGAAAAAACAACTCCAAAGATTTTTAGGATGCTTAAACTATATATCTTATTTCTATGAAAATCTAGCACTAAATAGAAAACTCCTTACAGATAGACTAAAAAAGATTCCACCAAGTTGGACCATAGATCACACCAAGGCTATTCAAAGAATAAAATCAAAAGTTTAAAGGTTACCATGTTTAGAAATCGTTGACCCAGAGGCCTATAAAATAGTAGAAACATATGCATCAGATATAGGATATGGAGGAATTCTTAAGCAAAAAATTGATAATAAAGAACATTTCTTCAAAGACCATCAATTGTAGTTGATTATACTCAATATTTGGATTTTCCATTTGAATTTTTCTTGTCAAATCTTGCTTTATATGAAACTATTTCAAACAAGTACTCAATTTCTAGGGTGGAAGCTAGGATTTTAGAGGTTGTTCGGTAGAGTGTTGGTGGAATTTAGTGTTGGAGTATTGGTGGAGTTTGATGAATAATTGGTGGAGTAGGAAGGGCTGATTTGCATTTGGATAAATGATAGAAGTGTGTGATTAGAGGTGGATTAGGGTTTGTGATTAAGGTGATTAGATGTGTATTAGGGTTTGTAATTAAAGTTTAATAGGAGTTTATTTTTTTTATGAAGAAAGGGGAATGCTTCAATAAAAATAATTAAAATTGATTAAATAGTAGTAGAAAACTTACTTATTACCGACGTAGATGATGGGTGTTCTTCGAGAGCGTTGAATGCCAAAGCATGTCACAATCTTTTGGTCTTTCTTTGGACAAAGAAAGGATCTTTGATTATGATTCAAAGAGGGAAGAACATGCACACATAATTGATCTTAACAAAATGGAAATTTATTGGCAACTGGAGGGTTTACACTTGAAAAATATGTGGAAACTAAGAACACATGATTATAGAGACGAAATTACAATATAAGTGAAGTGGAGGAAGGATTACAAGACTTGGAAATTCTCTAAGAGGAGAATTTCAATCTAATACTCTTCCTACTACAAAAACTAAGTTCAATAAGCAAGGGGGGCTCTTTGGGTGGAAGAGTGTTGTGGCTATCACAACTCTTCCTTTGCCTTTTTAGAGACCTTTCTGATGGTGTGGACGAATGTGCTTCTCTTGCCACTTGTTTGCTTTAGTTTGTGTCTTTAACAAGTGTTTTTGTTACATGAGTGGTGATATTTTCTGTGTCTTCTACGTACACTTTTATCTTTGTGACTTTTGACAGATATCCTTCATCCTCTTTTTCATATGCCAATTGTTCTTTTCCTGCTTTGAGTCTTGACAATTGTCTTTTGTCTTTATGTATAGGGAAGATCTATCTTGTCTTTTCTTTTTTTTGTCACTTCTTCAGCAAGGTATTTTACTCATTATTTTGAATCGAGTAAACCGTAACAATCATCTCCATTTTCAAAGTTGCTTTCTCCTTGAGTAATATCCAGGATTGGAACATTTTCTGGATCTAGGATTTCATCAAATATAATTAATTGAGAATTGTCCATGTTAGGGTCTCTTATAAGAGACTTTCTTGATAATTTTATTTTCCTATATGGAGGCCCCCTTTTAGTTCCTTGATCAATAAGATAATCAAAAACTGGGGTAGATATTCACTTTCCCTTTAAAATAGGGTCCATGTTGAATTTGCCCCATCATTTAATCAACACTTGCCTTCCTAGGTAGGGTAAAAAGGCATTAGTTTCTTTTTCCCATTTCTAATGCATAATCCATGGGATTCCATAAGCACAACAACATCTTAGTATGTTAAGATCTTCTTGATCTAGATTTTTAAATAATGGAATATAATTATCAAGCTTTTGTGGGAATATTTCCCGAGTAGCTCCATAATTTTTCCAAAAAATGTAGAAGAACCAATTTGGTAAGTTAGTCCTATAAGACCATTTTATGAACCATGAATGAGTCATTTGACTATTTCGAATACATAAGACATTTTTCCAAGCATCTTGATAGTCCCAGTAATTGTAGTACTGGGGTTGATGTTTGTCTTTAAATCTTCTTGGAATATTAGGATTTCCATCATTGTTCCATTCTGAAAAGGTGATAAGTTTTTGCATTTTTAATTGAGAAAAGGATATCATTTTCTTTGTTGATTTGTTACTAAAATTATGAAATATTTTTACACTACCAGTTTCCACGAGAATTTTCTCATAATAGTAGTGATTCTTTCCAAGTATTGTTGGAATAAAATTATATTTATCAAGAAGGTAATTTTGCAGTAAAGTTTATATTTTTTGGATAAGTCTTCATTTTCTAAAGTTATTGTATGTATTTTTGTTTTTAATATCAATTTTGATATGTTTTTTGCTGGGAAATCTACTTCCATTTCATCGTTACCTTCCTTAGTAGAAATACTTGATTCTAAACATACCTCTGGGATACAGACTTTGGATGTTGATGCAAACATATTTTGAGATTTTTGTGAAGAAGTCATATAAACTACAATAAATATTTAGAACATCCTTTTGATGTGTCTCTTATGAAATAGTAAGTGCATGAATGAAATTATCTTTATAATCTAATCCAGCTCTTATTTTCTTTAAGAACATAAGTTCAGGTTTCTTCCTAAACTCAAAAGTTACAAAGTTATTGATAATTCGAGTATGAACCCCTTTTTCACTAACTAATATACGGAGAATTTTATTAAGAAAGGGTGTCCCAATGATAATATCCTCAGTAATATTTTAAGGAAGGATAAAAGATGTTTTAATATTATTATTGTTGATGCATATGTGTGCTTCAGAAATTTTATGTTTTACTTTGAGTTTATCTTTTATAGAAGAATTAACATGATGATTAGTTGTTTCGTAATATTTTATTGGTATAAGGTTTTCTCTTATACAATTAACATCAGCTCTAGAATCGAATAAAGCTATCCCTTCTAGGGTGAAGTCATTAATTTTTATAGTCACTTCACCTTTCCATTTTCTCTTAACAAATTCTTGAAGATTATTAACAAAGGAATCTTTATTATCTTCCCTTTTTTCATCGACTTGGTTTTTATTTGAGCATTCTCCGAGCATTGTATTAAATATATGTTCATCCTCATCATCACTATACTTTTCATATATATATATATATATATTTGAAGATTTTCAACCTTATATTTTAGTTCAATGATTTCTATTCTAATTTTGTTTTGTTCTTTTCTCAAATCTTCTATATAAATATGTTTATCATTAGTTTTTTCATGTTCTATTCTTTTCATTACATGATCAAATGAGTAGAACTCATTTGCTTTTGATTCTGTTTTATTGTCTAATTTTTTGTCTATAATCATATTGAGATATTTTGCAAGTTTAGTGCTTCTTTCTTGTTTATCTTGGATGGAATCTATGGTTTCAAGTATAAATTATTGTTCACTAGTTAAGACATGAATTTCATCTGATGAGGTTTCATTGCTATAGTAATTACACTAACATCCTTCTTCATTTTCTGATCCCCAGGATTTATTTAGATTTAATTTACTAACAAAAGTGTCAAGTTCTTCTGGCGTAATACTTTTTTATTCTAGTAACAGTTCATTATCTTTTTTCTTGAAATCTCATTTAAAACATTTGTTTGCATAGTGCCCCTTTTCGTTACAATTGTAACATGTTATGTTTTTCTTATTATCTACTTTTCTTATTGGTTTTCTTTTTGTATAATTCTTCTTTGATTTGTTACTATCTTCACTAAACCTTTTGTAGACCTTGTGTCGTTTCTTTTATTTTGGTAAATCCATGTCCCATCCAAATTGATAACAAAATTCTCCTAGTTCCTTTTTATCTATTGTTTGTTGTCTTATTAATTGATTTTTTAATTTATAGTCATTACAGAGAGATAGTAATGTTTAGTTTATTCTTTGTATTATTTCTCCATAGGATATATGTTCTAGAGGGACAATGTTATTATATGCTTGTCTAATATGTTCTCTTACCTTTTCAGCGAATAAAATAGGTAATCCAGATAAAAACTTTTCTTTCCAAACAACAGAATTACAATCTATGAATTGGAAAACTTTAGAAAGAAAAACATCTTTATACCAACGAAAATCACTCATACTCTTACATCTTAAGTTCATTAGTTGTTCCCTAAGTTTTTCTAATATGGTGCCATTATGGCCTATAAAATGTTGGATTATGTTTACTATTAGAGTATATATTGTGTTTGATTGGGGTTGACCATTTTCTAACTTAATTTGAGCACCATGCTCATTTCTTTATGTAGCTTGAAGTATTTATTGTCTGTGTATTTCACTAAGATAATTAATCCACCATCCTCTTAACTGACCCGTAAATGATGAAGTTATTATTTGGACAATTGTAGTTTCAAGACTACAATGAGCTCGACAAGCATTGGCATATATCAACATTTGATGGCAAATTTATAATATTTGGTATTCTGAAAATCCATCTAAGTTCCATTCTATAAGCGATTGGCCATCAAATTGACATAAAGTAATATCAGGAGTTTCTTCAAATTGTACGTCAACCGGTGTTGGTCTAGAGTAATAATTTTTTGTTTTTGAAAATCGAATAGTTTTACCAAAGTTGACTGTATTTAGTTGTAGATTCTTAGGTATCTCTTCTTCATCTGAATATGATGAGTCTCCATATATTATATTAATGATTGGTTTTTGAAGATTTAATTGGTCTAGCCGACTTGTGATTTCATGTGTTAATTCATCGAGTTATTTATCGAACTTAATGGGTGCCTTTTTTCTAATATAATATTTCCATTTATAGTTTGAGGAACAATTAGTGGAAAATTTTTTGTTTCTACTTTCTTTTGATATATTGGTACTTTGCCAATATCAATAAGCATTGTCTCTATCCTTTCAGTTTGTTTGCTAAGGGTTTGAAGATTTATATTTTTATAGTTATTTTGTTCAATTATATGAGCTATATGGTGTGTTTTAGTTGGTTCTTGACTATGTTCAATTAGTTTTAATGGACTGGCCTTGATGTCATTTTCTCCAAATTTTATAGCTTGAAAGGGTGGAGGAATTGATTCAACTTCTTCATCTTTTGAAGCATGTTTCCATGTTAAGGATAGTTTTTCTATTACCATAGTATGATCCTCACTTGGGAGAGTAGGTAACATTTCTTTAAGTGTATTAAGATAATTAGATTCATACCAATCAAAGAAATATATATACTCATTTAACTATTTCATTTGAGAATACCATAGATCTCTTATAGCTGACCTTTCATATTTATCAAAATGTGTAATAAAACCATTTTACTTTTGGTTTATTATTATCAGATAAAAAGTCTTTCTTTATTAATTTCAAAGTTTTTATAGTTTTTTTTATCAGACATGCGACTTTGAAAATAGATTCAGAGGGTTCATATTCACTGTGTTCATATACTGGGTAGGATATTCCTATAGGCCTTCTATTCATAGTGTTGGATTGTTCAAATTTGTTGTGATCTATATGTAAATATGAAGAAGAACCAACTTCTAAGGTGTTTTCCCTAGACTGATATGAAGTAGAATTTCTTCTTTCCGAAGGATAGTGTAAGGACCCTGACCTGTGTTTAGGGTTTACCCTGTTTGTTTTGCTTGATCTTGGTGCTTTGATGCTTGCTAATCACCTTTAGTGGTTATTAGGGTTTAGTTGTGCTTTGTTGAGAGCTTGAGGGGCTACTTGCAAATAACCCAAGTTTAGGGTTTTGTATGCAAGTTTGTCATCTTGTGAGATGTTTTCCCCTCTTTTCTTCCTCTAGGGTTGAGAGGAAGGCTTGGGCTTGTTGTTTGAGTTCTTTGAGCCTGAGTTGAGCTTGTTTGGGCCTTGAGGTGCCTTGTTTGGGCTTGGTTGAGCCTTGTGTCGGCCAAGACCAGCTTGTGTCGCCCAAGGAAGAGTGTGTGTTGACCTGGAGTAGTGTGTGTCGCCCATACGAGCTGTTAGTTGTGTCGCCCATGTTGCTTGGTCCAACCTTGACCATGTTTGGTGGACACTTGGTATGTATCTTTGACGAGTGTCTCTTGGTGTGCTAGAGTGTTGGCTTGAACCCTAGGACAAGTGTCCCTTGGGTGGACGACACTTAGCATTGATTTACCTTGGTTTCTCCTCCCCTTCTTTCTATATAAGTAGCTCTCTCCCTTGCCTTAGCTTCCTTTGCTCTTTTGGTCTCTCCTCCACCTTGAGTGCACGACACTCCTCTCCTTCCTTGCTTGGGTTGGCCGATACACTCTCCTGGAGTTGCAGTGGTGGCCGATACCCTCTCTTGGATCAGCTTTGGTGGACGACATCCCTTGGAGCTTGGAGCTTAAGGCGGGTTGCATAACTTCTAACCCTAACTTCTTTACCTCTTGTTCTTGTTCTTGTTCATAGATTAGTAGCGTAGACTTGTACCTTGCTTGAGTTTCCTTTGGTGGCCATATCCCCTTAAGGTTTAGGGTTTCTAGTGTACCTTGTGATATAGGGTTTGTGCTCCTTTGAGTTGGAGGTTGATGGTGACCTAGGGTTGGGCGATATCCCTTCTTTGTTGGTGTTTGACGATATCCTTTTGAGTTGGACGACATGGCACCTTTGTCTTTGAGTTGGACGATATGGTATCCCCTTTGATGGATGATATGTATGCCTTTGGTGGACAGCATGATGTATTCTTGAGGTTGGTCGATACCCTTGTCCATGTGTTGGGCGATAGGGTGAGCTAGGGTCATGTTGGCCAATATGTTGGTGACCTTGGTGAACGATAGATGAGCAATGCTCTTGTTCTTCTCTTGGATGATAGGCCTTTATATCTTGGTGGACGACATGGCCTAGTTGGATGAGTTAGTTGGGTTGCACGGCATGCAACAAGGTGCTGGCCGATAGCCCTGACGGGCGTTATCCCTTAGTGTGACGTGTGATAGGATGGGGCTGTGACGGGCATCACGCCTCTGGTTTGGGTGTGTGTCAGCCGATAGGCCTGGATAGATAGTGGCACATTTTGTGGAGTGTCTCCCTCTCTCCTTCCTTCCTTCTTTCCTTCTCTTTCCTGGTTGTTGTGAGGTTGTTAGCTGGGAGTGAGCCTTGAGTGTCGGGCATCATGGTGAGCTGTTACGGGCATTGCCCGATAGAGTATGACGTGCGATATTCCTGACGCACGCCACTCTTCCCTTGTGACACTGTGTCGGGCTGGGCGTTGGGTGCAATGCAGCGTTGCTGCCTTCCCATGCCCTAGCCGTGTGAGCTAGCTATGGTGAGGGTTGTGAGTTGTAGTGAGGGTGGTATGGTTCTTTGGTGATAGTTTCTAGTGTGATGATAGTGTATGCTTATGCATAATCAAATAATGAGAGTGATGCCTTGATTAGTAATGATAATGATACTAATGATAATGTTGTTGATAGCAATGATATTAATAATCGTGTGATGATGGTAATGCCTTGCTAGTAATAAAAGTAATAATGTTGTTAATGATGGTAATAATGTTGCTAAGTGATAGTTACATTAATAGTTGGCTTAATGACATAGCAATAAAGATAATAGTGGATGATAATGTTGATAATATTAATGATGATAATGGTGGTAGTAATGATAATGAGGAAGGTAATGGAAATAAGATGCATGATGTGATCCTTATGCTTATTTGTTAATAATAAAGGAGATGATAGTAATAATGATCATAATAATGATGACAATAATGATAGTAATGATATGCATGAAGTAATCCTTGTACTTAATTGTTAAATGAGAATGGTGATAGTTACACTAGTAGCTTGCATAATGATAATAATGATGATAGTGGATGGTGACATAATGGTAGTGGTAACTATAGTACTTGTTCTGTATGTTTGAACATCTTGATTGTTCATACAATTCTGAGATAAGGATAAGTATGGATATGGCTTGCTAATGATGTACTTTATACACTTGATCAGCAAATAGTGTAAGAATGATAAGTAGAGTATCTTGAATGGCATTTATGATGGTAGCATATTCCTTATGATGAATCTACGATTATTGTATACCCTAACCATGCAGGTGATGATTAGCCATGAAAAGGCTATGAGATATATGTGATGAGCAACATCACATTGATAATTATTCTATGAGGTTGTGGGATCCATGATGATAATACATGATGAAGGATTGAGATCATGTGGTATGTGATGATCCTTGAGATGGATCTGGATGGTTGGAAAGAGGCCAAGTGGTAACATGTGATGTTGAATCCTTGAGATGGATCAGGTTGATGTAATAATAGTATAATGTTGTTTACTTTCTGTTATATCTTGAATGTTATACAACTTGGTTGAATCTTGCAATCCATCTAAAAGATACTAATTAATCACAGTGAAATATATCATGTAGTTTGCCCTGGCCATAGATCCATCATCGTCAGGACTTGGTGATGGTGAAACAGGTTCTCCTAGGGTTAAACTAGAAGCGCATATTGTTGAATATGTGTAGGTTACTCCTAGCCTAAAAATAAGGAGGTAAGAGTGTAACTTCGGTTACAGACTCAGATATTTATATAGAGCATGGTGAACAGGCCCATGGCTCAGGATATGTGATGTGAGGAGCATGAATGTGTTCATGGCTCAGAGCACGGTGAACAGGCTCGTGGCTCAGTTTTACTAGCGCCGAGACCTATACCAAGGCGGGCTAGAGTAAGGGTAGCCTATGGAGATGACCCTATGGCTTAGACCACTTCAGCATGAGACTGCGGTCCTGCTTGTGTTGTACTCGTGTACTGACCACGAGGTGGGAGGTCGTGGAGTTCGGCTCTTCCATTGACCTTGTATGGCACCGGCTTGGGTTTCGTAACCGAAGGTTGGATTTGAACGGTACGGTCCAAATCCTCATGGAATAATCATACGTAATACAGCCGTTTAGTATTTAATGTTTAAGATAAACATGAAACATTGATTGAGACCTTGTTTGTGTAGTTAATCCGGTTATATCTTGCAGTTACTTCTATATTCATTTGGTATGTGATAATATGTCATATCTTGATAATCCGGTTATGTGGTAATATACCTTGTTCTGATGATCATGTTACATAGTGATATATCTTATCTTGTCAATCATGTTCCATCGAAAGATATCTAGTTATATGCTTTGTTCAGTTGGTAAGCTTGTCAGTAAGAATAGCTTTGCTTTATATAGGCTGCTCTTGATTTCACCTGTTTCTAGTTATCTGATGTTATAGTTTATCTTGATGAGGTTCTGTAGTTGCGGTGGGGAGTTATGTTTCCCTCTGGGACAATTGTTCAATTGTCTCACCCCACTGGTTTAACCCCTTTTTAGGTGGTCGAGGTAGACGTGGTCGTGGTCGTGGTGTTGTGGCCGAGTAGCTTGACGAGCAGTAGAAGGCAAGTGATGGATATGATGTTGTTTTGGGTGTTTTGTAGTAGAGTCTAGAGTCATCCCTGTACTCTCAGGTCCTTGGCAGTGTTTTGACGATGTTTCACAATGAACGACCGATGACGTTTGTAAATCCTGTTGTTGGCCGGATACGGGCCTTTATGTATATGAACAGGTGGTGATCTCATGTGATGGATGAACAGCTATTTCTGTAAGCTGTAGACACGTATCAGATCTCGTGTATGTATATATATGACATATTTCTGTGCAGGATGAGGACTGGAAAGTAATAGTTTCACAGTTTATCTGTTTTCCGCAATCGGTTTTAATTAACCTGTGTTTTCATAAGCTGTGGTTATGGTGATTTCCGCACGTTTTCGCGTAACACCTCGTTATCTATATGATAATGGGATGTGTTTCCACAGATAGAAACTTATTTCTACATCACCATTAATGTGCTCGATAATGTATTGTATTTTGGTATTTTCTCTAGGTACAGGTGCATTTTCTTGTGGCATGGTCCAATTTTCTGGAAGCTTAACTTCCCCCCATCACAAGGCCTTAGGAATGATGGCTTTGTTTTTTATATTGGTTAGAAAAAGAGTTGTAAGCCCCTTTTCTGGGCAAATCAAGGATTGAGGAGTTACTGTGTTCATGGCCTTGAAGAAACTCTATAACATAGTACAATATTTTCAGAATTTGGATCCATGTCAAATCTTGATGTTTTTTACATTCAAGGTTAAGACCTTCAAAAGGCATGGGTAGGTAAGGGAAACTGAGAAATTAGGAAATGCATTAAAGTAAATAGGTCCATCATCTAATGTTGATTCAATGAATCCAAGAAAGGGATCTAAAAAAATTAGATGCCTACAGTCTCTAAGGTACAGGAGTACAGAACAATTTATACGTTTTCTTGTTAAGGATTTGGAAGATACTTGGACTAATCCTAAATGAATGAAGTTGTATCTTGAGTTATTTTTTCTCATGTTTATATCTCTTTTAGACAGAAGTTGTGTTCATTCTTGTGAAGATGTAATTGATATAGTTTTTTCAATAGTTTTGATGTAATAGTTGGACATCAATCGAAAACCACCTTTAGAGTAAATGTCTTTTATGGGAACTTTAGGCATTTCCCAATTTTGAATGGATTGTTCTATATTTTCAAAATTAATTTGTTCACAATTTTTTATTGACTTTGTTCGAACTATGGAAGGGTTTGGTAGAAATTTTGGAGAGTATTCTTTTCATTGGTCTTTAGGGATGAATTCTAATATAGAAGAGTTGGGATGTTATCACCGCATTCCACCAACTCTCTACCGACCAACTACCAAAATCCTAGCTTCCATCCTAAATGGTATCAGAGCCAAGTTAGGGGCGGTTGGGATATACTTGTGTCTCTTTCTTTTTCTCTAAAGGGGTGAGAGTTCGGGGTCTTCCTTCTTGGGGTTCTAGGGTCTGAGGCCTCCTTATCGTAGTGATAGCCCGTTGCACCCTCTTTAGCCATGGTAGGCATTTAGGGTTTTGTAGGACTAGGTTTAGCTATTGACAGGCCACCTATTATCTCCAAAGAAATCAACATCCCAACTTTTCTATATTAGAATTCATCCCTAAAGACCAATGAAAAGAATACTCTCTAGAATTTCTACCAATTCCCATACAAACCCTTCTATAGTTCAAACAATGTCAATAAAAAATTGTGAACAAATTAATTTTGAAAATATAGAACAATCCATTCAAAATTGGGAAATGCCTAAAGTTCCCATAAAAGACATTACTCTAAAGGTGGTTTTCGATTGATGTCCAACTATTACATCAAAACTATTGAAAAAATTATATCAGTTACATCTTCACAAGAATGCATACAACTTCTGTCTAAAAGAGATAAAAACATGATAAAAAATAATTCAAGATACATCTTCATTCATTTAGGATTAGTCCAAGTATCTGCCAAATCCTTAACAAGAAAAGGTATACATTGTTCTGTACTCTTGTGCCTTAGATACTGTAGGCATCTAAAATTTTCATATTCCCTTCTTGGACTCTTTGAATCAACATTAGATGATGGACCTATTTACTTTAATGCATTTCCTAATTTATCAGTTTCCCTTACCGACCCGGGCCTTTTGAAGGTCTTAACCTTGAATGTGCAAACATCAGGAATTTACATGGATCCAAATTCTGAAAATATTATACTATGTTATATAGTTTGATTCAAGGCCATGAACACAGTAACTCCTCAATCCTTGATTTGCCCAGAAAAGGGGCTTACAACTCTTTTTCTAACCAATATAAAAATCAAAGCCATTATTCCTAAGGCCTTGCGATGGGAGGAAGTTAAGCTTCCAGAAAATTGGACCATGCCACAAGCAAATGCACTTGTACCTAGAGAAAATATCAAAATACAAAACATTATCGAACACATTAATGGTGATGTAGAAATAAGTTTCTATCCTATGTAAAGAATAAATTCTACTTCATCTCAGTCTAGGGAAAACACCTTAGAAGTTGGTTCTTCTTCATATTTACATATAGATCACAATAAACTTGAATGATCCAACACTATGAATAGAAGGCCTATAGGAATATCCTACCCAGTATATGAGCATAGTGAATATGAACCCTCTAAATCTGATTTCAATGCCCCATGTCTACTTGAAGACAACAATAACAACTTTGAAATTAATAAAGAATTATTAAATAAAGACTTTTTATCTGATAATAATAAACCAAAAGTAAAATGGTTTTTTACACATTTTGATAAATATGAAAGGTCGGCTATAAGAGATCTATGGTATTCTCAAATGAAACAGTTAAATGAGAATATATATTTCTTTGATTGGTATGAATCTAATTATCTTAATACACTTAAAGAAATGTTACCTACTCTCCCAAGTGAGGATCGTATTATGGTAATAGATAAACTATCATTAACATGGAAACATGCTTCACAAGATGAAGAAGTTGAATCAATTCATCCACCCTTTCAAGCTATAAAATTTGGAGAAAATGACATCAAGGCCAGTCCATTAAAACTACTATAATATAGTCAAGAACCAGCTAAAACACACCATATAGCTCATATAATTGAACAAAGTAACTATACAAATATAAATCTTCAAACCCTTAGTAAACAAACTGAAAGGATAGAGACAATGCTTATTGATATTGGCAAACTACCAATATATCAAAAGAAAGTAGAAACAAAAAATTTGCCACTAATTGTTCCTCAAACTACAAATCGAAAATATTATATTAGGAAAAAAAGGCACCCATTAAGTTCGATAAACAACTCGATGAATTAACACATGAAATCACAAGTCGACTAGACCAATTAAATTTTCAAAAACCAACTATTAATACAATATATGGAGACTCGTCATATTCAGATGAAGTAGAGATATCTAAGAATCTACAACTAAATACAGTCAGCTTTGGTAAAACTGCTCGATTCTCAAAATCAAAAAATTATTACTCTAGACCAACACCGGTTGACCTACAATTTGAAGAAACTCCTAATCTTACTTTATGTCAATTTGATGGCCAATCTCTTATAGAATGGAACTTAGATGGATTTTTAGAATACCAAATATTACAAATTTGCCATAAAATGTTGATATATGGAAATGCTTTTCGAGCTCATGGTAGTCTTGAAACCACAATTGCCCAAATGATAACTTCATCATTTACGGGTAAGTTAAGAGGATGATGGATTAATTATCTTAGTGAAATACGTAGACAAGAAATGCTTCAAGCTACAAAAAGAAATGAGCATGGTGCTCAAATTAAGTTAGAAAATGGTCAACCCCAATCAGACGCAGTATATACTCTAATAGTAAACATAATTCAACATTTTATTGGCCATAATGGCACTATTTTAGAAAACCTTAGGGAACAACTAATGAACTTAATATGTAAGAGTCTGAGTGATTTTCGTTGGTATAAAGATGTTTTTCTTTCTAATGTTTTCCCCTTTACTGATTGTAATTATGTTGTTTGGAAAGAAAAGCTTTTATTTGGATTACCTGTTTTATTTGTTGAAAAGGTAAGAGAACATATTAGAAAAGCATATAATAACATTATCCCTCTAGAACATATATCCTATGGAGAAATAATACAAAGAATAAACCAAATAGGACTATCTCTTTGTAATGATTATAAATTAAAAAAATCATTTAAAAAGACAACAAACATTAGATAAAAAGGAACTAGAAGAATTTTGTTATCAATTTGGATGGGACATGCATTTACCAAAAGAAAAGAAATGACACAATGTCCACAAAAGGTTTAGTAAAGATAGTAACAAATCAAAGAAGAATTATACAAAAAGAAAACCAATAAGAAAAGTAGATAATAAGAAAAACATAACATGTTACAATTGTAATGAAAAGGGGCACTATGAAAACAAATGTTTTAAATGAGATTTCAAGAAAAATGTTAACAAACTGTTACTAAAATCAAAAAGTATTATGCCAGAAGAACTTGATACTTTTGTTAGTAAATTAAATCTAAATGAATCATCGGGATCAGAAAATGAAGAAGGATGTCAGTGTAATTACTATAGCAATGAAACATCATCAGATGAAATTCATGTCTTAACTAGTGAACAACAATTTATACTTGAAACCATAGATTCCATCCAAGATAAACAAGAAAGAAGCACTAAACTTGTAAAATCTCAATATGATTATAGACAAAAAATCATACAATAAAACAGAATCAAAAGCAAATGAGTTCTACTCATTTGATCATATAATGAAAAGAATTGAACATGAAAAAACTAATGATAAACATATTTATATAGAAGATTTGAGAAAAGAACAAAACAAAATCAGAATAGAAATCATAGAACTAAAAGATAAGGTTGAAAATCTTCAAATATATATATATATATGAAAGGTATAATGATGATGATGAGGATGAATGTATATTTAATACAATGCTCGGAGAATGCTCAAATAAAAACCAAGTCGATGAAACAAGGGAGGATAACAAAGATTCCTTTGTTAATAATCTTCAAGAATTTGTTAAGAGAAAATGGAAAGGTGAAGTGACTAGAAAAATCAATGACTTCACCCTAGAAGGGATAGCTTTATTTGATTCTGGAGCTGATGTTAATTGTATAAGAGAAAACATTATACCAACAAAATATTATGAAACAACTAATCATCTTGTTAATTTTGATACAAAAAATAAACTCAAAGTAAAACATAAAATTTCTGAAGCACACATATGCATCAACAATAATAATATTAAAACATCTTTTATCCTTCCTCAAAATATAACTGAGGATATTATCATTGGGACACCCTTTCTTAATAAAATTCTCCCTATATTAGTTACTAAAAAAGGGGTTCATACTCAAGTTAACAATAATTTTGTAACTTTTCAGTTTAGAAAGAAACTTGAACTTATGTTCTTAAAGAAAATAAGAGTTGGATTAGATTATAAAGATAATTTCATTCATGCACTTACTATTTCATAAGAGACATATCAAAAGGATGTTCTAAATATTTATTGTAGTTTATATGACTTCTTCACAGAAATCTCAAAATATGTCGGCATCAACATCTAAAGTTTGTATCCTAGAGGTATGTTCAGAATCAAGTATTTCTACTAAGGAAGGTAACGATGAAATGGAAGTAGATTTCCCAGCGAAAAACATATCAAAATTCATATTCAAAACATCAATACATACAATAACTTTAGAAAATGAAGACTTATACAAAGAAACAAAAACATTACTGCAAAATTACCTTCCTGATAAATATAATTTTATTCTAACAATGCTTGGAAAGAATCACTACTATTATGAGAAAATTCTCATAGAAACTGGTAGTGTAAAAATATTTCATAATTTTTTAGACAAATTGACAAAGAAGATGATATCCTTTTCTCAATTAAAAATCCAAAAAAATATCACCATTTCAGAATGGAACAATGATGGAAATCCTAATCTTTCAAGAAGATTTAAAGACAAACATCAACCCCAGTACTACAATTACTGGGACTATCAAGATGCCTAGAAAAATTTGTTATGTATTCAAAATAGTCAAATTACTCATTCATGGTTCATAAAATGGTCTTATAGGACTAACTTACCAAATTGGTTCTTCTACATTTTTTGAAAAAATTATGGAGTTACTCGGGAAATATTCCCACAAAAGCTTAATAATTATATTCCATTATTTGAAAATATAGATCAAGAAGATCTTAATATACTAAGATGTTGTTGTGCTTATAAAATTCATAAAAGGAGAAAATAAATTATTATCTGATTTCTTATTGAGAGAATTTTTACAAGGAAATTGTCTTGAAAAAGATTAGCATAATGACATCAATTCTGGCTACTAAACAAAGTCCTCCCGCAATAACATAGACAAGGAGGGAGAAGGAAAATATAGAAAATATGGAAGTTGACTCATCAACTAAAATATCCTCTTATTTTATCCTAAAATCTTCTAAA
The DNA here is from genome assembly GCA_963693085.1 of Alisma plantago-aquatica. Taxonomy (NCBI): domain Eukaryota; kingdom Viridiplantae; phylum Streptophyta; class Magnoliopsida; order Alismatales; family Alismataceae; genus Alisma; species Alisma plantago-aquatica. The sequence goes on along the minus strand of OY856410.1, from coordinate 66,436,286 downwards.
GAGGTACTTATTCTTGAAAATGAGGATCTCTCAAAAGAAATTGAATATATAATAAATAAATATTTTCCTGAAGGATACAATCATATTCCCACCAGACTTGGGAAAAACCAAATATACTATGAGAAAGTACTTTCAGAAATAGGAAGTGCAAAAGTTTTTCATAATTATAGAGATAAATCCACAAAAAGAAACTTGTAGCTTTCTCAACTAAAAATTCAAAAAATAATCATGTTATCTGAATGGAATAAAGAAGGAAACCCTAATATTCTAAGACGATTCAAAACATTCTATCAACCCCAATATTACAACTATTGGGATTATCAAAATTCTTGGGAAAAGGTTTTATATGTTCAGACTACACTAATGAGTCACACATGGTTAGTAAAATGGTCATTACAAACTAAATTGCCGAATTGGTTTTTCTATAAATTCTGACAATATTTTGGGACAATAAGAGAAATACTCCCCATAATATTAAAGAAAAATATTATGGGAACGATCTTATTGAGGAAGATCTAAACATGATGAATTATATCTCTTCTCATGGAATACCATGGATTATACAATGGAAATGGGAGAAAGAAATAATTGAATTACCACCAATTCTAGAAAGACAAATATATGTCAAATGGTGGGAGAAGTTTAATATTGATCCCATTTTAAAGGGAAAATTGATTCCAATACTGGTTTTTGGATCCCAACATAACTCAGAAACTAAAACAAATAGAATGTTTTCATTTAGTCAACTAAAGAAAGAGTTGATAAGAAAAGTTCAAATTGAAAATCCAAATATTGAGAATAATCAACTACAGTGGATGGTCTTTAAAGAAATGTCAAAAATTATGGATGAAAATAGTCCAGATGACTCAAATAAATCTAAAATCAAAGAAGATGGAAAAAAGGAAGAAAGTGAAAAAATAGTTACCGCACAGTAAAAAAGTTGTGGTAAAAAAGTAATTGGTAAAAGGTAAAAGTAAATAAAAATAACAGTCTGGTAAAAAATAAAAGGTAAATAGAAATAATGATGTGGTAAAAGTAAAAGCAAAATATTTGATACATTTTTCTTAAGATTCCATCTATAAAAAATGAAGTCACTCAAACATGGAAGTGACATCACAAGTGGCAAACTCATCAAATTTGGCCACTACATCATCAACAAACTCTTTTCAAAGACACAAATGGAAGAGAGCAAGTGGAAAGACAAAGAACTTCGTCCACTCCATCCAAAGTGCTTATAAAATGCAAAGAAGTTGAAGAAGAAAGCAAGAATTGTGATAGCCACAACACTCTTCCACCCAAAGAGCTCCCCTTGCTTATTGAGCTTACTTATTGTAGTAGGAAGTTTCTTAGCTCGAAATTATCCTCCTTAGAGAATTTCCAAGTCTTGTAATCCTTCCTCCACTTCACTTATATTATAATTTCATCTATATAATCATGTGTTCTTAGTTTCCACATATTTTCCGAGTGTAAACCCTCCAGTTGCCAATAAAATTTTCATTTTGTTGAGATCAATTGTGTGTGCATGTTCTTCCCTCTTTAAATCATAATCAAAAATCCTTTCTTTGATTGAAAGCAAGATCAAGGTGATTCCTAAGCATCAGTGATGTTCCCGACGGTCACTCAGTGAGATCAACGACGTTCTCTGTGCTAGCTGTAAGTTCCCTAATGTTATTTAATTAATTTTACACCAGCATTCTCCGTTCATCCTTAAGAAAATTATATATATATTATTCCCTAAATCACAAAACCTAATATACCTATAATCACCTTAATCACAAACCCTAATCCACCTCTAATCACTCACTTCTATCAATTATCCAAATGCAAATCAGCCCTTCCTACTCCACCAATAATTCTGAAACTCCAGTAATACTCCAACACTGCATTCCACCAACTCTCTACCGACCGACCACCAAAAATCCTAGCTTTCTTTGACAAGTGTTTGTTGATGATGTAGTGGCCAAAGAGTGATTAGAGGTGGTTTAGGGTTTGTGATTAAGGTGATTAGAGGTAGATTAGGGTTTGTGATTTACCATTTAGGGTGGAAGCTAGGATTTTGGTGGTTGTTCGGTAGAGTATTGGTGGAATGCAGTGTTGGAGTATTTGTGGAGTTTGATGAATAATTGGTGGAGTAGGAAGGGATGATTGCTTGGGAAAAGGTTTTATATGTTCAGAATACACTAATGAGTCACACATGGTCAGTAAAATGGTCATTACAAACTAAATTGCCGAATTGGTTTTTCTATAAATTCTGGCAAAAATCATATGAAGAGGTATTTATTCTTGAAAATGAGTATCTCTCAAAAGAAATTGAATATATAATAAATAAATATTTTCCTGAAGGATACAATCATATTCCCACCCTACTTGGGAAAAACCAAATATACTATGAGAAAATAACTCGATGAATTAACACTTGAAATCACAAGTCAGCTATAAGAGATCTATGGTATTCTCAAATGAAACAATTAAATGAGAATATATATTTCTTTGATTGGTATGAATCTAATTATCTTAATACACTTAAAGAAATGTTACCTACTCTCCCAAGTGAGGACTGTACTATGGTAATAGAAAAACTATCCTTAACATGGAAACATGCTTCAAAAGATGAAGAAATTGAATCAATTCATCCACCCTTTCAAGCTATAAAATTTGGAAAAAATGGTATCAGAGCCAAGTTAGGGGTGGCTGGGATATACTTGTGTCTCTTTCTATTTCTATGAAGGGGTGAGAGTTTGAGGTCTTCCTTCGTGGGGTTCTAGGGTTCGAGGCCTCCTTGTTGTAGTGGTAGCCTGTTGCACCCGCTTTAGCCGTTGTAGGCATTTAGGGTTTTGTAGGGCTAGGTTTAGCTATTGACAGACCACCTATTATCTCCAGGGAAATCAACATCCTGACTCTTCTATATTAAAATTCATCCCTAAAGACCAATGGAAAGAATACTCTCCAGAATTTCTACTAATTCCCATACAAACCCTTCCATAGTTCGAACAATGTCAATGAAAAATTGTGAACAAATTATTTTGAAAATATAGAAAAATCCATTCAAAACTGGGAAATGCCTAAAGTTCCCATAAAAGATGTTTACTCTAAAGGTGGTTTTCGGTTGATGTCCAACTATTACATCAAAACTATTGAAAAAACTATATCAGTTAAATCTTCACAAGAATGCATACAACTTCTGTCTAAAAGAGATATAAACATGACAAAAAAATCAGAATAGAAATCATTGAACTAAAAGATAAGGTTGAAAATCTTCAAAAATATATATATGAAAGATATAATTATGATGATGAGGATGAACATATATTTAATAAAATTCTCGAAGAATGCTCAAATAAAAACCAAGTTGATGAAACAAGGAAAGATAACAAAGATTCCTTTGTTAATAATCTTCAAGAATTTGTTATGAGAAAATGGAAAGGTGAAGTGACTATAAAAATTAATGACTTCACCCTAGAAGGGATAGCTTTATTTGATTCTGGAGCTGATGTTAATTGTATAAGAGAAAACCTTATACCAACAAAATATTACGAAACAACTAATCATCATGTTAATTCTGCTAAAAAAGATGAACTCAAAGTAAAACATAAAATTTCTGAAGCACACGTATGCATCAACAATTATAATATTAAAACATCTTTTATCCTTCCTCAAAATATAACTGAGGATATTATCATTGGGACACACTTTCTCAATAAAATTCTCCCTATTCTAGTTAGTGAAAAAGGGATTCATACTCGAATTAACAATAACTTTGTAACTTTTGAGTTTAGGAAGAAACATGAACTTATGTTCTTAAAGAAAATAAGAGTTGCATTAGATTATAAAGATAATTTCATTCATGGACGTACTATTTCATAAGAGACACATTAAAAGGATGGTCTAAATATTTATTATAGTTTATATGACTTCTTCACAAAAATCTCAAAATATGTCAGCATCAACATCTAAAGTCTGTATCCCAAAGGTATGTTCAGAATCAAGTATTTCTACTAAGGAACATAACAATGAAATGGAAGTAGATTTCCCAGCAAAAAATATATCAAAATTCATATTCAAAACATCAATACATACAATTACTTTAGAAAATGAAGACTTATCCAAAGAAACAAAAACTTTACTATAAAATTACCTTCTTGATAAATATAATTTTATTACGACAATGCTTGGAAAGAATCACTACTATTATGAAAAAATTCTCATAGAATCTGGTAGTGTAAAAATATTTCATAATTTTAGAGACAAATCAACAAAGAAGATGATATCCTTTTCTCAATTAAAAATCCAAAAAATTACCACCATTTAAAAATGGAACAATGATGGAAATCCTAATATTTCAAGGAGATTTAAAGACAAATATCAACCCCAGTACTACAATTACTGGAACTATCAAGATGCCTGGAAAATGTATTATGTATTCAAAATAGTCAAATGACTCATTCATGGTTAATAAAATGGTCTTATAGGACTAACCTACCAAATTGGTTCTTCTACATTTTTTGGAAAAATTATGGAGCTACTCAAAAAATATTCCCACAAAAGCTTAATATTAATATTCCATTATTTGAAAATATAGATCAAGAAGATCTTAATATACTAAGATGTTTTTGTGCTTATGGAATCCCATGGATTATGCAATGGAAATGGGAAAAAGAAATTAATGCCTTTTTACCCTACATAGGAAGGCAAGTAATGATTAAATGGAGGGACAAATTCAACATAGACCCTATTTTAAAGGGAAAGTTAATATCTACCCCGGTTTCTGATTATCTTATTGATCAAGAAACTAAAAGGGGGCCTCCATATAAGAAAATAAAATTACCAAGAAAATCTCTTATGAGAGACCCTAACATGGACAATTCTCAATTAATTATATTTGATGAAATCCTAGATCCAGAAAATATTCCAATCCTGGACATTATTCAAGGAAAAAGTAACTTTGAAAATGGAGATGATTGTTATGGATTACTCGATTCAAAAAAATGTAAAAATACCTTGTTGAAGAAGTAACAAAAGAAGAAAAGACAAGATTGTTCTTCCCTATACATAAAGACAAAAGACAGTTGTCAAGACTCAAAGCAGAAAAAGAACAAGTGGCATATGAAAAGGAAGATGAAGGATATCTGTCAAAACTCACAAAGACAAAAGAGTGTGTGGAAGACACAATAAATATCACCACTCATGTAACAAAAACACTTGTCAAAGACATGAATTGAAGCAAACAAATGGCAAGAGAAGCACATTAGTCCACACCATTAGAAAGGTCTATAAAAGGCAAAGGAATAGTTGTGATAGCCACAACACTCTTCCACCAAAAGAGCTCCCCTTGCTTATTGAGCTTAGTTTTTATAGTAGGAAGTGTCTTAGCTCAAAATTATCCTCCTTAAGAGAATTCCCAAGTCTTGTAATCCTTCCTCCACTTCACTTATATTGTAATGTCGTCTATATAGTCATGTGTTCTTAGTTTCCACATATTTTTTGAGTGTAAACCCTCCAGTTGCCAATAAAATTTCCATTTTGTTGAGATCAATTGTGTGTGCATGTTCTTCCCTCTTTAAATCATAATCAAAGATCCTTTCTTTGATTGAAAGCAAGATCAAGGAGATTCCTAAGCATCAGTGATGTTCCCGATGATCACTCGGTAAGATCATCGATGTGCTTTGCGCCAACTGTAAGTTCCCTAACGTTATTTAATTAATTTTACACAAGCATTCTCCGTTCATCCTAAAGAAAATTATATACACATTATTCCCTAAATCACAAACCCTAATCTACCTCAAATCACTTTAATCACAAACTCTAATCCACCTCTACTCACTCACTTCTATCAATTATCCAAACATAAATCAGCCCTTCCTACTCCACCAATAATTCTGGAACTCCACCAATACTCCAACACCGCATTCCACCAACTCTCTACCGACCAACCACCAAAATCCTAGCTTCCACCCAAAATGATATCAGAGCCAAGTTAGGGGTGGTTGGGATATACTTGTGTCTCTTTCTCTTTCTCTGAAGAGGTGAGAGTTTGGGGTCTTTGTTCTTGGGTTTATAGGGTCTGAGGCCTCCTTATCGTAGTGGTATCCCATTGCACCCGCTTTAGCCGTGGTTGGCGTTTAGGGTTTTGTAGGTCTAGGTTTAGTTATTGACAGGCCACTTAGTAATCCCTTGGTTGATGATTTCGATCTCTCACCCACAAATTGAGTGTATCATATTCAATTTTCTTTAAGAAATACCTAGGTCTGAGGCCTCCTTGTCATAGTAGTTCAATTGTTGACAGACCACTAGGAATCAACTTATTGAAAAGTGAATAAGATTGCTCAATAAAATCATTATTTATATCAAGCTCCTTTGGTTTCAAAAATTTTAAGATTTAAGCCTTTGATCTCTTTATTTTTGACAACTATATCTTTACAAGGCTATTTAAAAAATTTTCTCAATAGAAATAAGAAAATATGTTGAATAAAATGCTTAACTCACTAATAGGCATCAATGAAACAGTAAATACCCTTCAAACCATAAATGAAAGCAATTCAATGGAAAATAAAAATAATTTCATCATCGATAAAGAAAAGCTAAGAGAAGAATTTTTATCTGATAGAAATCAGTTCAAAACAAAACAATTTAATGAAAAACTTTGATAGAAAAGAAAGAGATTACATTAGAGAAAAATGGTATTCATAAATGCAATACCATAGAAAAAATATACATTTCTTTGAATGGTATAAAAAATATTATATCAAAGAACTTAGAGAAAAAATCTATAGGCTTGTTCCTTCGTGGTATGAGTCTAATAAGTCTGACAGTAAAATTAGACCATTGCATCATGAAAACCCTCTTGATGCCTATAAAATAGAAGAAACAGATGCATCAGATATAGGATATGGAGGAATTCTTAAGCAAAAAATTGATAATAAAGAACATTTGGTTCGATACACCTCAGGAGGGTGGAATGAAACCAGAAAAAGTTATTCAACTATAAAAAAAGAAATATTAGTCATAGTTCTCTCTATTACAAAATTTCAAGGTGATCTTTTAAATAATAAATTTTTATTAAGAGTAGATTGTAAATCAGCTAAATTTGTCTTAGAAAATGATGTTAAATATCTTGCCTCAAAGAAAATATTTTTTTTCCAAACTCATTACCATCTATTTCATCATAGAAGAGCTTACAAATAACAAGCTAAAATGAATGTGATAAAACATGGTATTAGCAGTACCATTACAATTATTATCTTCTAAACTAAAGATAGACCTTGGGTCCATCAGCCTCTCAAAAATCTGAGAGAAGAAGTGGGTTTTTGGGTGATGATTAACCAAGCTCCTTTGAACTTGGATGGCTTCACGTGCCAATTGAGTCTTCAGTGGCTTGAATGAGTAGCAGTAGGAAGGCCTAAATGACCGAATCAAAAATCTGTATAGACTAGTATAGACCTTAAAATGCATTAGTTTCGATGTGATCCTCTTGGTTAATTTTGTATCCATTCCTCAGGTTATACAAGCCGGCATTGATGTGGTTGAACATGGATCCACCTCAGAGGTCACTGCTAGACTCTGAACATCCTCAATCTCTTCTCTTAATGATTTAATTGTCAGTCTCGGGCTTCGCCTGTTGGCCTCACTGTTGTTTCTCCCTGTCCCACTCCTCTTCATCTTTGTGTCGCTTCCTTTAATTCTCCTACCTGCTAATTGCTTTGGTGTGACATCTATTTTGGCTGCCTTGCTTTCATTTACTACAGGGGTTTGAAATGAATGCTTATTTATGTACGAGACATTCTTCTCTGCATAATCTTGGATAGTTACTACTTCTATTACTTCATCCAAGTCTGGATAGACTACTGTGTGATTGTTGGATTTATCCACTAGCATGGTTTCTTCAGCCTGATGGACATTGCAAACATTGCTCACTATCTCATTTAACATGACACATTTCTGGTTAGCAGTCTCCACATGTGTAGACATCTTCTTCTTCTTCCATACTTTTGCTATCTTGGTAGGCATCTCATTTTTCCTTGCTTGACTAGTCTCCATGGTATGCCTAACATCATGTGTCTCGAAAACTTCCTCCTGGAACAAGTTATCAAACCTGTTAGTGCTCGGTTTTATAACATGCATTTTATCTTATTCCTTCCCAAGTCCTCTCTGAAACTTTCCTCGGCTGCGTTGCATCTTCCATTCGCTAGTTTCGGTTTGTGACTGGGTGATAGACTGAATGCTAGAATTCTATTTTGAAGATTCTTCTGCCCTCTCCTCTTGTTGAAACTTTTCTTTGCAGTAATTTGATATATGACCCTCCTTACCGCATAGTTGGCAAGCGAAAGGAAATCCTTCATACTCTATCTCATATTGGATACCATTAATTAGTATAGTTGGTATAAGATTCTTCCTTGTGTTGACTTTCACAGCAAGCCTGGCAAACCTGCTACGAGCCCGACTAGCTGTATAAGTATCTACCTTCATCAAACCACCCATGGCTTGACCGATATACTGGAATATTGTAGATACATAAAGATGGAGTGGCAGATTCAAGACGCGCACCCATTCCACGATCTGTTCTGGAAGATCTTCATATGGCACAAACGATGGAGACCATTCCCAAACTGGCATGCTTCTACCAAAAAGCTTCCATGGACCCCCTGTAATGGCAGTATCGAAGTCTTTCTTACAAGAAAGATGAACCACGAAATGGCCAAGTTCGAGTTCATACATATTGTATCGTCCAATTAAACCCCACAATGGTTTTAACCTATCTTTCAGGGTCATATACCCTATCTCTGCTCCAATCAGTCTTACAACAACTGTGTATTTCCACAGAGACGCCATCCTTTCCTCTACACCTGGGCTGATCGCCAAGGCTGGCTTTCCTTCAACTTCCCCCAACGTGACATCGGATGGCGATAGTTTTTCTTCAAAAAGCTTATCCAGGAAATTAGTATTGGACTGCATATGCGGATCACCCACTACCACACATGCAAAGGAATATGTCTCCTTTCCTCCAGATGAGTGAGCTGTTTCCTGCCGAACCTTATCCTGCAGACTAGAGCTCGGAAATGATAATATATCTGGAGTTGCTCTGTCGGTAGCTTGCGCTTGTAGAATACGCGTCGTGTTGTTCCGATCATCTCCCTGATCATTCTCAAATCGTATATGATTTTGATTTTGACCCCCACACATCCCCGTGAATTGAAGCAGGAGACCGACTTCAGGCACTGGGATTCCGGATCTAGTGTCTTGCTTCTCCATTAATGTTGTTGATTCGCTTCCACTCCCTGTTGCTACCATCGCCCCCTTGTTGGAAATCGGCAGATCCAGCGAGCAGTCTTGGGGCATTCACTCGTTCGTCGCCGCCACCAGTACCCCCACGTCCCCTAGGTCTCTCATCTATGATAAGACTCTTCATGGCAAGCAATATTAGCTATATTTTATTATTATTATTATTATATATATATATATGTGTGTGTGTGTTTGTGTGTGTGTGTGTATTTGTGTGTGTAGAGAGAGATTAAATCTTAAATACATTGAAGTGTACCTAAGACGCTATACACCTCAGTCATTTTCTAACATGTAGTAATTATTTTGAAAATCTGTACTATTAATCTTCTTAAATATCTTAAGAACATACTATATATTAAATTTCAGCTCATTTGGACAATTATAGGTCATCTAAAGCAGGCAAAAATCATTTCAAATTAGTTTTGTTTGTTGATTTTGTTGTCCTTGGATGAGTGACTTATACTCATCCAATTGGGCTCAAATTTTTTGTGGCCTATTATTATTGTAACCATGAAGATCAATGGATTATATTTTGTAAAAGCATGGTCTAGATAGGCAAACACCATTGGGGTGTACATAGTGATATGTACACTCGAGTACATTCTATCCTAACAATATATATATATATATATATATTTATATTTATATTTATATTTATATTTATATTTATATTTATATATATATATATTTATATTTATATTTATATTTATATATATGGCTAAAAGAATTGTGTACCTGAGTACATGTAGCTTACACGTACCAACTCTTTTTGTGATGATTATCAAATTCTACTTAACAATCTAACCTTATGGATGCAATACACCTGAGATAAGATGACTATCAAAAATCACTACAATAGAGTATCGATAGATTATCTAATGAAAGGATATATGTATTTCTGAACCTACGGTAAGTTGCAAAAATTGCAAAAACTGTTGTATAATATATTGTTGTATCCCATGATCCGTACGAGATATGATTATGATTTTTTAAAAAACAACTAACCTATATAGTTTTGAATCAATCCATATAGTTGTATTCCATGAACATACTCCTCATGTGTCATGTTAATGGTAGGTATATGTAAGTTACATATACCAACTGGTACACACTTCCTAACCTCTCTCTCTCTCTCTCTCTCTCTATATATATATATATATATAATATGTAAGTATGACTTTATATATAATATATGTAAATGTACATATATGTGTTCATATATATATAAATATATATATAGGTACACTCGAGTGTATTCCAACTTGACTCTATATGAGTCAAGCTAGAATACACTTGAGTGTACAGATCGCAGGCTACACTCAAGTGGTGATTACATATGTAGACCATTTTTTTGACAAACCAAACTATTGATATTCAAGGTTATCACAAATACATACTACATGCAAAATTTGAGCTCATTTGGATTCTTCTAAATCACTCTTTTATGGTCAACAAAATCGACACACATAACTAATTTGAATTGTGTCATTTTTGTTTCCTATTAGATGCATGACCTATAAGTGTCCAAATGAGCTCAAATTTTGTATGTAGTATGTTCATAAGGTACTTAAGAAGATCCATGGTTTAGATTTTCAAAACAAATGTTGCAAGATGGAAAACAACTTGAGTGTATTCGGTCTCTAGTACACTCGAGTGTATTCCAGCTTGACTATATATATATATATATATATATATATATATATAATCAAACTAGAATACACTCGAGTGTACAAATTGAACTGTACACTCAAGTGGTATTTACATATCTAGACATTTTTTTCTGACAAATCCAGACCACTATGACCGGCCTAAATCGCGCGTCCAAAATAGGAGCGGATTTGAAGTAGTCGGACTTTTAAATTTATAACCCAAAACCTTCTAGGCCCCCGCAACTTTATTACGGGGTTGAAGTAGATATACGGGGTCGAACACAGGGATAAGGGTGGCAGTGTTGGGAATGCGGAATCGACACGTTACACTCCGGTATGGGTAAGGAGATGATAAAGTTCCCAAAGGGAACAACAGGCTAAGATCGATAAAATAAAAGAAAACCATCTCCAACTGGAGCTATGAGGAAAATTAAGGTTTTTAAAGTTTTATCAGTTTTTAGGGTTTTCGCACAACAAAAACAGAGAGGATAATACTATTACTTTAGAAAGGAACGAAGGAGAAAGCTTCGGTAAAACAAGCGGCAGCAGAAACATCCAGTACCCCTTCTCTCGAAGTGGGTACCTCTAACTAAGCTTCAACACCTCTCTCGAGGTTGCTGGTCCTAAGTTAGAGTGGAAAGGTCACTAAAGCAACTCCGATCATGGGCACTCTCATACTCCCATATCGGACCAAACACTAGAGCCACAACACCTCTCTCGAAGTTGTTGCAACGGGAAAACACGATTCGGTAGCTAGTCAAAACGTGATCCAAGCATACAAGCTAGAGTTCGGAAGTTAAACTAAACAATCATCCAACAAAAGGGACCAAACATAAAGCAACAGATAATTAAAACTCTTCTAATTCCATTAGCATAGAAGTGTCTGGTTACATTGCATAAGTAAAGAAAGTAATGATTGAAATAAGTAAAGATAAATGTCGCCTTCTTGATTTAGAAGGGCGACAGGCAGTAGCAGATCCCCAAGATCCCTCCAGCCCGATACCAGGCGGGAGCCATTCCCGATGCGCCCGTGTCGGGAGGCACACCCTCTCAGGCGACACGCTCATGACGGGCAGACGTATCGTGCGGGGCACTCATGCCTGATATGATCATGTCGGGCGGCACCCTCTCGGGCGACACGCCGTAACTGGTGATGCGTATCGGGCTTGGTATCGTGTCGGACCAGAGTTTTGCTTAGAGTATCGGGTACTCATATCGGGTGTCCTTGTTGGCCGATATCGGTCTACTGTGGTGCCCGAGGCCAATCCTAAGTGAACAATTCCCTCCCTCTCGGGTTGGGGAAGTGCTCACCTAGTATCGCCCGGTACACCTCTGAGGCACGACACGCTAGCTCCAGATGTTTTCCCAAGTTGGCTTTCGAGAGATTTCGACCTGTCCCATCGGAGTCCTGTAGCTTCTATTTATAGGCAGTGGTTGGGGGAAGTTGTGGTTCTCCAGACGCCATGTGTCATTCATCAGCTCTATCATCTCGGATTTGGGGATGCCCGATATGCGTATCGCCCGGCACAAGGATGTTAGGATGGGAGCGTGTCGGTCATCGTGATGAGTGGCGCCTGCCGGTGGGTGGCCTGTATCGCGCGACATGCTTCAGTAGTCGTGGCGAGTCCGGCTCCCTGTCGGGTAAATGGCATATCACTCGTCCGCTCCTTACATGACACCCTCGTGTCACGCGGTAGTGTATCGTGCTGCCCTGTGTCGGGCAGCGAGCGTATTGGCCGGCTGGTTGGTAAGAAGGCTGATGCAGGTGGAACACGTTCGTGGGATGGGACGAGCCTTTTGCTGATAACTGAGTTGAAAATCGAGGAAAACTCTGCAAAAAATGATAATATTGAGTTAAGAGCGTAGCGTGGCCTGTTTATGCAAAAATATGACAAAAGGAGAGGAAAACAGTTTAAAAGGGCAGATTTGATAATGAAATAAGGGCCAAAAACATCATAAAATTTGGTGTTATCAACTTCCCCAAACTTAGCATTTTGATTGTCCTCAATCAATCTTTAAACTTTGTTCTGTGACGCTTCTTCTTGACCGGTATAGTTTTTAGACCATGGGTTTGAGCGAGCATTGAGATGTCTTACAGAGAATACGGCCCGACCACGAACAACAGACTTTACTTCTCCTGCCTTATTTAAGAAAAAAAATTCTCCACAGCTTTGGCGAGACTTGGGTGCATGATTTCGAAGTTAGCTTTCACACCAAACAGCTTTTGGGAACAGAAAGTTGTGTGTTTGGGTAGGCTTAAGGCTTTTTGGGTTTTTCTTGTTTCCCATCAGTCCATCCAGGTAAGGATCTGTTAGCGGGCGAGTGGTCCCTACAGTCCAAGCTAGTTGGCTTTAGAGCAGTGATTTCACATCCTACGTACCACTGCCCCGGATCTACCATGCCTAAAGATGGGTACTTTTGGAAAACAAGTGTGTATATTTTTTTTCTTTTTATATGGCACAATTCTCATGCTTTTATTCACTCTCATAAGGCTATTCTCTCTTTTTGAGATTTTGTTGGGTAAAGGGAAACAAGAGGAATTTTTGCTGTTTGGGCAGTTTTTTCCTTCTGCATACACGTCTCTTAGCTGTTGCGAGATTATTTTTCGAAATTTTTGGCATGGAAAGTCGTAGTCTTTTGTTGTTTGAGGATGCATTGTCAGAAAGACATAACAAAACCTGCATCTCCTTGGACACATAGAAAACAAACTGGCAAGAAGTCATATCAAGTTTTTTACTATATAGTGTCTTTGTACATATATGTGGAAACAAAATAAGCAAAACAATTAGCAAAATTTTTGTATGAGCATGTATATGTATATGTACACATGTTATAGAAAAAAAATATAAAAGAACAAAAAGGGTAGAGTATGAAGAAAGAAAATTTTTTTATACCTCCCTCACTGGTACATGGTACCCCCCCAAAACTTACTCCACACTCTGTCCCAGAGTTGTGAGGTAGATAAGGTAGGGTAATGTTAACTCAGTGAGGGTTAGCTGGTGAGTGCACCTTTTCCGGATAGAAGCTCCCACACATATTCTCCCCGTTTGATGTGGTAGTCGATGTGGTGGAGTTGGTCAAGTGTCTCTTTATTTGATATCCATTTCAGCACGAAGATGTCACAGTCAGTTTGCCAGCAGCATAGAGTGCTGGGTGGATGGCTACCAAAGAAATTTTGTACCAAAAGGCAAATGTGGGTTCAGAGTTGCAAGAGTCTATGAGATCAGTCATGCACTTTTATGGAGGAAGAAGTTCCAAAACTATTTTTTTTTCAGATTACTTTTCTTTATCCTTTTCACTATCGTATGAACAAATATCAATGGACCTAAAGGGTAAGTTATATTCATCCCATAATTTATCCATTTCCTTATCATAGTCTGTCTTCTGCGGTGGTTTAGGACCATCTCCAAAAGAGAAAATCAGTGGAAGTCTTTCTCCAGTGGTTTCTGGATTGAATGTGGGTATTTTGGGTTCATCAGTCATGAAGCCACCTTCTTCATGGGGGGCATCTTCTTTGGATAAAGTATCCACATGTGTTTTCAAGAGCTCTTTGTCTACCATAGGTCGGTTTCTTGTTCATGTTCTATCCCTCCTAGGTCAGCCATCATCGTCATAATCTGCACGAGCCTTGCGTTTCCTTCTTAAGAGCTTTGCACTTGTTCTGACTGCATCCTCTGAGAAAAAAATGGAGACGTTACTTCTTCCGTCCTTGCTCTCTTCTCAGTGGTTGATGGCCCAGCTACCTCGGGATTCGGGTGTTTCTGCCCGACCGTTGTTGCTTCAGTTGCGGCCTCAGTGTCGATCCTTCTACCGTGTTCGTCAACTCGAACGACGGTTTGCTTTGTACGGGCCATATCTGTTATCATTAAACAAGTTCATTGATCATTTAAATGTTCTGATATTAGGTAGGAAAAACTTAAAATCGATACTGGCGTTTAAGAGAAAAACTTATTTCACGATAAAAATTTGGCCCGATACAAAAACTACCTGACACCACCGTATCGGGCTTCAACACTGGGCGATATGATGTTTGCCCGATACACTTGTGTCAGGCGATACGAAGCTTTCAAAGAAATCACCGTAGGCTCGTGCCCGATACGAGGTCCGGGTGTCGTCCATCAAAAGAACATCTAGGTGATACAAAATTAGATGATACGGATAAAAACTGTGCGTTGTACCCGTTGCCCGACACAGGTGCGTCAGGCGATACGGTCGCGTGAAACAAAGTGCCCGATAGGGACTTCCCGATAGAAAAACGTGTCGCCTGACAATAAGAACAAGCGAGGCGGCACAAGGATTGGCGACAAGGTTATTGTCCGATATAGGGTATCGGGCCAGCGCGTGCTAAAGACGTGTCGCACGTCACATGTGTCGGGCGATACAAGGAAAATCAACTAAAGTCGTTAGCCCGATACGCTATGCGAGATATGAAGGTCGTGTCGGGCAAGCCAACCGATACGGCTGTCAGGCTATACCTTCGTTATCTGAAGCTATCTTGCACGACACGAGAGCAAAAGTTAGTTGGACGACACACGAGCAAAAGGAAGAAACTATTGCACGATACGGGTAGGTAGAAAAGTAAAAGCAGTAGCCCGACACAGTAAAACCTCTGTACTATATATAGCAATCCCAACTGGGGGTAAAACGGGTAAATCCGGGATGCGTGTCGGCCGTTGAGACAAGTCATTCCCGAGACAAGCAGTCCCATCCACCTAATCAAGGGTAATTACTCATGTTGCCCGACACGGGTGCGCGTCGCCTGGGCGTGTCGTCCGACACGGCTCATGGCTAGATGCGATGAGTGATATGCTATCGCCTGATACGAGCGCGTCCTGTGCGCTGGCTAAGTCTTTTCCTGATACAGTCAGGAAAAAGGGGATACTTACCCGATACAAGGTCTTCAGGACATAACTCTAGATGAAAAACTTAAAAACAATGCAAAGGAAAAAGCGATTGATGGGTAAAACATCATTGACCTATGGTTAAGTTTCTAGCCTCATATAGTATTACTCATTAATGATCATAAAATAGAGCGGTGGCCCATAAAATAGAAGAGTCAGCGCACGTGACGCATGCACTGACTCGGGCCTTATTACAGTCCAAATGTTCATAGTGTTTTTCTTGCAAGAAAGTAAATAACATTCAATTCTAGGAAAAGTAAAAGCTCAGGCTGCCTCCCGAGGAGCGTTGTAGTTTGTGTCGCCAGCTCGACAGCTCCAGGTCTTTCACTTTTCGCCTCCAGCGGTATCCATGTCTTGCAAATTGATCTCTGTCCTTCTCATAAAGGCTTCGTCTTCATAGAACCTTTTCACCTTGTGCCCGTTCACTTGAAAAACCTTGGATGGATCATCTTTTTCATATAGCTCCATCATTCCGGACGGGTATATCTTTGATACGGTGAACGGTCCAGACCATCTCGTTTGTAACTTACCTGGAAAAAGACGAATGGAACATTTAAATAATAAAACTTTGTCACCTTCACTTACGTCCTTCTTCTTCATGTGGGCATCATGCCACACCTTCATCCTCTGTTTATAGATCTTTGCGTTCTCATAAGCATGCATCCTCAATTCTTCGAGTTCTTGCAACTACAGATATCTCTTCTCTCCTGCCTTCTCCAGGTCCATATTCAAGAACTTAATCGCCCAAAGGGCCTTGTGTTCCAACTCAAGGGGTAGATGACAAGATTTCCCATAGATCAACTTGTAAGGAGTGGTTCCAATGGGCGCTTTATAGGCAGTTTTGTAGGCCCAAAGTGCGTCGTCAAGCTTCATTGACCAATCTTTCCTCGTGCGGTTGACAGTCTTCTCTAGAATCTGCTTGATCTATCTATTCGAAACCTCTACCTGCCCAGAAGTTTGTGGGTGGTAGGGTGTAGCTACCTTGTTTTTAACTCCATACTTTCACAGGAGCGCTTCAAACTGTCTTTCTCCAAAATGTGATCCATCATCTCTTATTACAGTACGAGGTACTCCAAAACGAGGGAAAATAGTCTTTTCGAACAACTTGATCACTGACTTAGAGTCACACGTTTGAGTTGCAACAGTTTCTACCCATTTGGATACATAATCTACTTCCACTAGAATGTACTGATATCCCTTTGATGGGGGAAACGGTCCCATGTAGTCAATCCCCCATACATCAAAGATTTCCACTTCAACCCAATTTTCCATAGGCATCTCGTTTCTTCGTCCAATGTTTCCCGTCAATTGGCACTCTTTACAGACTTTTACATACTTTGCAGCGTCCTTGAACAAAGAGGGCCAGTAAAAACCTGATTGCAGTACCTTGGCAGCGGTCCTTTCACTACTCAGGTGTCCTCCATAAGGGGAGGCGTGACACTCTTTCAGAATGTTCAGGATCTCTTCTTCGGGAATACATCTTCGGTACAGGTTATCCACACATCTTCTAAAAAGGAGAGGATCATCCCAGTAGTAATTCTTTACATCCATGAAGAGCTTCTTCTTTTGGTTATAGGTTATGTTAGGGAGCAGTTCTCTGCAGGAAAGATAATTACAGATATCTGCAAACCAAGGTAAACTCTCTTCCTTGGTTTCAATCATCATCAAAGCTTAGTTAGCATAATTGTCATTAATAGTTGGTTCCTTATGCTTTTCCACCACAATCCTTGATAAGTGGTTGGCGACCACATTCTCTGCACCTTTCTTATCGACTATCTCATGGTCAAACTCTTGTAGTAACAAAGCCCACCTCAACAGCTTGGGCTTTGTATCTTTCTTCTGTATGAGGTATCTTATAGCCCCATGATCTGTGTACACTTTAACCCTTGCTCCAATGAGGTAAGATCTGAACTTATCGAAAGAGAAGACTATGGCGAGCATCTCTTTTTCTGTAGTTGTATAATTTACCTGGGCTTCGTCCAGGGTACGAATAGTGTAGCAGATTACATGGTGCTTTTTATCCTTTTTCTGCCCCAGGACCGCTCCTACTGCATAGTTGATGGCGTCACACATAAGCTCGAAAGGTAACTCCCAGTCTCGAGCTTGGAGAATAGGTGGTGAGACAAGAGCGTCCTTTAAAGCCTGAAAAGTGATTAGACAATTGTCAGAGAAATTGAATTCAACATCTTTTACCAGAAGGTTGAACAATGGTTTTGAGATCTTTGAGAAGTTTTTTATAAATCTTCGGTAGTAGTCGGCATGCCCGAGGAAGCTCCTCACTCCCATCACAGACTTTGGTAGAGGAAGTTTGGATATGGCTTCAACCTTTCTAACGTCTACCTCGATGCCACGCCTCAAAACTTTATGTCCTAGTACGATGCCTTCTTGTACCATAAAATGGCACTTCTCCCAGTTTAAAACCAAACTCTTTTCCTTGCATCATTGCAGAACCAAAGAGAGGTTTTCAGGCAGGTATCGAAGTATTTTCCATAGATGGAAAAATTGTCCATGAAAACTTCCACGATAACCTCCAGGAAATCCGAGAATATTGATATCATGCAGCGTTGAAACGTAATGGGAGCATTGCACAGGCCGAAAGGCATCCTCCTGAAGGCGTAGGTGCCATAGAGACAGGTAAAAGTTGTTTTTTCTTGGTCATCTGGCAGGATTGGGTCTTGATAAAATCCTGAAAAACCATCCAAGAAACAGAAATAGTCATGATGCGCTAATCTTTCAAGAACTTGATCAATGAAAGGAAGCGGATAATGATCTTTTTTTGTGGCTTGTTTTAGCTTCCGGTAGTCAATACACATTCTCCATCCTGTGACGGTCCTAACTGCCACTTCATCGCCCTTATCTCCCTTTACTATAGTTATACCACCCTTCTTGGGTACTATGTGGATCGGGCTCACCCAGTTACTGTCACTAATCGGGTAAATGATCCCAGCATCCCTCAATTTGATTACTTCTGTCTTTACGACTTCTTTCAGCATCTGATTCAATTTTCTCTGGGGTTGAGCCAGAGGTTTGGCGGATTCCTCCAAATTGATGTGATGCATACACAATGCAGGGCTAAAGCCTTTGATATCTTCTACCGAGTATCCTATAGCCTGCCTGTGGAGTCTTAACTCCCCAAGAAGTTTGTCCAACTGATCTTTTGTAAGATGGGCATTGACGATGACAAGATTCCTCTCCTCTCGATCTAGGAATTCATATTTCAACCCTTCTGGTAACTGCTTCAACTCAGGCTTGGCCTTGGGTGACTGTTCTTCTGGCACCTCCTCAAGAGAGGCAAACTTAACTGTTTCCACTACCTCTTCCTCTTTGCTCAGGTCTTTATCAGACTGATTAAGATAGCTGAGAAACTCCACAACTTCTGGATTTTCAGAGTCAGAATCTTGATTGCTTATCACCCTCACAAGAGGGTCTACCATTAGGATATCTTCTTCTACCTCTTCGCAGAACTGGTTGTATCTTTCTGCAAAGCAAGCAAACTCTAACAGGGATGGTCCTCTCATTGAATCCTTTACTTTGAAGTCTAAGTGGTCATTTTCAACCCTTAGAGTGATTATTCCCTCAGCAACATCGATCAACGCCCTTCCTGTAGCCAAGAAAGGACGTCCAAAGATGATAGGACAGCCAGGTTCCTCCACGGTATCAATGACAACGATATCACAAGGAATGAAGAAACTTCCTACCCGGATAGGTACATCTTCAACAATGCCAACATGCCTTTTAAAGATATGATCTGCTAATTCAATTCTCATATTGGTTTTGACCATATCAGTCAAACCTAATTTCTGCACGAAGCTTAGGGGCATGAGGCTGATACTAGCCCCTAAATCGGCAAGACCTTTTCGTTCGACATTATTTCCAATGGCGAAAGGAGTGGTGAAAGCCCCTGGATCTTTGTTTTTGTTGGGAAAATCTGATTTGACAAAAGCAGAGGACATACTTTCTAGATGCACGGTTTCGATTCTTCCTACTCTTCTCTTCTTGGGAATCAAATCTTTGAAAAACTTAGCATAAGTCAGCATCTCTGCTAAAGCATCCAAAAAAGGTACTTCAAGATGAAGTTTCTTTATTGATTCCATGAACTTCTCGTGGCACTTCTTAAGGTGTGCCTTTATCAGCTTGTAAGGAAAAGGCAACTTGGGAGAGTAAGGGCTTCTCTTACCAGATAACTCCTCAAAGGATCTTGGTTCAGGTTCTCTGTCGGGAGCTTGTTGATCGTCTTCTTCTGCGGGACTATCAGCCATAGTCCTTGATTCAGGTTCCTCTGGTCTGGCTTCTTCATGATGTTCTACGGTCCTTCCTGATCTCAACACTTCCATTTTGGCAGATTCAGTGTTGGAGGGTATCTTACCCGAGGGATTCTTTATCAATTCGTCCATCTGGGCCAACTGCTGATCGATTTGGCGTTGGTGTGTTTGCATGTCTGCCATCTGGACCAGCATTGTGTTCAGAACTCCTGAATTTAAAAGTGCACTTTGCGCCAGCTGGTTATTGATGGTATCTTGCCTTTTTACAAATTGAACAACTGGACAACCAAGTCTGGTTGGTTCGAAACCTTGTCTTGACCTTGCTCCTTGGCTTGACTTTGACCTTGACTGGTGTTTGCCGCTTGTCGATCTTAGTACTTTCCTTGTCCTTGGAAATTTGCCTTGTTTGACTGGAAAGAAGTGGTTCTAGTGAACTGACTTTGTCCTCCTCTTTTCTCAAAAACTTGGGGTTTCTTGGTGGGGTGATGCAACTAATGCGAGTTTTCAGCCGCATCTTTGTTGCCATAACTAAAACCAGGATGATCTGGCCTCTTGAAATTAATGAAAGAGACATTCTCAGCCTCCCCGGCCTCGGATTTACTTTCGCTCGACTCGTCAGGTCGAGTGTAGATACATTTATCTACCCCGTGTCCACCTTCTCCACAGGTGACATATTTCATGACCTTTTCGACTTGTTTCTTCCCCTTTCCACTTGATTCTTTCAGCTGTTTGACATCAGTGGCTATCCTCTGGATCTGAGAGGTGATAGTTTCCAGAGCCTTGGATTCAATTGAAGGTCCTTCACTAGCCTTCTTAGCATGTCCCCTGTCTGATCTATCGTAGTCGGTGTCAGCTTGCAACTCGACCATGTTCTCGATGATCTTTTTGGATCTTCTAGGCTTCTTCCCCAGAAAGTCACTGCCTGCTGCTGCATTCAGAAAAACCCTTTCCTCAGGGGTTAGACCATTGTAGAAGGTAGTTATCAAGAAATCCTTCTTATAGTTGTGATGAGGGAAGTCCCTCTGATATTCTTGATACCGTTCCCAGGCATCGTGTAGATTCTCGTTCGGTTTTTGCATGAAAGACGTGATCCTCTGTCTATTCCGGACAGTTTTCTTAATAGGATAAAACTTGTTTACAAAGGCATCCTCCAGCGCATTCCATCCGTTAAGAGCTTGGTGTGGCAGCCCCAGGTACCAGGATAGAGCCTTATATTCCAAAGAAAAGATGAAACCCTTGCAATAAAACACCTCCTGTGGGACTCCCCGCATTTTGATGGTGTCACAAATGTTTTTAAAAGCATCAAAATGGTGATAGGGATTATCATTCTTCAAATTACCTCTGAAGCTCTTGTTCTGGATCATAGAGATGACTGATGGTTTTAGCTCGAAGTTGGTTGTGCTGAATCTCGGGATGACAACAGGACATCGGGAATTATTAGCCTTTGTGGCAGCTAACTCCCTAAGGGTCTTTTCTTCTTCGTTGGAATCGTCATTGTCACTGTCCCCCTAGTTCTGTTCCTGATTATTTTGATTCCTTCTGCGCCTCCGGTGATGACGACGTCTCTCTCGGCGATGGTCATACTCGAACTGTTCTATTTCAGGGTCTTCATGTTGATGATTGTCGTCATAGCGATCATTGTCTTCAGGCGGAGGCGAGTGAGGTCTAGCTCTCGCGTGTCGCTCACCATCTAAAAGAGGTGGTTCAATGCGAGGCGGCATGTCTGGTGACGTTGGTGCTCAATTGAGCAGAACGACTTCCTTCCGAGAACATGAATAGCACGTGAGAATCAAGTTAGAAAACATGTACTAATAATTCGAACTACTCATTTCATGTTATATATATATATATATATATAAGGAAAAAGAGAGTGTTGTCAAGCTCATTTCTAAGCTTGAGGCACTGGAGTGTAGTTAGTGGATTTGGGTTCGTCAACAGTATCATTTTGCATTGTCCCTGGTAATGGTGCCAAAAAGTTGACCGGACAAAATCGTGCGTCCGAAAAGGGAGCGGATTTGAAGTAGTCGGACTTTTAAATGTATAACCTGAAACCTTCTAGGCCCTGCAACTTTATTACAGGGTCGAACACAGGGACAAGGGTGGCAGTGTTAGGAACGCGGAATCGACACGTTACACTCCGGTATGGGTAAGGAGATGATAAAGTTCCCCAAGGGAACAACAGGATAAGATCGATAAAATAAAAGAAAACTATCTCCAACTGGAGCTACGAGGAAAATTAAGATTTTTAAAGGTTTATCAGTTTTTAGGGTTTTCGTGCAACGGAAATAGAGAGAGGATAATACTATTGCTTTAGAAAGGAACAAAGGAGAAAGCTTCGGTAAAACAAGCGGCAGCAGAAACATCCAGTACCCCTTCTCTCGAAGTGGGTACCTCTAACTAAGCTTCAACACCTCTCTCGAGGTTGTTGGTCCTAAGTTAGAGTGGAAAGGTCACTAATGTAACTCCGATCCTGGGCACTCTCATACTCCCGTATCGGACCAAACACTAGAGCCACAACACCTCTCTCGAGGCTGCTGCAACGGGACAAAACGATTCGGTAGCTAGTCGAAACGTGATCCAAGCGTACAAACTAGAGTTCGGATGCTAAACAAAACAATCATCCAACAAAAGGGACCAAACATAAAGTAGCAGATAATTAAAACTCTTCTAATTCCATTAGCATAGAAGGGTCTGGTTACATTGCATAAGTAAAGAAAGTAATGACTGAAATAAGTAAAGATAAATGTCGCCTTCTTTATTTAGAAGGGCGACATGCAGTAGCAGATCCCCAAGATCCCTCCAGCCCGATACCAGGCGGGAGCCATGCCCGATGCACCCGTGTCGGGCGGCACACCCTGTCGGGCGACACGCTCATGATGGGCGGACGTATTATGTGGGGCACTCATGCTCGATACGATCGTGTCGGGTGGCACCCTCTCGGGCGACACGCCATGATTGGTGATGCGTATCGGGCTTGGTATCGTGTCGGGCCAGAGTTTTGCTTAGAGTATCGGGTACTCATATCGGGTGTCATTGTTGGCCGATATCGGTCTGCTGCGGTGCCCGAGGCCGATCCTAAGTGAACCATTCCCTCCCTCTCAGGTTGGGGAAGTGCTCACCTAGCATCGCCCGGTACACCTTTGAGGCACGACACGCTAGCTCCAGATGCTTTCCCAAGTTGGCTTTCGAGAGATTCCGACCTGTCCCATCGGAGTCATGTAGCTGCTATTTATAGGCAGCGGTTGGGGGAAGTTGTGGTTCTTCAGACGCCATGTATGCTTCATCAGCTCTATCATCTCAGATTCAGGGATGCCCAATTTGCGTATTGCCCGGAACAAGGATGTCGGGTTGGGAGCGTGTCGGTCATCGTGACGAGTGGCGCCTGCCGGTGGGTGGCCTGTATCATGCGACACGCTTCAGCAGTCGTGACGAGTTCGGCTCCCTGTCGGGTAAATGGCGTATCGCTCATCCGCTCCTTCTTGCGCGGCACCCTCATGTCGTACGGTAGTGTATCGTGCTGCCCTGTGTCGGGCAGCGAGTGTATCGGTCGGCTGGTTGGTAAGAAGGCTGATGCAGGTGGAATACGTTCGTGGGCTGGGACAGGCCTTTTTCTTGATAAATGAGTTGAAAATCGAGAAAAACTCTGCAAAAGATGATAATATTGAGTTAAGAGCGTAGCGTGGCCTGTTTATGCAAAAACATGACAAAAAGGAGAGGAAAACAGTTTAAAAGGACATATTTGATAACGAAATAAGGGCCAAAAACGTCACAAAATTTGGTGTTATCACACTAATATTCATTGCTATAACAAATATAGGCTACATGCAAATTTGAGCTCATTTGGAATTTTC
Organism: Alisma plantago-aquatica; assembly: GCA_963693085.1. NCBI lineage: Eukaryota > Viridiplantae > Streptophyta > Magnoliopsida > Alismatales > Alismataceae > Alisma > Alisma plantago-aquatica. The sequence continues at coordinate 66,412,347 of OY856410.1, read as the reverse complement.
TAAGTCACTCTTTCAAGGCCAACAAAACGAAAGCACAAAACTAATTTGAATTGCATAATTTTTGTCGCCTTTAGATGCATAACCTAAAAGTTTCCAAATGAGCTCAAATTTTATATGTAGTATGGTCATATGATATCTAAGAAGACAATTGGTTTAGATTTTCAAAATAAATGTTGCATGATAAAAAATGACTTGAGTGTATTCGATCTCTAGTACAGTCAGAGTGTATTCTAGCCTAACTATACACACACACATATATATATAGTCGGGCTAGAATACACTTGAATGTACAGATCACACAGTTCACTCAAGTGGTGTTTACATGTGTAGACTTTGTTTGACAAATCCAAACTGTTGATATTCATTGCCATAACAAATACATGCTACATGTAAAATTTCAGCTTATTCGGATTCTTCTAAGTCACTCTTCCATGACTTAGAAAATGGACGCATAAAATTAATTTGAATTGTATCATTTTTGTCTCTTTATGAGCAGGACATATAAGTGTCCAAATAACCTCAACTTTTTTGTGTAGTGTGTTCATAAGATATCTAAGAAGATCAATGGTTTGGATATTCAAAATTAATATTGCATGATGGAAAACGACTTGAGTGTACTCGGTCTCCGCTTCACTCGCGTGTATACCAGTCTCTCTCTCTCTCTCTCTCTCTCTCTCTCTCTCTATATATATATATATATATATATATATATATATATATATATATATATATATATATATATATATATATATATAGTCAGGCTAGAATACACTCGAGTGTATCTGGAGCGGAATACACTCAAGTAGTTTTTCATGATGCAATATTTTTTTTTTAAATCTAATCTGTTGATCTTCTTAAACATCTCGTGAACAATTCATACGCAAAATTTGAGCACATTTGGATATGTATAGCTCATGTTATGAAGACCGCAAAAATTATGTATTTCAAATTAGTTTCGCGCGTCGATTTTGTTGCCCTTGGATGAGTGACTTACACTCATCCAAATGGGCTCAAAATTTGTATGTAGCCTAGTTATAGTATGATGGTGAAGATCAACGGTTTACATTTTGCAAAAACTAGTCTTGATATGCAAACACACTTGAGTGTATTTGTGTGATCCGTACACTCGAGTGTATTCTAGCCTGACTCTCTCTCTCTCTCTCTCTCTCTCTCTATATATATATATATATATATATATATATATATATATATATATAGAGAGAGAGAGAGAGAGAGTGACAGGCTAGAATGTACTCGAGGGTACAGATCACGTCGTACACCTCAATAATGTTTGCTTATCTAGACCATATATTTGTAAAATCTAATCTATTGATCTTCATTGTTATAATAATAATAGACCACATACAAAATTTATGCCCAAATGGATGAGTATAAGTCACTCATCGAATGACAACAAAATCGATGCACATAATTAATTTAAAATAAACAATTTTTTGCTTCTTTTATATGCATGACCTATAAGTGTCTAAATGAGCTTAAACAAATTTGTAGTGTCTTATTAGCTATCTAGTGAGAAACATTCTCAGTGGGAGCATGAGAGGCATTTGAATAACTATAAAGTTGTAGCTTATTTTCAACATCCAACCTTATGGATGGAAAGAACATCATTACATTTACCTTCACACACAAAATCATTACAATCGGATATCATTTACATGTCAATATATACAATATACACATTTTACATCCAACGATCATCCTAAAACTCAATATTGAGCGTTGAAAAGTATTTTCTTGTTGTGCGTGCAATACGAGTCCTATGATCATGAAACTTTTTGGGAAGGTAACTAATAGGGTATATTTTTAATCCATACAGTTTGATTATGAAAATTTGATCATTGTGTAAAGTTATTCAAATGCCTCTAATGCTCTCACCGAGATATGTTTCTCACTGGATCATTGTCATATATATATATATATATATATACCTCAGTCATTTTTAAAGATGCAGTAACTTTTTGAAAATTCTAAACAGTTGATCTTCTTAAATATCTTAAGAACATACTATATAATAAATTTTAACTCATTTCAATACTTATACATCGTGCATCTAAAGGAGGCAAGAATCATGCATTTCAAATTAGTTTTGTGTGTCGATTTTGTTGTCCTTAGATGAGTGACTTACACTCATCCAAATGGGCTCAAATTTTGTATGTGGCCCATTATTATTGTAACCATGAAGATCAATGGATTGGATTTTAGAAAAACAAGGTCTATATAGGAAAACACCATTGTGGTGTACGGCGTAATCTGTACACTCGAGTGTATTCTAGCATGACTATATATATATATATATATATATATATATATATATATATATATATATATATATATATATATATAGTCAGGCTAGAATACACTCGAGTGTACAGATCGCATGAATACACTCAAGTGTGTTTGCATATCAAGACTGTTTTTTGCAAAATGTAAACCATTGATCTTCACCGTCATACTATAACTAGGATACATACAAATTTTGAGCTCATTTGGATGAGTGTAAGTCACTCATCCAAGGGCAACAAAATCGACACGCGAAACTAATTTGAAATGTATAATTTCTGCGGTCTTTATAACATGACCTATAAATGTCTAAATGTGCTCAAATTTTGTGTATGAGCTATTCACAAGATGTTTAAGAAGATCAACGGATTATATTTTTGAAAAAAATATTGTATCATGAAAAACTACTTGAGTGTATTCTGCTCCGGATACACTACACTCGAGTGTATCCGGAGCAGAATACACTCAAGTAGTTTTTCATGATACAATATTTTTTCAAAAATGTAATTCGTAGATCTTGTTAAACATCTTGTGAATAGCTCATATAAAAAAATTGAGCACATTTGGACATTTATAGGTCATGTTATAAAGACTGCAAAATTATACATTTCAAATTAGTTTCGTGTGTCGATTTTGTTGCCCTCGGATGAGTAACTTACACTTATCCAAATGGGCTCAAAATTTGTATGTAGCCTAATTATAGTATGACAATGAAGATCAACGGTTTATATTTTGCAAAAAATAGTCTTGATATGTAAACACACTTGAGTGTATCTATGCGATCTGTACACTCGAGTGTATTCTAGCCTCTCTCTCTCTCTCTCTCTCTCTCTCTATATATATATATATATATATATATATATATATATATATATATATAGAGAGAGAGAGAGAGAGAGAGTCAGGCTAGAATACACTCAAGTATATTCGGAATGTATTTATATATAGAGAGTTAGGCTAGAATACACTCGAGTGTATTCGAAGCAGAATACACTCAAGTAGTTTTTCATGATGCAATATTTTTTTCAAAAATCTAATCCGTCGATCTTCTTAAACATATTGTGAATAGCTCATACGCAAAATTTGAGCACATTTGGACTAGGTCATGTTATAAAGACCGCAAAAATTATACATTTCAAATTAGTTTCGTACGTCGATTTTGTTGCCTTTGGATCCAAATGGGGTCAAAAATTGTATGTAACCTAGTTATAATATAACGGTGAAAATCAATGGTTTACATTTTACAAAAAATAGTCTTGATATGCAAACACACTTGAATGTATTTGTGCAATCTGTACACTCGAGTGTATTCTAGCATATATATATATATATATATATATATATATATATATATATATAGAGAGAGAGAGAGAGAGAGAGAGAGAGAGTCAGGCTAGAATACACTCGAGTGTATTCGGAGCGGAATACACTCAAGTAGTTTTCCATGATGCAATTTTTTTTTGAAAATCTAATCCGTTGATCTTCTTAAACATCTCGTGAACAACTCATACGCAAAATTTGAGCACATTTAGATATGTATAGCTCATGTTATGAAGACCGCAAAAATTATACGTTTCAAATTAGTTTCGCGCGTTGATTTTGTTGCCCTTGGATGAGTGACTTACACTCATCCAAATGGACTCAAAATTTATATGTAGCCTAGTTATAGTATGACGGTGAAGATCAACGGTTTACATTTTGCAAAAACTAGTCTTGATATACAAACACACTTGAGTGTATTCGTGCGATCTGTACACTCGAGTGTATTCTAGCCTGACTCTCTCTCTCTCTCTCTCTCTCTCTCTCTCTATATATATATATATATATATATATATATATATATATATATATATATAGAGAGAGAGAGAGAGACATACCTACATGCATATACATAACCACATACATAAATATACACATACACATATCTATAGGCATACAATTAGGGGTTAGTTTGACCCCTATTAAGCCCAACATATGATAACACTGAGGCTTACGCCTCACAAGCTCACAAACTAAGGCGGAGAATAGGCTTACGCCTCAAGGCGTGCGTGTCTACAGTCTCGAGGCGGGATTTTTGAAACCAGGAATAGCACATGCTATTATACCATTCAAACATCTTGAGATTTTACATTTCATTATACATTTCATAATCAAACCCAGCATTACAACTATACTGGAATCTTTAGAAATATATTTTTATCCTGAACAAGGGGGTATTAGATGGAAAGCAGCTCAGATAACAACAAAAGTAGTTTTTGGATGTCAAAAATTAATGGGAACAGCTGGGTATGAATCGGTCATCTATTCTAGCTCAATAAAGGAAAAATCAAACCGTAAGGTTCTTATCTATAAAACATAACCGGAAATCAACTCTGGACAAAGAACCCACCGATTTCTTTTATGTTGAGAAAGAAGATGTGGTTCACATAGTCTTGCCAAACAATCTGAATGTATATTATATATTAGAAAAAACTGCAACACTAGAATATAGCATCTTTTGTTGTGGTGATTATTAGCGCTAATGGAGAAGAAAAAACTGGACCAACAAATCAACCACATACAGACTACAGTTACTCAACCGCAATGAAAATATGTAATTGTACATCATCTATGGTCTAAATTGTTCCCTCATCCAAAGTTTCCAACCTGAGATCAGTCATAACCAAAGGGAAGGCTAGTCTGAAAACAACGACCACTACCGAGCTCAGTCTAGATCCAGAGTTAGCAAATCAAATAGATAGTAGATAAGTAGTACAAGTCCTCATAACGTGGCAACAACTTTTATTTGTCTAAACCCTCACATGCACCGGGTCGATACACCAACTGGAGCAGGAGGCCTGACACACACACGAACCCCGAAGACAAACACAAGGCGTTGGGCAATCGGGTACATAACTCCGGGAATTGCCAACATCGCCAAAACAGTCTCCCTTTATCAAGGACGAAGACCGTGGTACAAGTCAACAATACTAGGACATTAGACATCTACAGCTGTTAGCTTCTGAGATGCTACACAGCAACTTACAGAGACTCTCCACAGCAAACAAAAAACCTTTCAGGGATGCTCCCTATCCACAATGCCAGCATCCCACCAGACTCCACCTCAAGCAGCAGACACTACTCCAGGGAGCACCTGCATGTTAAAGCAACCTTAGAAAAATGATGGGACTTAGGAAGGACCATAATAATAATGATGATATTACAAAGTTATACTATACAAAGAAGAGACAATCAACAGAGAGAGGCCTCAGATAAATTCCGAGTTCAGACAAATTTTGCCGTTCATCTCAAGCTAAAAGACAAAACATGTACAAGTTCCTGATCAATTTTCATATCCAACTTCTGAGATTGTATGAAGACGGTGTTTATTATCAGGTTTGGAGAAATGTACAATCTTAGATAAAACTGTCATAAAGTTTTGCTACCAAACTGGGTAGAATACTATGACACATCAACAGGGTCAAGACCCTGGAGGCACTGTTAAAAAATTAGAATGACAAAGATTCTAAGCTTACTGAAGAAAAAATACACCATCAAACTGGAATGTTCAAATTTTATTTTGAAGAATGTTTCATCAGTCTTTGACGGCAACATCATGACTGTATAAAGGTAAGTTTTACTGAACAATTAGGGTAAGTTTTGCTGAACAAGTATGCGCCCAGCCATATCGTATACATGTTGGATTGTGAAGAAATAAGTGGTCCATAGGATGATTGTAGCAGATATTTAATTCTAACCAGATGTAATAGAGGATGAAAAGAGACAGCAGTACATGTAAAAACAAAGCACGTTCCTCATTAACAGAGATGATTATATCTGCATCAAATTTTGCCTAAGTAGATTTGCAAATTATCTAATGATAAACAAAACATCATGATTTTGGACAAAAGCTACAAAAACTTATTACAGCACACCATATGTCATTGGCATCATCTACACCTCAACGTAAACTATGTTGGAGCCCGCTACATGGATCTTTCTTTTCATTCTCATTGAGACATCAAAATATCTTCTTATTAATTCTCCACAAATAAGTTTTGGTCTACCTATTTGTTTCTTTGGAAGCATTTGTCAAGTCTACATTCCTGATGCTCCAAAAAAGTGTCTTTTCCCGGTTCGTCCTCAATACTTACCAGTTCCACTTTATATCTCGTATAATAACTTGTCATATGAGCTTTCTGCTCTACACATCGTTTATGAAAACATGAGTTTCATTTTGTATTTCTGTTAAATTAGTTTTATTTTTGCACAGAACATCCTTCTAAATAACCAATTTGTGAAACTCTTTCTTTTATCATGTTTTTTCCAATGAGGATCCCCTTCGATGGCCCTACCCCGCAGCCCCACTACCCACACACCAGAGGGGGTATTTAAATCACACAGTAGGCCGGCCTGCATGACAAAATAAATTTGTTTCCGAGACGCACAACCTGGGCAAACTAGCTGTGAAACTACATAACAATTAATTAGAATCAGTTTTCACTAAAAAATCATAAACTGATAGATAGGTCAGTAATTGTTTCACATAACAATATAGTGCTACTAAATTATAGCATAGTTTCAGAATTTTATTATTTTTTAAATAGCACAAATTTTAAAAAATGCAATGGCACCATGATTTGCCATATACATGTATTTTTTTTTTGAAGGTAAGCCAAGCTACTATATAAAGGAAAGCCATACGACATCTACAAAGACTAAGGATCCATACAATTTTGGCAACCCAACAGTTAGCAGTACAAAGATGTAATGCAGGAAAGATCGGATAAACATAAGACGCTTCTGCCTGAATTCCTCCCCAACACGCTGGACAAAGCAGCAAATAAACGGAATTCCACCACGATCATGGGTATCACTTGCATAAATCAGACCCCAACTATTAGGACCGAAACAGATAGAACAACAGTCCTGATAAACACCGCCATTCTTCCACCAAAGATAAAGCATCAAAAGGCCGCCTACCATGTTTAAGAAGGCACTAAGATCAGCCGAGACCAAAAGCAAAGGAAAAACTACAGCCAAGACACAGACGACACTACAGAGACACAACACAGACAAAGAAACAAACAGATACAAGGCAGTTCGGGCACAGGCGGGTGAGACAAGAGAAAGCCAACGACCATTGTCCGCCCAGAGCAGAACAGAGCTGGAGATGAGATGAAGGGGGGAGGACTGCTCAGGGGAAAACCCCCACCTCAACCAACTGACTAGACCTTTCCCCCTACTCAGCACAGAACGTGAGTAGGACCAAGGACAAGCATCAAAGGAGGCCACCATCCTAACTCGGGCCCCCTGAAAGACCCCCACACCGACAGAAGCAAAAGACCAGGCAAACCTAGCACACAACCAAGCCAAGACAACCGAAGCACCAACACAAAGGAAGAGAAACAAACGGCTGCGAACAGCCCCCGAACAACATAGCACAACCTGCAGAAAAAAAAGAAAGAGGGGAGAGAAGACTCGACGCAGCAGAGAGGAAAACCAGGGAGAGAGGCAAAACCACAGCCTCCGAAGGACCGTGTAAGGCTATCTCTGGCACGACAGAGCCCCTCACACAGGCCCCAAGCAGAACACCCCCCCACCAGCGACAAACAGACCAAAACGACGAAAACCGATTTGACGACGATGGCGCCAGGGGAAGGAAGATCCGCAGAGACCAGCTGTTACCCAGCTCCGCCAGCCAAACCCGTGCGCACCGAGCAGGAGAAGCCTAGGGGGAGCGGGGTGGCGCCCGTCGGCGGCCGAGACCCCCTCCCCCAAGCTCGCCGCCAAACCTTGAGCGAAACCTAATCGCCAGAGCGCGGAGCCAGTTACCCTCCGTGGGTGGAATGCCATACACATGTATTAGTTTACTGTATCAATGATTTCAACATTTGAGTTGTCCTGTTAAACTAGAACTCTTATAGTATGAAAGCTTAAAAATTATAATGAGTTATGTAAGGGATGTTTGTCATCTGTTTCCCTATTGTATGCATAGTGTAGATGGGTTTCAAATAAATCAAATCTGATTATCATGTCGTGATAATTGACATTTCACAGTCCAAGGAACAAGTAATTGGGAGAGGTTGGCAAAGTGCAGACAATGCCTAGATCAGATACAAACAAGTAAATGGATGATTATGAAAGAAAAGACCAATGACAAAATTAGAGATGCAAAATCTCAATGATTGATGTTTGGCACAATAATGTGATCATATTGAGAAATGATTTTGACAGTAATACATGTACACCTAGGATAACAATGAAAAGATTGACTATGGTAGCATTTAAGAAGAACACATATGAAAATTTCATAATGCCCATTGTCGGTCTGAGACGTCAGAATGTGGGGGCGATAGTCCCTCCACAAAATATTTAGATCCTGAAGTGTTCCAACACAAGAACTGAGAGCAAACAACATGCAAGCTGCTAGGTACAAAGTCTTAATGATATTTGGAAGAATGTATAGAAAGTCTCACTGCAAAGAACATGTTGTAGCATACTTCAAACAGGGACAGCACATGCACCACACAACTCATGTCATTGTAAAGCATGGGCGAAGGAGTGGAGTCCCCAACTTCGCACAAGTTCATGATACCATTCCATTGATGCACAATTGTCTAATGACACGAAAGAGAAAGGTGACTGGTATATAGTATTAACCCTCATGGGTGATGGTTGGAGAAGCAGCATGAAAATGTATATTTTTCCTTAGCTATTGTGATGGTGAAACATTATCCACATGGCTAGTGAGCCCTTCTCATCACAGAAAATATAATGTGTATGTGTGTTTTTATGTTTATTAACTTATGACTTGCTTTCATGATGAAACTTCTCTTCTCATTACATTAAATATCAAAAATGTCAGTAAGTTCAATTGAGAAAGTTGTTATAAATAATGTCCCGATTTGGTTTTAATAGAGTTCAATGACAAATGCGAAGTAGTTCATATGGTGGCATTCCTCCCACACTTGAGAGGAAGGTAATGACCTTGGTTTCCAGAACCACCCAACATCTTCCTTGGTACACCTGATAACCCTTTTCGAGAAAACAAATTTTCATCATACTCACTTGCTTTGACCCTCCTTCCACTTGGAAGGAGATTGAGGATAGTAGGAATGGGATGAAGAAATCCCACATATCAAGTCATTTTCAAGAGTTGGCAAAGCACCCCCCTTTCGTCATCCCTACATATAGTTTTCTCTGGGGTATCAGACGTGTGGTGTCTTCCAATCATGTTTTACTTCCCTGCTTTAACTACCAACCTAGAAAAGTCAATAACAGCACCACTCGCCAACCCGTACCCCAAAACAGTAAGGCTGGATGAAGAGTGGCAGAGTTCTAATTTTACACTAAGATATAGGACTCGGGAACCTCATGTGCTCCTATTACTGTGACTGAATGCTTTTGGATTTTCTTTATTTTAATCATGGAGAATTAACAAATCTAATTACATTTTTTTCATTCTTACTAGAAATGATTACAGACTATGGGCATTGAAAGGATGTGGGGACATTCTATAACCCAGCATTACAAGGTTCACCGATACTCACATAGCCTTACAAATAAAAAATAATACAACATGCTGGAGAAAAATATCACTATATGCCAAACCTTAATGCAGTGAACATGGACAAACTTATGGGTGATGGCTACTCTTAAACTACAGTAGCTATGAGAGTGAAGACACAGGAACATGTAATTCAATGTTGCCAATAATGGACAATGATAAGCATGCCACCATTCTTTATATTTAATGAGGCAATGTTCTTAAGAGCAACAAAGTTGAGGAAGCAATTAAGAAAATCACAAAGCAACAATGTTGTACATATTAGATTTAAAATGGGATGGGATGGTATGATCAAGGAATGAAGTTTCGCCGGTATCGACGGTATTTCGACTGAAATACCGATACCAACGGGTACCGACACAGAAACATGTGTGCGTACCGATAGGATCGCAAATATCGATAATACTGACATGTATACCGCCAATACTGCCATGTTTCGATGGTTTCAGTGTAAAATGCACTACTAACTTCACTATACCGACCGAAACCGGCGGTATACCGACGAGTATACCGTTTTTTGCGAGAATGATTGTTGTTACTTACTGGAAGAAGAAAAGAAGGTACATTTGGATGATTTTTGTCGATTGGAGCTAATACCAACCCAAATCAAGGTAATTCTAACTAATCGCTTTCATTTCTACCATTAGCAACCTCTCCATCTCTTTTTCCTACTTTTTTCTACCACTTTTGCCTAAAAATATGTTTTTTACCGCCAAAGCCTAGTATTACTCCAATTTTTATATGTTTACGCAAACTATACATACATCTATAAGTATATTATATAGATCTATCACTAGATCTACCTACTCACAACACTATTAATTACTATTATCATACAATTTATCTAAGCATATTACAATTGGTATTGATATAATTAGTTACTTATTTATGTTTAGTGGAAGATGTTTTGCTAAAGGGCAATGTGAATATAATATAACGGAGTAATATACACTTATACAATATTGCACATGAATGAGCAACACGGAACTTCATACAATTTGCCAATAATGATGTGTATGAGGAGCATTGGCTACATACAACCACCTTTATAGGATGCACATGTCATGGCCGCAATATCTCAGTAATATCAATTCATTACGGTATGGAGAACCAGCGTGCCACTCAACATACAACTGATGTGAGTTGTAAGTAAATGTGTTATTCGTATGTTGTAAATTGTATACTATTGCATAATTGTCTGTATTTAAGTTTGTGGTTTGTGCTAGTAAAATTTCATATCTTAATTCCTACATTTTTTCATCGAAATCCTTCATCGAAATCCCAACAAAACAGGACAGATTCCTTACCTCCCACATGATGGACCCCCCCCTACACACCCAATATAGAATTTTATTGCATAAAACGTTGCATTTAGGTGTATAGATTACACCTGTAAAGTTTCATGAATTAATTTGTTCATTTTGGCGTCGAAACGGCCAGGATTGCATCAGTTGGTATTTTCATCGGTATACCGGTAAATACCTATTTCCAAGTTGTTGAAACGGCGTCAGTATCGGTCACCTTGTTCCTTGGGTATGATCCACCAATTGCAAAGCTCATAAATCTTGTATTTCAGAGTACATTTCAATTAAATAGTGTTCTGTTACACAACATATACCTGGGATCTGATATATAGCCAATATTTAATCAACTCTTAACTCTGAACAGTTGGCTTCTAATGTAGAAAATGATGGAAAAATGTACTACTCGACATAATTAAATTACATGCAAAAATAAATGCAATTTGAACTACCAGACAAGAACATAACCAGATAAGAACATAAAATATAACAAAATGTTGGGGTTTACACAAATAGTACCTTTATCGCTGTATAGCTTCCTAAATGGTGTGGTTCAGTAGTACAGTGACCCTATTTGAGTGAGAAAATTGGTGAACATATTTGAAAAAACATTTAAAGCATACAGTTAAAAGCACAAACTAAAACAAATGGCCATAGTGGATACCTTGCCACCAATTGCCTCTAGAAGCAAAATGTGGGCTTTCTGGATCATCATCTTCATCATCATTCTTGTTCTAATATATATTGTGCATAGAAAAGTAGTTAAGTAGGTATGTGAATGCTATTAAATTTAATCGATATTTATATTCAACGTATGGATTTAATTAGTGAGGTCAGAATTAAATGAAAACTTACAGTATATGACGAACTGGGAGGTTGAACACAAATGTCTTGTCCTCCATAGTAAAGAGAATTACTTAGAGAGCAAGGTCCAGTTCTTTCACTCTGGTAAATAGAAATTTTGTCCTTGTTAAGGAATTTGCGTTCCTTGTCAGGGCAATATCCATATTTGCCGTCTGCAAAAAATCAATGATCCGTTGCTTAGATTAGTGCAAGAAAGCACACCGTCGACACCTAGTAATGTTTCAGCTGAAGCACAACCGTAGCATGACAGTTAGATTTATACATTTCCTAGAGGAAAAACATTGTTGTACATATGCTTTTAGCATGACATCCCAGTCAAAAACAACAGAATTGAAAGCCCCCCCCCTCTCACACACACACAGAAATATTGCATGTACCAACATATGCGTACACCAAAAGATTAGCAACACCGGGCTCTTATACTTAAGGTAGAATTCATTGATGGCGGGGATTTTTTTTTTTTTTTTTTTGGGGGGGGGGGGGGGGGGGGGGGGGGGGGAGGTGTCATATGATTTACACTGCTATATTAGGTTACAACAATTAATAATGATAAGTTACTGACTTAACTGCGATTAACAACACATTTTGTATATCCAACTTCAATTCAGCAAACTGAACCCCTATGATAGGATTGGAGTAGTGGTATATGATCTAGCAGCACAGCAATCATGTATTGGAATATCCCAGTAAGTGTTCCCATATGTACACACCCATATGAATTAGTAATATAGGGACACAAACAAGCCAAGCCCGGCATCACCGGAGTGTTAACAGGTTTGACGCGTTAAGTAATCAGTAAATATACTGACAAGCCTTGTTAAGCAGAGCCTTCAGTACTGAGCTTTTTGTGGGGTCTGGGAAAGGTAATAAGTTTAATAGGGAAAAAAAATCAATGTCATATAATTCTTAACATTTTTTTGTATGCAACGCAATATTCATACTATAAAGTAACAAGCTGTGTCTAGATATTTTACATGAAGGATTTTGAGGCTTACAAGACATAATCTAACGGAACCAATTAGAAGATATGATCAATGATGGTTGCGAACAACTATAGTTTATATTTTATTCGAATTATTAAGTTATTTACATGTTTAATTTATGCGTATATTACTAAACACTTTCTTCCCTAGTGCCAATTTATACATCTACATAATTATATACCTTTAAGCTTATTGCTAAACAAGCCTATTTCTAGATTAGGTTTGGCTCATGTAGAATCTACTTTAGAGCCTTACTGAGCTGAATTTTAACCAACATTTAGATCAGTCCAAGGTTCATATCCCCCAAGTATAAGAGCTTGAATTAAAAAAAGTCAGACACAAAGAATACAACATTAGGGACGAAGCTCAAGAAATGCATGCATGACTAAATAACTAAATAATTGAGCTTCTACTTCATATTTTTAAGCTATCATACTATGTTCAACACGTTTACTTAAACAAGCTTATTAACCTTAATGAACTTTGAGCCTAGACCAAAGGTGACCGACAAAGTATGAGCACTTGGGGTCAATGTTCCCTTATTGTATAAAAGGTTAAATAGCATTTAAGAAATCTTACATAATGATTGAAGGCAAGAAGGTTAGATTGTTGCAGTGTTTGGGTAACTAAATAATAGAAATATACTTAGTTCTTGGGGATAACATGGCAAGCTATAACCAGACATATCACTTTTAGGATTTAATTAGATACTAAACATGACAAAAAAATCTACCCTCCTTTCCTTCATCAGAACCGACCACGATCTTCGATCAAAATCTCCTCAGAAAACCTCTATATACACCATATATACAGCACTAGTCTATATCTTGATTAAAACAATCATATAGAGTCACGGTCGTATATGGCCTAAGAAAATATGGAAGCACGTAATTCCTATTAAAATTACGATACATCTATATATATTAGACAAGTCTATGACGGTTTATATTGAGGAATCATCATACTTAAAATATGCTATTCTACTATGAGAAAGAGGAGTTCGTCAATATCTTTCTCAACCAACCTTACTCTACACTGATCTTACATAAAATCTGTCAAATTAGACCAATTTTCACAGACAAATTTCCGGAACTTTACAGATTGCTTTACTTATGAAGGGGAGAGAAGGGTTTGTCAGCGCGCTGACAGTGGCAGAGAAGACAAGGTCAAAAGAATAAATGTAGTTTTGTGAGTTGGGGGCTTAATGGGAGAAGAGGGACTGGTTTCAGCATTTTTGGCAGCATAGCATCATCACATCACTACCTTCAACAGAGAATTGAATTCTACAAATGGCCTTGGGACAAATTTGTTCAATATATGAAAATTTAAAGCTCTTAATTTAATTTACCTATAGTCGGAACAAGTATGAGATTCACGTTCCATTTAAAGCTTTGGAAATTCTATATATAAGAAAAAGGCTAACATATCCAACAGAAAGCAATATGAAGAGAAAATCTTTTGAGACCGAAGACGAAAGGCCCAATCTCCCTATTTAGGATCCCAAAGAAAGATGATGCAACAAAAGGAAGTCTTCATCATAGGTGGGAAAGTCATGTGATATATCATGAAAGCAGAAAGAGGGAGCTATATGCAAAAGGAAATATAATCCTCAATTCTACTTGAACTAATGAACCTTAACAAAAAGAAAAGTCATATATGGGCCACACTCTTAACTTCCCCTCTCCACTCCCACCCCTAAAAAGAATAGAGATCAGCTACAGCTCATCTTCGGTCATCCTTAGGAATTTCTTGCCAGGCGAAGCAAAAGGAAACCTCCTGTTCTGTTGTGGCTATCATGAGTTGATTTACAAAACACTACGAATTTGACATCTGCGAGTTTTGATCCAGTTGAAAAATGGAGGAAAGGAAAGCATAGCAGCTGAAAGAAAGATGGAAAACAAAGAATTTAGCAAACAGCAAACTCTTTGCAACTTCTATAGTCTAAGCATAAACAGAAAAGAAAAAAAAAACGAGAGAGATCAGCTGATGGTGCTGAGTGGAATGCATGCATTAGTGGCCAGTTGTGAAATAAAATAAAATACACAAGGAGGGGTAGTGGAAGAATAGGTAAAAAAGAACTGCCTCACATGTCATGAAAAAACAGATGATGCTAACAAAGAATTGCTACTTTGTACATACCTCCCGTCTTGTTATGTGGGTTCCCCGACGGATTTGCATTTTCCAGCTTCCTTTGTGGCCCAAATATGTCAGACGTGGAAGAATTTGTTCCCTCCAACTGAGATGATCGATGATCCCAACAAAAAAACACAAAAAGAAAGTCACCAGGCAAAGAACAAAACACTAGCACCACCAAGCAATACACACAAATGAAAAGAATAGAGCCGGTTTCACCAACAAGATTCATAATTTAACAGAAAATAGCCGAGAAAGCAGGCTTTTAATCAGTACTGAACAGAGAAGAATTCAGTTGTTGTCACTGAAAAAAAGGAGAAGATGAAAAAAAAAATCAAGTGGGTGTTTGAGACCGAAACGTGCAAGGTAGCTTTGAAAGAAAAGAAGAAAAAAAAAAAAGAGGTTTTTGGATAAGTTGTGACGACCAACATGAACGTGCAGGGAATTAAAATAAAAATAAATGATACAGTGGCAAGGAGCAGAGAATGGCTACATCAAACAAATGGTATTGGGGAAAAGGATAGCGAAAAGAACATGGGGGAAAGTCGGGTCAGAAAGAACAAAATCCGTTGGTACGGCCATAAGCAGGTGAGTAGTACGGCGACAAGGATAAACAGAATCTATTTGAAGGGCGTAGCACAGGTAGCGTTGGTAGCGCCATGGTTGGTTTTTGGTTAATAAACAACCGAAGAAAACGTGTCCAGGTACGTACGGACGGACGGACGCGGGAATGAAATGCGGAGAGGAAAGAGTGGTAGGGTGTGTACCGGTGCCGCGGGAGAGAAAACAGAGTCGAACAGGCCCTGTGACGACTGTTGGTTCCACGTTGGGGGCGACGAAGGTGATGATCCCTTGGTGCCATAGAGCTGAGAAGGCGGCGGAGGGGACGGGTATGGCGGCGACCCAGTTCGCGCCTTACGGTCCATTGTCTCCTTCTTCCCCAAATGAGCACGCCCGGTTTCTCTTTCAACAGACTCCCACGGCGGCGTCCACGAAGAAGACGATAGGGCTGAAGGAAAGGAGTTACAGACGAACACGGCACTAGTGGCCGGTAAGAGGGGGAAGGGGGGAAAAAGAGGGTTGGGGTGTTGTGCGGAAAGAAGAAGAGAGTGCAGAGAAGGCAGGCAAACGCAGAGGGTTGAGGAGAAGGAAACACGTGAAGAAGCGGGAAGGGTAGTGGGGCTTTATAAGTTGGACAAGCGGCGACTACCGGCTGCGTCGCCGACGGCGTACTCATCCCATGTGCCTACATTTAAAACCCAGTCCTCTCCTCCTCTCTCCTCCCGTCTCTCTGTATACGACTGTATCATAATTCTCTGTCCCTCTGTCCTCTCTCTCTCTCTCTCTCTCTACTGTCTCTCTATCCAATGTATCCAATGTGAAAGGAAGAAAAACCAGGTATCAGAGGACTTCCAGCTTGCCAGGTAAATTTAATATTTATTAAAGCATTAGATGGAGAGGGCTCTTTGTAAACTATAGGACAAACAATACCAAACACCTGTCAAACGGATGAGTTGGTTGGGTTTGGATTGAGTCGTTGCGGGTTTAGATCTTACGGATGTGGGTCAAAAAAATGTAGTTCTAAACGGATGGAACAAAGACAAATCCAAATCCGAACCAGTAAGTTGCGGGTTGCCCGTGGGTGCCTACTTAATTTTTTTTTTAATATATTGTTAGTGTTTGTTTATATAAGATATGACACAAAACAATCACATTGTATACATTGTCACGTAATTTTTATTTATATATCTAAATATGTGTTATAAGAAGAGCATCAAAATGTAATGCACCCATGAACACTGTTGCAACATGTCTATTAAAGAAGAGCCCGACCGGATGAATTAAGTTTCTGAATCACATAAATGTTGGAACAGCAGTGTATTATAGACTTTAGACGTTCATACATTAGTCTTAAATAATGACCACCTACAACAAACAACAACAAAAAATACAACAATATATCTAGTATGAGAATAAGAATAGATTTTTAAAAGTAAAACAAAGAATGAAATTTAAGTTAGTTCTAGTCAGACTGAAACTTAAGTCTAGCAATCGCTGCTAGACTTAGGTTCCCGATTGGTTTGTTTTTGTTTCATGATCCGATTTTAGAGTCTTCGTTATTGTGTTTTGTTAACTTGAATTGTAATATGCAATTGTGATATGAGTATAGAAGTGATTTAATATTTGTCAATTACTACTAAGCTGCATGGATGCAAAAAAACTAGTGTAATTAAGTGGGCCGCCCGCGGGTGTCCGCGGATTGCCCATGAAATCCGCTAAGTAAACGGGTGGATACGGTTTTAGATTTTTTTCCAATGGGTGTTAAATTTTGTGACCCAAATCTTACTTAAACGGGTCAACCCATGGGCGTCCGTGGATTTTGACCCAGTTTGACAGGTCTACCAAAGAATAAGAAATTATTGTCGACCTGTGGTCGGGTAGGTGGTGTATGTGCGCCAGTTAAAGTAAGCGAGCCTAAGGAAAAAGTAGAATTATGGTATTGATGACCTAATCAATTACGTACGCCGCTGTACATCTAGACGAAGGTGTCGCATCCTGTCAATTCCAAGTCCAAGGTTGTGTTTCGAATTGTTTGGTGGAGTGTTGAGGCTGATGGGGCTCTTTTGTATCGCATCGGAAACATTCCGGCTGTTTTTGTTGAGATTGGATTTAATGGGTAAGTTAGTTTTGACGGACTTCCGTAATCCGGACCACCTCAGCTCTTCTTTTAGTATGAATGAGTTGGTTGAGTTTAAATCTCTGCTCCTTTTAAGCACTACTGGGTTGTTTGCTCATCAGAGGTTGTCCCACCATTCCCTATCAGAATTTGATCTGCAATTTATCGTCCAAGTACGTCTAGGCTAAAATGGAACTGATTTCACGATTCATCCAACATGGTAAATTTGGATTTCTTATTGACCTCGGATACGTGGTGTATGTGCGCCGGATTTAGGTTAAAATAAGCCTTAGGAAAAAGTAGAATAATGGAGTTGATGGCCTCGATTATGTATGTCACTGTGCATCAAGATAAATGTTTTGCATCATGTCCATTTCAAGTCTAAGGTTGTGTTTTGAATTGTTTGGTGGAATGTTGAGGCTGATGGGGTTATCTTATATCGAAATTGGAACATTTTTGTTGTTTTTGCTGAAATTGGATTTAGTGGGTAAGTTTTAACGAACTCTCCTTATCCATACCACCTCAAACTCTTCTTTAAGTACGAATAAGTTGGTTGACTCTATATTTGTGCTTTGTTTTATACTCAGCGGCACTGCCATGTTGTTTTCTTCATCAGAGGTTATCCCTATCAGAGTTTGGTCTGCAATTCGCCATCCAGCACATCTAGGCTGAAACCTGAATTGATTTCACGATCGTCCAACATTGCTAAATTTGGAATTTCCATAGCTCAAGTTGAGACCCGTATTGCTCGGGTTTCATATCTATTTCCAAATATAGGCTCGACGACTTATACTGAGATTTAAGAAGAAGAAATGAAAAAGACGAATCAACCCAATGAAACACTAACTCTTTTGACAAATTCATCGTGTGTCCTCAACATCAGATAAATGAAAACAATTAGAGAAAGGAACCTTGGAGTTTACAACATAAACATAAGGCACCTTGGAGTTCACAACATAAACATCTAGTTAGTTGAAATTTTAATATATCTCATACTTAGCCCGTTGGCCAATTTTTCTTGATATTTCATTGAAGTTAAACTTAATGTTAAGTTTGTTGGATTTGCAACCACTAGGATTCTTTTTAGCCCACCAGTCCAATTAGAAATTTTGACGTCCAACATTTCCATTAAGGAGATCAAAATATATAATGAAATGTATTGTATTTGAAAATCCCAAGATTTTCTCTCCATTTTTTCTATATCCTACAAACTTAACGTCGAAATTGCATCAATAAATTTTAAAATACAATCAGGTAGGACATTATTTGACAAACTAAACATGCCAACCCCATTAACTTTTAGATAATTGCAAATATTAGAAAAGCCAGCTTAGAGTACACTTTCGTAAGATAAAAAAATATATAGCATATAATTGGCAACGTGGAAACAAAAGTGAGCAATGCCTTTTTACCTAGCAAATGAATGAAGGAATAAAAATCCAAACCGTTTTCATAGCGGCCCTGTAACTAACTTAATCCTCTATCCAAGTGCCGACGCGGTGTCGACACGTATTGCAACCGGATAAAAGGCGGGCCAAACAGCACCTTCTCTCTCTCTCCAAGTCGACTGCCCTCCTCGTGTCACTCGCTCGTCCTTCCTCTGCTTGAAGAAAAGAAAAGAAGAAAGAGAGAGTGCTCCTCCGCCCATTGGTAATGGTCCCTGGTCCTTTGGCCCTGCCGTGTGTTTTGGAATGGCACGGCCGTCGGACCCCCGTTATCCTGTTTCCTTACCTAGCAATACCCAGCTACAAAAGCTTCTTTCTCTTTCTCTTTCACTTTCTCTTTCTCTTTCTCTTGATCTGGATACCTCGTGGTGATGTGGATGCTCAAATCAGGTGAGACGGAGACTGGGATCATTTGTGGTGACTTTGCTCTGCTATTTCCATTGTTATCTTATGGATCAACCGAAAACGACGTCTTATGTTATCCATTTGAACGTTTTGCTGTGTTGTTACGTGTTGTTGTTTGTTATGTTGACAGCGTAACGTGTGGCTACAGACCAAGTGGACCATATCTTAACCTCCAATCCCCCACTCATGCGGGGGATCAGACACATGAATCTTTTCGTTGTTAACCTTTTAATTAGAGCAACGCTATATATGACCACCTACTTGTTTTTTCTCGAAAATCCGCAACTGTTTTCTCTAATACGAATTAACTCCACACAAGTTAACTCCACACAGCCAACGAGTCCCAAAATTCTCTCGTCAATCATCTTTCAGTTCCAATTTTTACTAATTCAATTTGTCTTTGCAGCTTCTCTCTCTAGCCCTAATCTCGGCGTATTAGTTATTGATACCAACACACATTACAAGACGTACACTACAAGACGTACAGTACAATACGTATAATATAAGACTCATTTAATTTTATTAATTATTGAATTATGTACATATTAATTTTATAACTCTAAATCACTAATTAGTTAATTCATTCCACCGCTAATATACTGGAAAATCACTCATGCAAAGTAGTTATCCTAATTCAATATAATGCATGGCGTACATTACATGATCTACAGTACTAGACATACAGTACAAGACGTATAACAATAATATCATTTGTCAAAATTGTACAGAATAAAGTACATTACTAGCAGACACACATTGTATAAGAAGTACAATATTAACCACGTACAATACCTTCATAAACCACATACACTACCACAGAAAATAATAACAAAAGAATGTCGATAGCTACATACATTACCTACATGAACTAATTCACATTTTACTAAAAGACATACACATGTAACTAACCTATTTTCTTGCTACAATTCATACACACATTACAGTACCTCAGATATTGCTCATGTTTTATTTTACATGTCATTACAATGCAAAATCTATAGTACAAGAAGTATAGTACAAGACATATTGTACGCCTATACAATTACTAATTTGAATGCTTTAAAAAATTAAAGGTAGCAATGAATAAAAATTTAAATTTGATTATTTTTCGTAATTTGCAGTGAAATTAGATGTCATAAGTAACATTTGAAAGGGAGTGAATACATTATCTACAATTTGTATGGCTTTTTGCATAACTTTTGTATGGGTTGTAGTGTAAAAATCGGTTGCTAAGTGAAGTATCTCTCCGAAGCTTTGTTGGCCACGTCTTCCCAAGATTTGGATGGATGGGCGGGCGAGAAACTGACTATGGCTAGAATTTAGGCAAAAGGTAAGAATAGTTGGCTTGCTGATCACTCGGCAAAAGAATGCTCTGCAAGCAACAACTAGAAAGGGATCGCCGTGGCAGATGGAAGGCAAGCATGGACGAAAGGACTAATCACATGATCCAGTGTGGGGGTGATTATATTTATAACCCATGGGGCCATATAAAGCACACGTGAGATATTTGACATTCTCATAAAAATTCTAAAAAAGGATCTCTCTCGTGAAATCAAAATGGATGGAAGGAGGGTTGGGAAAGAGGAATCGCCACTCGCCACCATGCTTATAGGGATGGTGATGCCAGACGCAAGGCAAGCAGCCAGAGTCACGGCTAATCACGGGAGCCTGTGTGGAGTGGTCAACCTAATCACAAAAGGGACATTATTTAAAGAAAGCATGACATAGATGATGCTCTCGTAAGGCCGCCGAAAAGAACACAAACAAACTTCCGCTCTCTGCAGTTTAGGTTGTGAGTCGACTGGTTCTTTCTCGTGAAATCGTAATGACTGGATGCCAATGAACATGTTGGGAAAGAGGAGCAGCAGCCACATGTATAAGGGAAAACGAGAAAAATCATGAAAATCTAACTTCAATAAGCGAGTGGATAAGGCAAAAAGAAATTTTAAGACTGAGTCATGCGTCAAGTTACGCATGGGAATGATGTTAGGCACCCGATGACACCCTTGCGCTATCATAAATCCTGATGAGGCCAGATATGTTTTTTTAATATAAATAAGACTATTATGTACAAAATAAAATGATAAAACCACTTACAAATCAAGGATTATATATAATAAATGTATATGTGTGATCAGCAATTCCATGTGCGCATACACCTCACGTTGATGGAGTGTTGGAAGCGGGAAGAGAGACAACGATAGTGTGTGTAAGAAGAACAAGTTAACAACATGCAAAGAGAGGGATCAACAACTATGGGTGCTCATATCATCACATCACACCACTGGGGGTTGAAAAGGAGGGGAAAGAGAGGCATCTACATGGTTGTTAGGATCAAACTATCTTGCTTTAACGTTGAAGGGGGTAAAGGTGGACCTCTCCTCTCTTTTCTCTCTTAGGTTTAGAGGTAGGAAATGATAGATATAGGCGTTTTTATCTCAAAAGAGGTGACCTTTCTCTAAAGGGGGTTAGCCTCTCAGCGGCAACATGATTGGATATCTCTCCCTAGGTGTCAAATTTTTTCCACTCTATAAAAAATCAAAACCTTTGTAAATGGTGTGGTGGGCTATATTTATAGTGGTTGGGGGTTATCCAGGGTTAGTGTTCAAGAGGGAGGTGTCAAAGGCAGCTAGGAGCTAAAGGGGCACACATTTGATGGGCGCCCTCCCTATAGAGTCTTCCTTATGCACTAGAATGTAGTCTAGTCGATTCAATCAATCTGGAGAGAGTGAGGCACATGTCTATTGTGTGCCCCCTTCTGGAGCTGTGGAACACATTTATAGTGCAATCTAATTATTTTGGGCAAAAAGAGAAGCGTGGGTCGCATGACTGTTGCACGTGCCCCCCTCCCTTTTTGGGGTCTTTCCAGCATAGAAATGGGATGTTTGGTGGGTCCGAGATGGGTGGAAAATACATAGTGTGTACTAGGTGGGCACCATGCACAACTTTAGCCCCTATGGTCAACTTGGTCAAGTTGCACTATATGGGAATGAGCTGGAAAACTTGGTCTAGGTGATAGGGACCAGCTTACAAAAATGTCTCTAGTCGGGCCTCAATGACAATGTCCAAGCAAGGTAAGCCATAGAGGATCGTCCATCATGTGGAAGTCCATTCCGATCGACATCCTTCCCACTTTTGGGAATATTATTGTGTCAAATTCATGAAAGTGACCTCTAATCATGATTGACATAGAGTTTTCTATCATTAATCTATTAAGTAATTTTCCACCGTAATGATTTTTGAATCATATATAGATATATGATCACATATCTAGTCAGAATTCCCGTGGTTGGTTGAATATGTTGAGCATCATATTGAATCATATTTTTCACATATAAACATTCCTCGAGACGTTACTTGTGGATTTAAGATGTTTATATTGCTTTCATTTACTCCAAGGTGACCTTTTGTGCCTTACAAACAAATGTTGGTGACATGGTGACACCCATAGTCATCGATGTCAACTTCAAAGTTTGTTTACTTATTAATGTTTGATTGTTCCATTGTTTGGATTCACACTTGTCACAATTTCATCTGCTCAATAACCAAATGAGCAAGACTCAAAAATGAAGTGTCAACTCTCTTATAAGTGTGTAAGGAATACAAAGAGTCACCTTCCTATTGGGTTTTGTAAAACATTTAAGGAATGTGTTACACTCCTAGTTGAAATGTAATTAGCAATTATCCTTTTCTAAGAAAAGAGATAGAAGATGAAAGATAATTCCCACAACCAAAGAGCCACATGGATGTGCCAGACTGACAAGACCTGGCAAGGTGTTGTGTGGTGTGTGTGTGTGCGTGCATGTGTTGCGATCACCATACCAAGACATGATGTAACTATTGGTATGTATGCCTAGAGAGCCAATCATATGATGATTGTAATGGTATATCTTGTAAAAGATTTGATTAATAATAAATGCAATCTTCCAATTTATTCTATTTTATTCAGTTATGAGATAATGATGTAACATAATAAATGCATAAAGAATGATATTACTCAATGATGTATGTCTTCGGGTTGAGGACCTGAACAATGAGAACATACAAATGTCAATAGTATATACGTTCTTGTTATGTCCCTAGTCGTATGTTATTATGGAAGGCTAATAGACAACAATAACACATAAGACTAGAGTGTATGTTGGTTGATGATAGAATCTCATTAGTCAAGATATATATGTGATATCAAACCAAACACATAGATACTTGTTAGAGAATAGTGTATCAGGAAGACCCACCTTTAGAATGATACACGGGAACCATCATTGATAGTCAGTTTCATTTCTCATTGTGATGTGGGGATTGTGGTTCTTAGACCTAAAATCACTACACTCATCACATGTCATTCAATGTACTTTGACAGCATCCACCATGACCTTGAATAAGGGTTGCCATAAAGGTGGTGCTCGGGTGTGTTGTGACACATGGGGATGACTGCGAGTGATGTAAATGGGATTTGTCCCTCCTACATAAGTATGATATCTTGGTCACTTGATAAGAAAGAATGAGAAATGCATGACCATGCTCATGTGAGTCAATATGTGATATTGAGCTTACGACAGTCTGCTCTAGTTCGAGGAATATGGATTGAACATTAAAGTGGATGATGATTTCATGCCTCAAGTTCAATATGGATATCAAAGACAAAGGAACTATACCATCACTATAATGCCAATCACAAATTGTAGGTTGAAGTTGTTCTCCAACTTTCTAATTACTTGGGTAGCAATGATGTCTTTCTAGATACCACTCATTTCTTGTGATGTTATAAATTAGTTATGGACATTCACTGCTGACACGAATTTACCGTGTGTATAATGCAAGTGCACGCGTCAGAGTAATATAGGCCTTTGTGAGGCCCGAGTCGAACACAGGGACACTGAAATGTTGGTAGACTACTTACTAACTACTTGTGATCAGCTAGACCAATCAAAAGGTTTTGAGAGTTGATTGAAAAAAAAACAAAGCAATTGATTAAATGTTTAGTTTAATCAATTTAGATGGGAATCTTTAGGATTGCGGTTTCATTGCAGGTTCTCATTGTATTCATTCCTACATAATTAATCAAATCTGTCTCTCATTCCGGGTAGTGGCCTATATTCAGAATTGTTCACTGTCGTGATACAATTCACTATCTAAATCTAGGTCAGTTCCACGGTAGTAGTAACCTATACCCTAAACTAGGTGCATGAAGACCAAACTCTGGGTTTCCACCATTAACCGTACATCACCTTGTTCAAAGGATTTATTAGTTAATGTGAGTTTCATCTCTTTTCAACCGTTAATTCTTCTTTAAAAGAAATTAAAGGCATTATATTATCATTAGGGTGATCAATCATAATGATATATTGGAGAAAACAAAATCATACTACAGATTTAAGAGACAAAATATGAATTACTATGGTAAAAATGTCATACAACGATTACCCGGGCTACTCCCGGTCCTAAAGACAAAGGGGATTAGCACCACATGTTCATCTCAATGAAAGACATGATGAGAGAAAGGGAAAACATGGAGAAAATGTGAATAAAAGTGATGTAAACCCCTGGACGGAGGAGATCTGGGCGTTCCTTGACGTAGAATGCGTGATCTAAAGCCTTCCGGCAGTGGAAAACGTCTTCTGCGGCTCTCGGAACGATCAGGGCGTGATTCTGGGCCCTGTTCTTCTCTCTACCTCTCCTCGAGACTTGTGCAATGACTAATGACGTGATTCTCTGCTTAGGGCCACCAAAATTAGGTATATGGACCACTTTAGGTCGCCAAAAGATCACCACTGTCCTATTAGAATCGATCTGAAACAAAACCTATCCTGACGGCGACCTATCATAATATCGGCAAGTTGTCTTTTTCTCTAACGTTCCCACTGATGCAAACTCGATACCATCGACTTTAGTGTCGATGGTATCGACACTTTTAGGCGTCGGTTTTATCACCAATCTGATGCTGAAGCTGGGCAAGTCGATAGTATCGACATCTGCGTCGATAGTATCGACGGGTTGATTGCTGGCTCGCTGTAGGTATCTCGCTACCATCGACTTCCCAATCGATGGTATCGACTCATCTTGGTTCCTTGCGGCTGTCTCACTGTGACTGTGTCGATACTATCGACGGATGTCGATGGTATCAACAGCTGTGTACATCCGTTCTTCCTGAAATTTCAAGATAAAGCCAAATCAGCTATGCTAAAACATATCAATATGATCATTTAAAATAAAAAAGATAAATATGAGAGATTTGATACAAAATGAGATTATAGACTAAAGTGAATGAATCATACGATACTAACTACAAAAGTGACTAATAAACACATAAAATGCATGTAAAACAAGTCTATATAAGTGACTCAAAATCCTCGCATCAAACTCCCCTAAGCTTAAACATTGCTCATCCTCGAGCAGCAAAGCTATAGAATAAAATTGTGAGGGTCAACTAAAGAACATATTATCACAACAGACATTGCCATATGATCCCCACCAGACATTCATATACCGGCCCTTACTAACCATAGAATGATAATTACCCTCTAGGCGACAATGATCATCCATAAGAGATATCCCCCCAAGATTGGTGAACATTATCAAATAAGGCAGTTAATATATAATAAAATCATCCAGTTCAGGCTTGGTGCATCTTTGTGATCTCCTATCTATGTTGCTCATTTCCTAACTACCATCTAAATGGAAGCAGGTCTCCTCATATTAATAAATGAGGAGATAATCATGGGTGGCCTACCAATTAGAGCAACGGGTGGATGGAATAGGTGGTTGTGAAAGAAATGGAAGCACATAACAGTAAATTATGCAACACAAAAATTAATGTCCTATCATGATGCAAAATGCACGTGAAAATGCATAACTGCTACATTTTAGGTGGAATGATGCATGCACTATCATTCTATCCCAACGAGAGACAGAATATCTACAAAACTACACATGTCCTTGTTCTTCTTATTATGCATGTGAACAAGTTCCTTCCTCTTCCTGATTTTCACGTACTTATTATTTTTTTCTTCTTTCTCTTTTTCAGCCCTCACTTTTCTTCATGAACTAAGATGAAATTCACACATCTTTGTCTTGGGCTTATTTTCATAACTACCATATATATATATATATATATATATATATATATATATATATATATATATATATATATATATATACCTTCAGAAAGTATGAAACAAGTTCCTTATTTTCCGAAGAAGCAAGGCACATCATGTAACAAAATGGTTAGGACTATGCAAAATGCAACTAAAATGACATTGACATGCATTCTAAAATTTTTGCATGCATGATTATAATGCAACGTTTTTTTTTTCTTTTTTTTTCAATGCAACAAATGTAAACACTAACTACAATACAATCCTAACTACATGATATGCAATCAAGAGATGACAAACTGTATAGTGCTCCCAATTCTTATGGTGGAGTGTAGATAAGATGAAGTGGATAGATCACAAGATTAATTGACAGAACCATTGGAAGATATTATATGTCCCTCCTTATTGACATGTGTAAAATCAAGAGGTTTCTCTCTCTTACTTCAGATTAAAGTCTCATTACCATTTGGTCAGTTTAGGCTCAACATCTAATTCCGTCCACTTTTCTTGAATCATAGGCATGTACAATTGTGGTCTTATGTTTTAAAGTTGACAAACCCAATTATTTTCATAAGTCATATGCTCAAGTTCAAACAAAGCAAGATTGTAATTTCATTAAAAATGTTCAAATTGACCCATGACTCCCATGTGACAAACAAAGAGATGACACATTAAATTAGACATCCACGGATACACTAGATAGCATGTGGATCCTAAAAATAAAGAAAATTGCTAGAATAAAAGAAAATGCAATAAATGATAAAAACTTAAAATAAAAGCTAGAAAAAGATAGAAACTGTTCCATCTCCCCCCTAACCTTGAATTCGACTATGGCCTCATAGTCAAAAACAATCTTAACAGGTGGAACAGTGATACCATTCATTGTTCAGGTGGTGGGTACTGCGGGGCGGTGGGATCCCATGACGGATATTGCCCCTGGAAATTTGGATCATATGGGGTCATGGGCGGAGGTTGCGGATATCCCCCGAAGTAGTTTTGGCGCCAGTAATGATCATAAAACGTTTGTTGCTGCATTTCCATCCTATGCAACCTGTCGTGAATGCTTTCTTAGTTGGCGAGGAGGAGGTGCTCGTTCTCATAAATGGCCTGCTGATTTAAGAATAGCCGGTTCGTAGTATCCTAAATACTGGCGAAGGAGGCAGTGTGCTGCTACTGGGTCTACTGGATATCCTGCAGCATGGAGTACATATCCTACATAGAATAGACATCCTCTCGTTGCTGAGAGGGTTGTGGTTGCGGAGGCTGCGAAGACGATGATGCACCCAGGTGGAAGCGTGGATGCTTTCGTGGTGCCACTCGTGCATGAAGAGGAGTGAAAGCATCCTCTTCCTCCTCATGCTCGTCACCTTCGTTGTCTTCACCGTCTTCTTCTTTATCGGAGTCGTCGATGGCAATTTTGGGCCGCCGAAAGTGCTGAACTCCCTAGATGTGGAAGACGGGATCTGGAAGCGCACACTCCTGGTACTCCTGGTTGACATGGCAATGTGCATAGACCACGCCATCACGGAGCCTAAGAAGATTGGAGCGATGTAGATGATGCAGATTGACTTTATTCTTGTTGGCAAGCAAAGTAAGTTGGGAAAAATCCAGCCCAAGATAGAGAGTGAGCGGTGTGATAAGCCCCCCAAAGTGGATAGGGACTCGTCTAGTACTCCTCCACACATCCAACACATGTGTTAAGAAAAACATGCCCCAGTTGAGTTCTTCTCTTTTCAACAGCTTATAAAGAAAGAACAAGTCTGTCTCCTGAAACTTACTTAGCGAAAGGTCGCCTCGAGCAAACAAAGTAGTGCACAACATGCGATGCAGAATCCACACAAATGGATGCTCAAAATCAGCGACAGCTGCATTATGATAGCTGACGGACTTGCCTGGAGGCACGGTCACCAGCTGAGCAAAGATTTCATCATAATCGGTCCGGTTGTCTGGCCTCCTGTGCTGATTCATAGAATGATACCAATTGCAGATTGAATTGAACTGTTGGAGGGTGAGGGTGTAGTTGGTGTTGTAGAGCTGGAAAGAAACTCACCCTTGTATCCACTCCCTATCGGTGGTGATAAGGTCGTTAGCCACGATGCATACGTCAAGCGATGCCATAAACTCCGCTGCTAGTTCTTTGTACGTTGGCCACTCACCGAAAAAGGGGTGGCCTTCAGTGTGGTACTGTACCTCGTCAGACTGCCTTCCTGTATGCTTCGCTTGCCCCTGAAGGTCATAAGCGAGGTTGGCCTCAAACCCGAGTTCACGGATCATGGCCCGATCAACATATCGGGTTGGTTCAATTTTTCACTTGAGCAGCTCCTCATAGATTTTCCTTACTTTCACCGAGGGATGAACAATCCTCAGACGAGGAATGGAGCCGGGTGGTGGAGGAACGAACGTCACAATCTCCATCGGGGTTGCCCGCAAAGAAGAAGCTCCTACCATCCTCACCATCATGAATACAGAGAAAAGGGGAATAAGAACTAGAGCTCGATGAAGGTCGGAGAAGAAGATCTCCGCTCAGTGCAAAGCTCAGAGAAGATATATCAAACCTTTGACGCTCGATGAAGGCCTCCGGTCGCTCAGCAATGCTCAATGCACAAGTTGAGGGGATTCACTCTGAAGGTGTGAATAGAATTGAGAAGCAACCCTTCCTTTTATAACTGATCCCGTCGTTTCTGCTGCTCCGTCGATACCATCGATGGGGTGTCGATGGTATCGACACCTGGAGCACAATCCGCTCTTCGTGACTATCGACGGTTGTCTATTTCTTGATGTGGGGGCCCGGATCGATGACACATCGATACTATCGACAAGAGTCGATGGTATCGAACCATCCCACGGGTCGACTTCTGAAATTGGCGGGCTCCATTGATTTCTTCTCATGGATCGATGACGTGTCATGTCGATACTATCGATAGATGTTGATGGTATCGACTTTGTGTGGTTCGAGTACCCCCGTGAGGCCAAGATACCGCTTCCTTACTGTTGCTGTGTCGATACCATCGACAAGGCCGTCGATGGTATCGACTTCACTGAGACAAATTCTTTTGTAAATCTTCAGGGATCTCGTGAGTATCGACTTCCTGGTCGATACTATCGACCTGGAGCTATTGTTTTCTTCAACGTTGCTGATGGTAGGTCGATACCATCGACGAGGCCGTCGATAGTATCGACACAAAAAAATTTATGCAGCTGCTTCCCTGTACCCACGTCGCTACCATCGACACTGTATTCGATGATATTGACTCTGACTCAGTCCTGCACACTGAACAAAATGATTAAGGTATCATTTTTACACACAAAAACGAAATTACACAAAACTAACTTGTTAATGCAAAAGAAAATGAAAGAACTACAAATTAAAACTACTGATGGTTGGGTTGCCTCCCAACAAGCGCCCTACTTTAACGTCTTAGGCTAGACGCAATAAAACTCTTCATTCTTCCTCAAGTGCCATGAGTTTAACCTCATGTACTTTTCTTGTGTATTCCTCACCAAAGTAAAGATTCAATCTTTGACCATTAACTAGAAACGTCAGCTCTCCATCTCACACCATAATCGCACCATGTGGGAGCACCTCCTCCACGACAAAAGGTCCACTCCACCGGGATTTCAATTTCCCGGGATGCAACTTCAACCTCGAGTTAAACAGCAACACACGATCTCCCTTTTTGAAAACACACAGTTGAATGTGACGATCGTGAATTTGTTTTGTTCTTTCTTTGTAAATCCTCGAGTTTTTGTAAGCGTTCATCCTCAGATCATCTAACTCATTGAGCTCTAGCATTCACTTCTTCCCTACCTCATCATAGCTCAAATTAAGCTTCTGTAGCGCCCAGTGCGCCTTGTGTTCCAACTCTACCGGCAAATGACAGGCCCACCCATAAACCAACCTAAAAGGCGTGGTGCCTGTAGGTGTCTTAAAGGCAGTCCTATACACCCATAATGCATCTGGTAGTAGTGTACTCCAATTCTTTCTTGTCGAAGCCACTGTGCGCTCCAAAATTTTCTTAATTTCTCTATTCGACACTTCGACCCGCCCTTGTGTTTGCGAGTGGTACGGGGTACCAACATTGTGCTTCACCCGGTACTTTCTCAATAACGCAACAAACTTTTGATTCTTGAAGTGGGTGCCTCCATCTCTAATAATCATCCTTGGCACACTGAATCTGTAGAAAATATAATCTTTCACAAACTTGCACACTACAGCAGCGTCGTTAGTCCTTGTGGGTATTGCCTCTACCCACTTCGATACATAATCAACATCAAGTAAAATGTATAAATTATAATTCGAGGACACAAAGGGTCCCATAAAATCAATGCCCCACAGATCAAATACCTCAACTTCTTGAAACACTTTGAGGGGCATCTCTTGTTGCTTGGAAATATTACCTGCCCTTTGACAAGAATCACATCTTCTCACATAGTCATAGGCGTCCGGGAAGAGTGTAGGCCAATAAAGACCACTCTCTAGCACCTTGGCTGCCGTTCTTGAGCTCGCATGACGACCACCAATTGGTAGTGTATGACAGTGACTAAGTACACTATCATATTCTATCTCTGGTACACACCTGCGCAAAACACCGTCCCTACATTGCTTCAACAAGATGGGATCATCCCAGAAATAATATCTCAAAGAATGGAAAATTTTCTTTTTCTCTTGATAAGTCCAATCATCTGGGATTATTTTACATGCAAGATAATTAACAATGTATGAAAACCATGGATCCTTGGATTTTAAAGAAAGGATTTTCTCATCAGGAAATGTCTCGGCAATGGGTATATTAATATCCTTCTCTTCTACCCGCTCTAACCTAGACAAGTGGTCCACAACCACATTCTCAATTCCTTCCTTATCCTTAATTTCAATGTCAAATTCTTGCAGCAATAAGATCCACCTAATCAATCTAGGTTTGGCATCTTTCTTTTCCATCAAGTATTTTATGGCAGCGTGGTCCGTCCACACCACAACTTTTGACCCTACTAGATATTGCCGAAATTTTTCGAATGCAAAAACCACGGTGAGAAGTTCATTTTCAGTTGTGGTGTGGTTAAGTTGTGCCTCGTTTAAAGTCTTTGATGTGTAGAAAATCACCGCGGGTTTGTTCTCAAAATGCTGCCTGAGAATAGCCCCTATTGCAAAATCTGAAGCATCGCACATGAGCTTGAAAGGCTTAGTCCAATCCGGCGACCGATGCAGAAATTAACTTTTCCATAAGTACATTAAAAGCATGCAAGCATTTTTCATTGAAATCAAACATCACATCTTTCTCAAGCAATTCAGACAACGGTTTAGCGATTTTAGAGAAATCTTTGATAAAGCGGCGATAAAATCCTGCATGACCGAGAAAACTCCTTACCCCTTTAACCGAATTAGGTGGGGGTAATTTTGAAATAACCTCAATCTTGACTAGATCCACCTCCAGCCCCTTGCTAGACACCTTGTGTCCAAGTACAATTCCTTCACTAACCATCATATGACACTTTTTCCAGTTGAGAACTAAATGCGTGTCCTCACATCTTTGTAACACTTTATCCAAATTGTACAGGCACTCATCAAACAACGCACCATAGATGGAAAAATCGTCCATAAAAACCTCTAAACAACGCTCAACAATATCAGAAAAAATAGCAAGCATACAACGCTGAAAGGTTGCTGGTGCGTTGCACAAGCCAAAAGGCATACAGCGGTATGCACAAGTTCCATAAGGACAAGTGAAGGTAGACTTCTCTTGGTCCTTAGGATCTATGGAGATCTGATTGTAGCCTGATTAGCCGTCTAAAAAACAAAAATGAGATCGACCAGCCAGTCGCTCTAAAATTTGATCGATGAATGGAAGAGGAAAATGATCTTTTAACATAGTGGAGTTCAAGCGATGGTAGTCAATGCACACACGCCACCCGGTTACCAATCGAGTCATGACCGGTTCGTTTAATAAGTTATGAGTGACAGTGATTCTCCCCTTTTTAGGGACTACCTGTGTGGGGCTTACCCACGTCGAATCCGAGATAGCATAAATGATGCCTGCAGAAAGGAGCTTGATCACCTCCTTCTTGATGACCTCCATCATGCTCGGATTGAGTCTACGCTATGGCTGAATTATAGGTTTGGCTCCTTCCTCGAGTCGGATCTTGTTCTGGCAAAGTGTAGGGGAAATCCCCTTAATATCAGCAACTGACCACCCGAATGTGCCACAGTGGTTCTTCAGTACAATCATCAACTGCTCTTCTTCACCGGTACTCCGATATGCCCAAATAATCACCGGTAGTCTTTCACCATAGGCTAAGAATGCATACTTCAAATGAGGAGGCAGTGGCTTCAGTTCTAACTCTGGTGGACTGATCAATGATGATTGAAGCGGTGGTGGGAGTGGCCCAAGATCTTCATAATGCTTGGCATAATAGCACCGAAGCACTTGAAGCATCTTGACACATTCTTGTAATGATTGCTTCTCATCCAGTCATGCATTATGTTAACAAGGCAAGCTTCAAGGGGTAGTTCTGGATATGCATCAAGGATAGAACTTGCTATTGCATCATCTTCAGTAGAAAGAGGAATTTCCTCCTCTTCATCATTGGGATAACCCACATCTCTACAAAGAGAAACAACTTTGGTTTGTTCCATAATATCTACAGTCAGTGTCCCCTTATCTACCTTGGTCATTACATGAGCCATATCTAGAAATGGCTTCCCTAAACAGATAGAAATGTTTTGATCAAAATGTTTCACCATGCGACACTGCTCCTTTACCTGTGATTGTGTTGTACTTGTGGGCATGACCATTTCAAATCTGTCATCCGCAATTCCCAATGTCAGACGACCTCTTCCCATTTCGAGTATCATATCTGCAGTAGCTTGGAAAGGTCTTCCAAGAAGTAGCTCATTCCCTTGGTCATCTTGCATTTCCATTACCACAAAATCTGCTAGAAATACAAACCTGTCAACTTTAACCAGTACATCCTCACAAATACCATACAACTTAACCACATAATTATCCGCTAGCTGAATCATCATGTTTCTCTACCTCGATTCTTTAAGTCCCAACTTCTTGAAAGTAGAAAGAGGCATCAAATTAATACTTGCCCCGGAGTCACACAATGCTTCGCCGAATTTCACCTTGCCGATGTAGCATGGAATATTGAAGCAGCCCAGATCTTGTCTTTTTGGTGGTAATGTGCCCAAAATGAAGGTGCTCACTTGCTCTTTAAGAACCACCACCTCAGTATCAGGAATCTTCCTTTTCTTTATAATTATATCTTTCAGAAACTTGCCATAAGAGGGTATCTTCTCTATTGCTTCTAACAGTGGAATGTTGACAGAAAGTTTCCTAAAACTATCTAAGAACTTTTTGAACTGAGCGTCCACTTTCTTAGCCTTCAAACTGTTTGGATACGGGACTGGGACAGTCTATTCCCTCTGATGTGGCGGCACATATGGTGTCCTCTTTTGAGTCTCTTCCTCATCAATGGTTTCTGGTGTGGCATCCTCTACCACATCCTCCATCGACTCTGTGATTGTAACCTCCTCTGTGGCCTCACCTGTGATTTCTGGTTGGGATGTGCTTGGTTCATCAGCCTTAGAGTTTAAAATCATCTTTCCACTCCGTAACAGAATTGCCTTGGCTTGTTGATTTCTTCCTGGAACATTTGTATTTCTGGGATAACCTTATTGTGTTGGCTTTTTCAGATTTGCTATCTCAACTGCCATCTGTGCTAACGATGTCTCCATAGTTCTCATCTGAGCCCCATGACTTTGTAAAGTTTGCCCAAATTGATTCATAAATTCTCCTTGTTGCTTAATCTGTTGGCCAAACATGCTCATGAGTTCTTAATTCTGCTTGATTACTTGATTGAGCAACTCATTTCTCTTGTCCTCTGCTGACGGTTGTGGTTTGGCATCGGGGTCCTACAGGAAATTATTTGGGTCCTTCCATGAATTTTTTTTATCTTTCCTCCAAGAATAATCATTGTTTCTATACCCCTGTTGCTTGCGCATAAACTTCACTTGTGCCTCATCATCAGATTCCCCGTCTTCCTTTGCTAGCAATTTCTTGGCTAATAAGTCCATCTTCTCATTCAGCTCCTTGATGGCCTTTGACTCACCTGCGACTCGAACCTGTTCTGGTGTGTCTCTGTCGCCCCATGATTGCTTTCTAGTCATATTTTTCAAGATTTCCCAACACCTAGTGCCAGTGTTGTTCAAGAAGAAACTGGAACCTGCTGAGTCTAGATTGCTCATGTCGTGCTCATTTAAAGAGAAGTAGAAGATCTTCACTTGTTTTTCTTTATCTAGCCCGTAATGTGGACACTTCCACAACATTATCTGAAAGCACTCCCACATCTCAGAATATGTCTCCCCAGCCCTTTGATAGAAATTGTGGATCTTCCATACTAGGTCATTGGTTTTCTTCAGTGGAAAGAATCTCTCAAAGAAAACCTCGATCATTTGATCCCAAGTATTGATGGTCTCATCATCAAGGTTATGCAACATTCCCGTGCATTACCTGTAAGAGAGCTGGGGAACAACTTCAAATACATTCTCTCATGCGGAAACCTATCTATCTTGATCATATCGCAATTTTCCACGAAAGTGCTGATGTGGGCAACAAGGTCTTCATTCTTCAGCCCGTGAAATTCTTGAGACTTGACCAAGTTGATTAGAGCCGGATCAATCTTATATGTTGGAATGTTAACAACTTGCTTTTTGATCGGCCCCTTTGATGCTGATGAGGAAGAAGCCTTTATCTTCTCCCATATTGTCTGTTCCTCAGCCATGGCTTCCGGTTCAAAGTCTGAATCTATATCCTCGGGTTGATCTTTAATGTTGTTCTCCTCATCGTCTGATCCCAACGGTGGAACCTCTGGTGATGACAGTACGTAGTTTGTGCTACACATCTTCACCATGCACTGGTACCTGCAAGGTAATAAATTTGATTTAGTATAGTGCTAAGCGATTGCTAATTATGAAAAATAAATGATGAATTGCAATAATAATAATAAAATAAAATGTGGCCTAGAGTGGCCGCTTGTAGCACTCGTAGTGCCGACAGTTTCCGTGTCCCCAACAACGGTGCCAAAAACTTGACACGAATTTACCGTGCGTATAACGCAAGTACACGCGTCAGAGTAATATAGGCCTTTGTGAGGCCCGAGTCGAACACAGGGACACTGAAATATTAGTAGAATACTTACTAACTACTTGGGATCAGCTAGACCAATTAAAAGCTTTTGAGAGTTGATTGAAAAAGAAAACAAAAATAAAAGAAAACAAAGCAATTGATTAAATGTTTAGTTTAATCAATTTAGATGGTAATCTTTAGGATTGCGGTTTCACGGCAGGTTCTCATTGTATTCATTCCTACATAATTAATCAAATCCGTCTCTCATTCCAGGTAGTGGCCTGTATTCAGAATTGTTCACTGTCGTGATACAATTCACTACCTAAATCTAGGTCGGTTCCACGGTAGTAGTAACCTATAACCTAAACTAGGCGCATGAAGACCAAACTCTAGGTTTCCACCATTAACCGTACATCACCTTGTTTAAAGGATTTATTAGTTAATGTGAGTTTCATCTCTTTTCAACTGTTAATTCTTCTTTCAAAGCAACTAAAGGCATTAGATTATCATTAGGGTGATCAATCATAATGATATATTGGAGAAAATGAAATCATACCACAGATTTAAGAGACAAAATATGAATTACTATGGTAAAAATGTCATACAACGATTACCCGGGCTACTCCCGGTCCTAAAGACAAAGGGATTAGCCCCACATGTTCATCTCAATGAAAGACATGATGAGAAAAAGGGAAAACATGGAGAAAACGTGAATAAAATTGATGTAAACCCATGGACAGAGGAGATCCGGGCGTTCCTTGACGTAGAATGTGCGATCTACAGCCTTCCGACAGTGGAAAATGTCTTCTACAGCTCTCGGAATGATCGGGGCGTGATTCTGGGCTCTGTTCTTCTCTCTACCTCTCCTCGAGACTTGTGCAATGACTAATGACGTGATTCTCTGCTTAGGGCCGCCGAAATTAGGTATATGGACCACTTTAGGTCGCCAAAAGATCACCACCGTCCGATTAGAATCGATCTGAAACAAAACCTATCCTGACGGCGTCGATACCATCGATGTGGGTCAATGGTATCGATCCGTCATAATATTGGCAAGTTGTCTTTTGCTCTGACGTTCCCACTGATGTAGACTCAATACCATCGACTTTAGTGTCAATGGTATCGACACTTTTAGGCATCGATTTTATCACCAATCTGATGCTGAAGTTGGGAACATCGATAGTATCGACATCTGCGTCGATAGTATCAACGAGTTGATTGCTGGCTCGCTGTAGGTATCTCGCTACCATCGACTTCCCAGTCGATGGTATCGACTCATATGGGCTACTTGCGGCTGTCTCACTGTGACCATGTCGATACTATCAACGGATGTTGATGGTATCGACAGCTGTGTATATCCGTTCTTCCTGAAATTTCAAGATAATGCCAAATCAGCTATGCTAAAACATATCAATATGATCATTTAAAATCAAAAAGATAAAATATGAGAGATTTGATACAAAATGAGATTATATACTAAAGCAAATGAATCATGCGATACTAACCACAAAAGTGACTAATAAACACATAAAACACATGTAAAACAAGTCTATATAAGCGACTCAAAATCCTCGCATCAATTGCCAATGTAATTTGGAACCTATAGGTCACACACATAGGATACATCTGGAATAGGAGTTTATTCATTAATGATGTTTGACTTGATTACTAAAGTGTTTATGTATTCAATTTAAATAACAATAGTTGGAAATTGATTGATAAGACTGTGAACCGATCGGTTCAAGTGTTAAACTGATTGATTCAAGTGTTCGGCCAATTTGAACCAAGATTGACAATTAGGACTCTGAAATGATTGGTTCAGCATCTGAACTGATTGGCTCAGATGTCTGAACCAGTCGATTTAGGTTGTGAACTGACCATTTGGTTGATCAATACGGTTGGATCAAGGATTGATGTTGACGTCATGTTGTGCATTAATGGAATACTAATTGCCAATGTAATTGTGATTGAAAAAAATAGTGAAACGACATGTTTAAAGGCTGAATTGATCGACTCACATGTGAATTGACCAGTTCAGCAGTGAACTAACTAGTTCAATGTTCACATATTCCAAAAAATTCATGAAATTCTATCTTTTTGACTCCCTCTTAGACTAGATATCATGACTCCTATAACTAGAGGAGTAGTCGAGGCTTTTTAGAGACACAACAATAAGCTCTGACAATTGTTTTCCTCTCTAGTTGTGGTAACCAAGAGAGCCCAAGCATGTCTTGCCCGTCAAAGGGAGAGACAACAAGGGTTAGACAACTGAGAGAGCAAGTCAAAGTTAGCACTTTGACTAGAAAGGACAACTCCTTCCTATTCGTTCATACAACTCCTTCCTATTTGTTCATATAGAATGATAGGAGTTACCGGTGGTCCGTGTGGACTACTACAAAGGAGAGGAGGCCGCTGCCACCCGCTAGGAGGATGCAGTCGACTGTCGTCCGTGGTGATCAACCAGTAGGCCGCCGTTGATAGTCGTTTGGGTGAAACTTGAAAAGAAGCATGCTACAACTAGGGATGGTCGCTAGAATAGCTCTAAGACTAGGTATAAACCTTGCAACCCTCCTTCCCATTACATAGTTGTTGATGTGATCTACTGTCAAAGGGGAATATAGTAGTAAAAAAATATTTCTATTTCCATATCTGATGCCATATTTCTCTACAGTGGTATCAAAGCCACGTCAATTTACTATGATTTGGGATTTAATCGATATGATCAGATTTTGGTTTTATCATTTAGTCATGTATATGATGTGAATACTTAAAATGATTAATGTGCATATATGATTATATACCACATATGATATCCACTAATATATATATATATATATATATATATATATATATATATATATATATATTATATGACATATATGCAATTCACACGCTCACCCTAAAATTGGTTTTGATGGTGGATGTTAACATGGTTATGGCCAATAACCCTAAATCTTAGTGCCTGGTTAGATGGTTGTTAATCATGTTTATAGCTCAGTTTACATATCGAGCCTCTATCTCCTTTTCCATATGTAAAAGTGTTAATTCTTTCCTTCTTATATTTCCCTCAAAATTTGAGGTTTCCCTATTACCAAGTAATGTGTTAAATAACATTAGAATAGTTTTGATTCCTTTTATGGAAAAAGAAAGCGTTATGCACCACATGAACAACCCATTTTAGAAGATGAACTGATCAGCTAGAGGAATGAGGAGGCCTGGCGACAAGATGAGCTGAACCAATTAGCTGGTGGCCCAACCAATCGTATGGAGGTGTCTAGAAGTCACTTGGACCGGAGATCATACAACTGATTTGAGAAGACCAACTGACCAACGAGGAGGCAAACTGATTGGTTCAAGAGTTGAATTGATCGACCCAGATTAGTTCGGGCACAAATCTTCATTAAGAACATGTTGTTGCACATGATGTATAACTTAGGTGATAGTAATTCCTTGTGGCTCCAAGAAATTACAATAGTATGGCCCTAACCATCACTCACATTTTTAATTGCATATGTCATTTTTGGTTATATCATGTATATGATGACATACTATAATTACGTGGTGATTGGATATATAAATGTATAAATATAAAATCCCCCAATCAAACATATTAAGTCTTAGATGCTTTCCATAAGCAATACACATGAAAAGCTTGATCAACTAATTAAGCGTGGTTTGTTGTCCATCTCATAAAAGTGTGATGGTAGTTATGTGGGCCTGTAAAGCAAGTTGCATTACTATTGTGTTGGCTTTTCGATTAGACTTAACTAGGTGATGTTAATGAGATTAAGTACCTAGAAGCATCCATACGACTATGGAAAATAGTTGTGCATACCATATATCCAAGAATTAAAATATGATCCAAGACTACTAACTTACATTCACTATATATTTGATTTGTTTTGTGTGATTGAAAATCACTTGCATATACAACATCACGTAATATGTGCATGCCCAACTATTGTGT
The DNA here is from genome assembly GCA_963693085.1 of Alisma plantago-aquatica. NCBI lineage: Eukaryota > Viridiplantae > Streptophyta > Magnoliopsida > Alismatales > Alismataceae > Alisma > Alisma plantago-aquatica. The sequence continues at coordinate 66,372,500 of OY856410.1, read as the reverse complement.
AGTGGCATGTAGATTTACAATTACATTAATAAATGTAATCAAGTAGAGTCAGTCATATATTATGAAATTGGATTGAGAATACTATACATCAACACTCATCCAAGATACTGATTTCTTTTTCCTATCTATACCTTCCCTACACCATCACATAATGCTTTCACGCCCCTATAAGTTAATTAACATATATGTTGCATTATTAAACTGTCATGGTGATACAAATATTAAAAAAGACAATGGGCACTGAGAAACTATACTTATGCATGAATCGCCAATTTCATTGGTTGTCCCACATTTGGTGACAGTTTTTATCCAGGAGGATCAAGATGTACACCCTCCAAGTCTCAGGAACAATCATTAACAATTTCCAATGCATACCTTTGAGTAAATAGAATTTAATAAAATAAAAAATTAAATCCCACAACAAATTTGTATTCATATGTTATACATATAAACAACAAAGTCAAAAACCTACTTAAAGTTGGGGAGCTAAGATCACATTCTTGGAAACACCAAAATATTGCATCGTTGTAGCCACATATTAGTTGACACCACTCATATCTATAACTACATTTCTAATCAAAGATGGCATTAGAAATCCCACATTTGCCATTCCAAAGTCACAAGCCATGTAATACAAATAATTGAAATATATTATATAACCAATACTCAGTTTATATATAGGAAATAATTAAATAATTTTTGCATATGAAGTAGTATTCACACTCACTGTATCCAGAGTACTATAACCGATGTGTTCAACCAATCATACTTAAATACCTTAGAAACATCTGTCAACACCATAACATTTTCCCATTGTACACCTACCATATCCTCTACAAGGTTGATCACAATGGTATTTGTTTGGTCTATAAATTCTAACCATCATGTCAACATCTAGTGGTGAGGGCCTAAGGAGTTGAACAACTCATGTGTAATAAAATGAGGATATAGAGGCTTCTGGACTTTAGGGGGCTGCTTAACAGTTGTAGGTTGCATGTAAGTATTCTAATATTATCTACCAAATATTTTATATAAGTTTCAATATACATTTTTCATACCTGAAGAAATATAATGAATTGTTTGGACTACCCAGTAAAGATTCCTTCTACCTCTCCGATTATACTGGCATCTGGGTGCTCGTATGGGAGAGGTATCTCACTCATTCCTAGAAGACACATATGCCTCTCACACGATAGTGATCATCAGGAAGAGGAATACCATGGATCACATTAGCATTATCAGCCTCGATATCTGCCATAATGTTGCATGTTGGAACATCGACGGCAAGATGACATCTTATGGCCCTCTACATTTTTATGAAATACAACATTTAATTTGACAAACATAAATATTGACTTGAATGATTATTTTATCATAAGGTAACATAAACTGACTTGAATTGAGTCGTACCCTGACTGTGCCCTACAGGTCCAAAGGACTATTCCCAATACACTTTGTGGGTGAGTCATGACCGATTCCATGACTACTAGAGAAGTTGGTTTCTGTGTCATTTGAGAAGCTATATTTTTCTTCAAGTCTGCATCTACAATTCTCTACACGTACTCTACATCCATTTCCCCTTTCTTGCCTTGTTTGCACTTATGTTGGCATGCACAAATTTTTTTTATCCCATACACAACTCCAGCACCCCTAACACATCCAAGATACTCTTCTGTCCCTAGAGAAATTGTAAGGACCCTGACCCACATTTTGGGATAACCCCATTTTTTTTGCCTAAGTATGTTTTTTATAACCTTGCTCTAATCATCTGAGATGTAATTAGGGCTTGTAGAAAGTTTAAGTTTCTTGTTTGAGCTTGTTTGAATGATGCTTGTGTGGAGAGGTTTTGGTACAATTTACAATTCACCTAGAGCAGGGTTTGATGTGCAAGTTTGACACCTCTAGAGTGTTCCTTCTCTCTCTTGGCATCATCTATATGAGAGAGAGAGATGGGCACCTTGTTTGGATCTTGGATGTATGGTTACATCCTTGATAGTGCTTTGAACAAATGTATGAGGTGTGCCTTGCACCAAGATGTGTTGTCTCAGGTTGGAGAGCCTTGGAGAGGTTGTGTATTGGTTTGTGAGTGTGTAGGGATGTACCCTATCAATTTTTGGGGTGTGTAGGGTTGTGCCCTATCAGTTTATGAGTGTGTAGGGTTGTGCCTATCAGTTTGTGAGTGTGTAGGGTTGTGCCCTATTGATTTGTGGGGTGTGTAGGGTTGTGCCTTGTTGGTTTGTGAGTGTGTAGGGTTGTGCCTATCGGTTTGTGGGTGTGTGGAGATATGGTATTGGGCATGACCTTGGTAGGAGACTAAGAGGGCAAGACCTAGCCTTGACCTTATCACCATGCCTTGCATGATGTTGCATGTGGCTCTTTTCTCATGGACAAGTGGCACCTAAGCTCCTAAGGTGATGATGCCTCTTCCATGATCTCTCTCTCTCATCCCCCTTGTATATAATCTCCTTTCTCACCATGCAAGAGGATCCTTTTGGCCATCTTTTCTTTCTCTCCTCTTTGGTGGACGCCCTTGAGAAGCTTAAAGAGCTAGAGAGTCTCTCTTGGAGCTTGGAGGAAGAGCCCCAAGTTATGGAGTTCCTTGATCATCCTTCATCTTCTACCATGGTAAGCTATGTTTCCTAGATTTCTTTCTTTCTTCTTCTTCTCAGACATGAATCTTAGATACCTTCTTTCCATCTTGAACCATCTTAACCTTGGCATCATCTTCTTCCTTGGAGGTGTAGTGGTGATCAAGTTGGTGGATCATCTTCTACCTTGAGCTCGTGAGATTGAAGCTTGACCTCAGAGCTTGGATCTTGTTGGTAATCTTTAAGGTGGGTTATATTACTCTTAATCTCCTTTGCTATTTTCACTCTTCATATGTTTATGTTTTTCTTCATCTTTAGATCATTCATCTCTTGTATGCTAGTAGTTGTTAGTGGTTTTAGAATTGTTTTAATGATGGAATCTCATTTGGTTTGTGATGCAGGGGTTTTTAGTCACTTTTATATGCTAGTTTTACACTCGTTTTATATGCTTATTGGTCATATTTGTGGTTAATATCACATGATTCAATTCATTTAGCCTATTATCCTTGCATGCATCAAGTTCATCATGTTTTACAATATTTTGCATAAATTATCATATTTCTCGGATTTGATTTGTGTTCCTCTCTTTATTTCAGGCAATTTGCATTCCTAGACCCATCGATACCATCGAAGGTCCATCGATAGCATTGACGAAGCAACAGTAGCAAAGCTGGAGAGGAAGCAGATAGTTCGATACCATCGACCCAATGTCGATGGTCTCGAAAGTGAAACACCACGCCAGAAGTCACGCCGTCGATACCATCGATGGGAACAGTCGATGGTATCGAGATGCCATCAGGCGGCTTCCAAAAATTGAAGAAAGCATCAGTATCCTAAGGTGTCGATACCATCGACACCCTGTCGATGGTATCGATGCCGTTGGATCAGAGTTTTGTCCAACACGACTTCAATCGGACGGCAAAGTTCTTTTGGCGGCTGTAAGTGGTACCTATACCTAGGAAAAGATGGCCCAAAGCCGCCATTCATGTTGGATTGCATTACACAAGTCCCGAAGGAGGAGAGAGCGAACAACGGAGTTGAGAGCTATGCCCTAGGAGATTCCAGAGACATAGATGGAGTTTTTCACCACAGGAAGGATGCAGAACGCTCATCCCGCACTGAGGATCACCCGGTTCTTCTCTTTTTAGGGGTTACACCATCTCCATCCACGTTTCTCCCTATTTTCTCATTCCTTCATGGTGTTTTGCATTGAGATGAACATGCATGGCTAATCCCCTTTGTCTCTAGGACCAGGAGTAGCCTGGGCAATTGTTGTATGACTCTTTTTACATAGTTTATCATAATGTGTCCCTCAAATCCGCAGTATGATATCGTTTTATCCATTGCTATCATTATGCTTGATCACCATAATGGTAATCTAATACCCTTAATTACTTTTGACAAAGAATTAATGATTGAATAGAGATAGTAATCACATTAACTAATAAATCCTTTATAAAAGGTGATGTACGGTTAATGGTGGGAACCAAGAGACATGTTCTTCATGCACCTAGTCTAGGGCATATGTTACTACTAGCGTGGAACCAACCTAGATTAAGGTAGTGAATTGTATCGCGAAAGCGAGCAATTCTGGCTACATGCCACTATTTTGAAAGGGAGACAAGTTGTGATAATTGTGAAGGAATTAGTACAATATGAACTCGCAGTAAAACCGCAATCCTAGATATTTCTTTTGAATTGATTAAACCAACCATTTAATCGATTGCTTTGTTTTCTTTTGTTTTTATTTTTCTTTTTCAAAAACAACTTCCAAACTTTTATAATCAGTTTAGCTGATCACGAGTAGTTAGTAGTAGTCTACTGATAATTACATTTCCCTGTGTTCGACTCGGGCCTCACAAGGCTTATATTACATTGACATGTACACTTGCGTTATACACACGGTAAATTCGTGTCAAGTTTTTGGCGCCGTTACCGGGGAAACAACAATTTTTGACACTACGAGTGCTACAAGCGGCCACTCTAGGCCACTTCTAATAATTATAATAATTGAAAGTAAATTTTCTATCTTTCAAATTCTTTATTCATCTAGCACTGTACTTAATCAATTTTTCACATTTCAGGTACTAGTTCATGGTGAAGACGCGTAGTACGGACTACGCATAGTCGACACCTAAGATTCTGCCTTCGGGATCGGGTGGCGAGGAGGGGCATATCCACAATCAACCCAAAGACTTAGACACATATTCTGAACCTGAAGTAATGGCTGAGGAACAGACAATATGGGAGAAAATCAAGACTTCTTCCTCATCCACGTCTAAGGGGCCGATCAAAAAGCAGGCGATCAACATTCCTACATACAAGATTGATCTGGCACTGATAAACCTGGTCAAGTCTAATACATTTCATGGGCTAAATAATGAAGATCCAGTGGCCCACATCAGCACATTTATGGAAAAATGTGATATGATAAAGATTGACAGGTTCCCGTAAGAAGCACTCTACTTAAAGCTTTTTACTAGTTCTCTTGCGGGAAATGCACGTGAATGACTGCACAATCTCAATGATGAGCGCGTCGAGACCTGTGACCAGATGGTAGAAGTCTTCTTCGAGAGATTCTTCCTACCTGAGAAGACGAATGACCTCATGAGAAAGATCCATAACTTCAGTCAAAAGGTTGGCGAGACTTATTCAAAGACTTGGGAGCACTTTCAGATCATGATAAGGAAGTGACCACATCATGGGCTGAACAAGGATAAGCAAGTTAAAATTTTCTATTTTTCTCTCAATGAGCATGACAGAAGTAACTTAGATTCAATGGGCTCGGGCTTCTTCTTGAACAACACAAGTATAAGGTGTTGGGAAATCTTGAAGAACATGGCCAAGAAGCAGTCGTGGGGTAATAGAGATGCATCAGAACAAAATAGAGTTGTAGGAGAATCAAAGGCAATTAAAGAGCTAAATGAGAAGATGGACCTAATAGCAAAAAGATTGCTAGCAAAAGAGGATGAAGGATCTAATGATGAGGAACAGGTCAAATTCATGCGCCAACAACAAGGGTACATGAATAATGATTACTCTTGGAGGAAGGATAAGAAGTTCTCATAGAAGGATCCCAATAACTTTCTGCAGGATCCAGATGCCAAACCACAACCTACTACAGAGGAGAAGAATAATGAGTTGTTCAATAAAATTGTGAAACAAAACCAAGAACTCATGAGCACTTTTAGCAAGCAACTACAAACTCAAGGGGAATTTATGAATCAGTTTGGGCAGACACTACAAAGACATGGGGCATAAATGAGGACACTTGAGACATCTTTAGCACAGATGGCAGCGAAGATTGTGAGTCTAAAGAAGCCCACAATGTAAGGTTTCCCAGGGAATAATGATGTTCCCGGAAAGAACCATCAAGCTATGGCCATTCTATTGAGGAGTGGAAAGAAACTTATAAACTCCAAGGTCGATGAACCGAGCACACCACAACAAGAAGACATAGGTGAGGCCGCAGAGGATGTCATAGTTATAGAGACAGTGGAGGAGGATGCAGAGAAGGCCATAGAAGAGCCTATTGTAGAGAAAGAGGCTGAGAAGAGGATGCCTTATGTGCTACCACATCAGAAGGCACAGACCGTCCCGGTTCCTTATCCAAATAGTCTGAAGGCAAAGAAAGTTGATGCACAGTTCAAAAAGTTCCTGGATAGTTTTAGGAAACTTTCGGTCAATATTCCCTTGCTAGAGGTTATTAAGAAGATACCCTCCTATGGTAAGTTCTTGAAGGATATAATTACCAAGAAGAGGAAGATTCCAGACACTGAGGTGGTAGTGCTTAAGGAACAGGTCAGTGCCTTTATTCTGGGAAAATTGCCACCAAAGCGACAAGATCTGGGTTGTTTCAATATTTCATGCTATATTGGGAAGGTGAAATTTGATGAAGAACTGTGTGATTTCGGAGCAAGCATCAACTTTATGCCCCTCTCTACATTCACAAAGCTTGGTCTTAAAGAATCTTGACTTAGCAACATGACAATTCAACTTGTGGACAATTTTGTGGTACAACCATATGGTATTTGCGAGGATGTCTTAGTCAAAGTTGACAGGTTCGTGTTTCTGGCTGATTTTGTTGTCATGGAGATGCAAGCTGAGTAAGGGAATGAGCTACTCTTAGGAAGACCTTTCCAAGCCACTGTCGATATGATATTGGAGATGGGTAGAGGTCGGTTGACAATGGGTATAGCTGATGATAGATTTGAGATATTCATGCCGCCAAATTCAAAGCAGTCACTAGCAAATGAGCAATGTCACAAAGTGAAGCACTTTGATCATAACATCTCTCTTTGCTTAGGAAAGACACTTCTTGATATGGCTCACGTCATGACGAAGGTAGATAAGGGAACAATTGGTGTGGTCATCATAGAATAAACAAAAGTAGTTTCTCTTGTTAAAGTTGTGGGTTATCCCAATGATGAAGAAGAGGAACTCTCACCGTCTACTGAGGATGGATCTATAGAAGTCTCCATGCTTGACTCATACCCAAAATTACCTCTTGAAGCTTGTTTTTTTAACATAATGGATGATTGAATGAGAATTACCCATTTAAAGAATGTGTTAAAATGCTTCAAGTGCTTCCTTGCCACTATGCCAAGCACTATGAAGAGCTAGGACCACTGCCACCACCGCTTCAATCTTCTGTGATCAGCCCACCAGATTTAGAGCTTAAGTCTCTGCCCCCTCATTTGAAATACACGTTCTTAGCGGCTGATGCAAAGCTACCGGTGATTATTTCAGCATATTTGAGTGTAGCTAAGGAAGAGCAGTTGATGATAGTGTTGAGGAACCACCGGGTGCATTTGGGTGGTTTGTTTCTGACATCAAGGGGATCTCCCCTACTCTTTGCCAACACAAGATCCGACTCACTGAAGGATCCAAACCTGAGATTCAGCCACAACGTCGCCTCAACCCCGTCATGATGGAGGTCATAAAAAAGGAGGTGATCAAGCTTCTCTCCGCGGGCATCATCTATGCTATTTCAGACTCTACATGGGTGAGCCCAACACAGGTAGTCCTTAAAAAGGGGGGAATCACGGTAACTCAAAATCTTTTAAATGAGCCTATCACCACCCGATTAGTAACTGGGTGGCATGTTTGCATTGATTACCGTCGATTGAATTCTGCCACTTTAAAAGATCATGTCCCTCTCCCATTCATTGATCCAATTTTAGAGCGGCTGGCTGGCCGCTCTCACTTTTGCTTTTTAGACGACTATTCCGGCTATAATCAGATTTCTATAGACCCTAAGGACCAAGAGAAGTCTACTTTCACTTGTCCTTATGGGACTTTTGCATATCGTCGGATGTCGTTCGGTTTGTGCAATGCACCGACTACTTTTCAGCGCTGCATGCTTGCTATCTTTTCGGATATGGTGGAGCGCTGTCTAGAGGTTTTTATGGAAAAAATTTCCATCTATGGTGCATCTTTTGATGAGTGTTTGTATAACCTAGACAAGGTTCTACAAAGATGTGAGGACACACATTTAGTCCTCAATTGGGAAAAATGCCATATGATGGTTAGCGAAGGCATAGTAATTGGACAAAAGGTGTCTAACAAGGGACTGGAGGTAGATGCAGTGAAGATTGAGGTTATTTCCAAACTACCTCCACTAAATTCGGTGAAAGGGGTGAGGAGTTTCCTTGGTCATGCAAGGTTTTATCGCCGGTTTATCAAGGATTTTTCTAAAATCGCTAAGCCATTATCGGAATTGCTTGAGAAGGATGTTGTTTTTTACTTCAATGATAAATGTATGCATGACTTCAAGGTTCTCAAGCAAAAGTTGATCTCCGCGCCGATTGTTCAAACATCGGATTGAACTAAGCCCTTTGAGCTTATGTGTGATGTGTCAGATTTCTCCGTGGGGGCCGTTCTTGGGCAGCACCTTTAGAACAAACCCACAGTTATTTTCTATGCGTCTAAGACTTTGAATGATGATGAAATCAATTACACCACCACTAAAAAATAATTGCTTGTCATGGTTTTTGCATTCAAAAAATTTAGGCAATATTTGGTGGGGTCTAAATTTGTGGTATGGATGGACCATGCCACCAAAAAATACTTAATGGAAAAGAAAGATGCCAAGCCTAGACTCATTAGGTGGATCTTACTCTTACAAGAATTTGAGAAATTAAGGACAAGGCGGACATTGAGAATGTGGTTGAGGACCACTTGTCTCGGTTAGAGCGGGTAGATGAGAGAGATACCAACATACCTATTGGTTGTTTATACAAACGAATTTCAATCCAAATAAAGGATAGTTTACTCAACTTAACCAAACTCTGCAAGTATACAGAGGTAGTATAGTCAAGGTCGAACACAAGGAGCTTAGCTAATTTAATTGAACGCAACAGTACTAAAATTCAACAATCTAGACCGATTTTAAAGAGTAGAGAAGATTTATTCTAAAAGGCATAAAAATTAGATTTTAGCTATAGGAATTTTAGATTCTAAAAAGCAATCAAGGATCACAAGGAAAGTTCAATTTCAGAAAGTTAAGGAATCTTGGACATTAGTATTTCACTCACATACCATAGCAAGCAAGAGAACAAAATAATTTAAACATACATAAGATCATGCTTCAAGGAAAAGTTGTGTTACATTTCACCTCCCGGTGTAAATGCAACGATCATAACTCAAAACAACACTCTCATGCATGAATTTCATTTATGATCACAAATAGTTCCTCAACTCATTCCTCTCTACTCTCATAGAAGAAGAAGAGTTGCCAAAAAGAGCGCCTCCATACATTCCTACTTGTCTTCTCAAACTAAGCAAGAAGGCAGAAAATATGCATATAAGGTGGCCAACAATACATGCAAGGAAAAGAGTAAACCGGCACACTCAAGGTAAAGAAACAAGAAACAAATGCATTTAGTACGAAATTACTTGTTCATTACATGCTATGACATGGGAGTTACTCTCCCATGCCCAAGAAAAAGGAGTCTACTCGTCCATAACAATTACAACAGATATGCTATAGAATTTTCAGTGCTAGACATGGTTTAGAGAAGAAAAGACAAGGAGAACTGAAGATGTAACCACAAGAAGCAAGAAATCCGGCTTTAGGACGAAATTCCCCTCCTTTAGCTGTTCCAAGTCGGGCTAACTCCTCTCTCAAGAAGTTGCTCGGAGTTGGGGACGCTTGGCTGCACCTTGAAGAAGACAATGGAGAAGTGGAGAAGAAGAAGTAGTCTCTTTATGCAAGAAACCACCTTAGATTCCTCCAAAATCATCTTCCTCTGTTCTCCTCTGGCTCTGAGACAAGAGAAACTCTCCAAATGACCCAACGTAACTGTCCCTTGGCTTCCCTCTTTGTTTTAAAATCATAATCTGAATTTTCGAAATTCTGAAACTACCAGGTGCACGCCATGCACCTGCAGTGCAGTTGACATCGGGCTGATCTGTGCACGGCGTGCACTATGGAATTGCACGCCGTGTGACTTTCCAGAACTTTCTTCAGCAGTTTGCGTTCCAGGTGTACGCCGTGCATGTTGAAAATGCATGCCGTGCATTCTTCTTTTGTACATTTCTGGAATCTCGCACGCCGTGCATTCTTCTTCTGTATATTTCTGGAATCTCGCACGCCGTGCATTTTCTACGTGCACGCCATGCATTCTCTTGGATGAATAGACTGAATTTTCTCTGGAAAGTTGCACGCCGTGCATTCTGATTTGCACGCCGTGCACTTTACTGCTTCAGTGAACCAGTCTTTTTTTGGAATGGTGCACGCCGTGCGTCTGAGTTGCATGCCGTGCGTCTGAGTTTCACGCTGTGCATTCTTCTATTTCTGTAGAAATAACATCTAAATTTAGTTCTTTTTGTGGCAAATTTGCAGTACAAGTTATGGGGAGAGTAGAACAACGAAAAGATGGAAAAACCAACATGAAAGAGACTGAATTAAATCAGAAAGAACCAAAAATGTGTGTGATAACATGTGAAAAGATGATATATAAATCACACAACAAATCCCCCTAAGCTTAAACCATTGCGTGTCCTCAAGCAAAAAGAGCATAGAAATATAAATGAAGATATGTGAAGAACATGAATAGATCAAATGAAATGAAACATGTGTATAAAACCAAACCAACCATGATCAACATGTTTATGCTCATAGCCATCAATTCAACTCAAACACCCAAGAAAGAGAATTTTAGTTCAGCAGGGGTGGTTTCAATTTAATAAATCAATCAATTAAAAAACACTAGGTAGAATTTGGATGACCAAGCCAAACAATTAGTGGATGTGCAACTCAAACTCTCAACTATTAAGGATATAAAAGATGAAATCTTAGTTAAAAATTGATAATTTTTGCTGTACTATCCTTCTTTTCCCAAAAAAAGACATGACAATGTAGGCTTATGCACACGTGGAATGTCGGTTGGGGTATTTTACCCTCTTTTAAGACATGCCACCTAACCATCGTGGCCAGATCGGACTTACACTAGGCTAGCATGATATGTGGGTAGATTAGCCATCTTTAAAGGGGTATAAGAGTTATTTAATTTTTTTCCAAAACATGGGAGAGTCAACTAAATTGCAACATTAGCTAGATTTCATTCATTTAAATTTTTTCATTGAACGAGTGTTTGCAAAAGCACTAAGAGCTTGGCAAGGTCATCCCGTATTCTAAATGATGTTGTAAAGTTGATTTACTCACAAAAATTAAAACCATTACATGTTTTAAGCAATCAAGGATGTGAAAGATGAATGTTCAGGCTAGAAGCATAAACCAGAGTTAAGCACATGTTGATGATCAAAAGGTTTCATTTGATTAATGCATGCCTTTTACAACTTCTTCAAATGATATTTCTCATCAGAAGAGGACAAATAGTTAAGCATAGGAGTTCTATCCACATATAAAAGATAAATCTCATATCATACTAGACTTGCCATCTGAAAAGAAGAACTGAAAACAACAACTGAAAAGTGAAAACAAAACAAAAGCAAATGACAAGAAGCAATAACATGAAAAGCAAAAACTAAAAGAACTAGGATACCAATACCATCCGGTTGCTCCCCCCTAAGCTTGAAATCAGCAATGTCCTCACTACTTTAATTGAACTTTAGGAGTTCACAACCGGATACCTATCATGAATAGATCAGAAAAATGATCTGCCGCCTCCCTGCTCAGGGAAGAATTGACTAATGATGTCAGGGATATCCATCAGCATTGCGGAGGATTCTGGCTGCTGATGCTGGTGGTCTTGGGGCTGTTGGTCCTGGGGGAACTCGTGTCGTGGAGCGTCTGGAGCTGTGCTCTCCTGGCAGGAGGGGGACTAGAAGGACTGCGGTGTTGGGTAGTGGCCTTGCGAGATGTGCCACACATCCATCCGGTTGACCATGTCGTACATAGTTGAGTACTGTGCACTCAAATGGTCAAACCTGGTGTCATACTGCGCGCCCATCTGGTCTAGGCGGGTGTCCAAATGATCAAATCGCCGCTGCACGTAGCCGTAAATGTGTTAAACATCTGACATTGTCCAGCTGTACTCAGTCTGAGTACCAGTGGATGGTGGCAGAGGGGTAGGGGCTCCTGGTGTAGGGCCTGGAGTAGAGCTGCTGGCACCCTTGGTGGGTGTCTCCTCATCAGTCTTTGGCTGTAGCTCTACTTTCCAAGTTGCCTTGTTCTTGATGTCATTCCGACTTGCATCGGGGATTGTGATGAACTGTTTCTTTGTGATAAAAACCTTGAACCTTGATGTGCTGCTACCATGTCTGGAGATCAGACCGCAAGAGATGAGGTAGTTTGTATCAACAAGGTTCTTCCTCGGTGCAGGTTCTAGGGAACCTACGTCCAAACCCAGCTGCATAGCAAGGATGCTAATTAACGCGCCACACATGATGTCACCCGCCTCCCTTTTCTTTTGCTTTTTAGTATCAAGCAACGTGTTTACAATGTAATATCCAGAACTTAATTTCTCATTTTGCACCAAACACCATACGAAGAAAAGATCAGTTTTTTCCACAACACCTTGAGTTTCATTCTTTGCAAACGGTCCTGTGCTAAGAAGACGATGAATAACTTGGAAAACAGGATTGTAGATGCTAGAAGCCCAAGCATTCCTTGCTCTATGCACTGTATCAGAAGTAATCTCAGACCAGAATAGATCGCTATTGAAGGCCGGAGGATAATCAGTGTAACCACCAAAGTTGCATTTAAGCAAAGTGCAAAACCGCTCAAGATTCATAGAAAATGGTTTGTCCAACAGGCGGAAACTGATATTCTGATAAGGGATGTTGCGGCATTGTGGGTCACTCTCAGCCTTAAAAGTAGTGAGAAACTCGTACACAAGGTGAGGGTAGGTCTTAGCAACCCGGGTGCAGAGATAGTGTAAACCCAAAAAAGTTAAGTGATTAACTACCTCGTCTTTGAAACCCAGCTTGGTAACGGCTTCTTCACACATGTACCGTGAAGGCAAAACATGCATTGTAATGAGAAATTGGTAGTCGACGTCTTCTTCAAGCTTGACCCTGAATTGTGGGGATAGTACAAAAGATTGCGGTGTTGGTGCAGAAGATCCTGCTTTAGCTGTAACGTGATATCCTGGGCAGCGACTGGACTTCTGCTTGATTGGTGCCATCAGTCTGTAAAGATGCACGGTGTGTCTTTAGGATGCACGGCGTGCAGATGGACTGTTCGTCAGCTTCAAATAGGTAGACGCATGGCGTGAACCTACAGATTTGGGGCAAAAATCGAAAATCTGCATAGACGGCTGCTAGGGTCAGGATCTTGGTGTTGTGGTTGCTGCTTTGGCTGTTGCGAGCTGCTAGCTGCTCGTTTTGTTGTTGTTGTTGCTGAGAAGAGAAGAAAAGGGCGACAGTATGTAGCTGCTACTACTGTGATGGCAATATGTCGGCGGCTGGATGGTGCGGAGCTGCTGTTAGCTGAGGCGGAGATGGCAGGAACTCGGCGGAGATGGTAGTGAGCTGCTGGTTGCTTCCGAGAAGAAGGGTGGCGCGGCTGGATGTAGGAGTTGTTGTTGGTGTGGCCGGGCTAGCAGAAGATGGCGGCAGCTCGAACGGAGAAAGGAGACGAGTTGCGCATGGCCGGCAACGGCGCCAACTGCTAGCTGGAAACGGAGACGGTGCAGGTCGGAGGGCGGCGCGGCTGCTAGCCGTGGAACGGCTGTGAGGGCGGAATGGCTGGAGGTGGTGGCTTGCACGGCTGGAGGAAGAAGAGGAGATGTGCACGGCTGCTGTAGCTGGTGCACGACTGGCGAATGACGTGCGCTTCTCTTGCTTCAGTTGGCAGTGGCTGCACGGCTGCAAGGGTCGGGGTGCACGGCTCTAGGGTTGGAGTGATTAGGTCGTGCACTCCGACCCTTTTTGTCTAGACTTTACTAAAAAGTGCACGACATGCGTTTCGAGTGCACGACGTGCGACTTTGTAAAGTTCAGTTTTAAACTTCTCCCTTGCGTCCAGGTGCACGGCGTGCGTTTGGACAATGCACACCATGCGAGTTTCCAGAAAATTTTCAGATTTCCATCGCCCAGGTGCACGTCGTGCCTTTCTGCGGTGCACGTCGTGCATGTTTCCAGAAAGTTGCCGAACTATTTATTTCCCAGGTGCACGCCGTGCATGTTGAAAATGCACGGTGTGCTAGTTTCTAGAAATTTTCCAAACCTTCACATCTCCAGGTGCACGACGTGCATTTTGATGACGCACGCCGTGTAAGTTTCCAGAAACTTTTCTGTAGATCCCACATACCAGGTGCACGGCATGCATAATGAAAACGCACGCCGTGTCAGCTTCCAGAACAATTTCTGCTGTATTTTGTATTGAAGTGCACGCCGTGTCTTCAAAAGACCCGCCGTGCACTTTGCGATTTCTGCAGAAAATTGCAGTCAGTCAGCAGTAAACTATGACAGATTGAGTAGAAATCAAGTCTAAATTATTACATTCATCCATGACAGGCTTATTAACGAAATTAAAGAGTGTTTTTGATTTGAAAAACTTAAAAGAAATCTATCCTAATGTGGGGTCAACTCCCACGAGGTCCTCCATTTAGAGTCCGGAGTAAGACTTCTTATAAAACTTCAGGCATCTTGGAGGGAGCAAGAAGCTCCTTTTTCTACTTCTTATCCACTTGAATATCGTTTGTAACATTTTCCATTGACTTTGAAAGTTCCATATTTGCCTTGGAGTTCTACAACTCCATATGGAAAAATCTTGAGTACTAGAAACGGGCCGGACCACTTGGATTTCAATTTTCCTAGAAAAAGCTTCAATCTGGAGTTGAATAACAATACATTATCTCCTTCTTAGAAGTCCTTCCTATGAATTCTTTTATCATGCCAAGCTTTTGTTCTTTCTTTATACAACTTTGCATTCTCATATGCATCAAGACGAAGTTCTTCAAGCTCCTGCAGCTACAACAGACGCTTTTCTCCTGCTCTCTTCATGTCGAAGTTCAAGAACTTTATTTCCCATAAAGCGCGGTGCTCCAATTCGAGCGGAAGGTGACATGATTTGCCATCGATCAGCTTGAATGGAGTAGTCCCAATGATGGTTTTGTAGGCTGTGCGATATGCCCATAATGCATCATCTATCTTTAGTGCCCAATCTTTCCTTGAACTAGAGACAGTCTTTTCAAGAATAGTCTTCAGTTGCCTATTTGAAATCTCTACTTACCCGGATGTTTGGGGATGATAGGGCATAGAGATTTTATGAGTTACACCATACTTGGAGAGAAGATTGTTGAATTGTTTTTCAGCAAAGTGTGTGCCTCCATCAGAAATAACGGCACGTGGAACTCCAAATCGAGGGAATATAATCTTTTGAAAAAGCTTAATTACAGATTTGGCGTCCGGTGCTTGGGTTGGAATGGCTTCAACCCATTTTGAAACATATTCACAAGCAACAAGAATATATTGATATCCACAGGAAGATGGGAATGGTCCCATGTAGTCCACTCCCCATACATCGAACACCTCAACTTCTAGAATAGAGTTGAGTGGCATGTCATGTTGGAGGGATATCCCTCCTGTTCTTTGGCACCTATCACAAGATTTGATGAATAGATTGACATCTTTAAATAATGTGGGCCAATAGAAACCGGCTTGAAGTATTTTTGCAGTGGTTTTTTCTCCTCCAAAATGACCTCCATAAGGAGAGGCATGGCAATCAACAATGATACTTGAGACTTCCTCTTCAACAACACATCTCCGGATTAGCCCATCACTTCCATGCTTGAATAGCAACGGGTCATCCCAGTAATAGAATTTTACATCATGAAAGAATTTCTTCTTTTGTTGATATGACAAACCCGGAGGTAGCTGTCCAGTAGCAAGAAAATTAGCAATATTTGCAAACCATGGTGCTTGGATGGATGACAATGCGTAGAGTTTTTCAATAGGCAAATGATCTTCAATTGGCAATAGATCTCCAGCTTCCGTGGTCAATCTAGAGAGGTGATCAACAACCCTATTCTCGGTACCCTTTTTGTCTCGGATTTCAAGATCAAATTCTTGCAGGAGAAGTATCCAGCGAATGAGGCATGGTTTGGCATCTTTTTTATTCAGCAAATACTTAATGGCAGCATGATCAGTGTATACAATCACTTTTGATCCTACTAAGTACTGTCGAAACTTGTCAAATGCATATACAATTGCAAGCATTTATTTCTCCGTGGTTGTATAATTGATTTGTGCTTCATCGAGAGTTTTGCTGGCATAATAGATGGCATGAACTTTCTTGTCTCTCCGCTGTCCCAAAACAACTCCTACTGCATAATCACTTGCATCGCACAGGAGTTCAAAGGGAGAATCCCAATCTGGAGGTTGGATAATTGGGGCTGAAATGAGAGCCTCTTTGAGTTTGGAAAAGGCTTCTTGGCAATCGTCATCAAATACAAATTCTGTATCCTTTGCAAGAAGGGAACACAACGGCTTTGCAATTTTAGAAAAGTCTTTAATGAATCTTCTGTAAAAACCTTCATGTCATAAAAAACTGTGAATGTCTTTTACTGAAGATGGAGTAGACATCTTCTCAATTTCTTCGACCTTTGCCCTATCCACTTCAATACCCTTGTTAGATACAACATGTCCTAGCACTACACCAGATTGTACCATGAAATGGCACTTCTCCCAGTTTAGCACTAGGTTAACCTTTTTACAGCGGGCTAAGACAAGAGACAGATTTAATAAGCATTGATCAAAAGAATCGCCGTACACGCTGAAATCGTCCATAAAAATCTCCATTATATTTTCAATAAAATCGGAGAATATGGCCATCATGCACCGCTGAAAAGTAGCGGGAGCATTACAAAGACCAAACGGCATACGACGATAAGCATATGTTCCATAAGTACATGTGAAAGTGGTCTTCTCTTGGTTGGGGGGATAGATGGGAATCTGAAAAAACCCGGAATACCCGTCCAAGTAACAAAAATATGAATGTTTGGCAAGACATTCAAGCATCAAATCAATAAAAGGCAATGGGAAATGATCTTTGCGGTTTGCTTTATTTAAACGCCTATAGTCAGTACACATACACCAGTCGGTAACCATGCGTGTTTGTATTAACTCATCATTATCTCCTTTAATGACAGGTGCACCTCCCTTCTTAGGTACCACATGAATGGCACTAACCCAAGGGCTGTCACTTATTGGATATATGATTCCAGTGTCAATTAACTTGAAAATTTATTTCTTTACCACCTCAAGAATATTTTGATTTAGACGTCTAGGTGGTTCAACAGTTGGTTTAGCATCATCTTCCATAAATCTATGCATACAAATTGAAGGATGAATGCCTTTTAAATCCTCTATGGAGTAACCAATGACATCTTTGTAGAAACGCAATTCAGCAATCAATTTATTTTCTTGATCATTGGTTAATTCACTATTTATTATGACAGGAGATGTAAAATTTGGGTCAAGAAATGCATACCTTAGCCCAGGTGGAAGGGATTTTAATTCTACCTTTTTGCCTATCGTACTTTCATCAATTTTATCTTCAACAAGTGGAGCATCTTCATCGATAGCTATTGCTTTAGAAATAGAAAGTGCTCCAGAAATTTCAGAACTATTGAATTCAGTTGCATCATCATCATAAAGATTAACTATCAAATCAACATCATTTTCACTATCATTCTCAATAGGATCAACAATATCAAGCAAGCATATTTCTTCAACACGTGCGGGTGCTTTCATAGCTTCATAAATAGAAAATTCCATAGCCTCTTCCCCAACACTTAAAGTGAGCTTCCCTTCCCGAACATCAACAAGACATCCGGTAGTTCTCAAGAATGGCCTCCCAAAAAGAATAGGGTTGGAAGGAACTTCCACCATGTCAAGAACAATAAAATCACAAGGTATATAGAATTTCCCGATTTGTACAAGTACATATTCCACCATACCTTTTGGATATTTAATAGAGTGGTCAGCTAATTCAATAGCCATCCTTGTGGGCTTCAAATCCCCAAGATCTAATTCTTGCCATAAGGTAAATGGAATGAGGCTGATACTCGCACCGAGATCTACTAAACCTTTGTCAAAAGTGGTGTCATTAATCTTGTAAGGCAGTGTGAATGCTCCCAAATCATCAAGCTTTTGAGGGAGACAATTTTGAATAATAGAACTTACTCATTCAGAAAGCATTACAGTTTCTACTTGATCAACCTTTCTTCTTTTAGTAAGAATGTCTTTTAAGAATTTTGCATAAGAAGGCATTTCAGCAATAACTTCAGCAAAAGGAAGGTTTACATGCAATTTGTTGATTATGTCTACAAATTTCCTGAATTTATGGTCTTCCTTCTTATTGGCTAATCTTTGAGGAAAAGGTGCAGTGGCTTTGAAAGAAGGTGGTATTTCAGCTTTACCTTTCTCCTCACTGCGATTTGGAGTGTTGGACCCTTCTTCAACAGTTTGCTTCATGTTCTTCTCCTCAGTTGGAGAAGGTCTTTCAATCTCAGCTCCGCTTCTTAAGATAATTGCATGGGCTTGCTACCTTGGGTTTACTTCCGGCTGGCTTGGAAGAGAACCAGATTGTGGAGTCCTTTGTTGACTTAAAGCTTGTTGTGCTATTTGGTTTTCCAACATCTTGGTGTGGGTGGAAATTCCATCCACTTTTGTAGAAAGTTGCGCAATAGCATCTTTTAAAATCTTATCATTTCCTTGGAGTTCCTCATTCTGTTGCATCTGTGTTGATATGAATTTCTCCATCATAGCTTCCAAAGAAGAACCTTGGGGTTGTTGTGGCCGTTGAAAACCCCTGTTATTAAAACCCAGCAGATTTCCTTGACGGTTTACATGTTGCTGTTGTTGCTGCCCTTGCTGGAAATTTTGAGTGTTGCTTGCATTTCGGTAAGAGAAATTAGGATGATCTCTCCATCCTAGATTATATTGGCTGGAATAAGGGTTGTATTGTTTGTTTCCTTGCATCCCAACTGCATTAACCTGTTCAAAATTTCCTTCCATAGCATTAGGGGAAAAACAAGAAGAAGAAGTATGTCCTATATTACCACAAGATTCACACGTTGCTTCAACAGATTGAATTGGCAGAGTAGTCATCTTCTCAAATTTCTGTGTGAGCACATCTAGCTTTACAGCGATTAGATCAACGACATCAATAGTATGCTTTCCTCCTTGCTTTCCGGCTGAAGAGCTTGTTGTAGAGGTGGATTTAGCTCCTCTATCTCCTCCCCATTGGCAGTGATTTAGTGATATATCTTCAATGATATCATAGGACACTCTATAAGACCTGGTCATTAGTGCACCGCCAACTGCGGCATCTAGAGTCAATCGAGTAATGTAAAACAGTCCATTGTAGAAAGTTTGCAGCAAGAGCCAGTTTGTCAAACCATGGTGCGGGCAAAGGCATTGAAGATCCTTGAACCGTTCCCATGTATCATATAAGGTTTCTCCTTCACTTTGGGAGAAATTTGTAAGCCGGTTTCTCAAGTGAGCTGTCTTGCTTGGCGGAAAGTACTTTGCTAGGAAAGCATTTAGGAGTTGGTCCCAACTTCTAATAGACTTCTTGGGAAGAGACAAAAGCCACGCCTTGGCCCTATCTCTAAGAGTGAAGGGAAATAGCATAATTCTAATTTCATCAGCGGACACTCCATTAATCTTAAAAGTATTCAGATATTCCAGAAATTCTGCAATATGAAGACTTGGGTCTTCGTTGGCTGTACCCCCAAAATGATTTTGCTGAATCATTTGCATCATAGAAGGGGAAATTGAAAAGTTATTTTCTTCCAGAGTAGGTAGGTCAATGGCTCCACAAATATTTGTGGCAACCGGCATAGAGAAATCTTTTAGAGGGCGATCGTCCTCCATGGCTGAAATGCTTGGTGTAGCTACTGCAAAAGATGAAGAAGACGGTGGTGGTGATGATGGCGGTGGTGACGGTGAAGTACCTCCAAATAGTGGTTGTTCCAATCTTCTTGTTCTCCTCAAACTTGAAAGAGTTCGCTCTATTTCAAGGTCTAGCAAAGCAGATGTTTGGAGACCTCATTGTGAACGACGCATACAACCTAAAAAATAACAAGAGAAATTAAGAACACACTAAGAGGTATGTGGAAATTAGAAAATGATGAATGATGGTCCAGTCTCGAATACTAAATAGTACTTATTACTCCAATTAAATAACCGTAGCTCCCCGGAAACGGCACCAAAAACTTGTTGGTTGTTTATACAAACGAGTTTCAATCCAAATAAAGGATAGTTTACTCAACTTAACAAAACTCCGCAAGTATACAGAGGTAGTATAGTCAAGGTCGAACACAAGGAGCTTAGCTAATTTAATTGAACGCAACAGTACTAAAATTCAACAATCTAGACCGATTTTAAAGAGTAGAGAAGATTTATTATAAAAAGCATAAAAATTAGATTTTAACTACATGAATTTTAGATTCTAAAAAGCAAGAAAGGATCACAAGGAAAGTTCGATTTCAGAAAGTTAAGGAATCTTGGACATTAGGATTTCACTCACATACCATAGCAATCAAGAGAACAAAATAATTTAAACATACATAAGATCATGCTTCAAGGAAAACTTGTGTTATATTTCACCTCCCGGTGTAAATGCAACGATCATAACTCAAAACAACACTCTCGTGCATGAATTTCGTTTATGGTCACAAACAGTTCCTCAACTCATTCCTCTCTACTGTCGTAGAAGAAGAAGAGTTGCCAAAAAGAGCGCCTCCATACATTCCTACTTGTCTTCTCAAACTAAGCAAGAAGGCAGAAAATATGCATATATGGTGGCCAACAATACATGCAAGGAAAAGAGTAAACCGGCACACTCAAGGTAAAGAAACAAGAAACAAATGCATTTAGTACAAAATTACTTGTTCATTACATGCTATGACATGGGAGTTACTCTCCCATGCCTAAGAAAAAGGAGTCTACTCGTCCATAACAATGTACAACAGATTTGCTACAGAATTTTCAGTGCTAAACATGGTTTAGAGAAGAAAAGACAAGGAGAACTGAAGATGTAACCACAAGAAGCAAGAATTCTGACTTTAGGACGACATTCCCCTCCTTTAGCTGTTCCAAGTCGGGCTAACTCCTCTCTCAAGAAGTTGCTCGGAGTTGGGTATGCTTGGCTGCACCTTGAAGAAGACAATGGAGAAGTAGAGAAGAAGAAGTAGTCTCTTTATGCAAGAAACCACCTTAGATTCCTCCAAAATCGTCTTCCTCTGCTCTCCTCTGGCTCTGGGACAAGAGAAACTCTCCAAATGACCCAACGTAACTGTCCCTTGGCTTTCCTCTTTGTTTTAAAATCGTATTCTGAATTTTCGAAATTCTGAAACTGCCAGGTGCACGCCGTGCACCTACAGTGTAGTTGACATCAGGTTGATCCGTGCACGGCGTGAACTGTGGAATTGCATGCCGTTCGACTTTCCAGAACTTTCTTTAGTAGTTTGCGTTTCAGGTGCACACCGTGCATGTTGAAAATGCACGTCGTGCATTCGTGTTCTGTACATTTCTGGAATCTCGCACGTCGTGCATTTTCTGCGTGCACACCATGCATTCTCTTGGCTGAACAGACCGAATTTTCTCTGGAAAGTTGCACGCTGTGCATTCTGATTTGCACGCCGTGCACTTTACTGCTTCAGCGAATCAATCTTTTTTTGGAATGGTGCACACCGTGCGTCTGAGTTGCACGCCGTGCATTCTTCTGCTTGTGTAGAAATAACATCTAAATTTAGTTCTTTTTGTGGCAAATTTGTAGTACAAGTTATGGGGAGAGTAGAACAACGAAAAGTTGGCAAAACCAACATGAAAGAGACTGAATTAAATCAGAAAGAACCAAAAATGTGTGTGATAACATGTGAAAAGATGATATATAAATCACACAACAATACCCATTACTGAGACCTTTCCGGATGAGAAAATCCTTTCCATTCAATCTAAGGACCCTTGGTTTTCACATATCGTGAATTATCTCACATGTAAAGAAATTCCGGATGATTGGACTTATCAAGAGCGAAAGAGGTTTTTCCATTCTTTGAGATATTATTTTTGGGATGACCCTATTTTGTTGAGATAGTGTAGGGATGGAATTTTGCACATGTGTGTACGTGAGAGTGAATATGATAGTGTGCTCAGCCACTATCATACATTGCCCACCGGCGGTCATCATGTGAGTACGAGGACCGTGTGAAGGTATTAGAGAGTGGCCTTTATTGGCCTACACTTTTCCAGGATGCCTATGATTATGTGAGGAGGTGTGATTCATGTCAAAGGGCAGGTAACATCTCAAAATGGCAGGAGATGCCCCTTAATGTATTTTAAGAAGTTGAGGTATTTGATTTGTGTGGCATTGATTTTATGGGACCCTTTGTGTCCTCTAATTCCAATTTGTATATTTTGCTTGTTGTTGATTATGTGTCGAAGTGGGTAGAGGCAATACCCACAAGGACTAATGACGCTGTGGTAGTGTGCAGGTTCATTAAGGAGCATATTTTTTGTAGGTTTGGTGTGCCACAAATGATCATTAGCGATGGAGGCACCCACTTCTCGAACAGGAATTTTGTTACACTATTGAGCAAATATGGGGTCAAGCATACTGTAGGTACCCCATATCACCCACAGATGCAGGGCCAAGTGGAGGTGTCCAATAGGGAGATTAAGAAGATATTGGAGCGCACAGTGGCCACTTCAAGGAAGAATTGGAGTGCATTACTACCGGACGCACTATGGGAATATAGAACCGCATTTAAGACACCTATAGGCACCTCACCTTTTAGGTTGGCTTACGGGCAGGCTTGTCACTTGTCGGTGGAATTAGAGCATAAGGCGCACTGGGCACTAAGGAAGTTGAACTTGAGTATGGATGATGCAGGGAGAAAGCGAATGTTAGAGCTCAATGAGTTGGATGAGCTAAGGATGAATGCATATGAGAACTCAAAGATCTACAAGGAGCGGACAAAGCAAATACACAATCGCCACATTCAATTGCGAGTGTTCAAGAAAGGTGAGAGTGTCCTATTGTTCAATTCGAGGTTGAAGTTGCATCCCAGGAAATTGAAATCCCAATGGAGTGTACCTTTTGTTATAGAGGAGGTGCGACCCCATGGTGCTATCATGGTGAGAGATGGTGAAAGAACATTCTTGGTGAATGGTCAAAGGTTGAAGCACTATTATGGGGAAGACTACACAAGGAAAGTGCATGAGATCAAATTCATGGCACTAAATGAGGAATGAGGAGCATGCATGCATCTAGCCCAAGACGTTAAATGAGGCGCTTGTTGGGAGGCCACCCAACCTTGGTAGTGTACATGTTTGTTTCTTTAAATTTTTCGCATTACTAGGTAGTTATAATTAATTTAGCACTTAGTCTCTAAAAATGATACCCTGATATGTTTGTTAAGTGTGCAGGCTGGGGAACGGTCGATATCATCGACATCTGGGTCAATGGTATCAAATTTGGAACAACAGACAAGTCTACCGAAATTTCATTCTGTCGATACCATCAACGACCTCGTCGATGATATCAAAACTAGAACAGGCAAAAAAGGACCGGGCGTCGATTGTATCGACTCGTCGTCGATGGTAGCGAGTTTTCTAGAGATTTTCAGACGAATGTTCTTAGTGATTTCGATACGATCGACACACTGGTCGATGGTATCGACATGTCTATAGCAACATTGAATTAGTCAGACTTCACGGGGATCGAAGGAACATACAGGTGTCGATACTATCGACACATGGGTTGATAGTATCGATGACACATCTGCGATCCAAGGTCTTCATCGAGTGGTCCACAATGCCTATCCATGGATTGTGTCGATGGTGTCGACACCCTGTCACTACCATCGACACGAGGCCAATGTGGGTCCCCACATCAAGCCGTCAATAGCCGTCGATTACAACGAGGGGCGGATTCTAACATTCATCGATACCATCGACGAGACTGTCAATGGTATCAATGCATCAACAGCAGACCCGGCCGTCCCTTATAAAAATGAGGGCAAATCTTCATTCTAATCACACAATCTCATTGCCTACCCTCCACATTCGAGGCTTAGCATCCCTGAGCACCCAAGGGCAACCAAGATCACCGCTGACGATCATCTCTGAGCATCTTCTTCGGCTTTCCGGATCTCAATCTTCTCTAAGTGCCCCGATCGTCTTCTTCGAGCTCCATTCTCTTTTCTTTTCCTCACTCATTGCCATGAAACCATGGTGAGATTGGGAGCATCATCATCTAGGGCTGCACCACCTGCACTACCCACCCCACAGTAAGGATTAGTCTCTCGTCCGAGGCTAGTCCACCCATCGGCGGAGATAAAGAAGGTTTATGAAGAGTTATGGAAGGGGCCGGTTGAACCAACCCAGTATGGTGACCGCGAGCTTACCAAGGATCTGGGTTTTGAGGACAATCTCACCTATGTTCTTTAGGGACAACAATGAGAGTCCCCCATGCTCTGCCATGACCATGAGGATGGGCATCCATTCTTCAGTGGATGGCCTACCTACAAGGAAATTGTTATTGAGTTCCTGGCATCACTCGATATATGTGTAGTTCCCAATGAACTACTGCCGGAGCAGACAACATGGAAGGAGGGGTGTGTGTCTTTCTGCCTCTACAATAAGGACTACAATCTTACCGTCCATGAGTTCAATAGGATATATGGGTGGTGCCATGGTGATCAGTGTCAGCCACCACAGAATGATGATTATGAAGCGATGTATGCAAAGATGGTCACCATACCTGAGGGGTATTCTATCAGCTGGTACCACACTGTTGTAGCTGATTTTGAGCATGCTTTTGTCTAAATTCTTCACCGAATAATTTCCAATTCATTCTTTGCAAGGTCCAAGTTGTCTCTGAGTAAGTTCCAGGAGACAGATCTCTTCTTCCTCTATTCTCTTCTAGAGAGGACATCGATCAATTTTGGAGCCTTCCTTCTCATGCGCATGATGGCAGTAAAGAAGAATGTTTCTCGCCGGGCTCCAGTCTACTTTGGAGGCCTTATTACTCATCTTACCACACACTTGGGGCTTGATCTTTCTAGGCTCAACAAGATAGAGAGTCAAAACACACTCAAACTCTCTCACTTTGTCAACTCTGGTCTCCTTGAAGTCTGACATGGCATCACCTATGCCACATGTCATGTGTGAGGCGTGTTTCAAAGGGCACAATAGCCCGACCCTGTTTTCAACACCAGACTAGGCCAAAGCTACAGGTGACCGATCATTGATGTTGATGATGCGTAGGAGGAAGAAGCTCAAGAGGTGGAGGCTCCAGAGGGCGACGATGATGAAGAAGGGGAGGAGGAAGCCACTATTCCTCTTTAATGGCGAGTTTCTCTGAGAAAGCATCCACAAAAATATGGAGCATCTTCTTCTTCCCAGCCACATCCACCACAACCCTCACACAATGGATATGACCCCTATTCTATGCAGGGGATGTATACCATGCTCCAGTCAATCCAGGAGTCCCAGCAGATAATGCTGCAGTCACATCAGATAGCTTTTGTAGGGATCCAGGATACGCATAATAGGCTTTATGCAAACCAGCAGGCGATCTTCGAGAACGAGCGTCAACTATTCACCAACCAACAGTAGGTCTACGATAGGTTGGGGAGGATAGAGCAACAACAATAGCCTTTCTACGATCATTACTGGAGCAGAGACTACTTTGGGGGATATCCATAGCCACCGCCCATGCCACCCTATGATCCCAACTTTCAGGGGCAGTATCTAGAGTGGAACCCCCATACCCACCAGTACCCGCCGCACCCACCACCTCAGCAGTAGTAGGGTATCACAGTTCCACCTTCTGAGTTTGTTCTTGACTATGAGGCCATAGTCGATTTCAAGCTTGGGGGGATGGAACAATTTCTATCCTATTTTTATTTTATTTTCTTCTTTTGAGCATTTTTCTTCATTTTTTGCAATTTTTCTTCTAGTTTTGTAATTTATCTTATTTATGACTATGACCCACTTTCTATCTAGTGTAACCCATGGGTGTCTAATGTAAGTGTGTCATCTCAATGTTTTTCATATGGGGCTGATGTGTGAATTGTTTGAAATTGAGCACATAACTTATGAAAATAATTGGGTAGGTCAATTTTAAAACATATGATCATAATTGTATATCCTTATTATTCAAGAAATGAAGACGGATATGGATGTTGAGCTTTAACTGAGCAAACGGTAATGAGACTTTAATTTGAAGTGAGAAAGAGAAACATCTTAGTTACCCTGTACACATCTCAGTAAGGAGAGACATAATCTTTTCCAATGGTTTTGTCATTTAGTCTTGTGATCTATCCACCTCACTTCATTCGTGCTCCACCAAAAAGAACTGGGAGCCCATTACAGTTTTTCATCTCTTGATTGCATGTCATTTAGATATGATTGCATTATAGCTAGATTTTTCATTAAAAAATGAAAAATAAATTTTTTTTTGTAGATTAGTTATGCATGCACACATTCTAGAGTGCATGCCATTGTAGTGCATAATTACTTTCATGTAGTTGCACTTTGCATATTTTTGAGCATATAGGACATTATGTGCCTTATTTCTTCTGAAAAATAAGAAAAGCAGGTAACTTGTTCTATACTCTCTGAAAAGTTGATTGTAATGCATTAATTGTAGTAGTTATGTGAAAATAAGTCCGAGAAAAAATTTTATGTTTTGTAAATATTTCTGTAGTCAATTGAGAAAATTGGGGCTGAAAAAAAATAGAAATCAGAGGGAGAAAGGAACTTGTTTCACCTTCATAATAAGAAGAATAAGCACATGATGTAGTTTTGTAGACATTCTATCTCACATTGAGACGGAATAGTAGAGCATGCATCATTCCACCTAAAATGTAGGCATTTGGTCATTTTCATATGCATATGCATCATTTAGGTCATTTTTGTTGTTTCTTCATGTTAAATTGTATTGTGCGTTTTGTTCTTTCACAGCCACCCATTCCATCCACCCGATGCTCAAAATGGTAGGCCACCCATGATTATCTCCTCATTCTTGTATATCAGGAGATCTACTTCCATTGTAGATAGGAGTTAGGATTTGAGCAACGTAGATAGGAGATCACAAGATGCACCACACATGAACCAGAGGAATTTATTATATTATCTGCCTTATTTTATTGTGTTCATTGATTACAGGGTGGACATCTCTCATGGATGATCATTTTCACCTTTAGGTTAGTTATCGTTATGTGGTTAGTGAGAGTCAGATTATGCCTTGCAGGTGGGAATCATACTGTGATGTCTTTTATGTGATTATGTTCTTTAGTTGATCCTCACAATTTTATTCTATAGTTTTATTGCTCGAGGAGTAGCAAAGTTCAAGCTTGGGGGAGTTTGATGCAGGGGTTTTTAGTCGCTTTTATAGGCTGGTTTTACCCTTGTTTTATGCGCTTATTGGTCATATTTGTGGTTAATATCGCATGATTCAATTCATTTAGCCTATTATCCTTGCCTGCATCATATTCATATTGTTTTATATTATTTTGCAAAAATTATCATATTTCTCAGATTTGATTTGTGTTCCTCTCTTTATTTCAGGCAATTTGTATTCTTGGACCCGTCAATACCATCGAAGGTCCGTCGATAGCATCGACAGAGCAATAGTAGCAAATTTGGAGAGGAAGCAGATAGTTTGATACCATCGACTCAATGTCGATGGTCTCGAAAGTTCAACAGCATGCCAAAAGTCACCCCGTCGATACCATCGACGGGAACAGTCGATGGTATCGAGATGCCATCAGGCGGCTTCCAGAAATTGAAGAAAACATTGGTATCCTAAGGTGTCAATACCATCGACACCCCGTCGATGGTATCGACGCCGTCGGATTAGAGTTTTGTCCAGCACGACTTCAATCGGATGACAGAGTTCTTTTGGCAGCCGTAAGTGGTACCTATACCTAGGAAAAGATGGCCTAATGATGTCATTCACGTTGGATTGCATTGCACAAGTCCCAAAGGAGGAGAGAGCAAAGAATGGAGCCGAGAGCTATGCCCTAGGAGATTCTAGAGACGCAGATAGAGTTTTTCACTGCCAGAAGGCTGTAGAATGCTCATCCCACACCGAGGATCACCCGATTCTTCTCCGTTCAGGGGTTACACCATCTCCATACAAGTTTCTCCATGTTTTCTCATTCCTTCATGGTGTTTTGCATTGAGATGAACATGTGGGGTTAATCCCCTTTGTCTCTAGGACCGGGAGTAGCCCGGGCAATCGTTCTATGACTCTTTTTACATAGTTTATCATAATTTGTCCCTCAAATCCACGGTATGATATCATTTTCTCCATTTCTATCATTGTGCTTGATCACCATAATGGTAATATAATACACTTAATTACTTTTGACGAAGAATTAATGGTTGAATAGAGGCGGTAATCACATTAACTAATAAATCCTTTGGAAAAGGCGATGTACAGTTAATGGTGGGAACCAAGAGACATGTTCTTCATGCACCTAGTCTAGGGCATAGGTTACTACTGGCGTGGAACCGACCTAGATTAAGGTAGTGAATTGTATCATGGAAGCGAGCAATTATGGCTACAAGCCACTATTCAGAAAGAGAGATGAGTTGTGATAATTGTGAAGGAATTAGTACAATGAGAACCCACGATGAAACCGTAATCCTAGAGATTTCTTTTGAATTGATTAAACCAACCATTTAATCGATTGCTTTGTTTTCTTTTGTTTTTATTTTTCTTTTTCAAAAACAACTTCCAAACTTTTATAATCAGTTTAGTTGATCACGAGTAGTTAGTAGTAGTCTACCGATAATTACGTTTCCCTGTGTTTGACTCAGGCCTCACAAGGCCTATATTACATTGACGTGTACACTTGCATTATACACACGGTAAAGTCATGTCAGTTTGCTATTTCTTGTCTTCCACCTTCTTGCTATGTTAGTAGATGGACTAGTGGCTGACCTTTCTAAGGTTGAAGATGACAAGTTTACACACATTCATGCACCATGTTGAGGGTAGGTCGTCACGACTTGTAGTGCAACAAACTGACACACCATGTGGTAGTTCGTCATGACTTGAAGATGCTTAGGTTGACATGTGTTGAGGAGGTTAGCCCATCATGGCTTAGTGGTTGCTAAACTGATATGGTTGATAGATCTTGATGGAGCTAGCCCGTTATGACCTAGAAGTGCCTAGCCTTTATGCTTTGCTAAACTAATATGCTTGTAGGGAGTTAGCCTATCATGACCATAGGGGTATCTTGTATGTGCTGGTTTGCTTTGAGGGCTAAACTGTGACACCCTGGTTGAAGTAGAGGCTGACACACTTTTGTGTAAGGTTGCTCGATACACCTTGAACCGTGATGCCTTGCTGAACCCTAACCCTAAAAGCCCATCATACCTATGGTTGCCCAACATGCTTTGAGTTGCTTGTCACACCTTTAGATGATGTTGGCCATCACACCTTTAGGTGGTGTTGGCCGTCACACTCTCAAGAAGTGCTAAACTGATACACCAAGATGGTCTAAACTGATACACTATATGATAGTCTCAACCGCTACCTTGTGATGGTGGTTAGGTTACATCAAGTTGATGACAGGGTTACATGATATGATGTGATATCCTATAGGGTGGTTATGTGAATACTAAAGGAATGATGTTTTATATAACCTTTATCTCATGACATACTCCATAGTGATGAAGGAAGTGATGATTTGGGGTTGGTTGTGGATCCAACCTTGTAAACCCTGATTGATTAAAGAGAACGCTAACCCTAATGATGTACTATGAATGGCATGAATCTTATAAGATGGCAGTGATGATGAAGTATTATCCTTCTTGTTACATGTCTCTAACCATGCTGGTAATGCCAATTGATAAGCATAGACAGATATGATCTATGGTACATATGATATGTTTGAATGGGCCTTGTGAGGCATATGTGATGTTGGTATTATTGAAAGAGGAGGTAAATGAGTCTTAAAACCTAATGATGGCTTATTGCCTTATATGATATGATAATGATGTCCTCAGTAATGAGATGAGGGGTTGATACCCCAAAGTATGTAGTCTTTGTGATGAGAATCATGGTGAATGACAAGCATCAAGTTATGAGATCACACCTTATATGTTCCAATATGTTTTGGTGATGTGTTATGCCCTTATTTTTGTAGAACTTATTTAAAGTTTATACGTTATAACTTGATTGATGCTAAAAGATACTTAAACGACCTAACTAATTAAGTGGAACCTAATCATGTAGCTTGCTCTATGCCATAAATCCATTCAGTGTCACTACTTGCTGAATGGTAAATTGAGTTTAACTCAGAGCACATATTTTTGAATATGTGGGGGTGAGGGCTAATATCCCCTTACGTCCAAGAATATGTGACACATGATTGACTATAGGCCATACCCTGGAAAGAGTGTGGCTTTGGACTGTATCTCATTGATATGTGACATAGGATTAGCTGCGGACCATACCTCAAAGAGTGCGGCTATGGGCCATAGCTTAGTTTCAATAGCGTCAAAACCTATAACAAGACAGGCTAGGTTTGCACAGTTAGACTATCTGTCACTGGAAGCAGTCTGACTGATGAGTTCACTACATGATTCACTCATGTACTGACCATGAGGTGGTGAGGTCATGGATTCCATCTCTTCCACTAGACCTGGTATGGCACCGATTTTGACTTAGCAGTGGTTAGTTGGATTTGGGTGGTATGACTCAAATCCTTAGGGCATAATAAGATATGTACTCAACTGTGTAGCATACTTGAATAGAATCAAATACAGAAACATTGGTTGAGGACTTGCTTGCTCTTGTAAAATAGTGTTGGTAGAAAATATACATGTTCTTCATATCACTTTTACAATGTTAAGATGTTTCATAATTCAATAGTAATTTCTCATCATGTTAATAATGATATCCTGCTTATCATGGTCATAATTTTACTATTTTCTTTGATTAACTCATCTGTGATAATAATAGAGTTGGTGGAGAGTTATATCTCACACTGAGATTTGGAATCTCACCCTGGGGGTTTCCTACATCCTTTTTAGGTGGACGTGCACGAGGAGGTAGAGATCGTGCATCAGAGGTTGAGGAGCAGCAGCAGAGGTAGTAGCCGACAAGGTTGCGAGTGTTGTTGGATATCTTTTATTGTTAGAGTCCTAGAGTCATCCCTATACACTCAGGTTTTTGGGGATGTTTTGTGGATGTTTTGTGAACATGCTTTCAATACCTGGTTGGCTTGTGTGCCCTTTTTTAATACAGTTGTAATGGATATATGTATATATGTTCTGGAACAAGTTTCCTTATAACATGTTGGTGACACACATCGTAAGTGCTTTGAGGCATGAAAGGAATCATATGTAAAGGTTTTTGTTGTTTGGTTGTTTTATGAAAATGGTTTTAATTTTCAATATTTTCCAGTAATCTATTTGTTTAATCTTTCTTCCGTGGTTTTGTTTTGAGTAATCTCGCTTTTGTGGCGCGAGGCGTAACCATAAGGTTGGTATCAGAGCTTTAGGTTTGCTGAGTCTATAGGGACCTAGGACTAGGGTTTGTGTCTATTCTTGTGTCCTCCAGTCTATCTTATAGTGACTTCTTCTTATGAAAAAGAAGAAGAGAAAGCTTAAGGATTTCTGGAGAACACGAAGAACATGCTGCCGAGAGCAGTGTTGCTACACTAAGTGGTGGTGCAAAGAATCAAGAATGAGAAGATCTGGTGCCTAAAGTCCCCAAGTTTGACCCAGACATGATTGAAAATCATGATTTTAAATATCTTTTTGGACAGTTTATGGCTACTATGACTCATATGGAAGATAGGATGCATGCACCTCAGCCTAGGGCACCGGTTCCCCATGATGAATCTTTGGGTACTGGTAAGACTTTTGAGTAACTTTGTCATGTTTGGGTGGTGGAGTATGTTGGGACGGTTGATCCAACGGATGCAGATATGTGGCTTATCGAGCTTGAGAAAGCCTTTAAGATCCTTACTATCCCTAAAAATGGATAAGGTGAAGCAAGCGGTGTACCTTCCGAAGGGGAGTGTTGGCCACTAGTGGGCCATAGAGGAGGAGGAGAGGCCATGTGTTGTGAACGGTTGGGAGGAGTTCTGACATGAGTTTGTTAGTCGGTACTTTCCTCAAACGTATCTTGATGAGAAGAACAACCAGTTTGAGAGGATTCGATAGGGATCCATGACGATCAATGAGTATGAAGCAAGGTTTATGGAGTTATTGAGGTTCTTTTCTCACATGGATGCTATGAAGGATGAGCAGATTTGTCATTTTGAGATTGGGTTGAATGATGAGTTATCTACCCTAGCAGCTGCTTTGGAGAATTGAGAAAGGTTTATCGTGTTTGTGGAGTCTATTCAGATGATAGAGTGATATGTGAAAGAGAAATGGGAGATGAGTGCCAGGAAGAAGTCTACATAGTCCCAGGGGTATTTTTCAAGAGGCTTTAAGAATTCGAGGTTTTCTACATTGCCAACATTGCAGAAGTTCAGTGCTCTGACTCAGTGGTCGCCAAGTAAGGAAAGAGGCCATAGTTTTCTACCTACAGGATCCATCTAGACCCAGTTTGAGATGCTGCATCAATATCGGTAATAGGGCCATCTAGACCCAGTTTGAGATGTGAGCTTGCCATAAGTGTGGGCAAGTAGGACATCTAAGGTGAGATTGTCTAGTGAGAGATGATGAACTGACCCAACAACTGAGGTAGATCCAGCAGGGCTCATAGAGGTAGCATAATAGCAGTGCAGGAGGATGAGGATGTAGCCAAATGTTGCAAGGCAGATTGTCTACTCAGGGAAGCAGAGGACGAGGTTGAAAATAGGTAATGGCTAAATTCTACGCTACGAGTGAGTCAGAGGTGGTGGTTGTTACAACCCCAAATTTTGGGTTCCTTTGGTGAGAAATGTAATTTCTCGTATTAAAGATATTTGGACAAATAATGATATAATTTGTTGTGGATAATTGGATTTCATTTAAAATAGCCTTGTTGTTTGATTTGTGGGCTTTATTGGCTATTGGGCCCAATAACAAGGAAATTCAATTAATTAATGAATAATTGAGTTGTTGAGAAAAGAGAGATGAGGTAGAAACCTCTAGAAGGCAAAGGAATGTAATCCAATAATGAATTTCGTGCCTCTTAGGTTCCTTGGGTTACAAGGAGTCCAAAGTTGCAAAGAAAATCAATAAGAAAAGAAAAGATTAATAAAGTATTTCTTTATTAAGAAAGAAATTGAAAATAATGATAAAATGTGGAAAATAAGTGAAAAGAGGTATATTTGAGTTATCCTTTATGGAATTTCATATCGCAAGGTTTTCTAATGTTAAAAGGAATACCAATGAGGAAAATAAAAGAGAAATAAAGAGAAATCCTCAAAAAGGGGTATTTTAATAAGATAATGGGAAATAATGAACAATAATGCATTTAGATGCATCTAGAAGGATAGTGAGTATCCAATAAAAAGGATTTCGAAATCTTTGAGATTCTTGGGATCCAAGGAGTCCCAATAAAGAGGAAGAAAGAGAAAATACCTATAAAAGAAAATTCGAGGATAATGGGATGCATTATTAATGTATTATGCGGTATTGCTAAAAAGGGAGTAATTTCTATTAAAAGAAATGGAAATTCGTGCCTATGGATTAAAAAGAAAGGATAAAAATATTAGGTGAGAGGAATTTCGAATTCCTATCTATCCAAGAAATAAGAATAGCAAATAGGTTATGAGGAGAGAGAAGGAATACTTCTCCTTGAAGGAATATGATTCCTATTTAGAAAGGGACACTTTGACTCGTGTTAAGCCAACCTATGGCTTCGTTGACCCTCCCCTATATAAGGGGTAAGATCTGGGATCGAGTCTAGGGGGAGTCCATGCAACTATATATCTCTTCTTCACCTCACTGAAACCCTAACCTTAAGGGTATAGTTTTAACCCTACAGCCATGAGGGCCATGGTGTCATCCTAATGAAGTCATGAAGCACCTTTGACGGCCTGTGGACGATCGGTCAACGTTTCATTGCTCCTGTATCTGTGCAAGACCACCAGAGGGATGCAGCGAGGATGCATCTTGCAGGCCCAAGCGCTGCATCCCCGACCATCTGGGACTCCAGCCGCAGCATGGGCGGGTGCGAAAGAGATCGTCGGAGGCGAGGGGGTCCTCTGTGATGGCCGACGAGGGCAGGAAGAAGGAAGACGAGCCACACCTTTGGCCGCCAGGGCGTCTGCGGCTGGAAGACGCGAGGAAGATGATGCATGGTCAATTGGACAGAACTTCCCTGCGCGGGCTGAAGACCTGTCTCACTTATCAAGGGCAAATCAGTCAATCAACTACGTTTTCAAAACAACGCGCTTTGCATGGGAAACGGGCGACGTGGCGGCTTCTGGATTGGTTGAAGTATGGTTTTATTGCAAAATTTATAACTAATTATTCGTAGCTTGGATTAGCACACATAAAATATCAAAGTTGCTCAGAAAAATGAGAGGAATCCATTAAAAATATAATTGAAGCCTGATTCATTTTGAAATTCGAAAAGTAATAGAAGATATCAACTTAAATGTATTAATGTTTAAAGAACCCTATTTTGAGATTAATAATATATTTATAAGGGTTTATTGGATGATTAAAGTTGATACTAGCCTGTTAATGATAAAAAGGAACATTAGGAAACAAAAAGGATGAACTTTGCATATAATTAGTTAATTTAGAGTTTATGTGCATAAATGGGCTTTAACGGGCCTTGAAACCCTAATGTTGGCAAATTCGACTCTTAATGGCTTTACTTATTCGATTTCATGTACCAAACTGAGTTTTCATGGTTATAAGCTATTTCGAGTGTTAAAGTTCCTAGTTTGTGGATAAATACCCTAAATGTAGTAATTAGGGTTTTCTTATGAATAAAAGGTGGAATTAATGGCAAATCGAGTTCATATGTGAATTGGACCATAATGAACTATGAATTGATGATAAATGCGTATAATGATCTTGTCATGGATTAAAGGGATAAAAATAATAGCTTTAATGTAAAAGAGGCTTAATGAACTTATTTAATGGTTAATTATGCCTTAAATCTGAAACCGAGGATTAGATGTTGAGATCATTAGGGTTTGTGATCAATTGTGTTAAATTAGGGTTTAAAATAGTAAATAATGAAGGGAAACCCTAATTGCAATAGAAACCCTAAAAGTGAATTAGAAACCCTAGGAAGCGAGCTAGGTTTAATGGATCTTGATGACATGAATAATAAAAAGGGAATTACGTGATTATTTCAGGATCTTGTTGAAAATGCTTGCTTGCTTGGATTCTTATTTGCATGGATATTTCTGTTCAAATCGTCAGATCAGGTATGTGGTTAATTATGAATAACCACCTTAGTTTCTCGAGGATTTTCCGAATGGTTAATCGCATTGAATGCAAATTATCAGTTTGGATGTTCATACTTGCAAATCATAAAGTCACTATGATTATCACATTAATAATGGAAGTATGTATTCTCGCACCTACATGCCACCCTGATGGATGATGCCAAAGGTCAGGCCCAGATGGGTAGACCAATGGACACCTTGAGTGGTGACCCCAGGCACCAAGCTCAGGAATGAGAAGGTGGCCTATGATATTGCATGACTAGTGGGCACCATGGGTGGTGACCCCCAGGCACCAAGCTCGGGATTGAGAAGGTGGCCTTAAGTCATTGGCAAAGGAAACCCTAAGGTGGGTATGCCAAGGTTAGGGCAAAAGCGATGGAGAATGTCATACTGAAAAGTGTAGATTGGCTTGTTAATTAACTTGATTGTGATAACTAGATTGTTATCCATATGTGCAAACTTTTGGTTGTCCCCACATACCAATATATTTCGATATACTGACTGACGTTTTGTTTGTCGGCATTTTAGGTACAACCCTGAAATGAACAAACAGTAAAGTGACACATTGTGAAAATAAAACATAAAGTGCCAGGAGGATAGGATAGAGTAGATTCAAGTTTGGATAGATAGATTCCCAAAGTTTTAAAAGGTATGCAAAATTTTAATTTTATACTAGTTTTCAGTTTAGTAGTAGAATTTCATAACTATTATTGATTATTTGTCGAACCTTTGATCCTGTTAATTGAATACACATTTATCTTTAATTGAAAGCTCTGATACCAAATGTTACAACCCCACCTCCCGATAACCCCCAATTAAGGGAGACCGAGAGGTCGAAGCTGCACCCATAACTTCCAGATCAAAGGTTCGGAAATTTACCAAGAATAATTATCAAATTTTAACAGACTAAATGGGAAAACTGTAAGAAAATAAACTTTTGCATACCTTTTTGAAAACTTGGATCTCTAAACTTCTATCCACTTATGGATTCTATTCTAACTAATCCTCCTTGTATTTTACTTCATGTATTTTGCAATATGACGATTTACTGTTTGTCCTTTTGGCTTGTACCAAAAACGCTGACAAACAAAACGTCGGTCAGCCGAAGCTGGTATGTGGGGGAAACAATAAATGTGAAACTATGATAACAACATAATCCTTCAATTAATCATTTAACAACTAAGATTACGTTTTAAATATGACTCCGTGATCCATGAGTACCCTATCCTCTGTGCTATCCCTGCAGTGGACCTGGATACTACATTTCTTATGGTAGATCCCCATTAAACCCCTCATGGTCCCGCCTATAGGTGAACCAATTTCTAGGGTTGAGTCACATGGCACTACTCGTAAGTTTCCCACTCCTTAACTCATGGCAGGCTAATGGGTCTCATGACACTACACTTGGTAGCCCAATTTCTAACCCACGATAACCTAGACCTTACTCTAGGTTACCCCTTTTTAACCTTTACAAGCCCCAGAGGTGGACCCGAATCTATCCAGTTATACATGTATATTCATAGTGATAGTCATAGTCACTCTATAATTGCATGAAATAAAAGCATCCAACAGTTATTTCAAGCCCTGAGGGAAATGTCGATAAAATCCCCAAAAAACTAGTCGGGATAATTATAAGCGTAACCACATACTTGATTTGATGATTTCACAAGCATTAAGCAAATCCAACCAAGAATGAAATCTAAGCAAGCAATTCAATCATCACATAATTCCTGAAAAGAATATGTACTCTATTTATTACACACTTTATCAAGAATCTACTTTATTGACTTGGATTCACTTTCTAGGGTTTTTGTATCCATTTTAGAGTTTCATTAATCTTCATTAGGGTTTCTTAGATCCATTCCTCAAAATTTATCCCTTTTAGGTCAACAAACCCTAAAATACTCTTTTCTACTCATATAAACCCTAATTGCTCAAATTATCCATTTTAATAGTCTTTTATACCCACATTGACTTAGGATCATCATATCCTTATTTATTTATGGTTTTGAACAATTAAAACAATTAAAAGACATATTCACCTAAATTAGGGTTTTCAAGCTCATTAATGCATATTCATGCACGAAAACCTCAATTAAGCCAATTATATAAAAAGATCATCTTTTTAGATCCTATTTTCACTTTTATTAACAACAGGTTAATATCGGCTTGAATTATCCAAATAACAACATTAAGTCCATCTATCATCAAATCTAAGGGTTTTTCCTTAATTAAATCTTTAAAGATGATAACTTTATGTACTTTTCAAATTTCAAGCATATTTATGCACATAAACTCTAAATTAGACTAATCACGTGCACAATTCTTCCTTTTTGAACATAATGTACCTTTTTACATTTAACAGGTTAACATCAACTCTAATGATCCATTAAACCCTATTAAACACTTTATTCATTTCAAAATAGGGCTTCTTAATCTTTAATTCATTAAAGATGATAACTTACACTACTTTTTTAATAGCATGCAAAATTAGGCTTCAAAAATAATTTCTTTGTGTTCCTCTCGTTCTGAGGATCAATTTTCATATATGACTTGTTTTAATCCGAGTTATGGTTTATTAGATACAATTTTCGCAAGGATTCACTTACTTGGCCAATACGGGAGTGCCACGTCACCTTGCTCCATGCAACATTGCTTGCCTAATGGGAAACATGATGAAATGTCACATTTGCCCTTCCTTAATTCGATCCATGTTGTAGCCCGCGGAGGGCAGTTTCGTCCAAGGCCACTCGGCCTTCTTCAACCTCGCGATCAAGACCTGCTGCCGCTGCAGCAACGATCCCAAGCGGCCCTGCCACCCTTCCCGATGCTCGCCGGCCACCAAGCAACTCCCTCTGGCTCTGCCGTGCCTGTGTGCACGTGAGGGTGCTGCTGGATCATGGCCAAGACGGCCCGATCCAACTCTTCTTTTTCCCCGTGTGCAAACCCTTGCTTCCGCCGCAACAGTGGTTGGGAGCGGTTTCTCTTCCTACTCCAGACCTGAAGGACACCGGCGAGGCTTCTCTTTACCTCCGCCATCCCTGGCCACACCTGTGGGGCCCCATACTATGGCCGAGGTAGGCCGGGGTCAGGCTGTGGCTACTCCTCAATCGCTGACCTTGTAATCCGCGCAGCAGGTGGCTGGAGTGAAAGCGAGGTCTAGGGGATGATGGTTGAGCCTCTCCTGATCGTTAGGGACTCTGTGCGCCTCTCTCGCACCCCACCATAGTGCCATGAGACCCATTAGCCTACCATGAGTTAAGGAGTGGGCTACTTACGAGTAGTGCCATGTGACTCAACCCTAGAAACTGGTTCACCTATAGGTGGGACCATGAGGGGTTTACTGGGGATCTACCATAAGGAAGGTAGTATCCAAGTCCACTGCAGGGATAGCACAGAGGATAGGGTACTCATGGATAGCGGAGTTATATTTAAAACGTAGTCTTGGTTGTTAAATGAGTAATTGAAGGATTATGTTGTTATCATAGTTGCACGTTTATTATTTCCCCCACATACCAGCTTCGGCTGACCAACGTTTTGTTTGTCGGAGTTTTAGGTACAAGCCAAAAGGACAAACAGTAAATAGTCATATTGCGAAATACATGAAGTAAAATACAAGGAGGATTAGTTAGAATAGAATCCATAAGTGGATAGAAGTTTAGAGATTCAAGTTTTCAAAAAGGTATGCAAAAGTTTATTTTCTTATAGTTTTCCCGTTTAGTCTATTGAAGTTTGATAATTATTCTTGGTTAATTGCCGAACCTTTGATCTGGAAGTTATGGGTGCGGCTTTGACCTCTCGGTCTCCCTTAATTGGGGGTTATCGGGAGGTGGGGTCGTAACATTATCGGGAGGTGGGGTCATATGTTAATTAAACCATAATGAACTTTGAATTAAAGATAAATGCGTATAATGACTTGTCATGGATTAAAAGGATAAAATTAGTAGCTTTAATGTAAAAGAAGCTTAATAAGAGTAATTGATGGTTAATGGTACTCTGAATCTGAGAATAGGGTTATATGTGGATAAGATAACTTTAATATTGAAGAAAAGAAGAGATAATAATGGTTTATGAGTAATGGCATAAAATTAGGGTTTAATATGGTAAAAGATGAAGGGAAAGCCTAATTGCAAAATGAAACCCTAAAATGGATACAGAAACCCTAGAAAGTGAATCCAAGTCAATAAAGTAGATTCTTGATAAAGTGTGTAATAAATAGAGTACATATTCTTTTCAGGAATTATGTGATTGTTGAATTGCTTGGATTGCATGCTTGGTTGGATTTGTTTAATGCTTGTGAAATCATCAAATCAGGTATGTGGTTACGCTTATGAATAATCACTTTAGTTTCATGACAATTTCCGAATGATTTTATTGATTGCTTGAAAATAACTGTTGGATGCTTTTATTTCATGCAACTATAGAGTGACTATGACTATCACTATGAATATACATGTATAACTGGCTAGATCCGGGTCCACCTCGGTGACTTGTAAAGGCTAAATAGGGGTAACCTAGAGTAAGGTCTAGGTTATCGTGGGTTAGAAAATGGGCTACCAAGTGTAGTGCCATGAGACCCATTAGTCTGCCATGAGTTAAGGAGTTGGCTACTTACGAGTACTGCCATGTGACTCAACCCTAGAAACTGGTTCACCTATAGGTGGGACCATGAGGGGTTTAATGGGGGTCTACCATAAGGAAGGTAGTATCTAGGGGTGTAAATGGTGCGGGTACGGTGCGGGTCTGGCCATACCCATACCCATACCCATCTAATTTAGCGGGTCCAGTTCCGGTTCTAGACCCGCATAATACAAAACTGGACCCGCACCATACCCATACCCGCAATAATAGTGGGTATGCAGTGCGGGTATGCGGGTAAGCGGTTCTATAAAACATCATATTGTTTATGTAAGAGAAATGACTATGTTATATATATTTAACACAATAAGATATTGTTATCATATAGCATATTAACATGTAATAGTTATATTAGATAATGCTATATTCTATACAATAAAATTAATTGAGTAATTGTTTACATATTTTTAGTCATGATCATAACATTTAATTTATGTAGAAAGTAATGTAGATTAGTAGACATTTTAATTTTAAGTTTACATATGATTTTCGTTATTGTAACTAGAATAGTTAATTCTTAGTTATATGACTAGTCTCAACCTTAGAGTAGGATATAATCTCAATAATTATATTAATTAGACTAGTAAAGTTTGATATATATAACATATTATTTTAATAGTTACTTATGTATAGTGAGTACACGGGTCTAGCGGGTCTGGGTCCAAGCATACCCATTATTGGACCCTCTTATATGCGGGTCCAAGGGTATACGGGTCCAAGGGTATGCGGGTATAAAAAATTAGACCCATGACGGGTTTTTTAAGGGTCCAAATTTGCGGGTCCGCGGGTCTACCCGTACCCATTTACAACCCTAGTAGTATCCAGGTCCACTGCAGGGATATCACAGAGGATATGGTACTCATGGATTGTGGAGTTATATTTAAAACGTAAACTTATTTGTTAAATGGTAATTGGCTGCAATACATTGTTATGAATAATTGCACGATTATTGTTTCCCCCACATACCAGCTTCGGCTGACCGACATTTTGTTTTTCGGCGTTTTAGGTACAAGCCAAAAGGACAAATAGTAAACTGTCATATTGTGAAATACATGAAGTAAAATACAAGCATGATTAGTTAGAATAGAATCCATAAGTGGATAGAAGTCTAGAGATCCAAGTTTTCAAAAAGGTATGCAAAATTTTATTTTCTTAGAACTTTTCAGTTTAGTATGTTAAAATTTAATAATTATTCTTGGTTAATTGCCGAACCTTTGATCCGGAGCAGTGACAGGTTAGATGGAGTTATTACATTCTAATTTGTCTTCTTCTTGCTTTATATCCACACTCTTTTATCGCTCATGAAGTGCTTAGTAGTTGTCTTTTGCCTGTTAGTCATAAGATGAATAGCTTGTTGTTAGAAACCCCACTAGTCAGTTATGCAGTGTTGCAGGAGGTGTGTCCTTCCTGTGTCCTCTCCTTTTTAGGGAACAACATTCAAGTGGATCACATACCACTTGATATGCATGGATTTGATGTAATCCTTGGAATTGATACCTTGGGGAAGTATAGAGTGGTCTTAGATTGTAGGTCCAAGTAGGTGACGTTTATAGATGGTAGTAAGACGTGGATCTTCCAAGGAGATAGGAAGATTCTTTCGACATGTATGACATTGGCTATGGTAGCAAGGAAGCTTTTGAGATAGGACTGTGAGGCGTTCTTGGCACATATGATGGTTAATGAGGTGAGGATTCCTAGTATTCATGAGGTTCCAGTTGTTAGAGAGTTCAAAGATGTGTTCCCTAAGGAGTTTCCAGGTGTTCCCCCTCCCTGAGAGATTGATTTTGGCATCAATCTGGTTCCCGACACGCAACCGATAGCTTAGACACCATACAAGATGGCGTCGACAGAGATGACAGAGTTGAAGAGACAGTTGTAAGAACTGCTTAACAAAGATTTCATCAAACTGAGTACGTCACCATGGGGTGCTCCAATGCTATTCATGAAGAAGAAGGATGGGTCTATGAGGTTGTGCATAGACTACAGATAGCTGAACAAGGTGACGATAAAGAATAAGTATCCCTTACAGAGGATAGATGACATGTTTGATTAGTTGTGTGGCATGATAGTGTTCTTGAAGATAAATCTAAGGTCATGATATCACCAACTGAGGATCAAGGAGGATGGCATACCTAAGTCAGTTTTTAGGACAAGGTGTGGTCACTACGAGTTTGTGGTTATGCCGTTCGGGATGACCAATGCACCAGCAACATTCATGGATTTGATGAACAAAGTGTTCTAACTATTTCTTGATCATTTTATGGTGGTATTCATAAATGACATCTTAATATACAGTCATGACAATCAATGACATGAACATCATCTTTGTCAGGTGTTGACCGTGTTGAGACAAAATCAACTTTATTCCAAGTTTAGCAAGTGTGAGTTCTAGATGAAGTAGGTAGATTTCTTGGGGCATGTCATATCTATCGAGGGAGTACATGTGGATCCTAAGAAAGTGCAGTCCGTGACAAAGTGGGAGAAGCCTAAGATACTAATAGAAGTGCGCAATTTTCTAGGTTTGGCAGGCTATTATAGGAGTTTCATCAAGGACTTCAACGCTATCGCTTTAACTCTAACAAAGTTGACAAGAAAGGATGTGTCATTCATCTGGGACAACATATGTCAATGCACTTTTCAAACATTTAAGGAGAAGTTGACAAGTGCAAAGGTTTTGGTTTTGCCTGAGCAAGGAAAAGGATACATAGTTTTATGTGATGCATCCAGGAATGGTTTAGGTTGTGTGTTGATGCAGGACAAGCAAGTGGTTTCTTTTGCTTCCCAATAGCTTAATAAACACGAAGAGAATTACCGGACCCATGATATGGAGTTAGCTGCGATAGTTCATGCTTTTAAGATTTGGAGGCACTACCTGTATGGGGAGAAGTGTCAGATCTTCACGGATCACAAGAACCTAAAGTACATCTTCTCACAACAAGAGTTGAATATGAGACAACGTCTCTGGATGGAGTTAATCAAAGACTATGAGTGCATGATAGATTATCATCCCGAGAATGTGAATGTTGTGGTAGACGCATTGAGGAAGACGTCTTCATTTTTGTCAATGGATAGAGGCCAGTTGAGTTCCTAAATGTGCCACAAGTGAGACATGTTGGTCTCATTGCGTCAGATGAATGTTAAGTTGGAAGGATCCTTGTTAGTGGTTTTTTTTGGCATATTTACAGGTGAAGCCCATGATGAGACAACAGATCAAAGAGATGCAATAGGATGATACCGTGATACAACAATTTAGATCAGAGTTTGGCAACGAGAAGAGTGATGGTTTCCATGAGTCATATGATGGGATAGTTTTTTACCATGGTAGAATAGTTGTTCTTGATGCCAATGACCTAAGGAAGATGGTGTAGGAAGAGGCTCATTCCTCCATGTACGTTA
Organism: Alisma plantago-aquatica; assembly: GCA_963693085.1. Taxonomy (NCBI): domain Eukaryota; kingdom Viridiplantae; phylum Streptophyta; class Magnoliopsida; order Alismatales; family Alismataceae; genus Alisma; species Alisma plantago-aquatica. The sequence continues at coordinate 66,329,084 of OY856410.1, read as the reverse complement.
TGCACCCAGGTAGCACCAAGATGTATCATAATCTAAAGGATATGTATTGGTGTCCAGGCATGAAGAAGGATGTGGTTGAGTTCGTTGCAACATGTGTTGCATGTCAACAGATTAAAGTTGAGCATCTGAAGACTGTAGGAACATTTCAACCATTGCCTATACCACAGTGGAAGTGGGATCATGTGACCATGGACTTTGTAGTTGGTCTGCCTAGGACAACCAATGGTCATGATTCCATCTGGGTGATCATTGACAGATTAACTAAGTCAGCGCATTTCCTTCCCATGACAATGACATTCATAGCAGAGAAGCTTGCCCAAATCTATGTGGATGAGATAGTGCATTTACATGGTGTTCTGACAACTATCGCGTCTGATAGGGGTCCCTAGTTCACGAGTCGCTTTAGGGAACAACTGCACACACCTTTGGGTACGCAGTTAAAGTTTAGCACTGCTTTCCACCCCTAGATAGATGGTCAATATGAGAGGACCATTCAGACCTTGGAGGGCCTATGTTCTTCAATTTTCAGGAAGTTGGGATATACACCTCAGTTTGATAGATTTTGCCTACAATAACAGCTATCAGAGTAGCATTGACATGGCATCTTATGAGGCATTGTATCGGAGGCATTGCAGATCTACATTGTGTTGGTACGAGACAAGTGAGTATCAACTTCTTGGTCCTAAACATGTGCAGTAGAGGACAGAGAAGATCAAAGTAATACGATAATAGTTGAAGGAAGAACAGAATAGACAGAAGTTGTATGCAGACAACCGTCATAGATCCTTGGAGTTCCAAGTGGGAGACAAGGTATATTTGAAAGTCTCTGCTTGGAAAGATGTCTTGAGGTTTGGGAAGAAGTGTAAGCTGGCTCCCAGGTTTATGGACCTTACCCAGTGGTGGCACATGTTGGGAAGGTGGTCTATAGGTTGGATCTGCCACCTGAGTTGCACAAGTTACATCTAGTGTTTCATGTGAGTATGTTGAGGAAGTGCCATCCAAATATAGAGTTGGTGCTGCAGCCTCTGGAGGTAGAGCTGGATGAGGATATGACCTATGTGGAAGGCCAGTGTTATTCCTTGACTGGAGAGTGAAGAAGCTGAAGAGGAAGGATCTATTGCTTTTGAAGGTTCTTTGGCATCATCTTGGTGTTAAGGAAGCCATGTGGGAGCTTGAGGAAAAGATGAGGAGGAAGTACCCTTCTCTTTTCTCTTAGGATTTTGGGGGCAAAATCCCTATTAGGGCTTATGGCTTGTAAGGACCCTAACCCACATTTTGGAATAACCCTATTTTTTTACATAAGCATGTTGCTTGAAACCTTTCTCTAATCATCCGATATGTAATAGGGCTTGTAGAAAGTTTAAGTTTCTTATTTGAGCTTGTTTGGATGATGCTTGTGTTTTGTGGAGAGGTTTTGGTATAATTTGCAATTCACCCAGAGTAAGGGTTGATGAGCAAGTTTTCCACCTCTAGACTTTTCCTTCTCTCTCTTGGCATCATCTATAGGGGGAGAGAGAGAGAGAGAGGTGGGGACCTTGTTTGGATCTTGGTTGTGTGGTGACATCCTTGGTGGTGCTTTTAACACATGTGTGAGGTGTGTCTTTCACCTAGATGTGTTGTCTCGAGTTGGACAGCCTTGGAGAGGTTGTGTATCAGTTTGTGAGTGTGTAGGGATGTGACCTATCAGTTTGTGGGGTGTGTACGGTTGTGTCCTATTAGTTTATGAGTGTGTAGGGTTGTGCCTATCAGTTTGAGAGTGTGTAAGGTTGTGCCATATTAGTTTGTGGGGTGTGTAGGGTTGTGCCCTATTGGTTTGTGAGTGTGTAGGGTTGTGCCTATCAGTTTGTGGGTGTGTGGAGATATGGTATCAGGCATGACCTTAGTAGGAGACCAAGAGGGTGAGACCTACCCTTGACCTTATCACCAATCTTTCATGATGTTGCATGTGGGTCTTTTCTCATGGACAAGTGGCACCTAAGCTCCTAAGGTGATGACACATCTTCCATGATCTCTCTCTCATCCCCTCTGCATATAATCTCCTTTCTCTCCATGCAAGAGGATCTTTTTGGCCATCTTTTCTTTCTCTCCTTCTTGGTGGACGCCCTTGAGAAGCTTAAAGACCTAGAGAGTTTCTCTTGGAGCTTGGAGGACGAGCCCCTGTGGAGTTCCTTGATCATCCTTCATCTCTACCTTGGTAAGCTATGTTTCCTATCTTTCTTTCTTTTTCTTCTCAGCCGTGAATCTTGGATACCTTCTTTCCATCTTGAACCATCTTAACCTTGGCATCATCTTCTTCCTTGTAGGTGTAGTGGTGATCAAGTTGGTGGATCATCTTCTACCTTGAGCTCGTGACCTTGAAGTTTGACCTTGGAGCTTGGATCTTGGTGGTGATCTTTGAGGCGGGTCATATAACTCTTCACCTGCTTTGTTATTTTCACTCTTCATATGTTTATCTTGTTCTTCATCTTTAGATAGTTCATCTCTTGTACGCTAGTAGTTGTTAGTGGTTTTAGAACTGTTTTGATGATGGAATCTCATTTGGTTTGCTATTTCATGTCTTGCACCTTCTTTCTATGTTAGTAGATGGACTAGTAGCCGACCTTTCTAAGGTTGAAGATGAAAAGTCCACACACATACATGTACCATGTTGAGGGTAGGTCGTCACGACTTGTATTTCAACAAACCGACACACCATGTGGTGGGCCGTCATGACTTGAAGATGCTTAAGCCGACATGTGTTGTGGATTTTAGCCCGTCATGGCTGAAAAAACACTAGAGGGGGGATAAATAGGGTTTTATGGATATTTTAATAATAATTCAACCAAAGTAATCAACCAAAAAAATATTGGACAAGGGGACAAGGATTTAGAGTGATTCCAACCTTAGCAAATACTAAGGCAGTCAATCCACTACCCGGTTGTTTACCCAACCGGGATTTTGAAAGTATTTAATTTTATTACCTCGCAAGGATGTTACATAAAATTAAAATACTTTCACCAAACCCTTCGGACAGCCTTCACCTAGAATTAGTCTCACTAACCCCGAAGCAACCTTCCTTGAAGTAACCTCAGGCTCCCCTTGAAGTAGCCTTCCTCTTGAAGTAGCTTCCCATTGAGACAACCTTCTTGAAGTAGTCCAAAGTCCACCTTCTCCACCTGAGAAGTCAAACCCTCTCCAATCCACAGCCTCCAACCCTAGGAGTAGCAAGGAGAGTAAAAAGATATAAAGGAACAAGAAGGAAAAATGGAAATTTACAATACCACTTGTAGCACAAGGCTTGATTTCCTATATCAAGCATTTTGATCTCCTAACCAATGTATATGGAAATGTAGGTGTAGTGGGTAGGAGATGCTAGCCTATAGGACATGAATTTAGAGCAATGGAAATGTATAGCCAATGTTGGAATTGCTCAATTGCTCACAAGAATGAATTGCCAATTGCAAGTATGAATGCTCAAGTGTAGCACAAGTGTATTTTGGGTGTCCTATGGCTTGTCCTATTTATAGAAATGGCCTATGGATGCTTAAGGACGTTCTAGACACTTTCTAGGGGGTTCTAAGTGCTCAACTAGCCGTTAGGTATCCATTAGTTTCTTTAACAACGACTAGTTAATTAATCCTGAAAATTGCAGACAGAGACATTCTCGGTCGAAGATTTTTCGACCAAGAGTCCTAGTCGGTCGAGGACTTGTCGACCGAGGGACTGTCTGGAGCAAGTGTATATAACATTCTGATCCAACTCCTAACTACCTTGTCTGCTGTGTCTAACAGCTACCTGGGTAATTCTCGGTCGAAGAGTTTGTCGACCGAGAGTGTCTCGGTCGAGAAGTTTTTCGACTGAGAATAACCCTGTTTCAATATCTTAAACTGAGTACTAAGTGTGTGTATGAGTGTGTAGTTGTGACACTATTATAGGGGATGACCTATCTAAGTATTGTGATTGTCTATGGAAGATCTAATGCTTGATTTACATGATGTCTAAGTACTTGTACATTATATACTTGTACACATTTTTACATTTGATTATAATCATGAGATTAACATATTGTGAGCATATAGATCTTCCAATTTGTGACATCCACCTAGTTCCTGCAACACTCAAGTAGCACATTAGATTCACAAGAATGAAATGTTTGTCATCATCGAAACAAAGGGATTATAATTTAGCCAACAATCTCCCCCTTTTTGAAGATGACAAACATTTCCTAAATATAAAATAAGGAAATATAAATCATATGAGTTTCATACCTGAAGTTTACCTTTTGTAGCTATTCTTGTTTTGCAAGTGTGTGCTGGACGAGATATTATGATACTCATTTTATTTTATGTTTTTGATTTTATATTATTTCTCCCCCTTTGTCATTTCAAAAAGATATCCAAGAAAATCATTTTGTATGACTTTTATTTCTCCCCCTTAATTTTATGCTATGCTCCCCCTAATGAAGATATTCAGTTTTAAAAATAGGGGTTAATATAAATGTAAACCATTTATTGTCGAATTTAGCCACAATTTGTTTCTCAATCGTTTGCAAAATATGTTAAGCCTTGAAATGATATGAGTTCCTTTTAAGTTCATGACATATGTGTATTGATTTCTCATCCATTTGACAAGAGATGTTAAGCCCTGAAAATGAAATGAGATTCCCTTAATCTTATAGTACATAAAAAGTATCGCTAACCAAATGCACGGGATGTTAAGCCCATATTTGTTTAGAGAATTCCATTAAGAACAAGATATATCACATTCATGAAATTTGTAGATTCCTTTATTTTCATAACCAAAATTACTTTTAAGGATACTAAGGTCATAACATGTTTCAACTTCTCTTTATGATGTTCACAAAATCTTCTTAATCTTATAGCCAAGATGGTTTTTGTGAGCTCCCCCTTAATCAAGATAATTTAAGGATTCTGAGGTCACAATAGGTTTTTTTAAGATTTGATTTTGACCTTTTATTAGAGCTTTGTACTAAAATCATGCTTTCAATATGATGAGTACATTTTGAATTAAGTGCAATAAAATGATGTACAAATAAGCATTTTGTCAAGATTATTTTAGGTCGACCTTGACTTCGACCATAGCGCCCCTTGGTCAAACTTGATTTCAACCAAGAGGCAATTTTTGCAGATTTCCAATTTGATCACTTATATGTGAAGCATAATTTCTACAGATTTTCAATGCATTTATGCCATGAAGTTTTACTGTTTATGCAAAATGGCATCATCATATGAGCTGAATCACAATGATAAAAATCAATATCCATTCATGGTTTGTATATATGGATCAAAGATTATTTTAGACAAACCAATGAAACATAATGATCATGGCACAATGATTATGATAGAACTATAGTGGCATATCCACAATATAATGATCAAGATAGAAGCATGTAATTTCATGAAATGCAATGATTTATGACCATTTAAATTTTAATACACATGGTTCCTATATAGATAGATCAAGAAATACTTAGGATAAACCATGTGAACTATGATTAATAAACTTTTTCAATTAATGAAGAAAGTATGTTCAATATCAGTCTTCATATAATACTTTTGCAATATGTTTTAAGGATAATGTTATACCTTCATTCAACAATTCATGATGCAAAAGATCAATATTTCTTTATTAAAAGATGGTATCCAAGATTCATTCTTGATTTGCATATTAAATCAATCATTAACAACAAATTGACAGCAAACTAGATTAATTAAAATAGGTTCAGCAGAACTTGGTTCAGTCAAACTGTTTGTCGACCGAATTTATCTCGGTCGACATTTTTCTCGACCGAGAATGCTGCTGTTTGTACATGTTTTATCAGATTTGTTGCAAGCTTGAAAATAGTAACCTACTCGGTCAACAATTTCTCGACTGACCGTGTTTTCGGTTGATCAGTGTCTCGATCGAGATATTTTCTGTACTGTTTTTCAGTAATTCATTTTATAAATAAAACATAGATCTCTTTCAATTCAATTATGTGATTTAAAAATCAGTTTAGTTGAGATAAAACATATAAATATCAAAGTAATATGTATATCAAATCTCAACTAATCATATTCAAATCTTTAGGTTTTGAGAACCCAAATTAAGACAAATTTCTAAAGGTGTCTCTGCAGATTTATATAAAATGTGTATTTTCAAGTTAGAGATTTGAATCAATTTGTTATCTTATTATTTTAAGTTGAGATAGACATGGAGATATACAACTTAGAGTCTTTGGTCATATCTCAACTTAATTATATTCATTTAGTTTGGGAGTTTTGGAACCCATTCTAACTCAACATCTTTTTTCTTGTAAGGACACGAGAAGGAATAATGTCCAAGACGTAAATAATAATGGCAACATATAGAATCAACCTCATATCTCTTTTTATGATTTTGTTCTAGGTTGTTCTTGGGTACATATGTATATTTTCCTCTAGGTACATTCATGGATTGACTCTTTGGAACTTGTGTCTTTCTCCAACTAGGTTTTTGATAAGATTTTCCTTTAGGCTTATAACCTAGTCCTCTCCTTCCAACTTGACGATAAGATCATTTAAGATTTTATCAATGATATCATTGTTACTCAAACTACTCACTTCTTGTTGCAACTTAACAATCTCATCCATTCTCTTCTTGATATCTAACTTTGCTTGATCTAGATTAGATAATAAAGAATCTCTTTCTTTCACAATAATATCATAATCTAGATGTGTACACAAAATAGGTTGTTTTTGAAGATCATTTACTTGAGTTTGCAAGTTTAGCTTTTCTAGGGAAAGAAGATTGCAATTTGCTTCTATAGATTTTAGCTTAATATCATGATCTTTAATAATATTTTTGAGATCTTCATTTTCATATGTGAGAGCAAGAAGTTTAGCATGTAACTCATCATTTTCTTTAATAGATTTCTTTAATTTTCTTCTTGCACTCAATATACTTATTATGTGTCTCTTCAAGACTAGCAATTAGCTCTTCTTTAGGTAAATAAAAAAGGCTTACCTCTTCTTCTTCTTCTTCACTTATTGCAGCAATAAGGCATTCTTTATGCACATCTTCCTTATTTGACCTCCATGGACAACTAGGTGTAGTATGCCTTGTTCCCAAGCACCTATTGCAACTAGTTGAAGATTGGTCCATGCTTTTCTTTGGCTTAAGGTTGTAGACACCACCACCCTTCATTCTTCAAGACTCGATTAGAGCTCCTTGAAGCCTGCTCTGATACCAATTGAAAAACCACTAGGGGGGGCGGTGAATAGGGTTTTATGGATATTTTAATAATAATTCAACCAAAGTAAGCAACCAAAAAAATATTGGACAAGGGGACAAGGATTTAGAGTGGTTCCAACCTTAGCAAATACTAAGGTAGTCAATCCACTACCCGGTTGTTTACCCAACTGGGATTTTGAAAGTATTTAATTTTATTACCTCACAAGGATGTTACATAAAATTACAATACTTTAACCAAAACCTTCGGACAACCTTCACCTAGAAGTAGTCTCACCAACCTCGAAGCAGCCTTCCTTGAAGTAGCCTTCCTCTTGAAGTAGCTTCCCATTGAGACAGCCTTCTTGAAGTAGTCCAAAGTCCACCTTCTCCACTGAGAAGACCCTTCTCCACCTGAAAAGTCAAACCCTCTCCAATCCAAAACCTCCAACCCTAGGAGTAGCAAGGAGAGTACAAAAGATATAAATGAACAAGAAGGAAAAATGGAAATTTACAATACCACTTGTAGCACAAGGCTTGATTTCCTATATCAAGTGTTTTGATCTCCTAACCAATGTATATGGAAGTGTAGGTGTAGTGGGTAGGAGATGCTAGCCTATAGGAAACGAATTTAGAGCAATGGAAATGTATAGCCAATGTTGGAATTGCTCAATTGCTCACAAGAATGAATTGAGAGCAATGACAGCAACAAGGGTCTTCTACTTCTACTCCTACTACTAAGTTTACTAGTGCTTCTGGATAGCTGCGTCGCTATATTGAGTGGATAGATTCAAGGAGAAACAAAGTCGGAGAAATCCCCATCCAAGAAACACAGGAGGCGGCAAATAAAATGGTAAATTTTTGGTTTCACAATAATTGACCATGCTCTTTTTTTACTGGATTGTTTAATGATTAGTCCATTTTTTATGATAATTAGATGGAGTTGGCTGCCCAAGTAAAGGAGGGAAAGTTCGTCCCTCAGGACACACAATGAATTGATGGTTGTTGTGACGCCCCGTTCCATAAAAGTGATATTACTCAAAACAAAACCATGAAAGAAAGATTAAATAAACAGGGGATTAGAAAATACTAAAAATTAAAACCATTTTCATAAAACTTTCAAACAACAAAAACCTTTACATACAAGTCCTTTTATGCCTCAAAGAACTCACCATGTGTGCCACCAACTTGTTATAAGGAAACCTATTCCAGAACATAAATACATATATCCATTACAATTGTATAAAAAAGGGCACACAATCCAACCACATATTGAAAGAATGTTCAAAAAATATCCACAAAACATCCCCACAGACTCGAGTGTACAAGTACTACTCTAGGACTCTAACAAAAAAAGACATCCAATAGCACTCCCAACCTTGTTAGCTAGTACCTCTCATGTTGCTCCTCAACCTCCCTTGCACGATCTCTACCTCCTCGTGCACGTCCACCTAAAAAGGATGTGGGAAACCCACGGGTTGAGATTCCAAATCTCAGTGAGAGATATAACTCTCCACCAACTTTATTATTATCACATATGAGTTAATCAAAGCAAGCAGTAAAATTATGATCATGATAAATAGGAAATCATTATTAATAGGATGAGCAATTATTATTGAATTATTAAACATCTTAACATTGTGAAAGGAATATAAAGAACATGTATATTTTTAACAACACTATTTTACAAAAGCAAGCAAGGCCTCAACCAATGTTTTCATATTTTATCCTATTCAAGTATACTACATGGTTGAGTATGTATTTTATTAATGCCCTGAGGATTTGAGTCGTACCACCGAAAATGCAACTGACCACTACAAAGTCAAAATTGGTGCCATACCAGGTCTAGTGGAAGAGTCAGAATCCACGACCTCACCACCTTGTGTTCAGTACATGAGTGAATCATACAGTGACATCATTAGTCAGACTACTTCCAACCACATGTACTTCAGCTATGAAAACCTAGCCCATCTTGGTATAGGTCACGACGCTAGTGAAACTAAGCTATGACCCACAACTGCACTCTTCCAGGTATGGTCCGCAGCTAATCCTGTGTCACATATCATTGAGTTATAGTCCAAAGCTACACTCTTTCTAGGGTATGGCCCACAACCAATCTTGTGTCACATATTCTTAGATGTAAGGGGATATTTGTCCTCACCCCTACATATTCAAAAATATGCACTCTGAGTTAAACTCATTTCACCATTCAGTAAGTACTGATAATGAATGGATCTATAGCACAGGGCAAGCTACATGATCAGGTTCCACTTGATTAGTTAGGTCATTTAAGTATCTTTTAGCATCAATCAAGTTGCACCATATAAACTTTTAAAAAATTTCTAAAAAAGGGGCATAACACATCACTAGAACATATTGGAACATATAAGGTGTGATATCATCACATCATCACTTGATTCTTGTCATTCACCATAATTCTCATCACAAAGACCACGTACTTCGGGTATCAACCCCTCATCTCATTACTGAGGACGTCAAAATCTCATATAAGGCAATAAGCCATCATTAGGTCATAAGACCCATTTCCCTCCTCTTTTAATAATACTAACATCACATATGTCTCACAAGGCCCATTCAAACATATCATAAGTACCATAGCTCATATCTGGATATGCTTATCAACTAGCATAACATGCATGGTTAGAGACTTGTAACAAGAAGGATAATTCTTCATCATCACTACCATCTTATAATATTCATGCCATTCACATTACATCATTAGGGTTAGGGTTCTCTTTAATCAATTAGGATTTACAAGGTTGGATACACAACTAACCCCAAATCATCACTTCCATCATCACTATGGAGTATGTCATGAGGTAAAGGTTTTAGAAAACAACACTCCTTTAGTATTCACTCAACCACCCCATAGGGTATCACATTATATCATGTAACCATATCATCAACATGATGTAACCTAACCACCATCACAAGGTAGCAATTGAGACTATCATATAGTGTATCAGTTTAGCACTTCTTGAGAGTGTGACAGCCAACACCACCTAAAGGTGTGACAACCAACACCATCTAAAGGTGTGATGGGAAACTCGAAGCATGTTGGGAAACCATATATATGACGAGCTTCTAGGGTTAGGGTTCAAAATGGCGTCATGATTCAAGGTGTATCAAGAAACCTTACACAAAAGTGTGTCGGCCTCTACTTCAACTAGGGCATCATGGTTTATCCCTCAAAGCAAACTAGCACACACAAGGTACCCCCATGATCATGACATGCTAACTCCCTCCAAGCATATCAGTTTAGCAATGCATGACGTCTAAGCACTTCTAGGTCATAACAGGCTAGCTCCATCAAGACCTATCAACTATATCAGTTTAGCAACCACTAAGCCATTGTTGGCTAAATTATAATCCCTTTGTTTCGATGATGACAAACATTTCATTCTTGTGAATCTAACGTGCTACTTGAGTGTTGTAGGAACTAGGTGGATGTCACAAATTGGAAGATCTATATGCTCACAATATGTTAATCTCATTATTGTAATCAAATGTAAAAACTTGTACAAGTATATAATGTACAAGTACTTAGACATCATGTAAATCAAGAGTTAGATCTTCCCTAGACAATCACAATACCTAGATAGGTCATCCCCTATAATAGTGTCACAACTGCACACTCATACACACACTTAATACTCAGTTTAAGATATTGAAACAGGGTTATTCTCGGTCGACAAACTACTCGACCGAGACACTCTCGGTCGACAAACTCTTCGACCGAGAATGACCCAGGTAGCCATTAGACACAGCAGACAAGGTAGTTGGGAGTTGAATTAGAATGTTATTTACACTTGCTCCAGACAGTCCCTCAGTCGACAAGTCCTCGACTGACTAGGACTCTCGGTCGACAAATCTTTGACCGAGAATGTCTCTATCTACAATTTTCAGGATTAATTAACTAGCCATTGTTAAGGCAACTAATGGATACCTAACGGCTAGTTGAGCACTTAGAACCCCCTAGAAAGTGTCTAGAACGTCCTTAAGCATCCATATGCCATTCCTATAAATAGGACAAGCCATAGGACACCCAAAATACACTTGTGCTACACTTGAGCATTCATACTTAGGAGATTGACTTTTCTTCGAGCAAGGACCCCACAATAGTTGACAAACTCTTTAGTAAGTGGCATGCATGTTTCATTTAATTCATAAACACCCTTCCTCCCTTTCCTATTTAGGGCATCTTTCATCATATTTATCCCTATAACTCCCTTATGTTTTGGAGGGAGAGCACCATCAACACCTTGGTCAGGATGCTTAGCATCCTCATGCTTGTGATCACTATGCTCCTGGTCAGATTCCATCTATAAAATCTAAAGTAAATAAATGAACAAAGTCAAATCACATAAAAGAAGTCAGATCACATATAAAAAGTCAACACTAAAAAAAGTTAGATCACATATGAGCAAATAAACATGTTACATAATGTAAAAAAAGTCAAATCACTAATGAGCAGTATACCTTAAACTAATATCCCTTCTATGTGATCTTCATGTGTATAATCATCAGTGTTAGATTCAACATTAACACTTGGTAAGACAATAGAAAATGGACTAGAGTCATCATACTTGGCATAGTACTCTTCTTCATCAATAGGATCTGAAATGAACTGTCTTTTCCCATGAAGAACGATAGACCAAATTTCTTTTGTAGGACCGTTGATATATAATACATATTTTTCCTATGATGCCATGATGAAGGGTTCATCTTTCTGGCATATCCACTCAAAATTCACTATTGTGAAATTGAGTTCGTCAACTACACTCCTTTATTGTTAACAACCCATTTACACCTAAATAATAGAACTCTAAAATCTATGTAGTCAATTTCCTATATGTCTTCAATGACACCGTAATAAGACATCTTGTCTTTACGTGGACTCTTATGTTGGACACTAGAAAAATACAATGAAGACACTTGAAGGGTGATCCCACTATTTTGGATGACAATTTTATTATCTTGACATTTTGTGTAGTATGAAAATCCATTTATGTCAAACTCTTCGTAATATGTAACGTAGATCTTTGTCTTATACGCGAGCCATTTGATAGTTTCTGTAACATTATTTGGTGTTTGAGATAGTTGATTGAATACTTCCTTTTCAAACCACCTAATAAATGTTCAATTATATGCTCTCTAGCAAGACACATTGAACTTGTCTGGGGATAACATTTCTTGAGCTCGTTGGTTTATTCAGTGATATAGATACCCACATCGTCAATGTCGTGTAAAATATACAAGTGTGCTTGTTCCCATTTCTCACGATTGATATTTATCTATCATTCTCCCAAAATACCTTTGCCAGAATAAACATCAGGGTTCAGGACATTAGCAGTAGTTTCATTGCAACTCAAAAGGCCATTACAAAAATCCATAACCTCCCTAGCAATATATCCCTCAATGATACTCCCTTCAGGGTGACAAAAGTTTCGAACATCACCTTTAAAAACACTCATGTACCTCTCAAAAGGCTACATCCAATGCAATAAAATTGGACCCAACATTTTCACTTCCCTAGTCAAATGGACAACTAGATGTACCATGATATCAAAGAATGAATGAGGGAAATATTTCTCAAGTTGACACAAGGTGACAACCACTTCTCTTTCCAGCTTATCTAGAATCTCATAATCAATTACTTTTCTGCATAGAGTGTTGAATAAGAAGCAAAGCCTAGTGATTGCAAACCTTAAATGCTTAGGAAGGATAGATTGAATAGCCTCATGCAATATATGTTGCATTAGAGTGTGACAATCATGATATTTAAGACCTATCAACTTTAAATCCTCCATTGATACCAAGCTATGGATATTGGCTGAGTATCCTTGTGGTACCTTAACATTACTCAAGTAGTCGTAAAATGTTCTCTTCTCCTTTGTAGACACTGTGTAACAAGAAGGAGGTAGATATGTGCGGTGACCTTTGGTAATTTTTTTGTTAATTCTTTCCTTATGCCCATTTCATGTAGGTCTATTCTGAATTTGATGTAGTCTTACTAGGTATATTCAACAGAGTGCCAATCATGCTATCACAAATATTTTTCTCAACATGCATGAAATCGATATAATGTCGAACTGACAAAGAACTCCAATGAGGACGATCCCAGAATATCAAACTCTTTTTGAATAAAGAGTTTTCACCCGTGGGGGTAGTACACGGTCTCTTACCAAAATGATTTACAATGTTTTGTAGTCTTGCACACACATCCTCCCCTAACATAGGTTTAAGGGCACTCCGTTCCTCAGTTGATCCATTAAATGTTTTGTGCAACTTTTGGTAAGGTCGCATCTTTGACAAAAACCTTCAATGACCAAGATATGCAATCTTATTGTCATGTTTCAACCTGATAGAATTTGTATTTCATCAGGTTCTAACTAGTAAGTTAATTTTAGGAAAAAATATGTTTGAATAATTGAGCCCTAATCATCTAGTAGCATTTGGATTTATGAATGTATACCACCTATCCCATTCTTCAGCACTTCATCTCACTAGTAAGTGTATAATGCATCTTCGATTTCAATCAATTTTGGTAGCATTTCCCCGCTGATCTCCAAGTACATCGATGTAGATGTGCAAATATCCACCTACATATTACCTAGGGAACAAAGGGGAAATGTTGTCAAAATTTATTGAAATCAAACACAAATTATACACTTACATCATAAGTGAGATGAAGTGCTCGAGAATAGTCCCAAACTGGGGACTATCCAAGGTTTACTCGTAATGAGTAAATCTCAGACTATTTTCTAGGCCAACGACACAGTCTAGGGTTTATAGACTAGACTTTATAGATTAAGGATTTACAAATTAGGGTTTACTCACATGTTACCACATTACATACTACAACTTGAATTCTAAATTAGGTCATGCACGTTCATTACCATGTAAGATTGCTAGAGAAATTCCAACTCAAACTAGGTCAACTTGATCATTTTAAATGCACAAACTATGTATATGAGATCTCATAAGGAAAATATAGCATATTAGTATAAGATCTTGGTTCAAATGCGTACACAAAACAAGTTGATTTACTAATTTGAAAGTTCAATCATTTCACGATGATAAAATAGGTTCAAAACTCACATATGATTGAGTTGCAACACTTATAGTCATGATATTATATAATAAAATCATCTTCAAGTCATGTAGGTCAAAGATGCATATAAGTGGTCCAAATCATCAATTATAATGTATTTCACTGATTTAGAGATAAAAACTGATCATTTCCAATATGAACAAGAATCAATGGTAGAGGAGGAAGAGGAGAAGAAAAAACCTGAGTAGGAGAGCAAACAATGGAGGAGGAGGAAGGGCAGCAGCGACGATCAACAACAGAGCAGAGGAGGAAGGCATCAGCACCAATCTACACCAGAGTAGTAGAGCAGAGGTGAGGTTTAGTAATCAGTGGTGAGATTTGGCGGCAGTGAGCAACAATAGCAATGAAGAGCAGTAGTAATGGCGGCAGAGAGGATAAATCACAACTAGAAATGGCCAGAACAACAATATCACATGAAACACAGGTAGGAAAGAGGGGAGAAAGGGTTTGTCTTGGGGTTAAGTAAGACATATACCACTAGTTATAAGTAAAACTGACGATGAAGGATATTTATCATCAGTTGATAACTAAAAACCACCGACAAATCAAGCACATTCGTCGTCGGTTTCCTATAAAAAATCGACGACGAATCTCACAACCCAACAATTCTTAACACAACTTTTCTCGTCGGTTATGGTTAGTGTAATCGAGGATAAAGCTCAATTGAGGGTGGGAAAAGATTCGGGGGACACATGGTGCCAACATTTCTACGAGACACAACTTTTCTTGTTGGTCACTTAGGAAATAACTGGCGATAAAGGTCGATTCATTCCTATGGGCCAGATTGCGTGTGCACATCTTTATCCTATCATTTTTGCAGAAAAGAACCGACAATGTAGGTTTTTTGGATGCAAATGAAATTCTTCCAAAAATTTTGCATGAAATTCCATTTTTGTGGGTGATATATAGCATTGGTTTCTTTGGAAAGAGACTGAGTGAAAAAAGGGCAGCCCACATTTTCTCAGGTGCACAAACCGCAACAATTGCTGACCTTGAACCGACAGGAAAATAACAATAATTTCTCTTACAAGTATAATTGACATTGTATCCCCATTCTATAGTAGTGTATAGACATGAACATGTGACTTTGGTTAGATAGGAATATAACTTTCTTGTAGGGTTGGCCCTTTGTCATGGGTAACACTAGTTTCTTCCTTATCATATTTGTTGGGTTCCACAGTTATACAAGTTTTCAAATCTAGTAAGATGAAATAGCAATGAGTGGTT
The DNA here is from genome assembly GCA_963693085.1 of Alisma plantago-aquatica. Lineage (NCBI taxonomy): Eukaryota > Viridiplantae > Streptophyta > Magnoliopsida > Alismatales > Alismataceae > Alisma > Alisma plantago-aquatica. The sequence goes on along the minus strand of OY856410.1, from coordinate 66,313,534 downwards.
ATAACTTTGATTTTCTCAATGTTTCTTAAGGTTTTCTTCAGTTAGACCTACAAAAGAGCCAAATAGAGAGCAAAGTGAGACTGTAAGCTACACAATATGTGTATCCATGGATTTATTGTAAGCCAATTTAGCTTGAAGCATCCTCTTCATAACATATAATCTTTATGACCTTGAAGGTGAATTGTTTTATTGATCATTCTACTTCTCCTATGGCTCTTAATTGAGATTATGTAACTCTTTTCCTTAATTGTTGTTCCTTTTTTGGTATCAACCTAAGTTGTAATGCCATGATATTTCAAATTTTGTTACTTGTTTAGTGAAAAGCATTGATGGCCCTAAACTTGATTTTTGTCCTTACCCTACAAGAGTTGTTTGGAATTTTTTTCATTTGTAGGATTACCATACTAAAGCCCAAGATGGTTCCTATTTTCATTTAGATTGTAATATATCTATCTTGGAATGTTGGCAATTGAATTTGGATCCTCCATTTGGTTTTTGTCACACTAAGGTGGTGGGAAGTTCATATGGTGTCACAGAGGAGGTTGCATCCCAATGTAGGGTGGTTTATAGTCACATTAGTCACAAATTTTTGTAGTTGCCTTGACATGTTGTGGGATTTGACTCCTCTCATAGTCATTTTAAGGAGGTTTCTAGATTTCTTTGCACTAGTGTGATTAGCTTTAATGATTTTGTGATGGATTTTAGTTTTGAGATTCTTTCTTCCATGACCACCTCCCATTGTATATCTACCCTAATTGGTGTGCTTCTCATCTCCATGTATCACATGTGTCTAGGAGCTATCATAGCTCTGCCTCATAAATTTCCTCTATCTGAGGAATCAAGAAATTTCTTCAAATCATCATCTAATCCTTTATATAAGATTTCAATGTGCTTAACTTATGAGATTCCAAAGTAGGGAATCAACAAATGAGTTCTTTATATCTTTCCCAAACTTCTTCTAATCACTCACCTGGGACCATTACAGACTGTGTGATTTACCCATGATCTTATAGGTCAGACAAGTTGGACACAAGTTTTCTGAAAAATGATTGTACAATGCTTCTTGGGTAGTAATGATCTCCACTACTAAGGAGTTGGACCAACTTCTGGCTCTATCAGAAAGAGAGTATTTGAAAAGATGCAAATATATAGTTTCATCCGGCATGCATGAATTCTTGTTCAAAATACACAAGTAAATGAATCACTACAAGTGATTCCAATAGTCTTCCCCTTTATTTCCAGCAAAGGCGTTCTCTATATTAATTGCACACTTTGAGCTCTTATTTAATACTATGGTGTGGTGATGGCAGGTGGAATCACATGGTGGTGGATGTATGTGAACTTAGGGATAGAAAGTTCTCCAAAACAAAATTGTCTTTCAACTTCTAGTGTTGATTCTAGGGATGCACGAATTTCCTTAGATATTTTTCTCAAGTTTCTAACAAAATTCTATCTATTTGTGTACAAAGATCTAGATACACCTGATTTGAATCTCAATCTTGTCTATTCTTTGATTATTTCCTATGACCTTTTTTTGGATGGTTCTGTATATCTCATGATCAAAGTTAATACATAGTCGAAGACTTAACGAGTGTTGTAGTAACTAGAAACACTGAAATAAAATAATTAACCACAAGTCAATCGAATGCAATAGAGATTTCATTCAAGTGAATATGTGGTAGTATCAATGGTAAAATATATATACTACATTAGTCTTATTACACTGGATTCAATTAGATGATTCCATTTTCATTGGAAATGACATCAAAATTTGATGTGGATTTAATCATAATGATATATTTACTAGGGATGAGATCCCTAAATTTAACTAAAGTTGGTGCACAAAAAATTAAGCAAACATGTCTTATAGTTTTATATTTGAGGTTCAATTCCGAAGAGACAATTATTTTAGAATCTTGATAATCTAATCTAGTTGAAAATAATACTAATATTTGAAACCAAAGTTTGATTGTTTGTTTACTCTAATTGTGACTGAATGAAAAACTTATCTGATAAACATATAATAAAATGATGGAAGGCATTGAGGTGAAATTAAGTTTCACCACCACTACCTACATTGGCTCATTCATATTGTATTTAACACTCATATGGATATCATATTGAGGCCAAGCAATTTGAAATCCTTGTGTCTTGAAGAAATTGCAAGGATAGATTTCCTCATAATCTCACTATCGTGTTACCTATAGATCATGAACCCATAACCTCAGAGAACACCCACAAAAATTCTCATCTGGGATTGCACTAAAATTAATCAATATTCTATTCCTAGTGTTTCATTTTATCTAGGGTTAGGATTGTAATAGACATGTAAAACATGTGATTAATTTAGAACATGCAAGAAAGTGTTCATTGAAAATCTAATATTCAATAAAATCGAAGAGTAATAACATAAAATTACAATGTGTGGGTGTGGGGCTGATCCTGTACCCTAGAGAGTGGACTACTCACTGCCAGACTAGAAATCAAAGAAGAAGACAAAGTCATTGTCATGAAATAGGAAAGAGGCAACATATCTATGGTTTGCAACAACATCTTGTCTTTGTCCTTGTTATTCTTCCCTTTTATGGTCTAATCTTGTGAGTATTAGTAGGTGAATGACTACAATGGTGCTTGATGGATGAGGGTGAGGTCAATAGTTGGAAGTAACAATTATTGACATAGGTGGAGGACTATTCATCAATAACTCAAGGTGCCAACTGCTTGCCTTTCTCATGGTTGGTTTGTTGAGCCTTACAAGGAGATGATCAACGGAACTCCTTCTTGGTGTTTTAGATAGGAAGTGACACCCTTGCAAAGATGTGGACCCGACCCCTTTGCATGGAGGAAGCAAACCTCTATTTATAGCATATTGTGGCGACATTAGGTTATTTATCTATAGAATGTAAACCATCAGTATACATGTGAAATCCTTAACATTAGTATACATATGAAAGCCTTAACACCAATATACAAATTGGATGCAAACAATGACATGGCCTATTGATGGTGTCATAAATGCATTCCTTGATGGATTTTTGAAGGGGGTTGCTATCAAGGGGGTCCTTACTGGTGTCTTAATTACATTATTGGGAACATCCTTGATAGGTTGACCGTGTGGATATGTAGTGTACCGATTAGAAGTGGCTATCAAGTTGTGATGTCAAGGAAAGACATGGTTCAGGCTTTGTGATATCCTTCAATAGTCTCCTTCTTATTGATAGACTTGTAAACGCAAAAGTTTTGAGGGGGAAGCATTGTTGGCATACCTTGATGGTAGGTTGCTTGCATGCCTCGATGCGGTGGGAGGTTGGAGTTTCTATCAAAGCATTGGTGTTGTAAGTAGATCACACACTTTTGAGTAGGTCGGTGTCAATGGCGCTTGGAGGTTGAGGGTTTAGTTGAAGTGGGAGAGAGGATGTTGTACATGGGATCATGTGATTGCATGTAGAGAACTATCATGGTGGAGGACAATTGATGGCCACCAACGCTCAATATCCCATGCCTTTGATGGTCAAAGGTATTGGTATCTTGATAGCTTGGTTATCGAGAGTAGAGTCACAATTGGGAAGGTTTTGTTGCTCGATGGAAGATATCTATACTTGATAATCTTACTTGTAAGGACCCTGACCCACATTTTGGGATAACCGTGTTTGTTTTACTTAAGTATGTTTCTTAGCTCCTTATTCTAATCATTTGAGATGTAATTAGGGCATGTTGGAAGCTTGGAGTTTCTTGTTTGAGATTGATGCTTGTGTTTTGTGGAGAGGTTTTGGTGCAAATTGCATTGTACCCAGGATAGGGGTTGATGTGCAAGTTTTCCTCCTCTAGAGTGTTCCTTCTCCCTCTTGGAATCATCTAGAGGAGAGAGAAAGAGACAAGAACCTTGTTTGGACCTTATTTGTGTGGTGACTTCCTTGGTGGTGTTTTGGGCACATGTTTGGGGTGTACCTTACACCTAAAAGTGTTGTCTCGGGCTTGAGAGCCTTGGAGATGCCTTGTATAAGTTGTGGGTGTCTTGAGGGACATCCTATCAGTTTGTGGGTGTCTTGAAGGACATACTATTAGTTTTGTGATGTCTAGAGGTGCACCATATTCGTTTGTGGTACCTAGGGTTTACCCTTATCAATTTGTGAAGAGGGTAGATATTTGTATCGGCCTTGACCATCTTAGGTGACCTAGTGGGCGAGGCATAGATCTTATCACCTTGTTGCATGGTGTTGTATGTGACCCTTCTTCATGGACAAGTGTCACCTAGGGTTCTAATGTGGTGTCACCTTCCCCTTTCTCTCTCTTTCATCCCTCTTGTATATATACCTCCTTCTCTCCATGTAAAAGAACCCTTTTGTTTATCCTTGTGTTCTCTCTTTGGTGGATGACCTTCAGCTAGAGGAGCTTCTCCCTTGGAGCTTGGAGGACAAGTCCCATGCTTGCGGTGCTCTCTTCATCCTCTACTTTGGTAAGCCATGATCCTTATCTCCTCTTTCTCTATTTCTTTCTTCTTCTCGGCCATGGACCTTGGTTACTTTCTTTTTCCTCTCATGCTCTCTTAACCTTGGTTCCATCTTCTATCTTGGAGGTGTTGTGGTGATTAAGCTTGGAATATCTTCTTCTACATTGAGCTCATGAAGCTTGGAGCTTGGTGGTGATCCTTGAGGTAGGTTATATAACTCTAAACCCTCTTTGTTATTATCACCCTTTACTTTCTATCTTGCTCTTTGTCCTTGGTTCGTTATCTCTTACATGCTAGTATATCTTCTTGGTAGTTTTGAGTGATATTTTAAAGAAGAGGAATCTTGCTTAGTTTTTACTCTTATGTTACTCCTTCTTGCATTTCTTGTAATGTTGTTCTAAGGTGGAAGATGATGAGTCCGATAGGCATGATAAAATGATATGTTGGGAGGTGACCATCACAACCTGTGATGCCACAGACCATCACACCTTATGACAGGTCGTCACGACCTTGGTAGAGTGTAAGTTGACACATTTTGGGTGATGCTTAGATCATCATGCCTTGTGCATAAGTAGGTTGTTGTGGGTCGAGATGGTTATCTTGGCCTGTGGTTGTTAACCGTAATGGCAATAGATGTGTTGCTTTTAGCCCGTCATGAGCTAGAGGCACCTAAACCAATACTTAGTGATGGCTAACCGTTATGCATGAACGGTACTAGCCATCACACTCTTAGAGTACTTGAATGGTTGAGGTGTTAACTAACATGGCTATGAGTGTACCTCATGGAGATGGTTCATTATGAAGGTTAGACCGTTACACCTTGGTCAAATTGGAGGCTGACATACCTCAGAGGTGATGCTACCCGATACACCTTAAGCCATGATGTCAATTAATTCCAAACCCAAGCGACCGTCACACTTTGTTGCTACCCGACGCACCTGGGCATTGCCCATCACAACCTGGGTGTTATTATACCTATCACACCTTTGCGGTGTTGACGATCACACTCCCCTATGGTGATAAAATGATACATGTCTCATGAGATTAGCCCGATACCTTGAAGTGCTCAACCAATAAACCCTTTGTGTGTTTCTCGGTGCACTGCTATTGCCTGTCACACCTAGGGTTAACCCGATACCCCATGTTGTAACCCTAATGGATATCTTTTGGTTGCGTTTGTGATACACCATGTTGATTCTTGGGTGATATAATATGATGTGATACCCTTTGGGGTGGTCATATGTGTGATAATGAGAGCCATGTTTCTATATCTCATAACATACCTTATGAATGATGTTGAAAGCTATGTTACTATACATCATGACATGTGTCTTGACAATGATGAAAGTGATAATCTAAGGGTGGTTGTTGATCAACATTGTTAGCCCTAATTTTGTAAAGAGAAACCCTAATTCTAAGGATGTAAAATGTATGGCATGAGTCCTATGAGATGATGGTGTTGATGATGTATTTCTTTCTTGTTATCAATTTCTAACCATGCATGCAACACCAGTTGATGTACATATCTAGGTATGAGCTATGGTGGTTATGATCTGTTTGACTGGACCTTGTGAGGCATAAAGTGTTGTTGACATTCTTAAAAGAGGAGTAAACAGTCTTATGACCTAATGATGGCATATTGCCTTGCAAGAGATGATTTCCTCAGTGATGAGAGGAGGGGTTTCCACCCCAAGATATGTGGTCCTTGTGATGGACACTTGTTGAATAATAGACATGAACTGATGATATCACACCTTATATGTTTCAGTATGTTCTAGTGATGTGTCATGCCCCAGTTTATATAGAACATGTATTGAGTTTATACATTGTAACTTGATAGATTTTGAATGATGCTTAAATTGGTCTAAATAATCAAGTGAAATCTAATAGTGTAGCTTGCCCTGTGTCATAGATCCATTCAGTGTCATCATTCGTTGAATGGTGAAACGAGTTCAACTAAGAGCACATATTTTTGAATATGCAGGGTACAAGTCGAGTACTTCTTTGTATCCTTAACTACAGGATGTGTAAGACGACCATGCACGACTCAATCTTGTTGTGGTGTGGATGACCATGCATGAGCCACTCCTTATTGTTAGAATGGCCATGCGTGAGCCTATTCTTCTAGCATTGTACCTGTACCAAGGTGGGCTAGTTATGATTATATATGTGGATGGCCATGCGTGAGCCAATCCCAGAATTTGACTATATGTCATTGTTGCAGTTGACTGATATGTTTATGTGTTGTTTTCTCTTGTACTGACCAAGAGGTGTGGTGAGGTCGTGGATTCCATCTCTTTCATTAGACCTTGTATGGCACCTATTTTTACTTATCAAGTGGTCAGTTGGATTTGTTTGGTATGACTCAAATCGTCATGGGATAATAAAATGCATAATCAGTCGTGTATTATATTTGTGTAGGATCAAAATACTGAAACATTGGATGAGGCCTTACTTGATCTTTATACAATATTGTTGATAGGATATATACATGTTATTCATATTCCTTTTATATTGTTAAGATGTTTCATAAATTCAACAGTAATTGTTCTTCCTGTTAATGATCATTACCTGCTTCACTTGGCAGTAACTTTACTGCTACTTTGTTTATCTTATCTATGATAAGAATAGAGTTGGTGGTGAGTTATATCTCCCACTGAGATTTAGAATCTCATCATGTGGGTTTCCCACACCCTTTTTAGGTGGACGAGCACGAAGAGGTAGAGATTGTGCAACAGATGTTGAGGAGTAGCAGGAGGGCCAATAGCTGATGAGGTTAGCAATATTGCTGGATGTCTTTTGTTTATAGAGTCCTAGAGTCATCCATGTACACTCGGGTCTTTGGGAACGTTTTATAGATATTTCGTGAACGTGCTTTCTTTATGTGGTTGGCCTGTAAACATGTTATGTACGGATGTAGTGGAATCTTGTATATATGTTCTAGAACAGTTCTTTGGTTACAGGTTGATAGCATGCCTTGTATATGCTTTGAGGCATGAAAGAACTTATATGTGAAGGTTCTTACTGTTTGGTAGTTTAATGAAACTATTTTAATTTATAGTGTTTTCTGATAATATGATTGTTAATCTCTCTTCTGTGGTTTTGTTTTGAGTAATCTTGCTTTGTGTGGCGCGGGGCATCACATTACTATATCAATAGACCGCCCATTGATTGCTAGGCCTCCTGTTGGATTTTGAATGAATGGCCTCAAGAGCTTTGCTATTGATGGCAATGAGAATTTTATAGATTCTCCTTTCCATCACGAGTTTCCTATATCAAAATTCAAGTGATGTTAATTTAAGAGATTATGATTTGATTAAAATTTATCATTCACACAAGTTCCATTATGAAAATTAGAATTTTGAATTAATATATAAATGAAAGAGATCATATGTCAATCATGTATAAAAATCTAAGTTTAGGTTTAATATGAAAATGGATCAATATGATTCCAATTCTATCTACCATATTCAATGATGTCCTCTAGAATTTGATGCAAACATGTTCTAGCCTACCTACCAATATTAGATATGTGGAGCATGAATCTCTATCAAGAAGATTGAGGGGATGCCTATGTCATGATGTGAAAACCTAACAACTAGAGATGCAAAGCAAACCTCGACTCCATTCAAACTTTTAACAATTACTTTGAATCCATATTTTTGCATCAAAGCATCCATTGAGATGTTCAAGTTTAATCCGAAAATTTTTTAGAACTAAGGCACCTCATACATACTTTACAACTATGTTGATCTTCCCAATGAAACTCAAATTCCAAAAATTAGCCCCAAGAATCTTTAGCAAAACCCTCAACCTTTAGAAGCGTACCTATGTAAATCATTTATTAAGGAAATTACATTTAGTGCATATAGTGAAATAGAATTAAACTATTACAAATCTACACCATACTACATAAAGTGATACATATCATACACATGTTACAACTACATGTTTTTCCTCTCTCTCTCTCTCTCACACACACACATTCCAGCATCTCGACAATAATCAAAGATCTCTCATCTAAAATTGTGCGTCTTCTTAAAACACCTTAACTATAGATTATTCACGAGGATAAATCTCTTTTGTATCCTCTTGATGTTATTGTCCACGACCTGAAAATGGTTTTTCTTTTCTCTCTCTCTGAATGCCATGTAGTGATGTGTATGGTCAGACTAGGAAGGAAGGAGACATGGATCATTTGTGGAAACTTCTGTTTGTGGTTAGTATCTATTCTCTCTCTCTTTCTCTTTCTCTTTCCTTTCCATTGTTATCGTGTGGATCATCTCATGATGACATATTATGTTATCAATTGAACGTGTGATGTGTGCTTTTATGTGTTGTTATGTTTTGTATTGACAACTAGCTTGCGTACCATGTAGTCACAGACAAAGTGGCCAATATCTCAAATCCCACATCCACTAAAGTTTGAACTGGACACATGAATATTATTCTTATCCCTTTATTGCTTTACACATAAATTCCTCATGTCCTATTTTGAAGCATACACCTTGATAAGTTGAAGGCATCCTAGGTAACATGTAAGACAAGTTATGATCGGTATGTTTAAATCATGTCCCACGTGAAAGAAGGGATCGAGAAAGAACCCTTTGTCCCAAGCTCTCAATCCCCAACCAGGGAATTGGAGGAATGCTTCTAGAGCAAGAAGTTAGACAAGGGTATAAAAATAAAACAAGGTATATACAAATAAAGCGCAACACCTATTAGGGTTGTTGTACCGGTACAGTCTCAGATGTGATGAAAACTTATTGCAGAAACATTACCGACAAGTGTATAAACTCAAAGAAGAAACACCAGATTTAACGTGAAAAACTCTCCCCAAGACAAGGAGAGAAAAACCACAGGGTAATACCGGCCAACAAGAACTATATAATTAAGATTATAACTCACACTTCATGGATTTAATTACCCCTAAATCTAGTTAGCCCTCCCCACACAAGAACAAAGATGAGGAAGAAGAGAATCACACCCAGTGTGTACAAAACCTCCCTCTTTACTTGATCTCCTCACGAGGCCGTTTTCGTTGCTAGGGACTGCTTGATTCCACTATGACTGCTGACTGGGTCAGACCATTGCTACTATGGCAGCACTGTGTCTGTAACCACCAACCTCTACTTTGCTTCAAGGCAAAGCCACTGGCCCTCTCTTATCAACCAAGAGAGCTTCTCTATCAGTACACCCAATGTGTCACTGACTGTCAGCCACTACTTTGCTTCAAGGCAAAGTCACTGACCCTCTCTTATTCAACCAAAAGAGCTCCTCTAGTTGTTCGTGTTCTCTAGAACCCTCTACCACAGTAGGCACCAACAAGCAACTGGAGGGATCACACCTCAATCGGTGGGATGATTCAATGGTCTCCCCATGGCCTCTATTGATAGGCCTCCATGGCATGTGGTTGCAACTAGGAATCTTTGTCCAACTCTGAGTCCAACTCCGAGCCCAAATCCATGTTGCAAGTAGGAAACCATCTTTATTCCCTTTTAGATTTGACTCCCATTAAAATTGGTAGTACAAGCCGACTCCTACTCAAGTCCAAATCCAACTATTCATGGGTCATATCCTTTTCCTATTCCCAACAATCTCCCCCTCTGACCCATGAGGGAGACGTTGTCTTCAACAATCATCTGGAGTAGCTTCTGGACCTCATCATCACCTGTGATGGATCTACTATCCTCAGACATGTCATCGTCCTACCATTTTCATCCATCTTTTTGAAGTCCAATCCTGACTTCACTCTGTTCCCATGAAACTAAGAAAAAGTATCCTGGCAGTGCTGCTTCTCTCTCCATGCCCACATTTGGAACTTTGTTGGCTCCCCTGACTGGTATGTCAAGCCATCCTAGATGAAAACCTTGTCTCTGACCTTCTATACCAAGGCTCAGAAATCCTCTGATGATGCTTCCCATGTCCATGTAGAACCTGATTAGAAGCTTGATCGTTGCTGCTGTCATATCTCTTCATCCTATAGATCCACTTGTACTTAAGTGCTTTCTGACCCTTGGGAAGTGCCATAGGCTCATAGGTATCATTATTCTATAAAGAATACATCTCCTCCTGCATCGCCTGATGTCATTGCACTTTATCTCTATGAGTTTGTACCTCATGATAAGTGTCTGGCTCCCCTTGATTAGTAAGGAGAATATATTGAGATGCTAGATATCTTGATGAAGGATGAAGAACTCTGTCAGACCTCCTCAACTGTTGTTTTGAGGACTCTTATTGGTGATGATCTTGCTCCCCCTACCTAGAAGTGTCTGACTGTGAGTGTGAATCACTCATCTCTGCATCTGAAATAGTAGCACTTGATGTGCTATCACTCGTCTGCTCAAGGTGATCTTATTGCTCTTCTTCGTCATCTAAAAACTACACTTGTGAAGAAGTTGAAGCATCTTCATACTCATCATCAGAAGAACTATCACCTAATCCTACAACCTCTACATCATCACTCTCAGACTCTATAACTGTCTAACTCTTATAGAAAGTCACATCTCTATGTCTGCTCATGGTCATTTTTATTGGATCCTAGATGGGTGATTAGATGCTCTAGAGGGGGGTGAATAGAGATGAATGCACTTAAACAAAATTCATTAGACCTTCAAGATATATGACAAGATAAAGTTGTTAAATAGGTAATTTGATTTTTTTGATCAGTAGTTAAATAGGTAATATGAGTGCAACTAAAACATGCATAGCAAGGCTGAGAGAGATTGAGCAAACACAAGTAGACAAACTATTTAGAGTGGTTCCACACTTCAAACTAGAAGTGAGTCATTCCATTTACCTAGAGCGGTCAACCTCTAGGATTTCTTAAACATACACCTTCATTATATTCATTATAAGAGATAAAATACATGACCAACCAAAGGACTTACCTATCCAATACAAAAAGTCTTCAACCTTACCAAGGACTTACCCACTTTGCAAGGAGTCTTCCGCCTTCTTCCAAGGACTTACCTACTCTTGCACAAGTCTTCAACCTTCAAGGAATTACCCACTCTTCTTGGATCTTCAACCTTTGACTTCACCTTCACTTGGAGAAGCTTCCACCAAGGACTTACCTGCTTGAGCAAGGAGTCTTCTGCCTTCACCAAGGGCTTACCCACTCTTGCTCCAAGTATTCAGCCTTGATCTTCACCAACGGACACCTTCCCTTGTTCTTCTTCACCTCTCTTAGCCAAGAGAGAGAACCTTCATCTTCATGGTTGAAAATGAGAGATAGGGAGGTGGTGGAAGTGAGAGCCTCACAAGATATACATGTAGGACTAGCTCTCTTACAGATTTCCTACTCACTCTAATGAATGTAGCAAGTGATTAAGCTTAGAGAGAGAGAGAGGAGGCTGTAGGAAGCTCTCAACTATAGAATAGGAACCTCACATAGAGTTTTGCATTGAATGCTCTCAACCTTGGAATGAAGCCCAAGGGGTCCTATTTATAGCTGGGGATGCCTCTTAGTCTTTGGGAACACTTGAGAACAAAAACTAGCCATTTTGTGGCTTGAAACATACACTTGTTGCAACTCCACAATGGCTAGAAACACTTTTTTGCACTTTTCCGTACAGTAGAATCGGTTGAGTTTCTATAAAGGTAACTCGACCGATCCCACTAAGAGACAAGACCAATTTAGGCCATCGGTCGAGTTTTTCCTGGGGTAACTCGACTGATTCACTTAAATTAGTTTTGGTCAGTAGAGGGATCAATCGAGTTCTATGAAGTGTAAACTCGACCAATCAATAGTCATTTTCAAGATCCAATCAGGACCAGTCAAGTTTGCAACTCGGCCAATGAATAACCTGATGTGAATTTTGGAAAATGGCTTTTGAGTGCTTAAATATTCGATGTAAGTTCTCTTGATTTTTTCTAAGCTTAATTACAAGTCATACAATCATTACAAATGATTTACAACATGATTCTAATGGATTTACATCATATTACAAAAACGTGCACTTGTATTGATTTGACTTGTCTTTTCTCCAAGTTGAGATGCGCAAGTTAGGGCATTTGCAGTGTGTCTATACCTAATCTGAAATCACTCAAGTAGATACATTAGACACAATTAATTAGAATGGTTTAGGCATCATCAAAATAAGGGTTTAATCAATTTATACCTTGAGTCAACATTCTCCCCTTTTTTGAAGATGACAAGTCATTCCATAAATGTATTCAAAGCATTTAAGTAAAGTCATACCTTTGGAGAAACCTAAGGGTTTCAATAGAATTGAGTTCATATGCTCCCCTCAATTGATGCTAGTGGAGTTCTCATACTCCCCTTCAATTGATGTTATTTCTCCTATATGGTTAGCTTTTATAACTTTTATAGAATACTATGTCTTCTACTCATATATGTTCTACACATATATGCCTTCTCCCATTTTCCTTCTCCTTGTTTTGTCAAAAGAAGACAAACATTTCTCCCCCTTTGTCATTTCAAAAAGTGGGGGGTTATGAAGAAATAAAAAACACCACTTTTTAAGAGAAAGGAGATAACAAAAAGTTATACAAGGAGAGTAGAAGAGCACAAATAGGGGCTTGTCCAAGCATAGAAAGAAAAAGCAAGTTAAAGCATGCACTTGAACAACCCAAAATGTAAGTTAATTGCTGCAGAAAAACAATAAAACACAATTTTGACTTTCAAGATGGTTGAATTTGCCCAAAAAGTGTCAGGGCTCATGGCATAGCGATGAGCCTTTCTCAGAAGGTAGTTTCTACATAAAAAACACTAGCCTTGCACCAAAAACTGAACTGGGGCAAAAGCTGCATGAAATCCAAAAATGCTCCAATTTTTATACGCAATGTAGATCTATGTACCCTGCATCATAAAGTTATGCAAGCAACTCAAGATAGTAGATATGCAATTCAAGGAACAAGCTTGTTCAAGTATGAGACAAGATACAAGCACATCATATAGTGAAATATCACTACATGAGCAAAGATACCAATTATAAACAAGGTTAGAATGACATGCATGTGAACTTCTAGTAGACTTTATCATAAGTTAAGACTACTAGTAGGATCTAGATCATAGCAAGAGATACCAAAAGATACATAAGATAAAGCAAGCTTATGAGTAGATGTAGAGATATATCCAAACAAAGAGATATGCAATTTTAGAAGCATGAAAGGGTATAACTCATATACAAATATGGATCATTACGAAAGAATGATTACCACTAAGAACCTAAAGGTTGTATCAACAAAAGATATACACCTAGATATATGTAGCAAGTTATAGCACAACGGAAGCAATTTAAGACACAACCAAAAGATCCAAAGAGATCATCATTAAAACCAACAAAGCAACTCAAAGAAAGTAATTGCAAGATATAGATATGCCAATTTAGAGAAATTAGAGAGATAGAGTTGTAAGCAAGATAGGAAATTTAGAACATGGCAATATGCATATATAAAGGTACCAAAAGAGAGTGCCAAAGAATAAGGCTATTGGTTGATAAAAACTAGTTGAGAGGAAAATTCTCATTCAATAAGCCAAATGTATATTCTGTGCACAGTGTTGTCAGTCGAGTTCTGTGTATTGACAACTCGACCGATGACAGCTATTGACAACACCCATTGGTGCCTACCGGTCGAGTTTCAAAGAGGACAAACTCGACTATCATAGTTGCTGTCAAAAAGCACATATATTTCATAAAAACATATTTCAAGGCATGCTAAAAATACAAACCATATGAAAACATGTGTAAGAAAGTTAGTAATGCACTATGAAAGCATTAGAAACAATTTTTGAGCAAGAGTGTGAAGAGAAACACAAAATACCACTTTTGACTCTAAAACCATATGTATAATGCACACTATATTGACAAAAACAAATTAGGATTGGTTATAAGCAAGAAAACCTTACCTTTATTCTTACCATTCCTTTTTCCACTTGTTGTCATCTTCTACACATCTCTCCTTTCTTCTTTCATGTGGATTGAGAAGTCAATTTGTAATTCAATAGCTCAAGTCAATCCATTTGCAAGTACCTACAAGAAGAAAGATGAAATGGTCCCCAATCATGTTTTTGGGTCCAGAGGATTTAGCTTAGCAACCCAAGTCCTAGTGCTCTTGGGTGCTTTCCTAAAAGGGCAACAAGTAGAATAATGACGAATTTCATTGCAATAGTTGCATGTACCCATAATCTTGGAACTAGAGGATTCTCCATGGAAGATTGGAGGTCATTTACCTTTGTTGTTCCTTTGACTACTATCATACCCCAAACCATGTCTACTAATTTGTTTAGTAGTATGGTATAGGATACCATTAAGATTCCTTTTACCAACAAAGAATCTTTGCAAAGAAGATCTCAAACTATCATTATAATGCATAAGAGAAGTAATAGTAGAAGATAAATGATTGATATTATCTCTAGCATGCAAAGATCACTTTCTAAGCAAAGAGATTTAGTTAAATAAGAATCTGTATCAATATGAAGAGCAGAAACATCATTCTCTCTACTAGCAGAACAAGAACAAGATTCAAGCACATTGATTTTAGCAAGCAAGGAGGCATTTTCTATTGCAAGAAAAGCAATCTTAGAAAGATAAACACCATTTTAAGATTCTAATCCTTGCAAAAACAAAATATTTGTCCTTGTTTTCAGATTTAATAACATCAATATCATGCATGAGATAATCAACAATTAAAGTATGCTCTTCATTAGAACTAGGCATACGAGGTTGAGCTTCTAGAAATCTAATTTTATCAAGCAAACTAGCATTTTAAAGTTTAAGAGAGTCTACTTGGCTAAGACAAGCATTTTTATCATCAAGCAAGCAAGAATTTGCATGTTCAAGATCATCTACTTCTACATGCATATTATCAACAATTCTAGCAAGCTTTTTCCTTTTCTTTTTAGAAGCCTTAAGAGAAGCACAAGTATCATGAATACACTTACACAAGTTTCCAGCCTTCAAGGAATTACCTAGTCTTTTTGGATATTCAACCTTTGACTTCACCTTCACTCGGAGAAGCTTCCACCAAGGACTTACCCACTTGAGCAAGGAGTCTTCTGCCTTCACCAAGGGCTTACCCACTCTTGCTCCAAGTCTTCAGCCTTGATCTTCACCAACGGATGCCTTCCCTTGTTCTTCTTCACCTCTCTTAGCTAAGAGAGAGAACATTCATCTTCATGGTTGAAAATGAGAGATAGGGAGGTGGTGGAAGTGAGAACCTCACAAGATATACATGTAGGACGAGCTCTCTTATAGATTTCCTACTCACTCTAATGAATATAATAAATGATTAAGCTTAGAGAGAGAGAGAGGAGGCTGTAGGAAGCTGTAATGACCACATTTGTGCTTAATTGGTAAACTAGGGTTTACCTGAATGATTACATGCTTGATTAGATTGAACATCATTTAGACTTGATTAATGATAGTAGATCAATTGTTATGTTTAAAACCTAAGAAGAAACTCTAACTATGATTTTAGTTTGAAGAATTAGGGTTTGAGAATTGTAAACCCTAATCGGTAGTACATGAATATGGAATTTGATCAGGATAGCAGTGTGGTAAATGATTTTTCATATTTTCTACAAATTTTGTATTTAATAGAATTTTGTATATGATATGGATAACTCAATCATGCATATTGGAGAAAAAGTTCAGAATATTTGAGTGTTCTTTGAATGTAGTTATCGGTCAAACTATACTTCGACCAAAATGATGATAGAGTACTTATTAGTAGTGTAGTGTTTTATTTTTACTTATTTATTGGTAACTCCAAATTATATGAAATTTTAACTAGAGATCTGAAACTCAATCATTTAAAAAAAATGTAAATTTTCATAATTTTTGGATGCGTTTAGACCTTATCAGTAGATGAATTATAGTAATATTTTTATGACAAAAAATTCAGCTAAAATAAGAAAAAGTATAGTGAGGGGTCAATGTGCAATTGACCCAAGCAGCTCAATTTATCTATATGGTCAACCTAACACACTAGAAGATCTCATAATTCCTGATTCAAACCAGAGAAATGAAATCCTAGAGAGAGAGGGAGAGTTAGGGTTTGAGAGGAGAAATTGATGGAGATGCTGACCTAAGGTTTTGCGGTCTGAGGAATGATGAAATCATGTAAGTTTAGCTTCTTTGGATATAGTTTTGTGGTGAATCTTCTCTCACATGTGGAAATTCCTTATCTCCTCTTATTTGATCCAAAATGGTATCAAAACTTCCCCTTTTCTCACTCTTTCTTCATAATCCCTCATTTTTAGGGTTTCCGAGTTGAAAGGAAGAAGAATCAGGTGAATTGGGAGGGATTTTATATGAGATCAAGATTTTCATGGATGAGCTGCATTTTAAGGTGTTTTCACACCTTAGGGTGAGTGGGAACTTCCTTTAATAGTATATTGCACAAAAATTGGTTAATTCATCCATAATCTTTAATTGCTAGTATGCGACTACAAATCCAGAATTGTCTATTTGTTCTAAGTTGTTGCAAAATGATATGAAATAGATTCTTCCTCTATTTGTTTGAATTTTAGATGATAAATTCATATTATAAATGTATACAATACATCCTAATGATAATTCCCTAAGTATTCACAAAGGTTATAAGAGTAAACTGAAATATAGTGAATTTGTCTGTGACTGAAATTGCTGTATAATTAAATAGAGAAATTTGTTTATCTGGATTCCCTTGGTTATGAATTATTTTTTATCTAAATTCATAGTACATATATGTCAGATACTATTTTGGATTTCATGTGATGTGAATAGTGTTTTCTTGATATCTTCGTAAAGAGGGTGAAGCCCTATATGAGTGGAAAGTTGGAAATTTGTGAATAAATATGGCAAAATCCATTTGAAGTGTTTTTCTTGGCATCATAGACTCTATTTATGCAATGTTATTATTGATTCATAATATCTCAATGAATGGCATGAAAAATCCTAATTTAACTCAATTCGAGGATTTCATACATATGTTGTTTGTATATGACTTGTTTAAAGCAATCTGTATTTAGTGGATGTTTTTGACATATTAATCCTTATGAGAGCCATGTGATAAGTAAATGAGGTAAATGAAACCCTAAGGATAGGGTATTCAATGAATTAAGCATTTTGATTACCATGTTCTCAGTATGAGATGCACAACCCATGATTTGGGTCGATGTGCACATTTTCCAAGAAAGTGCAAATAATTTATGGATGCAAATGACGATTACTCGTATGCCAAGTAATTAGCTCTTATCAGTATATTAAGATGTTTAGTTGCATGATTCTAGTGTATAAGTGCCAAATGGACATGCATTATGTTATTTAAGTATTTCAGTCTGCCTGCATGTATAGTATGTTGATTTCTCAGTATATTAAAATGTTTGAATATACTGCTCTACTAAGTTAAGGATGATATACATGTGTTATAAACTTCAAATAAATAGACACGGTACCATAGATATACCAGAGTCAAGTATAAGTAAGGAAAAATATACAATGTAGAAAGAGCTTTCCAAGAATAATAAAATAATAGACATAGGTGCCCTAAACACCGTAGATTCTATATGGATGTCTACACTATAGGGAGGAAATGATCCACCCTGGAAGCGACTAGTATACGAGGATCGGATCGCACCCACAGAGCGTGCGGGGAGACGAAGCCCTTGAGGAAGTCTCCTAATAGAAGATAGGTTACCCAACATGAACTGGAGATCCCGATGGTAACCCAGAGGTACCCACAGATCGTACCAAGATGAGGCCCACAGAGCATCTCAAACCCTCTGCCTGTGTACTCAGCCTAGAAGGAGAGGTCCAATTAAAGGCTAGCTATTTAGCCGCCTTAGTCAGATGTGACAGTTCGAGTCAAGCAGACCCAGATTCAATTCTAGGCTTAACTTCCCGTGTTTTAAGCTAAGTCTTGTATGGTGAGATCGTAGTTCGCTACGAGTCTTCATATGTAGAGTAAATTGTATATGATCAAGGCATAAGCTAAAATATGTCCATATGGGTTTAAGGAGTTTCTTATAAGTAAGAAAGGCTAAGAAAGATTTGAGTACAGTTTCCCAACAATTATTCTTTGGGTGTTTTTGAATTATTAGTTCTCTTTGAAATTAATCAAGCAAGGTCATATATTGATTTGCTCTTATTGATATCTAGAGTATCCTGCCATATTTATGATTGTCAATGATCAATCTCTTTAAAGCTTACTGCTGTTGTAATTGATATCAGTTGCTCAAAAGTATATCTATAATTATATCAGTGCTTTAGACTGTTTCTTTGAAGTACTCATTCACTGAGCGAGTAGGCTCACCCTTCTACTCACAATTTTTAGGGATATCAGATGGAATTGAAGAAGGTCATTGCATCAGAGTAGATCGGCCATAAGAGTTATATCTGAGTATAGTTAAGTTCAGTCGGTCCCTGTCACTCTAGGTCCTAGTATAGATGTGAGAGTCTTGTAAGTAATGTTTTGTATCTTTGTTTCCTTAACAAGAGAGAATGTATCTGATTATCACGTCGTATGTACTTGAGAATGAATGTATGGATGTATATCGTTTATGTTGAGATCATATTAAAGAAATCAATGTTTAGATTCCCTTGTAAAGTTGGTTTATGTGGTTCAATGTGAGAAAACAAAGAGTTTGAAAAAGAAGAAAAAGTTAAGGGTGATCTTTGTATCACGTTAAATCCTCAATTTATGCCCTAATCTCATGATTAATGGTAATTGTGAGATCGGGGTGTAACAACTTGGTATCAGAGCTTAGGCTGAGTTGTTAGGGACCATTAAGTTAGTAAGTTAGAGTCATAAGTGTGGCAGATAGGAGATGTTTGACGTGGAAAATATCGCACTAACAAATTCACTCGGGGTTAAAATCCCCGAGCTTTTACCAAAACATTGTGCAATAATACCACCCGTAAGCGGACGAGTCTTATCGTAGTATAGTTAAGGATCAAATCCCAAGAGACAACATTTTTAAGAATCTTTGTTAATCGAATCTAGCTCAAGTAAGACTAATATTTAAAATGATTGATTCAGTTGAGGTTAATTAAACTAAATGCAAGAAAGTAAAAGAGTAGAATTAAAGTTTTTTTTTAGATTAATGATATGGAATCGCTGGGATGGTATCAGGTTTCACCACCACTGCACATGCAAACACATCAAAACACATAACATCCAGGAAAGCATCTAACTATCCAAATGGAACTGCTAAGAACCCTCCCGGAGGGATGTTTAGGCCCGCGTAAGCATCCCCTTAGGCATCGGATTTCTCGTCGCCATCTGGATCATGCACTTACGATTCTGAAGATACAACATCCAACTAAGGTTGTGGCCCTCCCTGAGGGATGTTTAGACCACATAAGCATTACTGTAGGCTAGATGGCTCGTCCCCTCACGGATCATACATTTACGACCTCAAGGAACCCCTGATGCGATGATTTTGAGTCGCATTTATAGACCTGTTTTATATGTGGTTTGTGCTCTTATTAGTCATTTTTATGGATAATATTGCATAATTCATTCATTTCGGTCTTTGCCATCATTTTATGTCAAATCCCCTTAGTTTTATCATTTTGAGCATTATTTATCACATTATCATAATTTGTGTGGATTTATTTGATCTGGTCTTTAAATTTCAGGAAAAACAAGTATCTACTTCCGTCGATACCATCGACGGGAGTCGATACCATCGACTTGACCGCAGGTTGCCAGCCGAAAGGAGCAGCAAAGAGTCGATACCATCGACGCTGATGTCGATGGTATCGAGACGTCTTCAGATTGCTGGCGAAGGAGCAGTTGATAGTATCGACACCAAGTCGATACCATCGACACATGGAGGCTACAACGTCGCTTAATGACAGAACTGATGCCAAAAAGGGAGGGTCGATACCATCGACCCGCGTCGATGGTATCGACGCCGGCAGATATGCGTTGGATTCATTTCGATCTCAATCGGACAGCTGGAGTTAATTGACGACCAAATTAGGGACTTATACCTAATGACGTCCGCCCAGAGGAGATCATCATCTAATTTGTCATTGCACAAGTGCCGAGGAGCGGGAGAAAGGAGAACGGAGGCCAGAAGTTCATCCCTGTCGATCCAGACGCTGCCGAAGACGAATTTCACCACCGAGAGGCGGGAAAGCTCGTGTTCTACGCAAAGGATCCACCGATTCTCCTTTGTTCAGGGGTTTTCCCATTTGATTCACATTTTTCATATGATTTCCCCTATTTCTACCATGTATTTGTGCAAGATGAACATGCGGGGCTAATCCCCTCCATCTTTAGGACCGGGAGTAGCCCGGGAATGCATTGTATGACAGTTTTATATTAATAATTCATATTTTCTCTCTTAAATCCGTGGTATAGTTACGTTTTCTCCATATATTGTTATGCTTGATCACCATAATAATAACTTAATGCCCTTAATCACTTCGACAGAAGGATTAACGGTTGAAAAGAGACGATACCTACATTAATCGATAAATCCCTTGACAAAGGAGGTGTAAAATTAATGGTGGAAACTGAGAGATCGTTCGTAATGCGCTTAGTTTAGGGGAATGATTACTACGACGGTGGAATCAACCTAAACCTAAGTAGTGAATTACACCACGACAGTGGGTAATTCTATTTTCAGGCCACTACCCGGAAAGAGAGAGAAGATTGAGGAGTTATATGAAACCTAATGCAATGTTGACCCGCGGTGAAACCGAAATCCTAAAGATATCCTTTTGAATTGATTAAATTAACCTTTAATCGATTGTTTGCTTTGTTTTATTTTTATTTTCTTTTAATTTTGACAACAAACCCTACTTTGTTATCCGGCTTAGCTGATCACAAATAGTTAGTAGAAGTCTCCAATAATTCAACGTATCCCTGTGTTCGACTCGGGCCTCACAAAGGCCTATATTACTCGACGCGTACACTTGCGTTTTGAGCGCGTAGTAAAATAAACGTCAAGTTTTTGGCACCGTTGCCGGGGATACGGCGAAATTGTTGGCACTTCGAGTGCTACGAGCGGCCACTCTAGGGCACATTTTTTTTTTATAATTTTAATTCAACTTCAAATATTTTCTTTCTATTGTTCGTTCATTTTTATACTCGTCAAAACACTGTACTGAACTCGAATTTTCCTATTTCAGGTACTGTGTATGGTGCATACACGTAGTACAGACTACGACAATCGCACACCCGAGGTTCCGTTTCCGGGACCTGGAGACGAGGAGCATTCTGAGCACGAGTACCAAGAAGAGATAGACTCTGAATCTGAAGCAGAAGACATGGCCGAGCCACAGACTATATGGGAGAAGATCAAATCTTCTTCCTCATCAGCTTCAAAGGGGCCTATAAAAAAACAGGCGATCAACATACCGACATACAAGATCGATCCAGCGCTGATTAACTTGGTAAAATCAAATGCATTTCATGGGTTGAAGAATGAGGATCCTGTTGCACATATCAGCCAGTTCGTCGAAAACTGTGACATGGTGAAGATAGATAGGTTTCCACAAGATGCTTTGTACCTCAAGCTGTTCCCGAGTTCCTTGGTAGGAGCAGCAAGAGAGTGGCTACATAACCTCGATGACGAATTTTTGGAGTCTTGGGATCATATGGTGGAGGTTTTCTTCGAGAGGTTTTTCCCTCCTGAGAAGACCAACGACATGATTAGGAAGATTCACAATTTCACCCAACAGGCGGGTGAAACATATTCTGAGACCTGGGAGCGATTCCAGTTATGTTGAGGAGGTGCCCACATCATGGGATGGACAGGGAAACACAAGTGAAAATCTTTTATTTTTCTCTCTCCGAGCATGATAGGAGTAATTTGGACTCAACCGGGTCGGGATTTTTCCTAAATAACACTGACAATAGATGCTGGGAAATACTCAAGAACATGGCTAGGAAACAGTCATGGGGTGACAGAGGTGCCGTGGAACAGGTCAAGGCTGCTGGCGAATCTAGAATAGTTAGAGAGCTGAATGATAAGTTAGATCTTCTAGCCAAGAAGCTGCTAACTAAGGAAGATGCATCTGAAGATGAGGAGGCCCAAGTGAAATTTATGCAACAACAGGGCTATAGAAACAAGGACTACTCATGGAGAAAGGACAAAAAGCTTTCATGGAAGGATCCGAATAATTTTCTGCAGGATCCGGATGCCAAGCCACAACAGAGAGTCGAGGATAAGAGCACTGAATTACTAAGTCAAATGGTACAGCAAAACCAAGAGATGATGGCCATGTTTGGTAAGCAATTGCAATCCCAAGGTGATATTCTAACCAAGTTTGGGCAGACGCTGCAAAGTCATGGAGCACAAATGCGGGCATTAGAGACCACCGTGGCACAGATTTCGAGTGAAGTGGCGGCCATCAAGCACACCAATCAACAGAAACCAGCCGAGAATGCAAATGTGGCCCAAGCACACCATCAGGTCAAGTATATGTCTGTGGTAAACAGTGAGGAGGAACCTCAGGTGCAAGAAGTTGTAGAAGAAAGAAGAATGACATTTAATATGCATGCGACACCGGCGATACCGTATCCACGCACTTACTACGGATTGCCGGGCGGAAACCCTTTCTTCAGGAAATCACAGTGAGTTGTGAGTATGGTATCTCCATCTAGGCAAGAGGAACAAGTGCAGGTTGTTTGTGCACATGCGGAGACATCTAAGGCGAGAGAGGAACCACAA
Source organism: Alisma plantago-aquatica (assembly GCA_963693085.1). Taxonomy (NCBI): domain Eukaryota; kingdom Viridiplantae; phylum Streptophyta; class Magnoliopsida; order Alismatales; family Alismataceae; genus Alisma; species Alisma plantago-aquatica. The sequence goes on along the minus strand of OY856410.1, from coordinate 66,290,447 downwards.
CAAGCTGCTACTATTGAGAATGTCTCGCCAAAGCCCACGTCGGAGGGAGTGATTGAAGCAAGCTTAGGGGAGGTACTCCCGAAAAGCTCATATGTGCCACCTCACAGGCATGTTGATGCAGCAGATGTTTCAAATTTGGTCAATCCTAAGTCTAAGAAAGAGCGTCATCATTTTCAGAAATTCCTGGAGATATTCCGAAAACTCCACATCAATATTCCATTAGTGGAGATGATCGATAAGGTGCCCGCCTATGGTAAGTTCATCAAGGAAATCATCAATAAGAAGAGGCGGATAAAAGACGATGATATTTGTCCGATGAATGAGACGGTGAGGTCTATGATTCACGGGAGTTCACCAAAGAAGAGAAAGGACCCAGGAGGTTTTTACATTCCGTGCTCAATAGGTGGTCAACATTTTCCTAAAGCACAATGTGATTCCGGCGCTAGCATAAATCTCATGCCTTTGGCGACATTTCAAAAGCTGGGGTTAAAAGAGATAAAGAAGTTAGCTGCAACAATTGAATTAGCAGATGGGTCTATCGTGAGACCATATGGAGTGTGTGAGGATGTGCTTCTCAAAGTGGATAGATTCATATTCCCGGTGGATTTTGTTGTTATTGATATGCCACCGCTCCAAAGCTGTGAAATTCTTCTAGGAAGACCGTTTCAAGCAACGGCGGATGTCGTGACTGCCTTAGGGAGAGGTTCTTTGTCCTTGGGAATTGGAGGAGATCGAGTTGAATTCAAATTACCGCATGATCCTCTAAGCGCAGTCTCCAAGGTGAAAAGATGATGACCATCATGCCGTCTAGCCTAAGACGTTAAATAAGGGCGCTTGTTGGGAGGCAACCCAACCATAGGTACATTAGGATAGTTTAATTATAGTCATAGATTGCTTTCATTTCATTTAAATTTTTTGTGTAATGAAGATACCTTGATCTGTTTGTTCATTGTGCAGGCTGAGGCAGGTTCGATACCATCGACACACTGGTCGATGGTATCGACATAGGTTCATGTTGATAACTGCGGAGTTCGTTCTGAGTCGATACTATCGACGGTCTCGTCGATGGTATCGACACACCTACAGGCAGGTCGCGGAACAACTGTCGATAGTATCGACACAACAGTCGATACCATCGAGATCTCTGGAGAAGTTCAGAGCAATTTGTCTCAGTCAACTCGATACCATCGACGGTCGTGTCGATGGTATCGACATGGTCACAGGTTGAAGTGAAAAAGTGGCGGTGTCGCAATGAAGCCAAGTCGATACCATCGACTCCTGTCGATGGTATCGACCAGCCATGTCACCGATCCGGGCAACGACATCGACGGCGATCACAAAGTCCACGTCAGCGATCCGGGTGCTGCGTCGATACTATCGACTTGCGTCGATGGTATCGGCAGGTCAGCAATCCGGGTTTCACGATCCAGCAATCGCCAGCCGTCGATACTCGCGAGGGAGGCGGATAGCATCGAGACGTGTCGATACCATCGACCCGCGTCGATGGTATCGACGGGTCAACAGTAGCGCCAGCCAAGTCTATATAAGGAGAGTTATTACGTCATTTGACGTCACACCTTCAGAGTGAACTTCCTCCTTTGCGCCGAGCACTTCCCCGAGCCCTCCAAGATCAAAGAGCAGTGATGCATGCCATTGTGGCATTAATTTTGGATAATGTTGCAGTCTTGATTTCATAGATTTTCTTTATTAATCGACTGACATGCAATAAAATAACTTCTATCACAAATAAATTGTAAGTTGACCTTATCAATATTATTTTATTGAATTCTTATAATATTTTCCTCAATTTTTAGGAATGAATGAATATAAGAAGAGATGAAGGTAGGAGGCAATTCAGTTTCCCGCAATGCTGACTTAAATGCATACCTTGCACCAAAATTGACATAACTCTCACATCCTAAGGCAGAATTTAATGTTCAAATATGATTTGGAAAGGGAATTCAAAGGCCTACAGGAAAATCATATTTTAGGGCGCGCGTTAAATTCTTTGGAGAACGGAAATTCGCTCGAAATTGCTGCTGCGAGAATCTGCATTAAAGAAAGACAATCAAGAGTTTGTTGACTAGATCTGAAAATTCAAAAGGATGGCTCCCCCTCTTTTTTCCCCCTCTTTTTTTGGATAGCCTACCCCTCCTTCTCCTATAAAAGGAGGGGCACTTCCTCCTCTTAGACCATCTTGGATTTCTTGTATTTTGGAATTCTGCAGCAATCAATCTTGTAGTCATCTTTTTATTATGCAATAAAGTAGTTTTATTTCAAGCACCGTTCTTCCATTCTTGTTCTTGTCTCCTCTTCTCGCCTTAGTTTAATCTACTTTTCTCCGTGCTTTATTTCTGGATTAAGGAATAAAGGACTAAGCCATTTCATTGACTCTAGCATAAGGATTCATCTCCTGATTTTTGGGCTAGACTATGGCTTTTGTACTTTCTTCTTCCGACTCCCATTTCTCCATGTGTGAGTAGTCTCTTATCGGGGCAAGGGGAATAACCTCTTAGCCATGGTTTTAACGACTTCTTCTTAAACGACTAGATGGTAATCGATTTTAATTGAATAGCAGATCTTTGGATCGCATGTTAATCCGGATGGATGTGACCATGGAAATCCGGATTTAGAACAATAACATCGATTACATAGACATTTTGATATGACCGTGGATTCTCGTCTTTTAGGTTGATAAATTAGGAAGCATGAGTACCAGGACCAATGGGCTCTTGTGGAGTTTCTCTTTTGTGATTTTTTAATTCGCAAGCCTTCATCGAATTGTCATTTAAGATTTAATTGTTATCACCCATGCTAAGGTGGTGAAAACCCCTACGAGCCTCGATTTCCATCTATTGTTTTAAACACCGCATCTTCATTTCCTTTAATTCTTAGTCTTTCATTCATTAAGTTTGCTTGTGTTAACAATATTTTTATTTTTCCCTTATGCATGTTAATTCTTGTTAAGTGCTTTCCTTCTTGCATTAGTGTAATCATTCAAACCCCCAACTGGAATTTACTTTCTGATTTAAAAAGAAAAATACCAAAAATAATTAATAAAAGTTCTTCAAATCTTTGGGTTCTAAGAACAATCTCTAATTAGTTGTCCTGTGGGATCGACCCTTCTATACTACCCTTAAAACCGGAAGTAAAAAATGTTTAAAATCTAGGATTAACCATCTTAGTGATTGATATTGCAAAACGACGAGTATCAATTTGGCGCCGTTGCCGGGGACAACGGATTGTTTTTTTCAAACCCCCAAAAATTTTTGAAAAACTTTTTTTCTTTTTTTCATACCTTCCGAGTAATATTCCGGAAGTGTACTCCTCTTTCTGCCGAGTTTCCATTCCGGCAGTCCGTTTTTTCTGCACACGATTAACTGCTTTATTTGTGCATGCGACGCCCGAACGACGATTTCCAACCATTCGATCCAGAAATAGAAAGGACATTTCATCGTCGAAACTGTCAAAATCTAGCAACAATGAATGAAGACGAGGTCGCCCGTAGAATCGACCAAGCTCCCGCAGCTCAAAGAGAGCTCATCCAAGCCGAACAAGCGGAAAGAGAAGCCGCTTTGCGAGCAGCCTTTAGGGCTGAACAAGAAACCATAGAAGCCAATAGGAGGGAAGCCGAAAGACAAAAACAGTTAAAAGACTTTTCTGTTCCTAAAACGGCCTATGCACAACATCCTGTCATACCCCCTGATATCACGGCTCCACAATTCGAAATCCGAACACAATGGATCACCATGCTGCAAACTCACCCTTTCTCTGGAAACAATGGGGAAAGTTGTCAAGATCACCTTCAGAAGTTCATTGACCTTTGCTCTTTGAACAAAATCCCAGGTGTCTCTGAAGATGCCATCCGCCTTAGGTTGTTTAAGTATTCCCTCTCCGGCCAAGCCAGTAGTTGGTACAACACCATGGAGAGTGAGGAACATGTCACAACTTGGGAGATTCTGCAAAACAAGTTCCTTGAAAAATTCTACCCCCCATCTCTCACCTATGAACTTAGGGGTCAAATAACTCACTTTTCTATGGACCCAGGAGAGACTTTAGGTGAAGCCTGGAAAAGATTCAAGGATTTACTTAGGAAGTGTCCCCACCATGACATCTCTCAAGCCCAACTCATAGAGATTTTCTATCGTGGTGTTGATGATGATACCAAATTTTTTCTTGACTCCTCATCTGGAGGGAATTTCATGCATCAAAGTTTAACTAGCGCATGGGAGGTAGTTAAACGGGCTTCCGAAACAAGGGCTAGAAGAGGGATTGGAGGAATCCTTAAGGTAGCCAAGGCAGAAGTTAACAATGATATCCAAAGCATAGCGGAAAGCCTAAAATTAATTGCCTTAAAGCAAGATCGGTTAGAGTCATCCTTAGTCACCCTTAGGGAGTCACCCCAACAACTAAAAGCCATGGATTCCCTTTGTGGTATTTGCCAAGGATACGACCATACCACCCTCCACTGTCAATACCTCTACAACATGCCCACGCAACCTGAAGTAGGTCAACAACCAGAAGACCTTAATTCGATCCATACAATACCAGGCCAAGGTTACTACAATCCCAACCAACCTAGAAATCATCCTGGTTTTCAGTATGGGAACCCTTCAGGCGTCGAGAACTCTACGCAACTTCAACAAAGGCCTCCCTACCCTCAAAGTCACAACCGACCACCACCTGGATTCCCATACAACAATCAAAGAAACTTTGGAAATCACCAAAATCGACAACCCTACCAACAATTCCAAAACCTAAACCTTCCATCCCAAAACCCAAACCAACCTCAACCTCCCCAACCACCTCAAAATGCCGTCCCTCCTCCTCCCCCTAGTCAACCTGACTGGGCAAGCATAACACAAACCCTCGTGTCCATTCAAGCCCATCAAAAGGCAACTGACGCACAGTTAGCCCGTTTGTTTGCCCAACAGAAACCTCCTGCTGGGACTTTTGCAGGACAGCTCGAAAACAACCCCAAACATCCTGAACAACTCAAGGTAGTCTCTACTCATTCGGGAAAAATGCACACCCCTTCCCCTTCAGAAAAACCTTCAAACCCACCTCTAGAATTTGAGGATGAAGACATGGTGGTTGTCGAACCCGAAGTCACACCTACACCATCCATCCCTGAAACCCCTCAAGTGGAAGATGAAGAACCAGTTTACAAACCCAGACCTCCCTATCAAGACCGCCTCAAACAAACAAGACTTGATGCCCGCTTTATGAAGTTTAGGGAAGCTATGAAAAAAATACATGTCGAAATTCCCTTCCTTGATGCCTTGGCCGACATGCCCGCCTGGTCCAAGTATATGAAATCCCTCTTGACTAGGAAGTATGTTAAAAAAGAGTACGAGACTGTTAAACTTGCTAGAACTACCTCTGACATTATCCTAAGTAAGATGCCTAAAAAACAGAAGGATCCAGGTTCTTTTGGAATAGGATGTTACTTAGGTGACAATGCTTGTAGGAAAGGCCTAGCAGATTTAGGAGCTAGTATATCCATCATGCCATATAGTCTTTGCAAAAGGTTGGGATTCAACGATATGTTACCCACAGCCATGACCATCCAACTGGCAGACTCATCCACAACCAAGCCCATGGGGATCATAGAAGACATTCCGGTTAAAGTTGGGAATGATGCTTATGTCCCTTGTGATTTTGTGATTATGGATATCAAGGAAGATTTACGCTACCCCCTCATTTTCGGACGTCCCTTCTTAGCCACTGCTCCTGCCTTAATTGATGTTGAGGCTGGTACCATTGTGTTAAGATTAGGGAAGCAAAACCTAGAGTTCAGGGTGTTTGAAAGTATGAAGGGACCTAGCCTTGAGGAAGAAGTCTACCTCCTTGATTGCATCGATGAATTAAACCAATTAAGGCAAGAATGGGAATTAGTTGATGACCCCCTATGCACTGCTCTCACCATCCCCGCCGAATGTGATTTTGACAATGAACCATCAAATCAACTTAAGATTCACTTGGACAACTATGAGGAAATTCCAGGTGCTGAGATTGAAGACCTTAAGATGATCTCCACCATAGAAGAACAACCTGAATCACCTAAGGCCCCAGAAATGAAGGCTCTTCCCATAGGTCTGAAATATGTGTTTTTGGATGAACAACAATTATGCCCTGTTATTATCAATTCTGATCTTACCATTGAACAGGAAACCATGCTTATGGGAGAACTTAGGAAAAGGAGAACAGCCTTAGGGTACAAAATGACGGACTTGGTTGGGATAGATCAATCCATTTGCATTCACAAAATCCCAAAGATTGAAAACAGTAAACCTTCCTGAGACCCACAAAGGAAACTCAACCCAAACATGAAGGAAGTCGTCCGTATTGAAGTGATTAAACTTTTGACTGCAGGAATCATCTACCCCATCTCTGACTCTCCTTGGGTCATCCCGGTCCAGGTCGTCCCTAAAAAGGGTGAGACCACATTCGTTAGGAATGAGAAGAATGAGCTTATCCCCACCCGTACAGTCACAGGGTGGAGGATGTGCATTGACTACAGGAAACTCAACAAAGAAACTAGGAAGGACCACTTCCCTCTTCCCTTCCTTGATCAAGTTCTTGAACGTTTAGCTCATCAACAATACTTTTGTTATTTAGATGGCTACTCGGGTTTTTACCAAATCCCCATTCATCCAGAAGACCAAGAGAAAACCACCTTCATATGCCCTTTTGGCACATACGCTTTTAGACGAATGCCCTTTGGCTTGTGCAATGCACCAGCCACTTTTCAAAGATGTATGTCGGCCATTTTTTCAGGGTTAACTGAGACTGTCATGGAGGTGTTCATGGACGATTTCTCTATCTATGGAGATAGTTTCACTTCTTGCCTTGGGAACTTCTCCCTTGTTCTTGACAGATGCATCGAGTCACATTTAGTCCTTAATTGGGAAAAATGTCACTTCATGGTCAAAGAGGGTATTGTTCTGGGCCATAAGGTGAGCAACCAAGGCATTGAAGTTGACCAAGCCAAGATTGAGGTCATCACCAAGCTTCCCCCTCCCACCTCAGTCAAAGACATCTGAGCCTTCTTAGGACATGCTGGTTTTTATCGGCGATTCATCCGTGACTTTTCCAAAATTACAAAACCTCTCACTAATCTTCTTCAAAAGGAGGTGCCCTTCCATTTTGATACGGCATGCATGGAGAGCTTCTTATGTTTGAAAAAGGCTCTCACCACCACCCCCATCATTCGTGCTCCCGACTGGGCCTTACCCTTTGAAGTCATGTGTGATGCTAGTGACTTTGCTGTAGGTGCCATTTTAGGACAAAGAATTGACAAAAAAACACCATGTCATTTATTATGCATCCAAGACCTTAGATGAGGCCCAACGAAATTACACAGTAACTGAAAAAGAAATGCTAGCCATTGTCTATGCATTCGATAAATTTCGCTCATATCTTGTTGGTTCGAAGGTTGTTGTTTACACTGATCATGCAGCTATTCGTTACCTCATGACTAAAAAGGATGCCAAGCCTAGACTCATAAGATGGATTTTGTTGTTGCAGGAATTCGATCTTGAGATCCTAGACAAAAAGGGATCTGAAAATGTTGTGGCTGACCACTTGAGTAGACTTAGCTATAGCCCCATTGATGAAATTCCAATAAATGAATCCTTACCCGATGACCAATTGCTCAAACTTGACTCCCAATTTCCTTGGTTTGCTGATTTTGTAAACTATTTAGGTGCAGGTGTATTGCATCCCGAGTATACGGGACATTCTAAAGCTAAATTTTTACATGATGTTAAAAATTATTATTGGGATGAACCTTATTTTTTTCGTCTTTGCGCCGATGGTCTATATCGTCGTTGTGTGTCCCATGAAGAAAGCATTGCCATTTTGGAACAATGTCACTCTGGCCCCTATGGTGGTCACATGAGTTCCCAAAAGACGGCTAGGAAAGTCCTACAATGCGGATTCTTTTGGCCCATCATCTTCAAAGACTCATATGATTATGTTCTTTCATGTGACCAATGTCAAAGGACGGGTAATATTTCCAAACGTGACCAAATGCCTCTCACCTCTTGGCAAGAATTAGAGATTTTTAATGTTTGGGGGATCGACTATATGGGCCCATTTCCTTCTTCTTATGGGTTTACTTACATTTTAGTCGCAGTCAATTATGTGTCGAAGTGGGTTGAAGCAATACCTACTAAAACATGTGACTCCAAACCCGTTAAGAAACTTTTTAAAGATATCATTTTTCCTAGATTTGGAGTACCTCGCACCGTCATTTCTGACGGGGGATCCCATTTTTTGGAGAAAAGTTTTGAGGCTCTCTTGAAAAAATACGGGGTTTATCACAAGGTTGCCACTCCTTACCACCCTCAGACCAGTGGGCAGGTAGAAGTATCCAACAAACAAATAAAATCTATCTTGGAAAAAATGGTTTGTCGCACTAGGAAGGATTGGGCGTTAAAAATCAATGACGCCCTGTGGGCATATCGCACTGCCTACAAAACACCCATTGGCACCGCCCCTTTCAGACTGATCTACGGTAAGTCATGTCACTTACCAATAGAACTAGAGCACAAAGCAAGATGGGCCATAAAAAGTTTGAATTTTGACCTTTCCATGGCTGGAGAGAAACGTTTTCTCCAAATGAATGAACTTGATGAACTTAGGATGAGTGCCTATGAAAATGCAAGAATCTACAAAGACCGAACTAAAATGTGGCATGATGGTCACATCAAGCGCAAAGACATTAGAGAAGGGCATCAAGTCCTAGTTTTTAATTCTAGATTATGACTTTTCCCTGGGAAACTCAAGTCGCGATGGTACGGCCCTTACATTGTCAAGTGTGCTTATCCACATGGTGCTTTTATTCTTTGGGATAAAGTTCTGGGCGAGTTTAAAGTCAATGGGCACCGTCTCAAAAGATATATCACTACTGAAGATGTTCTCACTTCTGACTCAACTAAGTTTCCACCTTTGCAGGATCTGAACCTCACTGACCCTTCACCTCCACCGCTGTGATTCTTCCCTCCATCTCGCTCTTAGAGTTTGCTCGGGTCGAGCAAAATTCTAAGTCCGGGGTGGGGGTGGGTGGTACGTAATCCACCCTTTATCTTCCCTTTTCAACATTTCTTTCTGCATTTTATTTGTTTGTTTTGTTTACTTTCAAACATAAGGCCTTTATTTAGTCGACCGAATGTTGTACTTTATCTCCAAAAATCAATTGCATTATCAATTTTATTTCAAAAAACTTTGTAATATCAAGTTCCTTATGATGACGATAGCAATTCTTGGAAACGGTGGCAAGCCTTAGAGTATCAAATAGAATCAAATGCAGATTTTCTTAATTTTAGCATTAGATTAACTTATTTGTTTTTACTCTTATATAATGTAGCTACATGTTTCTTCTATCTTATGCAACGACATTTCAAGAAAAAAAAAAAGGTTTTTTTTGTTGCACGGAAAAATAAATCGCATGCCAAACCCTAAGTCCGGGGTGGCATACCCTTCTTCCATATCCCACAAAGGGGCGTACCATCAAAAGATGCCAAAAAAAGAGCACACAAAAAAAAATTGTGGTCAATGTAATCACAAGTCCATGAAAAATTATATCCCAAGTCGAATAGAGGAGGGATTTTTTCCGTCACACCTCAAATTCTCTATCCCCGTGCAGCAATCAACTCCTAAAAAAAAAAATTTTTTTGAATGTCGAAACGCAAGTTAGATCGAAACTGTCTTTACAAAGTATAAGTTCAAAAACTTTAAGTTATGAAAAATGTTTTCTTGAGAAACATAGTGCTTGCAATTTGTGGTTCTAGGAGATGGGTCGCTTGGCCATGAAAAGGATAGAAGAACTGCTAATCTAGGGAGGATGAACTTGTTATTTCAAAAATTTTTGAATCATTTTGATTTTTTCAATTGCTTGAGGACCAGCACAACTTTAAGTCCACGGTATTTTGATGCATACCATTGTGGCATTAATTTTGGATAATGCTGCAGTCTTGATTTCATAGATTTTCTTTATTAATCGACTGACATGCAATAAAATAACTTCTATCACAAATAAATTGTAAGTTGACCTTATCAATATTATTTTATTGAATTCTTATAATATTTTTCTCAATTTTTAGGAATGAATGAATATAAGAAGAGATGAAGGTAGGAGGCAATTCAGTTTCCCGCAATGCTGACTTAAATGCATACCTTGCACCAAAATTGACATAACTCTCACATCCTAAGGCGGAATTTAATGTTCAAATATGATTTGGAAAGGGAATTCAAAGGCCGACAGGAAAATCATATTTTCGGGCGCGCGTTAAATTCTCTGGAGAACGGAAATTCGCTCGAAATTGCTGCTGCGAGAATCTGCATTAAAGAAAGACAATCAAGAGTTTGTTGACTAGATCTGAAAATTCAAAAGGATGGCTCCCCCTCTTTTTCCCCCCTCTTTTTTTGGATAGCCTACCCCTCCTTTTCCTATAAAAGGAGGGGCACTTCCTCCTTTTAGACCATCTTGGATTTCTTATATTTTGGAATTCTGCAGCAATCAATCTTGTAGTCATCTTTTTATTATGCAATAAAGTAGTTTTATTTCAAGCACCGTTCTTCCATTCTTGTTCTTGTCTCCTCTTCTCGCCTTAGTTTAATCTACTTTTCTCCGTGCTTTATTTCTGGAGCAAGGAACAAAGGACTAAGCCATTTCATTGACTCTAGCATAAGGATTCATCTCCTGATTTTTGGGCTAGACTATGGCTTTTGTACTTTCTTCTTCCGACTCCCATTTCTCCATGTGTGAGTAGTCTCTTATCGGGGCAAGGGGAATAACCTCTTAGCCATGGTTTTAACGACTTCTTCTTAAACGACTAGATGGTAATCGATTTTAATTGAATAGCCGATCTTTGGATCGCATGTTAATCCGGATGGATGTGACCATGGAAATCCGGATTTAGAACAATAAAATCGATTACATAGACGTTTTGATATGACCGTGGATTCTTGTCTTTTAGGTTGATAAATTAGGAAGCATGAGTACCAGGACCAATGGGCTCTTGTGGAGTTTCTCTTTTGTGATTTTTTAATTCACAAGCCTTCATCGAATTGTCGTTTAAGATTTAGTTGTTATCACCCATGCTAAGGTGGTGAAAACCCCTACGAGCCTCGATTTCCATCTATTGTTTTAAACACCGCATCTTCGTTTCCTTTAATTCTTAGTCTTTCATTCATTAAGTTTGCTTGTGTTAACAATCTTTTTATTTTTCCCTTGTGCATGTTAATTCTTGTTAAGTGCTTTCCTTCTTGCATTAGTGTAATCATTCAAACCCCCAACTGGAATTTACTTTCTGATTTAAAAATAAAAATACCAAAAATAATTAATAAAAGTTCTTCAAATCTTTGGGTTCTAAGAACAATCTCTAATTAGTTGTCCTGTGGGATCGACCCTTCTATACTACCCTTAAAACCGGAAGTAAAAAAGGTTTAAACTCTAGGATTAACCATTTTAGTGATTGATATTGCAAAACGACGAGTATCAAGCAGCAACATCGAGCAAGGATCTTCACCGAGCGGAGAATCACTTCTCCATCTTCCCCGAGCTCTTCTTCGTCTAATCCCATCCTTCTCACAACAATGGTGCATGTCGCCGGAGCGTCGTCCTCTCGCGCGAATCCTATGGAGATCGCGGAGTTTGTGCCACCCCCTAATGCTTCAGTCTCACGTCCGCGCCTGGTTCACCCTTCCGCGGAGGTGAAGAAGGTATATGAGGAGATCATGAAGTGGAAAATCGAGCCGACCCGATATGTGGATCGGGGAATGATCCAAGAGCTGGGATTCGAGGCCAACTTGGCCTATGTGCTGGTAGGACAAGCACGTCACACCGGCAGACAGGACGACGAGTTGGAGTATCATGCGGATGGGAAGCCATTTTTTGGCGAATGGGCCACCTACAAAGAGCTGGTGGCAGAGTTCATGGCGTCCCTTGACGTCTGAGTCGTGCCCAACGACGTAGTTGCTTCTGATCATGAGTGGATCAAGGGCCGGGTGTCATTTCGGCTGTTCAACATTAACTACAACATCACACTTGAGCAGTTCAATGACATCTTCAACTGGAACCATTCTCAACATGATCACCGGCGCCCGGATTCCCGCACCGACTATGACAAGATCTTCGCCGAGCTAGTGACAGTGCCGGCGGGAAAGACAGTGAGCTACCACAATGCTGCGATAGAGGATTTCGAGCATCCTTTCGTCCGGGTCCTACACCGGATGTTGAGTTTCACTTTCTTTGCTCGTAGCGATCTAGCATTGAGCAAGTTTCAGGAGAGCAAACTTTTCTTTCTCTACATGCTCCTGAAGCGACAAGAATGCAACTGGGGTGCATTCTTCTTACAGTGCGTCCTGGCGGTAAAGAGGAGTACGAGGAAGGCTCTGATCCATTTTGGTGGGCTCATCACCAAACTGGCGTTGTACTTGGGACTGAATTTCCAATCCATGACTCCGCTTTCCACGAAGAGTAAGGTGAACGTGCAACATCTGCACCGTTCTAACCTCATTCTTCTACGAGATGAGTTGGCGTACACACACTGCCACGTCAACCACGCTTACCAGGAATGCGCACTGCCGGATCCCGTCTTCAACATTGAGGGCGCACAACATTTCAGATGGCCGATCATAGCCATCGACTCTGATGAGGAAGAAGGCGGCGATGAAGGCGGCAACGACGGACAAGAAGGCGAGGCTGAGGAGGAAGAGGAGGCATACACACCTCTTCGTGCACGGGTAGCACCCCGGAAGCGTCCTCGGATGCATTCGGGTGCGTCTTCATCATCACAGCCCCCGCCGCCATCACCACAGCCCTCGCAGCCAAGCGAGGATGTCTACTCCATGCAAGGCATGTATACGATGCTGTAGGACATACATCAGACACAGCAGCAGCATCTAGAGATGTATACCGGTATTCAGGATACTACAAACCGGTTACTTGACAACCAAAGGGCGATGTTCGAGAATGAACGTCTCCTCCTCGACAACCAATAGCAGATACACAATCGGTTGCAACGGATGGAGATGCAACAGGAGCCCTTCTACGATCACTACTGGAGTCAGAGCTACTTTGAAGGCTATCCACAGCCTCCGCCGAGGACCCATTACGATCCGAGCTTCCAGGGGGAGTATCCTTCTTGGGATCCTACGACCCCACAGTACCCACCTCCGCCTCCACAAGACAGATCGGGTATCTCTGTTCCACTCTTAAGTTTGTTTTTGACTATGAGGCCATAGTCGAATTCAAGCTTAGGGGGGTAGTTGGAACAACTCTATCTTTTATTCTTTTAGTTTTTAGCATTGTTATTTGTTTCTTACATCTTTAGTTTTTGTAGGATCCACGTGCTATCTAGTGTAACTGTGGATGTCGTAAACGTGTGTCATCTTGCTGTTAGTTCATGAGAAATTTAAGGAAAATTAAAATTTTTTTGTGTCTTTGGATAGCTTGCTTTGGTTGACCTTTGGGAACACATCCTACGAAAATGATTGATTATGTCAACTTTAAAACAACATTTCACACCTATACTCCTATGGATTCATTCAAAGTGGACAGTAATGGTTGTTTGAGCCTAACCTAACCAAATGGTAATGAGACCTTAATTGGATGTAAGAGAGAGAACCTTCTAAACCACTACACAGGTCAGTAAGGAGGGACACATAATATCTTTCTAAGGTTCAGTCATTTAATCTTGTGATCATTCCACTTCATTTTTCCATAATCCACCTAAGAATTGGAAGTAAAAGTGCAGTTTTAATTCCTTCTTGTGTGCATAGCATTTAGATAGGACTTGCATTGATATTTCTCCATACTTGTGCATAAAAAGAAAAAAATATAGGGATGCATGCACATTACCTTTAGGTGCATGCCATGTAGTTGCACTCATGATATTCATGCATAAAATACACCATGTATCTCAATTTTTCCTCAAAGGTGAATAAAACTGTTCCATACCTTCTAAATATTGCAAAGAATTTCTGAGCATGAAGAAAATAGCCCAATAAACTTATCTCTAAGCAATTATGGATATGTGGGCTAAAGAAAAAAAATTCTGAAAATCTGAAATAGAAAAAAAGAAGAAAAGAAAAAAAAGAGAATTCAGAAGGAAGTGAAATAAGAGGGAGAAAGGAACATGATATCACTTGCATTATAGGAAATTGAGTACATGATGTAATTTGATTAGACGTCCATCTCATTTTGAGGTGGAAGGTTAGTGCATGCATCACTTCACCCAATTTTAGGCATTAGGGCATTTTCAATGTGCATTTGCATCATATAGGACATTTTTGTATTATGCATGTTGAAACTGTGCAATACTTCCAAGTTCTTCCATGAGCCACCTATTTACATCCACCCGTTGCTCGGATTGGTAGGCCACCGTGAAATTCTCCTCACTAATGATTATCAGGAGAACTGCTTCCATGTAGATGGTAGTTAGGGCGAGCAACGTAGCATAGGTGATCACAAGATGCACCAATGCTGATACAGCGAATTTTATTATGTTAACTGCCTTATGTGATAGTGTTCATCGGTTTGGAGGTGAATTTCTTTTATTGATGATTATTGTCGCCTTTGGGGTAATTGCTGTTCTGTGGTTAGAGAAGGCCGGTTTGAGAATGTTGAGTGGGAGTCACATAGGATGTTGGGTTGGTGTGTTGTTTTTCAGTTGACATTTGCAATTCTATTCTAAGGATTAGTTGCTCGAGGGAAAGCAACGTTCAAGCTTAGGGGAGTCTAATGCGATGATTTTGAGTCGCATTTATAGACCTGTTTTATATGTGGTTTGTGCTCTTATTAGTCATTTTTATGGATAATATTGCATAATTCATTCATTTCGGTCTTTGCCATCATTTTATGTCAAATCCCCTTAGTTTTATCATTTCGAGCATTATTTATCACATTATCATAATTTGTGAGGATTTATTTGATCTGGTCTTTAAATTTCAGGAAAAACAAGTATCTACTTCCGTCGATACCATCGACGGGAGTCGATACCATCGACTTGACCGCAGGTTGCCAGCCGAAAGGAGCAGCAAAGAGTCGATACCATCGACGCTGATGTCGATGGTATCGAGACGTCTTCAGATTGCTGGCGAAGGAGCAGTCGATAGTATCGACACCAAGTCGATACCATCGACACATGGAGGCTACATCGTCGCTTAATGACAGAACCGACGCCAAAAAGGGAGGGTCGATACCATCGACCCGCGTCGATGGTATCGACGCCGGCAGATATGCGTTGGATTCATTTCGATCTCAATCGGACGGCTGGAGTTAATTGACGACCTAATTAGGGACTTATACCTAATGACGGCTGCCCAGAGGAGATCATCATCTAATTTGTCATTGCACAAGTGCCGAGGAGCGGGAGAAAGGAGAACAGAGGCTAGAAGTTCATCCCTGTCGATCCGGACGCTGCCGAAGATGAATTTCACCACCGAGAGGCGGGAAAGCTCATGTTCTATGCAAAGGATCCACCGGTTCTCCTCCGTTCAGGGGTTTTCCCATTTGATTCACATTTTTCATATGATTTCTCCTATTTCTACCATGTATTTGTGCAAGATGAACATGCGGGGCTAATCCCCTCCATCTTTAGGACCGGGAGTAGCCCGGGAATGCATTGTATGATAGTTTTATATTAATAATTCATATTTTCTCTCTTAAATCCGTGGTATAGTTTCGTTTTCTCCATATATTGTTATGCTTGATCACCATAATAATAACTTAATGCCCTTAATCACTTCGACAGAAGGATTAACGGTTGAAAAGAGACGAAACCTACATTAATCGATAAATCCCTTGACAATGGAGGTATAAAATTAATGGTGGAAACTGAGAGATCGTTCGTAATGCGCTTAGTTTAGGGGAATGATTACTACAACGGTGGATTCAACCTAAACCTAAGTAGTGAATTACACCACGATAGTGGGTAATTCTGTTTTCAGGCCACTACCCGGAAAGAGAGAGAAGATTGAGGAGTTATATGAAACCTAATGCAATGTTGACCCGCGGTGAAACCGAAATCCTAAAGATATCCTTTTGAATTGATTAAATTAACCTTTAATCGATTGTTTGCTTTGTTTTATTTTTATTTTCTTTTAATTTTGACAACAAACCCTACTTTGTTATCCAGCTTAGGTGATCGCATATAGTTAGTAGAAGTCTCCAATAATTCAACGTATCCCTGTGTTCGACTCGGGCCTCACAAAGGCCTATATTACTCGACGCGTACACTTGCATTTTGAGCGCGTAGTAAAATACACGTCAACCCCATTCTATTTGTAGTCCGGGGGTCAAACATGGTAATCAACATACATGTAGGTGATTAGTCTGTAAGCAAACATCGACGATTAACAGGAAGATACAACATCCAACTAAGGTTGTGGTCCTCCCTGAGGGATGTTTAGACCACAGAAGCGTCACTGTAGGCTAGATGGCTCGTCCCCTCACAGATCATACACTTACAACCTCAAGGAACCCTATCAAATTTATTATCAAGAAGTCTACCTCATTAATCAACATTCTATACTACAAAGAGAAGAACAAGATGAAAGCAAGCAGGTAATCAACTATAAGCATATCAATTAGCAATGAATTGAAAAGTTATATACATTGCCTTGGAATGTTAAATGAAAAGACATGGTTGCATGGGCAGTGGGGCTAGTCCCCACACCCCAGTGAAAAGAAACTACTCACTCATGATGCGATAAACAAGAAGAATAAGAAAGAGAGAGGAATCCACCATGATCATTACGTAGAAGGTGGTCGCAGCTCGGTGAAGATGATGTGGTCTCCTATGTCGTGTCGGAGCAGATCTGGATGAAGAACGAGGGATGCCAAGATAGATCGGACAGTCTTTCTCACTCCTCCTTCCTTCTCTTCTCGATCTCCTTGAGATGCAGAAGGAACAGCAGGTGTAGTGATAGTGGTAGGGTCGGACTAGTGTACAGGCAGCCTGTCGGCGTCCCAGAACTGATGCCCAAATGAGGACCCTACTGGTCCTATTTATGGGCTCGGGTCTGGCCCTCACATTTTTACTGTGAGATCCAAATGGTTTGCTGACTTGGGCTCAAATGGTTTAGCATTTGTATGTCAAACGGTCTACTATTTTTATGACCAAACAGTTTTGATATCTTTATCAAACGGTTTGGGAGCTTTGGTTACAATTGATCTTTGAGTTATTAAGCCCAAACTGTTTGGTGAGTTGGGGACAAACAGTTTAGGAGATATCAATTCTAAATGATCTTTGTATCTTTTACTCAAATGGTCTTGGAAGCAATGCTCTATCGGTCTTGAATGAGGAGAAGCAAACAGTCAGCATGTGTTCATGTGATCAAATGGTTTCGGGAGCCAGTAGCTTCAAATAGATTTGAGTGGATAATGTTCTGATCGGTCTTGGCTTATCAGTAATTGGTTTGTAAAACTGATTCCTTCCCCGCCAGTCTGCTACGTACAACTCCAAACGGTCTCCAACGGTGGCTACAAACGGTCTTCTTGACCAGTGCCTCACGATTGGTCTTGGATGCGTAGTCATTTAAACGGTCTGTGTGACGTCCCCGGATTTTCTAAAACTTAATCTGATGTGTGACGTCCAAATTGAAACCCTCACCTCAGCGAGAATCCCAATTTAACATCCCACACAAGGCTAAGAAGAAGAAGATCAGAGGAAGTCAGAAGGAAACACATTAGCACATGTACATGAACAATAAACAAACCATACACACATGTTCACCATTCAACATATAATTACAACATGAATTGTTACAACATTTGATATTACATATTGAACAACAAACTACTCAACATATACATGTTCTACAACTAAACAACAGGATCTTAAGACAACAGGTCCACCTGTACATCAGCTCGCCACACAACTCTCAACTATCCTGGATCTTTAAGAGCATAACCGCAACCTATACAAAAGATTACATGCGGTACACATCAGCACAATATTTCATGAATATTGTACTGAGTACGCCTACGTGTCTTTTATATACCTCTCATCATATCTTGGCAATAAGATAAAACTAATACTTGGAAATTATAAAGAAATATAAGAAAAGCGTATACTTGTACAAAGATATTTGTTACCAGAAGAGAACACATATTTTAGGCACATTTCCATTATATGTAAACTTGATCAACCACATGCACTATTCTACCAAAGAGATTTAGTGCTCACATGTACTATTCTGCCAAAGAGATTTAGTACTTCACAAATGCACTATTCTGCCAAAGAGATTTAGTGCTCACATGTACTATTCTGCCAAAGAGATTTAGTACTATCATCAATGCACTATTCTACCAAAGAGCTTTAGTGCTATCATATAATGGACCAGATATCTTATGTTTCATGTGTATATAGCAATAAGTATGGAGAAATCAAGCAACATAGCATACAAGAACAATCATTTCAACCAATACCATATGCCAAGTATTTTACTACTCATATAACACAAGCATATTGTATAATAAGCCAAGTAAGAGGTAATAGCGTACCTTCCAAAGAGATATTCTAATCACCACATATTCCTGATATCAACTATATCCTTGGTTAAACATGATTAAGACAAGATCACATACTATCATCAGGTTCTCATCATCTTAACCCTAACTAGATCCATTTTAAGGTTTACTTAACTTAGTAGGATATTCCCACTTTTACTTGTATTCTTGTTTTAGAATTATCTTACTGATGTCATTTTCCAGGTTACATCTCATTATCAAAGTTCATCATTTGAACATTAGGTCCCATATCCTTTTTGTGCACATATTAATCCTAGGCTACATCATTAACCTAGATTAGGGTTTTATAACATGTATTAAGATTCATCTTCATATAACATGGATTCTGTTCATCATTATGATCTCATAATTAAATCTGAGGTTCAATATACTGATATGAGCTTTCTCTGTAAATTTCATCATTTATTGAGCATGTATGCAATTATTACATTTTATTTAGGATTATTAGTCTGAGATAGCCATAATAAGCAAATTATATGATTTCGTACATCATCATGACCATAACTGACATCATATGCATTATAAACATGAAATATGATTCACAGGTATTTTCTCATAATTTTAGGGCATCGTTTGATATTTATTATCCATCATAAGAGCATTTCACATCTTACAAGATATCATTGAGATTTAAGCATTAAAACACTGATATTATAATTCCATGATGTTCTACGCATTTTTTTGAGAATTTCGGTATATTGTACTTATTTTTATGATCATTGTGCTATTTTCTATGGTTTATGGAAGATCTGGGAATTTTTGAGAGTTTTACCTTTAACGGCCAATCACGTTGCGCCATGTGTCCACTAGGGTTGGGCGCAACTCCAGCTCTTCTCACTGGGACCCGCATGGTTCAACTATGAGCCGGCCGGCCTTGGTCTGGGTTTCCTTGGTTTGATGGCTGGACCACCAACCCTTCTGTCTCTCGTCTGATTCCACGCGATCCATTCGCGTGCGTCTGGAGCAGGGCCTCCGCTATGATCCTCCCCTCCGGTGAGCGATCAACTAAGGTGTAGGGGTCCTCATCTGTTACTAAGACCGCAGCCAGCTTCAGTGTCAACCACACGATCTCCACGGCTAGTGAAGCTTCCAGGTTGTCCTCTGTAGATCCATGACCACGAGGTCACCGGAGATGGCGGCCACCGCGACGTCAGGAAACGGGGGAAACATCCCCGGGCATAAAAACCATCTGGAAACCTTCCCTAAAGCACCGCAGTCCCTCCTTCAACTCGTCCATGTCCTTTATTACAGCAAGGAGCACCGCTCGTGAGCCTCTGAGCTTTGTCGTGTCCTCCAGCAAAGTCGGCTTCGTCCACCATCAGGACCACCATGAGGGTCTGCGGGAGAAGCTGGGTTGGACTCCCCTGACGTTGAGCTTTGTTTTCCCCTTCTCGGTTCTCCTCCTCGAGCCCCATACCTTTGTTCTGCACTCTCAGACACCACCTACTCTCTAGCAGTGGAGAACCGTTGGGAACAGAGGGCTTGCTCTCCCTGAATACACCGCCTCTCTTCCCTTGTGAGGGGTCAAATGGGAGCTTGTCCCAGTCCAAAGGCAACTGTCCAATTGAGGATCTCACTCACTCCCACGATCCGTGAAGTGGTGGAGGCAAACGTGGCCTCATCCTCCCCACGTCTGAGACCCAGTCCGCTGGAGGTTGAGGACAAGCACACAACCCTTAGATCCTAAATCTACTGCCCAGATTGCAGCTAAGAACAGGCCAATCCGTGGCATCTTAAGGTTGTTTGGTGCGGCCATTAGATCATAGATCTAGGTTCAGGAACGAGCCGCGTAGACCCAGCCAAAGTATAGGGCGCGTGACACTGAATATAAGCCACAACTTAGGTCTATAAACATCAATATGCACATTATTTCACTAATTTCAAACTTACATAACTTCCTCTAGGGACATCCGATTGTCACCAAATTTTAACCATAGCTTCCTTACCTCTTGAGCTACCTTATATTAAAATTTGGTGACAAAACTCAACTATTGGGATATTCAATTAAATTCCTCAAGAAGGCATAAAAAGAGAGATCTTAATCATTATATAAATCTCGATCAACATTCCAACTTTACTAAAACACTTGAAACTCTTAATATTATTCAACCTTATAATTTTACTTACGTCAGTGGATGATTAAGGACTCAAAAAGTCCACTCCATCACATCCTACACACCTTAAAAAAAATTCCGTCCTCGGAATTAAGCCAGAAAACCCACTTTGTAACATCATATACATCTTAAAAGAACTTTCGTCCTCGAAAGTTAACCATACTCATACTCCAAGGAAAACTACCATGTCTTCATCCACATGTCGGCACTATTCTATGTGTATCATATCCGCAAAGGTTACCTAGAACCATGTATCCAAAGCACTATTAGGGAGGTTTTACAACCATCTTGGTGCACGAGCACTCCATTCAAGGTTAAACTCAAGGTTTAGAAACTTAGGTTATGTCATGACATATCTCATATATCAGGGTTGCATCCTTATCTTAACCCGTGCATTAGGGTTCCCACATCATATTACCATATTATAAAGGAGTTAACTAAATTAACCCATTATATCAAGGTGTTGTCAACATTTTATTTAGCTCATTGTTAGAACATGTTCATCATTAACATATGCCTTTTAGGAGGGAGTTAACTATAATTAACTCAATTTATCCCTCTAGATCATACCAAGATGTCATAATCATTATGTTGTGCTAATTATCAGACTGTATTTTCCATCTTTGTTAAGCACCAAGATTAACACCTTGTGCAACATGTTTCATTCATATGATCTTGTTTTATTGCTCATGACAAAATTATGACATTTATTAATGAATTCATCACAATATTAACCAACACTATCAAATTATCATCATTATCATGTACATGGTTAACCATTTATACATATAAAGTTATCAAACCAAACTAGGTTTTCCACCATGTCACATCTATATATCACATGTCAAGATTAGATCACATCCTTACACATTTTATATCATGGTTGTGTTAAACAACTTATGTGAGTGGCTTGTTAAACATATATCTACAACTTAATTTAGTCCAACCGAGGTCCTAACCCTTGTCATGAGAGTAATACCATGCTCAGTCTCTCTGAGCCAACTCAACTCAAAGCATATACTTTATCTTTCCTCTGTGATCTAGGGTTATCAGATTACCTCATTGGCACCAAATATAGCTTCATAGCTCTAGCCACGTAAGCACAACCAAAACATGCAATGATATTCTCTTCATAGGTCTCTACCCATGAAACATGCTTACCCAAAACTCTCTTATATACACCACAAGATTCCTATGTGGGAAACCACCAACCCGAGCATGAGGCTTCATAGGAACTAACATAGCTACCTCCTCCAGGGTCTTGGGCTCTCTCCCTCACCCAGATGAAAGGCACTCATATCCATGTTCACATATACACATGTAACCAGCCTCTCTCTATCTCTAGGGTTTGGTCCTCCCAAGGACATCTAGGGTTCAACAAACTATAGGAATCATGCATAGAGAAACTCAGCTCGATCACTCAGGAGTATTCTAGTTTAGGACATATCATATTGCATATCTCATAATTCTCATATCTTGGAGTTTAGGTTCTCTGACCTTCTCCCTGTGGGTCTCATTCTCTCTAGAGTTAACCCTGAAATTGGTCCTAACACTAGAGGTCCTCCTTCGTAAAAGAGCTTGAGGCTCATGCTGACTCACAACCTTGTCTTAACTTATCATATCTCATCTCATAAAAGAATGCATACTTGCATCATTAAAACTTATCTCCAATCCTCAGAACTGAACTTACATCTTCAAAGACAAACATAGATCATCATAACTATCTTATGTCATCTATATAAGACTTACAACATATCATCAGAACTTATATCATCTATTCCATCTATCATATATATTCCAACAAGGCTCTAGACATCTAATCTAGAACTACTCTCTCTTCTAGACTGATGTCATTCACTTTCACTTAGGTTGCATGATCACCTCCTACTCGTACATGTATGGGGACACATTTTTGTAATACATATATATAATAAAATATTATATAGTTTTCTCCGATAAAACAAGCGTCAGAGAAACTATCACGGTTCGATCCGATTGGAATCCAAAACCAAATCCTGAAACGAGTGCCCCACACATAGTAGAGAGTACAGTGTCATGAAAACTAAGGAAAGGGGTGAGAACATGGTGTAGACTAGTGTAGCTACTCTAGACAATGAGCGCCATATGTCTAGGGTTTCTCTTCCCTTGATGCACGTCATTTCCAAATAATGCAACGTCCCATACCGCTGCACTACAAGGAAAGAACGACATCTAAGGACTTGCTACTCAACAAGCACCCATCTAGACCTAGTTCTCGGACATCTAGGTGTTAACCTAGAGGCTAGGTCAGATCTAGTCTCTAAAAGATGACTAATCTAACCCTAAAAGATTATTAAGTTCAAGGTTCTTTAGTTTTGAGTTGCATAATGAGCAAATGTCAGGCTTTGCTATTGTTCATGCTCTGATACCACATGTGACGTCCCCGGATTTTCTAAAACTTAATCTGATGTGTGACGTCCAAATAGAAACCCTCACCTCAGCGAGAATCCCAATTTAACATCCCACACAAGGCTAAGAAGAAGAAGATCAGAGGAAGTCAGAAGGAAACACAGTAGCACATGTACATGAACAATAAACAAACCATACACACATGTTCACCATTCAACATATAATTACAACATGAATTGTTACAACATTTGATATTACATATTGAACAGCAAACTACTCAACATATACATCTTCTACAACTAAACAACATGATCTTAAGACAACAGGTCCACCTGTACATCAGCTCGCCACACAAGTCTCAACTATCCTGGATCTTCAAGAGCATAACCACAACCTATACAAAAGATTACATGCGGTACACGTCAGCACAATATTTCATGAATATTGTACTGAGTACGCCTACGTGTCTTTTATATACCTCTCATCATATCTTGGCAATAAGATAAAACTATACTTGGAAATTATAAAGAAATATAAGAAAAGTGTATACTTGTACAAAGATATTTGTTACCAGAAGAGAACACATATTTTAGGCACATTTCCATTATATGTAAACTTGATCAACCACATGCACTATTCTACCAAAGAGATTTAGTGCTCACATGTACTATTCTGCCAAAGAGATTTAGTACTTCACAAATGCACTATTCTGTCAAAGAGATTTAGTGCTCACATGTACTATTCTGCCAAAGAGATTTAGTACTATCATCAGTGCACTATTCTACCAAAGAGCTTTAGTGCTATCATATAATGGACCAGATATCTTATGTTTCATGTGTTCATAGCAATAAGTATGGAGAAATCAAGCAACATAGCATACAAGAACAATCATTTAAATCAATACCATATGCCAAGTATTTTACTACTCATATAACACAAGCATATTGTATAATAAGCCAAGTAAGAGGTAATAGCGTACCTTCCAAAGAGATATTCTAATCACCACATATTCCTGATATCAACTATATCCTTGGTTAAACCTGATTAAGACAAGATCACATACTATCATCAGGTTCTCATCATCTTAACCCTAACTAGATCCATTTTAAGGTTTACTTAACTTAGTAGGATATTCCCACTTTTACTTGTATTCTTGTCTTAGAATTATCTTACTGAGGTCATTTTCCAGGTTACATCTCATTATCAAAGTTCATCATTTGAACATTAGGTCCCATATCCTTGTTGTGCACATATTAATCCTAGGTTACATCATTAACCTAGATTAGGGTTTTATAACATGTGTTAAGATTCATCTTCATATAACATGGATTCTGTTCATCATTATGATCTCATAATTAAATCTGAGGTTCAATATACTGATATGAGCTTTCTCTGTAAATTTCATCATTTATTGAGCACGTATGCAATTATTACATTTTATTTAGGATTATTAGTCCGAGATAGCCATAATAAGCAAATTATATGATTTCGTACATCATCATGACCATAACTGACATCATATGCATTATAAACATGAAATATGATTCACAGGTATTTTCTCATAATTTTAGGGCATCGTTTGATATTTATTATCCATCATAAGAGAATTTCACATCTTACAAGATATCACTGAGATTTAAGCATCAAAACACTGATATTATAATTCCATGATGTTCTACGCATTTTTCTGAGAATTTCGGTATATTGTACTTATTGTTCTGATCATTGTGCTATTTTCTATGGTTTATGGAAGATCTGGAAATTTTTGAGAGTTTTACCTTTAACAGCCAATCACGTTGCGCCATGTGTCCACTAGGGTTGGGCGCAACTCCAGCTCTTCTCGCTGGGACCCTTGTGGTTCAACTATGAGCTGGCCAGCCTTGGTCTGGGTTTCCTTGGTTCGATGGCTGGACCACCAACCCTTTCGTCTCTCGTCTGATTCCACGCGATCCATTCGCGTGCGTCTGGAGCAGGGCCGCCGCTGTGATCCTCCCCTTCGGTGAGCGATCAACTGAGGTGTAGGGGTCCTCATCTATTACTAAGACCGCAACCAGCTTCAGCTTCAACCACACGATCTCCACGGCTAGTGAAGCTTCCAGGTTGTCCTCTGTAGATCCATGACCACGAGGTCACCAAAGATGGCGGCCACCGCGACGTCAGGAAAGGGGGGAAACATCCCCGGGCATAAAAACCATCCAGAAACCTTCCCTAAAGCACCACAGTCCCTCCTTCAACTCGTCCATGTCCTTTATTACAGCAAGGAGCACCGCTCGTGAGTCTCCGAGCTTTGTCGTGTCCTCTAGCAAAGTCAGCTTCGTCCACCATCAGGACCACCATGAGGGTCTGCGGGAGAAGCTGGGTTGGACTCCCCTGACGCCGAGCTTTGTTTTCCCCTTCTCAGTTCTCCTCCTCGAGCCCCATACCTCTGTTCTGCACTCTCGGACACCACCTGCTCTCTAGCAGTGGAGAACCGTTGGGAACAGAGGGCTTGCTCTCCCTGAATACACCGCCTCTCTTCCCTTGTGAGGGGTCAAATGGGAGCTTGTCCCAGTCCAAAGGCAACTGTCCAGTTGAGGATCTCACTCACTCCCACGATCCGTGAAGTGGTGGAGGCAAATGTGGCCTCATCCTCCCCACGTCTGAGACCCAGTCCGCTGGAGGTTGAGGACAAGCACACAACCCTTAGATCCTAAATCTACTACCCAGATTGCAGCTAAGAACAGGCCAATCCGTGGCATCTTAAGGTTGTTTGGTGCGGCCATTAGATCATAGATCTAGGTTTAGGAACGAGCCGCGTAGACCCAGCCAAAGTATAGGGCGCGTGCCACTGAATATAAGCCACAACTTAGGTCTATAAACATCAATATGCACATTATTTCCCTAATTTCAAACTTAAATAACTTCCTCTAGGGACATCCGATTGTCACCAAATATTAACCATAGCTTCCTTACCTCTCGAGCTACCTTCTATTAAAATTTGGTGACAAAACTCAACTATTGGGACATTCAATTAAATTCCTCAAGAAGGCATAAAAAGAGAGATCTTAATCATTATATAAATCTCGATCAACATTCCAACTTTACTAAAACACTTGAAACTCTTAATATTATTCAACCTTATAATTTCACTTACGTCATTGGATGATTAAGGACTCTAAAAGTCCACTCCATCACATCCTACACACCTTAAAAGAAATTCCGTCCTCGGAATTAAGCCAGAAAACCCACTTTGTCACAGTCTGGGACCGTGCGCTGCCGCTGATTTGAGGCCATCCACCGCTGCATGTCCATCTGACGATGAGGAAGGGAGCAAGGGGTGCAGGGCAATGGTGGCGGCTACTGTGATTGAGATGACAGTGGTTGGGACCTGCAGGGGATCGGGTGGAAGCATAGTGTGGTGCCGAGATTAAGAGTTTCTAGGCGGCAACACATGTCGCGACTGAGTGAGGTTGCAGGTGCGTCTGCCTGCTGCGTGTTAGGGTTAGTGGGTTGGGTGGAAGGAAGAAGAAGACGGGATTCCAAGCGGTCTTGGGGTAAGGTTTTACAAACGGTCTTGAAGACCGGTGGCATCAAACGGTCTCAAGCAAGACTGATGGAGAGATCAAGATGGAGACCGTTTGGCTAAATGAAACAGGACCATGGATCCATAATATGATGGTGTAGAGAGGCAAGTGCCCAAACGGTCTCATGCATTGCTTTTGCAAACAGATTGGTACATGCACATAGAGATCTCATACGTAGCTTAATCAAATGGTTTGTTGCTGTGCTTTATCAAACGGTCACATGCATGTGGTCTCATGCAATGTACTTTATCAAACGGTCTAGTAGCTAGTCTCCAAACGGTCTCGCATGACCTTTCTTGTCCAAGCGGTTTCGGTTCTATCATTCTTCACAGCTGCACATCAACCGGTCTTGAATGGCGGTAACATCAAACGATCTTGGGGACGCGTACAATCCCAACAGTCTTGGGGTCGAAGTCACCCATACGGTCTTGAGACCGTATGGATGAGACTGTATGGTTAAAACCCATTGGTCAACCCAAGGGTGAGTGAGGTAGATCAAGGATTGAGAAAGGTGGGTCCCACTTGATTGTTCAACCTCATCAAGTCCAGCATAAAATAGACATAACCTCAGTTAAAACATTGATAATTGAACCAATTAAGTAATTTGCACATTTTGATATTTAGTAACTGAAATTTGGATGTATTGAATCAACAAGAGACCAAGAGGGCGACTGAAAATCATGATGAATATGCATTCATCAAAACACCCCAAACTTAAATGTTGCTCGTCCTCGAGTAACACAAAATCTAAAATAGTTACCAAATGAATACTTTCGGATCATGTGATTTCCTCCTTTTCACATCATGATTGTTTCCTTTTTGCTTAGTATGACTACACATCCCAACTTCCTGAGATCACTGAACACATCTTACCATATCTTCGTTCCTGAGTTTGCTTTCCAACTTCACTTTCTCCTCACTTTTTCCAACAACAATCATGTCAAAGAGGTTTGTAAGAGTCCAGAGATACCCGCAGAACAACAAGTGTGCATCTGATCTGACACTGGTGTATTTTAGGGTGGTGGAGGCATTTATTTGTGCCTTTAGGTAGAAACGAGAGTGAGGGGTGGTATCGAAAGAAGAAGTAAATATCTCATCTATTCAACTCGAGATTTTTATTATTTTTTCAATTTCATTTATGGCATTTTTTTTGCGAATCTCTCCTCTATTCGACTTGAGCTTAGATTTTTTTTGTGTGCACTTTGGCATCTTTTCTTGGTGGTACACCCCTTATCAATTTGCGAGGGGTATGGAAGAAGCGGATATAGAGGGAAGTGGTGTGCCACCCCGAACTTAGGGTTTGGCACTATTTTGGCTATTTTTGTTTCTTAATGATGGATGGAGGGGTACAAAGATGATAGAAGAAGTGTAGAAGAGGGTTCATGTCACGGATACCGGAATCCCATGAACCAAACATATACCAAAGGAGAAATGTGGAAGCGTAAAGCTTAGCACACATGAACAGATAACAAGATACAAGCACCAACATAAACTCAACAATCAACAAGATATATATTAAGCAACATCATTATATTACACGATTTGAATTACATATTCAAGAGTCACTTTGTACAAGTCTGCTTATGTATACTATATCTAGATCTTACAACAAGTACACCTAGCATAGCTCACCAAGCCCATCAACCTTCTAGCCATCTCTGAACCTAAAAACAACATACGAGAAATGGGTCAACACACGAGGTGTTGAGTATGGGCAGAAAGATACACATATATATAAGCTTTGCATAATTTTGAAAAGATTTCAAGATTAAACGAACAAGAATAAACATGTTAATTGTTTAACAAATGCGAAACCATATTTTATGTCATTTCACTCCATTATACCAAAAATATCAAACATGTTTAAGGCCTTTGACCATCTTCCCGTCGGAAGGGTCCGTAAGGGTGCTCAAGCTTAGCTAACCCTTTTATACAAGAGGGACCTCAAGGTCGTAACCAAGAGCCCTTTATCAACAATATTATAATGGAGTTCCATATATATGTGTGTTCAAGTTATAAAACAGACGAAGCAAACATCGAGTATGACATATCAATACTACATGGCACTATTTGAGAAAATAGACAAAGAAGCATATAATGTATATCTTTTCAAGCAAGAAAACGGTAGTCATATAACTAGATAAGGCCCATACCTGATTCATATATTCATAACCTAACACATCTTTCACCATCTAGCCATATGCCAAACCTGATTAACAACAAGATTACATATATGCATTAGATTCTCATCATTAGTCCTATTTAGATGTATTTTAGGATTTTGGCCAAGATAGGTTCCAAGTTGCTTATTAGTTCATTATATGATATTGTATTGATCTAGAGGTCATCATGATGGCGTGGTTCAAGTTTCATGTCATTATGACGTTCTATGCACTTTCTATGATCATCTGAAAGTTTAAGGCATTTACATGCATTCTAGGGTCAAAAGACTCACAATAGAGAACCCTAATTCATGATCATCAAGACATGAGATTTAGACAAGATTCAAGATTAGATCAATAAGATATATATATATATATACATGAATCATATTCAAGAAACATAACAACTTTGATCAAGATCATACCTTAAAGTCCAAGGACAAGTAACATAGTGCAAAAGGGAGTTAATACTGAGCAATAGGGGTGATAAGGACCCTCCTATAGATCAAAAATGTATTAAAGATTTTGATTTCATGATTAGGAAGATAGATGGTCATTAAAGGTTCAAGTTTTATCACCTAGATGTATTGAAAGTACTCAACATGGCTAAAGTTATCATTTTTTAGAAATCAGGGGAGTAAACATTAGAATTAGGACCTAGAGCCATGCCCAATTGGTAGGTATCGTCGATCTGATCAATTATATATATTGGTTCGACATTTTTGGCCAAGGGATTAGCAAGATATCAAATTTTGAAAATTAAAACAAGAACTATAGGATAGCATACCATGCTAATCATGTGAAGGATCTCCACCGTTCGTCTTTGATCCTGTGGCCACAAACCTATGTGCGGTCTGGGCTCTAGACTTGGGCCAATTCTTCTTATTGGGCCGCTCACACCCAAGCATTCAGCCCGCAGCCGACTCGTCTCCTTCGCCCGACATGTCTCGCACATTCTCTGTTCCCCGTGTGGAAACAGGGGAGAGACAGGGGACGCCGCCCTAGTCTCCCCGGTGGTCTCTACAACCATGCCAGCCATCATTGAAGGAGGTCGGAGGAAGGCGGGAGTATGAGGGAGGTTGTCCGTGACCATTATGCGTCGGGGCCATCGCTGGCCGATGTACCTCTCCCAGGCGGTGTGGTCATGAGGAGCAGGAGACAGATGAGGGGGCGGCCATAGTGGGGAAGAAGGGTCCTTGGCGGTCAAGCATGGTGCGGAAAGGAGGTACCCAATGCTTGAGGGTGATCACCAGGGCCAACGACACCAGAAACGCTCAGTTGGGAGGAGCAGGGACTCCTGATTTCCTTGGGGGCGGTGACAACATACAGAAACAAATCGGGTGGTGTGTTGGCCATAAAATAGCAAGGAGGCAGGGAAACAAAGCCAAGAGAAGGAGGAGGAGGTACTAGGGTTAGGTTAGGGGTTTATAACGGGGCACTTCACCCCTCACCCTCATTGCCAAAAATGGTGGCGGCGGTCAAAATCTTTCCTGAAGAGGATGGAGCAGAGGATAAAATAGGAAAATGGGCTACAATGTTGTATTGGGCCTATGTGGCCGGCCCAACAGAGATAAAGACATATAATTGATCTAAAACAAGGTATAAATAGCCAAATTTCAAGGTATCATAACTTGGACTCTTAAGGTCCAATTGATGTGATTTTTCCATCGCTGGATTCGTTATTGAAAAATCTACATCATGATATATAATAGGAATCCAAACCAACAAAGTAATGAGGTACAAAATTAGATGTAAGAAGGTGACATGATATAGCATGCTACTTAGTCGAATTTCTCAAAATAGAGCAACAAATCATCGAATTCGTCATCAAGGTGATCAAATTGGGTCTTCATCACACTCTAGTATTGGGATTGAACTCATATTGAGTGATGTGAGCTACTAATAGAGAAATAAAAAGTATAGTAAAGGAGAGAGAAAATCAAGGTTGTCACATCCTTCCCTCGTTACAAGGAATTTCGTCCCCGAAATTCAACCAAGATCATAGTTAAGGTCAAAACCAATATCCATATAGTCTAGGTATCCAACCATAGTTATCAAGACATTTTGCATGATGGAAGCGCACTAGGTTATCCTCATCAAGGGTGTACTCATCTCGATTATATACATATTATTTATTGATCCATCGTAATGTGATGTCATCATGGAATTAGGGTTTACCCATCCTTTAGTATCCATATATCAGGGTTTTTGTTCATATCTTTATATGAGACCAAGGGTAACATCAACATCTATGCTATCACTTCTAAAATGAATCATGTTTATGGACATCACTTCAACCAAGATTATCATCGAGTGTGTATCTCATCTTTACTCTGGTTTTCATGTATGGTTTTGTTTTCCCCAAAATTTCTACCAACTCTAATCAATTATATTCATCTAAGTTATGACTCCAAGAGCATCAACATATTGAGTTAATTATTTTTTTTTTGTAAGGATTGGGCATGTTATCTCTGATTGTTCAAGCTAAGATCTCCAGGCATCATCATATCAAGTTCATGATTTCAAGGATATATCTTTTATGTATAGTATGATTTCATATTAGGTCTAGTTTATGAGAGTGGCTTATCGTGCATATGCTATATATTTTTTTGTACGTGATACATTTCATATATCAACATCATCATCAACTTTGAGGTTTTAAAGCTTTCTTACGTGTATCTAGGAAGAGCTCCACAAGCTCAAGCCACTCAAGCTAAGACATGTGTTTCCAACAAGACATGTTAATCACAACCTTATACGGGTAACAAAATTTCTACCCATCTTTCGAAAAACAAGGATAACCTCTAGATTCCCTTATATACAATTACTAACCCGAGCATGAGGCTCATCATGAATATCACACATCATATACATCATCTTGGGTCTTGGGACATTTCCCTCACCTATATATCAATCATCAAATATTCAAATGCCTCTTTCTCAAGGGTTAGATATTTAATAGGAAATCTAGGGCTCAACATTTCAAGGAAACCGTCCACTAGGTCACTCAACTCATATACTTAGAAGTATTCTAGTTAGGGACTCATCATCAAGTATTTCATCATTCATATTATTCAACATTTCAAATATTTTGGAGTTTAGGTACTCTAACCTTCTCCCAATACGGGTCAAATCATATCAACATGTCACCATATTCATATGTCCCATGCTAGATGTCCTCCTTTGTAAAGAGATTGAGGCCCATGTTGGTCTCAAACTATATATCACAAATCGTATCTCAACACGCACAAGACCTAGGTACAAGCAACATGCCATCCCACTAGCTATGTTTAGCACATCAACCAAGTCATATGTAACAACAAGGTGCTAGGTCTAGCTAGGGTTGCATGGTCAAGCTCATTCCATATCATCAACCTATGTGAATTCCTCAAGGACAAACTTGGGTCTTATCAATATCAACATCATCATCAATATCATAATCACCATCTTAGGTTTCTAGGTTACTCACATGCCTAACCTATATCATGGCTCTAGACATCTATAGAGACTATCACTATCAACTAAACTCTCTCATCTAGACTTGATGTTACATCTCTTTCTCCTAGGTTGCATGGAAACTCACTACCTTTCTGAGTGTGGTAACCTTTTTCATATGTACATATAATAATACTTGAAATATGTTTTCTCCAACGTTTAAACAGGCGATGAAAACCACCATACTCCATTCGAATGAAACCAAAACCAAAATGAGTTACCACACTCATTAGGCAGTCTAGTATCATGACACCTAGAGAACTAGCAAGAACATGGTGCACACTTGTGTAGACATCCTAAGCACATGTCGCGAGTCATGTCCAGGGAGGTAACTTACACAAGTATACACCTAGTTCTAGAACATCTAGGTTCTAACCTAGAGGCTAAGCCAACCTAATCCACAAGGATATTTTCATTAAGTTTCTAGGGTTGAGATGTAAGGTGAGTTTAGTTTGTGTTTCATGTGAGCAATGTTTGGTGTAGTTATTGTTCATGCTCTGATACCATCTGTCACGGATACCGGAATCCCAGTCCCATGAACCAAACGTATACCAAAGGAGAAATGTGGAAGCGTAAAGCTTAGCACACATGAACAGATAACAAGATACAAGCACCAACATAAACTCAACAATCAACAAGATATATATTAAGCAACATCATTATATTACACGATTTGAATTACATATTCAAGAGTCACTTTGTACAAGTCTGCTCATGTATACTATATCTGGATCTTACAACAAGTACACCTAGCATAGCTCACCAAGCCCATCAACCTTCTAGCCATCTCTGAACCTAAAAACAACATACGAGAAATGGGTCAACACACGAGGTGTTGAGTATGGGCAGAAAGATACACATATATATAAGCTTTGCATAATTTTGAAAAGATTTCAAGATTAAACGAACAAGAATAAACATGTTAATTGTTTAACAAATGCGAAACCATATTTTATGTCATTTCACTCCATTATACCAACAATATCAAACATGTTTAAGGCCTTTGACCATCTTCCCGTCGGAAGGGTCCGTAAGGGTGCTCAAGCTTAGCTAACCCTTTTATACGAGAGGGACCTCAAGGTCGTAACCAAGAGCCCTTTATCAACAATATTATAATGGAGTTCCATATATATATATGTGTTCAAGTTATAAAACAGACGAAGCAAACATCGAGTATGACATATCAATACTACATGGCACTATTTGAGAAAATAGACAAAGAAGCATATAATGTATATCTTTTCAAGTAAGAAAATGGTAGTCATATAAATAGATAAGGCCCATACCTGATTCAGATATTCATAACCTAACACATCTTTCACCATCTAGCCATATGCCAAACCTGATTAACAACAAGATTACATATATGCATTAGATTCTCATCATTAGTCCTATTTAGATGTATTTTAGGATTTTGGCCAAGATAGGTTCCAAGTTGCTTATTAGTTCATTATATGATATTGTATTGATCTAGAGGTCATCATGATGGCGTGGTTCAAGTTTCATGTCATTATGACGTTCTATGCACTTTCTATGATCATCTGAAAGTTTAAGGCATTTACATGCATTCTAGGGTCAAAAGACTCACAATAGAGAACCCTAATTCATGATCATCAAGACATGAGATTTAGACAAGATTCAAGATTAGATCAATAAGATATATATATATATATATACATGAATCATATTCAAGAAACATAACAACTTTGATCAAGATCATACCTTAAAGTCCAAGGACAAGTAACATAGTGCAAAAGGGAGTTAATACTGAGCAATAGGGGTGATAAGGACCCTCCTATAGATCAAAAATGTATTAAAGATTTTGATTTCATGATTAGGAAGATAGATGGTCATTAAAGGTTCAATTTTTATCACCTAGATGTATTGAAAGTACTCAACATGGCTAAAGTTATCATTTTTTAGAAATCAGGGGAGTAAACATTAGAATTAGGACCTAGAACAATGCCCAATTGGTAGGTATCGTCGAGCTGATCAATTTGATATATTGGTTCGACATTTTTGGCCAAGGGATTAGCAAGATATCAAAATTTGAAAATTAAAACAAGAACTATAGGATAGCATACCATGCTAATCATGTGAAGGATCTCCACCGTTCGTCTTTGATCCTGTGGCCACAAACCTATGTGCAGTCTGGGCTCTAGACTTGGGCCAATTCTTCTTATTGGGCCGCTCACACCCAAGCATTCAGCCCGCAGCCGACTCGTCTCCTTCGCCCGACATGTCTCGCACATTCTCTGTTCCCCGTGTGGAAACATGGGAGAGACAGGGGATGCCGCCCTAGTCTCCCCGGTGGTCTCTACAGCCATGCCGGCCATCATTGAAGGAGGTCGGAGGAAGGCGGGAGTATGAGGGAGGCTGTCCGTGACCATTATGCGTCGGAGCCATCGCTGGCCGATGTACCTCTCCCAGGCGGTGTGGTCATGAGGAGCAGGAGACAGATGAGGGGGCAGCCATAGTGGGGAAGAAGGGTCCTTGGTGGTCAAGCATGGTGCGGAAAGGAGGTACCCGACGCTTGAGGGTGATCACCAGGGCCAACGACACCGGAAAAGCTCAGTTGGGAGGAGCAGGGACTCCTGATTTCCTTGGGGGCGGTGACAACATACAGAAACAAATCGGTTGGTGTGTTGGCCATAAAATAGCAAGGAGGCAGGGAAACAAAGCCAAGAGAAGGAGGAGGAGGTACTAGGGTTAGGTTAGGGGTTTATAACGGGGCACTTCACCCCTTACCCTCATTGCCAAAAATGGTGGCGGCGGTCAAAATCTTTCCTGAAGAGGATGGAGCAGAGGATAAAACAGGAAAATGGGCTACAGTGTTGTATTGGGCCTATGTGGCCGACCCAACAGAGATAAAGACATATAATTGATCTAAAACAAGGTATAAATAGCCAAATTTCAAGGTATCATAACTTGGACTCTTAAGGTCCAATTGATGTGATTTTTCCATCGCTGGATTCGTTATTGAAAAATCTACATCATGATATATAATAGGAATCCAAACCAACAAAGTAATGAGGTACAAAATTAGATGTAAGAAGGTGACATGATATAGCATGCTACTTAGTCGAATTTCTCAAAATAGAGCAACAAATCATCAAATTCGTCATCAAGGTGATCAAATTGGGCCTTCATCACACTCTAGTATTGGGATTGAACTCATATTGAGTGATGTGAGCTACTAATAGAGAAATAAAAAGTATAGTAAAGGAGAGAGAAAATCAGGTTGTCACAGTTCAAATCAGAATGCAACTTGATTTACAATTCGTGCACCAGGTTGTTCTCTTTATCATACTCTACTCAAATAACGACTTGATGAGGATCCCGTGGGGGTTCGATGTTGTCGTTCCACTAGTCATTTAGGAAGCATGATGTGTTTGATCCCTATCAGTTCGATAGGCACTTTCCCTTTTTTGCATAAAGATCATGATGTTAGAATTCATAAGCTTCACAAGATGATTTCAATCAAAAGGCTAGTTTTCAGAAGAAGGTCCTTTTGAGGTTCTGCTCCGAATAAGGAGGGTATAATGATTCAAAATGCATAGATATATATAAAAATTGTCAAAACTTCATGCAATATCTGTTAAAAAAACTTTAAAATTTTGAAAAATTTTATTTGAAAATTTTGAAAATTTAGGTAAAAATGTGACGATGAACTCTTAAGTTTGATTTAGATGGGTGAAGGTGGAAAGTAAGATACATACCACCCACCCTCCACCCCGAATTCAGAAATTTTCTCATCCCGAGCAAACTCTAAATCCGAGATGGAGGGGAATTTGCATGCCGTTTGGACCACCAAATGTGGTTGCGTTCCAATAAGCTTGCATCCTCC
Source organism: Alisma plantago-aquatica (assembly GCA_963693085.1). Lineage (NCBI taxonomy): Eukaryota > Viridiplantae > Streptophyta > Magnoliopsida > Alismatales > Alismataceae > Alisma > Alisma plantago-aquatica. Next base: position 66,254,334 of record OY856410.1, on the reverse strand, counting down.
ATCTGAAAATCTCAAAAATGAAGACCAATCAGATCTCAAAATAGCATCTTGCGATGCAATTTTATTTAGTGTAAAATTATCTAAAAGGTAAAAACAAAATTAAAAAAAATCCTAATTCAAAATTAAAACTAAATACGAAGTTTATTTATCGGGTTGCCTCTCGACAAACGCCTTTATTTTATGTCGATGGCTCGACTGGATTCCTTCAAATTCTACGGTGGATATGTTGGATTGATGAGATCCAACATCGTTTCAGAGCCTGTATCAGCAGAGGTGAACTATCTCTTTAATCGTTGACCATTTGCCACAAATTCACCTGTCTTTTCACTCCATAGAGAGAAAGCACCATGTGGGTAGATGCTCTTGACAATGTAAGGTCCTGACCAGCGAGAATGAAGTTTTCCTGGGAATAACCTCAATCTAGAATTGAATAGAATAACTTGGTCTCCTACTTGTATGTACTTTCATTTTAAATGGCCATCATGCCAGAGCTTTGTGCGTTCTTTATAGATTCTGGCATTCTCATAAGTTGTCATTCAGAGCTCTTCTAGCTCCTGGAGTTGTAGAATCCTTGCTTGGCCTACTTCTTTCATATCAAAATTCAGTTGTTTTATTGCCCACCATGCCTTGTGTTCCAATTATACCGGTAGGTGTAATGACTTTCCATAGATTAGTCAGAAAGGTGTAGTCCTAATGGGAGTTTTAAAAGTAGTTCAGTAGGCCCACAATGTGTCATTGATTTTTACCGACCAATCCTTCTGATTGCGGCCTACCGTCTTTTCCAGGATAGCCTTGAGTTGACAGTTAGAAACCTCTACCTGTCCACTCATTTGTGTATGGTAGGGTGAGACTACCTTGTGTGTTACACCATATTTTCTTAGTAAAGCTTCAAAGCTTCTTTCAAGAAAATGAGACCCTCCATCAGATATCACAGTTTGTGGTACTCTAAAATGGGGGAAAATAATATCTTTGAATAATTTAATGACTGGTTTGGAATCACTAGTGACGGTTGGAATAGCTTCAACCCATTTTGAGACATAGTTCACTGCCACTAGGATGTATGAAAATCCATGAGAAGATGGGAATGGACCCATGTAGTCCACACCCCACACATGAAATATCTCTACTTCTTGCTACAGATTCAGTGGCATCTCATCTCTCTTTGTTATATTGCCAGATCTTTGACATTTGTCACATGATAGGACAAAGTCATAGGAATCTTTGGATATGGTTGGCCAGAAGAATACACATTGTAAAACCTTCAAGGCAGTCTTTTTAGAGCTCATATGTCCTCCAACTGGGCCTGAGTGACATTGCTCCAAAACAAGTTGAGCTTCTTCTTCGGCAATACATCGTCTGTATAGACCATCAGAACATAGTTTGAAAAGGTACGACTCATCCCAGTAGTACTGTTTCACATCATGCTTAAATTTCTTCAGTGCATTTCCGGTGCATTGAGGATGGATAACCCCAGCAGCAAGATTGTAACATCCCAGGATTTGAGGCCTCAGATATGATGATCTTAAAAGAATGATTGGACTACCCATATCACCAAGGTGCACCTCCTTTTCCGGGAGCCCATCACTAAGAACTCCATAGTTAAGCGTGCTCAGCTTCGAGTAGTACTAGGATGGGTGACCAGTCGAGAAGTTGATCCTGGCTTGCACGTCAGTGTGGAGAAAGTGCGCATTTAAGGCAAGTGGTGGTCTGTGGGGCCAGTCGTCATTCCTGAAACTCTACTAGAGCCTTGGGCAGTGGGCCCATGCGTTACAAATGGTATCAGAGCCATAACCCCTCCAGTAAGTGGAGACCACATGGGCATGTGGCATGCCAGTCTTCAGCCGTACGGTCCAGGCATGTAGGAAAGGGTTGTCCATGGTTGATGTAGCCACCCTTGCGCTGGTATTCCATTATCGGGAGCTGGATGTCCATGGGTCATTATGGGTCTGCACTGAAATGGGGTGATGTTATGAGGCCATATAGTTGAGCCTTGACGAGGACGTCAAGAGTCTAAGTGGGGCAGATTGTAACATCCCAGGATTTGAGGCCTCAGATATGATGATCTTAAAAGAATGATTGGACTACCCATATCACCAAGGTGCACCTCTTTTTCCGGGAGCCCATCACTAAGAACTCCATAGTTAAGCGTGCTCATCTTCGAGTAGTACTAGGATGGGTGATCAATCGAGAAGTTGATCCTGGCTTGCGCGCCAGTTTGGACAAAGTGCACAGTTAAGGCAAGTGGTGGTCTGTGGGGCCAGTCGTCATTCCTGAAACTCTACTAGAGCCTTGGGCAGTGGGCCCATGCGTTACAAAGATAATTTACATAATAAGAATACCACGATGTAACTTCTGAGACATTCATTAGTTGGTCATCTGGAAGGCAATCATTAATCAAAATCTTCTTGATATCTAGAGTGTGGATGCGACTGAGGTGGTCTGCTACCACATTCTCTGTCCCCTTTTTATCTCTTATCTCCAAATCAAATTCTTGCAATAGGAGAATCCATCTAATTAGCCTGGGTTTTGCATCTTTCTTTGTCAAAAGGTAACAGATAGCAGCATGATCCATGTAGACAATAAATTTTGAACCAATAAGGTAGGATCAGAATTTGTCAAAGGAATACACAACTGCCCGAAGTTCTTTCTCAGAAGTAGCATAATTCCTCTGAGATGCATTGAGGGTCTTTGATGCATAATAGATCACATAATGTTTCTTTTCTATGCATTGGCCTAAGACAACACCCACAACATAATCACTTGCATCACACATAATTTCAAAAGGGTGGTCCCAATCGGGATCTCTGATGATGGGTGTGGTTGTAAGGGCATGCTTTAGTTTGTTGAAACTTTTATCACATTCTACGTCAAAATTGAATTTAACATCCTTTAGTAACAAATTTGTCATCGGCTTGGTTATCTTTGAGAAGTCCTTTATAAACCATCTATAGAAGCTTGCATGACCCAGGAATGCTCGAAATTCCTTTACATTGACAGGGATAGAGAGCTTGGAAATCACTTCGATCTTGGCCTTATCTATTTCAATGCCTCAATTACTGACCCTATGGCCCAGGACAATGTCTTCCTTTACCACAAAGTGACACTTCTCCCAATTCAGCACAAGATGTGCTTCTTCACATCATTTGAGAATAAGGGAGAGGTGTTTTAGGCATGAATCGAATGAGTCTCCGTACACAGAAAAGTCATCCATAAAAACTTCCATAATTGTTTTAGTGAGTCCTGCGAATATGGCAGCCATGCAACGCTGGAAAGTTGCAGGTGCATTACAGAGGCCAAACGACATTCTTCTAAATGTGTATGTTTTGAATGGGCATGTGAAAGTAGTTTTCTCCTAGTCATCTAGAAGTATGGGTATTTGATAGAATACAGAGTACCCATCGAGGTAACAGAAGTATTCTTAATGAGCCAGCCACTCTAATACTTGATCAAGAAAGGGCATTGGAAAATGATCTTTTCGAGTTACCTTGTTTAACTTCCTATAATCAATGCACATCCTCCACCCTATGAATATTCGAGTGGGGATGAGTTCATTGTTTTCATTTCATATTACAGTCATTCCACCTTTCTTTGGGACTACATGCACTGGGCTCACCCATGGCAAGTCTGATATCGGATAGATTATTCCAATTGTGAGCAGTTTAATGACCTCGCAATGGACTACTTCCTTCATATTTGGATTCAATTTCCATTGATGTTCAATAGTTGGCTTGTGATCTTCCATCATAGGGATCTTGTGCATACACAGTGCTTGACTAAACCCAGTGAGGTCACTCATTTTGTAACCGATGGCTTTCTTTCTTTCCTTTAGTTCTTTCAGAAGTTTATCTTCTTGTTTGGTCATTAGATCAGAATTTATAATAACTGGACAAACCTTGAGATCATCCAGAAACACATACTTCAGTCCCTCAGGCAGGGGCTTAATTTCGTGGGCCTCTGGTTTTTCACATGTTTCTTCAGTATCTTCCACATCCTTGAGTTCTTCAATCTTGGCTTCTGGATCTTCTTTGGAAGTGTCAAGGTCAAGAACACACTCTTTAACTTTTTTGTTGATGGAATTATCAGCAAATGGGTTTGTTAAAGTCACTTCTAAAGGATCATCTTGTTCATATTCCTCTTGTGTGAGGAGTGACATTTGCTCAATGTAGTCAACCAGATAGACTTCTTCATGCATGCTTGGTCTTTGCATGCTTGATGAATGCATATTTATCAGGAATATCAATTATCATCTTGGGTCAAATTTGTCTCAATGCATTCAATTTCATTTACTAAATATCAATATGTGCAAAATTACTGAACTGGTCCAAATATCATGATTTTAATTGAATTTATGTTAATATGATGCAGGTCTTGACAAGGTTGAACAATCGAACCATTTTGAGTGGGACCCACCTTTCTCATCCTGGGTTTCAACCATTCGGTCTCACTAAATAGTTTCATCCATTCGGTCTCACCATTCGGTCCTGGACAAATGGTTTCATCCATTCAGTCTCACCAAACAGTTTCATCCATTCGGTCTCACCATTTAGTTTTGTCCATACAGTCTCAAGACTGAATGGACATGCTCCACCTCGAAACTGTTTGATCTAACTTGATTCCCAAATCGTTTGGAGATCCCAGCTACAAACCAAACAAGTAGCCAAGACCAAATGGAGCCGAGAGAATGATTGAGCAAGATACACACATAAAGACTGTATGGACATACTCATCGCGAGACCGTTTGGATAGTACCGATCCGTGAGACCATTTGGATAGTATCGGTCTGCGAGACCGTTTGGAGAGTATGGGTCTACGAGACCGTTTTGAGGCTAGCATTGCAAGACCGTATGGAGGTCTGTGCCAAACCATTTAGAGGACTGGATACGCGAAGACCGTTTGGTCACTTGCATGAAAACTAAATGGAGCATGAAGACCGAATGGAGTGCGAAGACCGTTTGATAAAGTATTAATGTCCAAACCGTTTGGGCACCTACTGGGAGTAAACCGATTGCATAAGCATTATAAGACCATTTGGAATAGTTTATTATGAAGATTGTTTGCTGCATATATGTGAAAACCGTTTGCTGCATATCCACATGAAGACCGTTTGAGGAGATCATCGTGAGACCGTTTGATAGAATACACAATGCAGATCGTTTGGAGAAACTAGCGTGCAAGACCGAATGAACCACGTGAAGACCGTTTGAGTGGCTGAAGTGAAGATCGAATAGTGCATCAAGAACGTATGGAGGACTGAATACTCGCAGACCATTTGCAAAAAGGAATCCCAAACTATTTGATCAATCCTGCATGTAGACTGTTTGGAATAGATATTTATCTCGCAAACTGTTTGGGCACCTGCTGGGAGCAAACTGTTTGATAAGAAAACGATTTACATACCATTTGCTATGACAACTAAACCATTTGGCTGCAGCAACATGAAGATCGTTTGATGATGCCAGACCGTTTAGAGCCTCAGCTATCAAAACCGTTTGCTCAAGTACAAGACCATTTGGTCTATACAAAGCAAGACCATTTGGTCATTTTTTAGTAAACCGTTTGGGCACATTACTTAGCAAACCGTTTAATTTTTAGTAAACCGTTTGGGCACATTACTTAGCAAACCGTTTAAGGAGAAAATATCTCCAAGACCGTTTGGACTCACACCTGAAGCATGAGGGCCAAATCTGTGCCTATAAATAGGACCAACAGGGTCCCCATTTGGGGAATCGGTTCCGGGATGCCGACAAGATGCCTATACACAAGTCCAATCCAGTTCCGTCCACATTGCCACTTCACCTGCCGTTCCTGCTACAACTCAAGGAGACTGAGAAGAGAAGAAAGGAGGAATGAGAAAGACTGCCATGTCTATCTTGGCATCCCTCGTTCTTCCATATTTGCTCCGACACGACGTAGAAGACCGCATCAGCTTCACCGAGCTACGACTACCTTCTGCATCATGCTCATGGAGGATTCCTGTCTCTTTCTTATCCTTCTTGTTTCTGGCATCATGAGTGAGTAGTTCCTTTTCATTGGGGTGCGGGGACTAGCCCCGCGCCCACGCAACCATGTTCTCTTGTTAAATGTTCATGACAATGTATATAATTTTCATTTCATTATTAATCATTAAAGTTTGTAGTTGGTTACTTGTTTTCTTTCATCTTGTTCTTCCCTATGTTGACGAGAACTTCTGAGAGGATTCCTTGAGGTCGTAAGTGTGTGATTCGTAAGGGGACGAGACATCTAGCCTACGGTGACGCTTCTGTGGCCTAAACATCCCTCAGGGAGGGCCACCGCCTTAGTTGGATTTTGTATCGTCTTTGTTAATCATCGATGTTTACTTGTAGATTAATCACATGCTTGCTTACCATTTAGCACAGTTGACTCCCAGACTAGAAATAGAAAGGGGTTTCTTGAGGTCGTAAGTGTATGATCCGTGAGGGGACGTGACATCTAGCCCACGGTGACGCTTCTGTGATCTAAACATTCCTCATGGAGGACCACAACCTTAGTTGGATGTTGTATCTTTGGAGCCGTAAGTATATGATCTGGATGGTGATGATACATCTAATACCTAAGGTGATTCTTACGCAAGTCTAATGCATGTATGGGGGGTTTTGCAGTAGCTCTATTTGGATGGTTATATCTTGCCTGGATGTTTGATGTTTGGATGTGTTTGCATGTGTAGTGGTGGTGAAACCCGGTACCATTGCAGCGATTCCATATAATTTAATCTAGACCCAACTTTAATTCTACTCCTTTACTTTCCTACATTTAGTTTATTTAACCAAAAACCAACCAATCGTTCTAAATACTAGTCTTACTTGAGCTAGATTCGAATGATAAAGATTCTTAAAAATGCTGTCCTTTGGGATTCGATCCTTAACTATATTGCGATAAGACCCGTCCGCTTGCGGGTGGTATTATTGCATGAGGCTTTTGTAAAAGCTTGGGGATATCAACCCCGAGTGAGTTTGTTAGTGCGATAATTACCACGTCAAATTTTGGTGCCGTTGCCGGAAAAAACGGAATCAATTAGTCAAATATAGTTCTTTTTAGGCTAATCTAGGATTTTTGTTTTTCTGTTGATACAATCGATCATCTACTTTAATTTCACTCTACTCCATCAATCTTACTTCAAGTCTTTTCATTTCATGTACCCTCTAAGCATAGTGCATGCACCGCCTGAATAGTCCCGGACTCACTGCCAACTTCGATCTGAAGATTGACAGAACCTTTCATCGACAAAACAGAGAGAACCAAGCAAGAATGGCTCAAGAGGAGGAGATAGCTCGAAGAGTAGCTCAAGCCTTTAATGCACAGAGATAAAGATTCATGCAAGAAGCTAGAGCTACGGTTCAAGAAGAAATTCAAGCAGCACAAGCAGCAAAACTACAAAAGGATCATAGAGAGTTTTCAATCCCCAAGGCTGCTAATGTTCATCATCCAGTACAACCTCCTCCCATCAATGCTGCCAATTTCAAGATTAGGGCACATTGGATCACATTGCTTCAAAAAAGCCCATTCTATGGAAAACAAGGAGAGGATAGTCAGGAGCATCTTTTGAGGTTTATTGATCTATGTGCTATGACAAAGCAAAACGGAGTATCCGATGATGCCATCCGACTCCATCTCTTCAAGTACTCTCTTGCGGATAGAGCCATAAGCTGGTACAATTCATTGCAAAGTGAACCCATCACCACTTGGGAACAACTTCAAAATGTATTTCTAGAAAAGTTTTACCCTCCCTCTCTCACCTATGAAATTAGAGGACGAATAACAAATTTCACTCAAGTCCCTGGAGAAACCCTACTGAAGCATGGGATAGATACAAAGAGCTTCTACGCAAGTGTCCACACCATGGAATCCCTAAGAATCAACTCATTGAAATTTTCTATAGGGGTGTGGATGATGATATTAAGAGATTTTTAGATTCCTCATCTGGAGGAAACTTCATGCGTCAAAGTTATGACATCACATGGAGGGTCGTCACCCTTGGAGCTGAAAATCAAACTAATTGGGGTAGATCTGTAGGTAAAGGAGTCTTGAAAGTAGCTATGGCTGAAGCTACTCTTGAGTACAAGTCTATCGCTGAAACCCTAAAACTCTTAGTTGCCAAGAAAGACCATATTGAATCATCTCTTGTTGCTATCGGAAGAGGACGTTCCCCCACTCGACAACAAGAACAGGTCAGGTCTGCCTCACTGTTTTGTGAAGCATGTAAGGGCACAGATCATTCCACTTTGGCATGCAATGTTCTCTATGATGTTGTTCTAAGCAATGTATGTGGCCAAGGAGATAATAATCAAATAGAGAACCTAAATGTTGTTAACACCATCCCTGGTCAAGGTTATTACAATCTGAATCAGAATAAGAATCATCCACATTTTCAATATGGAAACCCCTCTAGAGCAGTGAACTCACATCAATTTGGTTTGAACAACCAACCATGAGGCCCACCATGATTTCAGTACAATCAACAACAGAATATTAGAAATCAAGCAAACTTTAAGGGAAACTTCCAAAATAGGAACTTCAATAATTATCAAAACAATTCCCAGTACTAGAGTCTTAACCAAGTTCCTTATCAACAACAAGGACAACAAGCATGTCCCGTCTCTCCTGATGACAAGTTAATAACCATTGAAAAGATGTTGCAAACTCATCAAACTATGATAGCTAACTAGCAAGCCCAACAGAAGGCTATTGAATCTCAACTAGCTCAACTTGCAGCTAACATTAAGCCACCAACTGGGGTTTTTGTTGGCCAACCCGAGAATAATCCTAAGCATCCTGAACAATTGAAGGCAGTCACCACCAGGTCAGAAAAAGACTATTCTGATCCTCCTATCAAGACACCTATGGTTGTTACAGTTGAGGATGAACCTGTGATTGTCCAAGACTCAACAACACCGAAGTCTCAACCGAAAGAACAAGTAACTACTGATAAGACAGAAAAGGAAAGTCCTGAGAAACCTATTGATGAAGAAACTGAAACACCAGAACCTGATATTCCTATATACAAGCCTCCTATACCGTTCCCCTCTCGTTTAAGGCAAACCAAGCTTGATACTCGGTTCAATAAGTTTAAAGAAGCTATGAAGAAACTTCATGTTGATATACCCTTTTTTGATGCGCTGGCTGTGATACCAGCTTGGACAAAATACTTAAAGTCACTCCTCACCAGGAAATATATAACTGAAGAATATGAGACAGTCAAGTTAGCTAAAACCACTTCAGATATCATCCAGAGTAAGATGCCAAAGAAGTAGAAAGATCCAGGATCTTTTGGAATTTCCTGCCATATCGGTGATTCTTCATGCAAGAAAGGATTGGCAGATCTTGGTGCTAGCATCTCCATCATGCCACTCAGCCTTTGTAAAAGGCTAGGGTTTGCTGAACTTCTACCAACTGGCATGACCATACAACTCGCAGACAATTCGATAAAATGTTTGTTAGGAATTATTGAGGTTGTACCTGTCAAGGTAGGAAAAGATTCATATGTTCCGTGTGACTTTGTCATCATGGACATAAAACAAGACACCAGATATCCTCTCATCTTCGGACGTCCATTCCTTTCCACTATAAGAGTTCTAATTGATGTTGAAGAAGGAACATTGCTTCTCAGACTTGGTAAAGAAACTCTCGAATTCAAAGTTTTTGAAAGCATGAGAAGACCAAGTATGCAAGAGGAAGTCTATCTGATTGACTGTATTGAACAAATATCACTCCTCACACAAGAGGGATATGAATAAGAAGATCCTTTAGAAGTGACTCTAACAAACCCCTCTGCTGATAATTCCATCAGTGAACAAGTTAAAGAGTGTGTTCTTGACCTTGACACTGCCAAAGAAGATCCCTGTAATATCCTCAAATTTTGGTAAAAATTGAACTATATAATATGATGCATGAATTAATTTGATAATTGCTCAATGATTTTATTGGTGGAATAGTAATGTTAATTGCCTTTGTCGCACAAGTGCTTTGGTACAAGACAAATAGATAAAAGGAATTCAGTCTTTAATAAATAGTAGTGACTTTTGATATTGATAAATGTTTTCCAAAGGAGAATAAAGATAATAATGTGTTAGATAATGAAAAGAAAACTTAATTATCTTTCCATTATTGGAAACACAATGGTTGGGACACCAAATAGTGCTACCTTGGGTTGACTTTTTGGTATGTTGAAGGATAATTACAAGTTAAGATAATGAGAGGATTTCTAAGATAATCCAAGATAATATGTGGTTCAGATATTTAATTAAAGGATTATCCACTTATTGCTTGGAAGCCAAATAAAAGAACAATATGTAAGTTTCCTAAGAGAAATAGGAAATATGGTTTTTTACATGGCTCTTGGGACTCTCGTTAGGAAAGGAGTTTAACGAGTTTAAAATTTGTAACCTTTTATTGAGGATCCTATATCATGTTAAGAAAAAGGACAATGTAAAATAGAAGGTTTCCTAAGAAGGGGAGTCATGAAGCGAGAGGGAGGTATAATCTATTAAGTATTGAAGTTATTAATGAGATTTATCTTTTAAAGGGACTTTTCCTTATCATGAGCGTAGGGGGAAGGAAACCCAATTTCCTTCTCGATGGCTGCTCCCTTTTCCTCTCTCCCTTCTTAATAGGAACCACTAGGTTTTCATTAAGATAAGTATATATAGAAGGTTGTGGAGGAAGCCCTCATCACCCAAAACTCGACCCGGACTACGGAGGTTTCCTGTTTCCCCAAACTCTCTCTCTCTCATTTCAGTAAAGTGGAAACTCCGTGAAGCTAGGAAGCCATGCCGCTAACCTAGGCGTGAGACCTAGCCTACCATCCCTCTCACTACTACACGCCTCGTCCACCCAGAGGGTGTGATAATAGGCGAGAGATAGCATCATCCGGGGACCTGCAGATGATAGAGCCCAAGAGGAGGGCGAGTCGGCCACCTGGGTTGGCTCGGCCATGGCCCATGCAGGTTGACGTTGTGAGCAGGAACATGATCACGAGATATAGCAACAAGCATACTTTGATGCTAGAAGGTACGTAAACCATAAAGGGGCACTTTGGCGCACCTACGAGTCCCCTGCAAAGTAAGGCAGCGGCTCTAGCTGGGGATCTTGTCTCCGGCCGTTGGTACAATGCAAGGAGGAAGCAGAGCTTCATCTCCTAGCTTTGGCAGCCTCCGAGGGAGCTATGGGTGTCTTTGCATCCGAGAGGGGCTGAAAGAGGGAGGGAGCTGCCAGGACACCTCCGGTAGCCTGGCGCGGAGCCTTGCTTTTCGGACGGCCGTCGGGCGTGAGCGCCAGGCCAGGGGGTGCTCTACGCAGCGAAGGAGATGAAACAGAGTCAAAAGACTCTTTTACCCCCAGCCTCATATTCAAGATTGAAGGGTGGAAAGGTCTATTCCCCCCTAATCAGGAGCCGAGCCAGATTAAACAAAGGTAATGCCTTTTTAGCTGATGTGGCAACTAATGATTGGTCATAACTGAATAACCATGGAATAATTATAGGAAATTATTCGTAGCTCTGTTCGCAATAAGTTATATATGAAACTTTCTCAGAAAAATGAGAGGAATTCATATAAAATAGTTTCAGAATCTAATTATGCTTCATGTTCGAAAAGTATGTGCAATACATGTTTAGATGTGTTTAATGTAAAGGGGAAATCTAGATTTTGGTTAATATGATGCTTAATTGAATAGATTCATTCATGATAGGATAATACCTGATCTAGAACTGCATAATGAAGAAATCTTTGATAAGGAGGAATAATGATGTTTCTAGTTAAATAAACTCATACAATGCTGATTAGAGTTGTGAAACCAGTATAGACATCTTGCTATAATCATAATGATGAGTAATATGATTTAGGTGTCATGGGTAATCCAATGTGCTTGAAGTTGATACTTAGGGTTTTGCCTAATATGCATAACTGAAATTGTAATCTTAGAAACCACGATATGATAGAATTAGGGTTGGTATCCCTAATCCCAGTTCCAAACATGAGATAACCCTAAACCCTAGTTTAGGTGCAAATTTAGATCTGAATAATGTAATGCGAATACATGGTGACACATATGTAGTATGTATATTTCAGATTGAATGTGTGTTGCTTGGATGTTTGGATATACTCTTAAAGTACATGTGATATATTCTACATGGTTCTGCAATGGCATAAGGTACGTGGTTACGCTTATGATTACATGTATCGAATTTCAAGATTGCCGATGTTTCTCGATGAGATTGAACGACAAATAAACTGCTTGCTTGTTTATTTAGTTCTTGCAAACTATAAAGTTCATATGAGTATCATGTAAAGTAAATAACTACATTCTGAACCCGGGTTAGACTGATCTTAAGGGTAATGCACACGAGCCCCGGAGGGACAGTGATTACACCTGAGGTAGTGGACTAGATAAGGGTTAGAATATGAAAATGAGTTTATATTCTTAGATTCAAGATAAAGAAGTTTGATTATATCTGTACTTGTGATTATTGTTTGAATCCACGTACCAGTATGGAAACATGATGATCGCATATTTGTTTGTCGACGTTTTAGGTATCAGATATACTTGATAGCGTGGACATGAAGGTACAGATAAAAGATGTTGAAGACACTAGAGTTATTCCAGATGGTTTAGTTGTTATGGTTATCTTCACACCTATAAAAGTTAATTATGTTTAAAATTTATGTAACTCCTTAGAGGAGCTTTTCATGTAAACATGTAAATATTTGCTCAATAATGGAAATTATTTACTATTATGTATTATTTCATGAATCTGATCCTGGAAGTTATGAGTGACGATTCACGACTTTAAGGTCTTTTAGACACTCAAAAGTGCGGGTTGCTACAATCCTGAAGCTACGTTTGAAGGACTCAAGGCTGTGGAAGCTACTGAAGAAACATGTGAAAAACCAAAGGCCCCCGAGATGAAGCCCCTGCCCGAGGGATTGAAGTATGTGTTTTTGGACAATCTCAAGTTGTGTCCAGTTATTATAAATTCTGATCTAACAACCGAACAAGAAGATGAACTCTTGAAAGAACTAAAGGAAAGAAAGAAAGTCATTAGTTACAAAATGAATGAACTCACTAGGGTTAGTCAAGTACTGTGTATGCACAAGATCCCCATGATAGAAGACCATAAGCCAACCATTGAACATCAATGGAAATTGAATCCAAACATGAAGGAAGTAGTATGTCGAGAGGTCATTAAACTGCTCACTGCTGGAATAATCTATTTGATCTCATACTCACCTTGGGTGAGCCCAGTGCATGTAGTCCCAAAGAAAGATGGAACGACTGTGATACAAAATGAAAACAATGAACTCATCCCCACCCGAACAGTCACAGGGTGGAGGATGTGCATTGATTATAGGAAGTTAAACAAGGCAACTCAAAAGGATCACTTTCCAATGCCTTTTCTTGATCAAGTATTAGAGCAGCTGGATCATCAAGAATACTTCTGTTACCTCGATGGTGATTCTGGATTCTATCAAATACCTATACATCCATACGACCAGGAGAAAACTACTTTCACCTGCCCATTCAGAACATACACATTTAGAAGAATGTCGTTCGGACTCTGCAATGTGCCTGCAACTTTTCAGCGTTGCATGGCAGCCATATTCGCCAATCTCACTGAAACAATTATGGAAGTTTTCATGGATGACTTTTCTGTGTACAGAGATTCATTCGATTCATGTCTAAAACACCTCTCCCTTATTCTCAAATGATGTGAAGAAGCACATCTTGTGCTAAATTGGGAGAAGTGTCATTTTATGGTAAAGGAAGGCATTGTCCTCGGCCATAGGATCACTAATCGAGGAATAGAAGTAGACAAGGCCAAGATAGAAGTGATTTCCAAGCTCTCTATCCCTATCAATGTAAAGGAAGTTTGAGCATTCCTTTGTCATACAGGCTTCTACATACAGTTTATAAAGGACTTCTCAAAGATAACCAAGCCTATGACAAACTTGCTACTAAAGGATGCTGAATTCAACTTTGATGAAGAATGTGTTAAAAGTTTCAACAAACTAAAGCATGCCCTTACAACCACTCCCAACATCAGAGCTCCTGATTGGGACCAGCCTTTTGAAATTATGTGTGATGCGAGCGACTACGTGGTGGGTGCTGTCTTGGGCCAATGCATAGAAAAGAAGCACTATGTAGTCTACTATGCATCGAAGACACATGATGAAGCTTAGAGGAATTATGCAACTACCGAAAAAGAACTTTTGGCAGTTGTGTATGCCTTTGACAAATTCAGATCCTACCTTATTGGTTCAAAAGTCATTGTCTACACAGATCATGCTGCTATCTGTTACCTCCTGGCAAAGAAAGATGCAAAACCCAGGCTAATTAGATGGATTCTCTTATTGCAAGAATTTGATCTAGAGATACGAGATAAAAAGGGTACAGATAATGTGGTAGCAGACCACCTCAGTCGCATCCACACTCTGTATATCGAGAAGATTTCGATTAATGATTCCCTTCCAGATGACCAACTAATGAATGTCTCAGAAGCCACACCGTGGTACTCAGATTATGTGAACTACCTTACTGCTGGGGTTATTCATCCTCAATGTGTCAAAAATACGTTGAAGAAATTTATGCATGAGGTGAAATAGTACTACTGGGATGAGTCGTACCTTTTCAAACTATGTGTTGATGGTCTATATAGACGATGTATCTCCGAAGAAGAAGCTCAACTTATTTTGGAACAATGTCACTCAGGACCAGTTGGAGGACATATGAGCTCTAAAAAGACTGCCTTGAAGGTTTTGCAATGTTGATTCTTCTGGCCAACCATATCCAAAGATTCCTACGACTTTGTCCTATCATGTGACAAATGTCGAAGTTTTGGCAATATAACAAAGAGAGATGAGATGCCACTGAATCTGTGACAAGAAGTGGAGATATTTGACGTTTGGGGGGTGGACTACATGGGTCCATTCCCATCTTCTCATGGATTTTCATACATCCTAGTGGCGGTGGACTACGTCTCAAAATGGGTTGAATCCATACCAATTGTCACTAGTGATTCCAAACCCGTCATCAAATTATTCAAAGATATTATTTTCCCCCATTTTGGAGTACCACGAACTGTGATATCTGACAGAGGGTCTCATTTCCTTGAAAGAAGCTTTGAAGCGTTACTGAGAAAGTATGGTGTAACGCACAAGGTAACCTCGCCCTACCATCTACAAATGAGTGGACAGCTAGAGGTTTCTAACTGCCAACTCAAGGCTATTTTGGAAAAAACTGTAGGCCGCAATCGAAAGGATTGGTCAGTGAAAATCACCGACGCATTATGGGCCTATTGAACTGCTTATAAAACTCCCCTCAGGACGACACATTTTTTATTAGTATATGGAAATGCTTGCCACCTACCAGTCAAACTGGAACACCAGGCATGGTGGGCAATAAAACAACTGAATTTTGATATGAAAAAAGTAGGCCAAGCTAGGACTCTGCAACTCCAAGAGCTGGAAGAACTCCAGATGACAACTTATGAGAATGCACGAATCTATAAAGAACATACAAAACTTTGGCATGACGTCCATATAAAAAGAAAGGACATACAAGTGGGAGACCAAGTTCTTATGTTCAATTCTAGATTGAGGTTATTCCCAGGAAAACTTTGTTCTCACTGGTCAGGGCCTTACATTGTCAAGAGCATCTACCCACATGGGGCTTTCTCTTTATGGAGTGAAAAGTCAGGTGAATTTGTGGCAAATGGTCAATGATTGAAGAGATATTTCACCTCTGCTGATACATGCTATGAAACGATGCTGGATCTCTCCAATCCAACATATCCACCATAGAAGTTGAAGGAATCAAGTCGAGCCATCGACATAAAACAAAGGTGCTTGTCAGGAGGCAATATGATAAATAAAATTCATATTTAGTTTTAATTTTGAATTAGGATTTTTCTTTAATTTTGTTTTTACCTTTTAGATAATTTTACACTAAATAAAATTGCATCGCAAGATGCTATTTTGAGTCCTGATTGGTATTCATTTTTGAGATTTTCATATGGAGGATGCAAGCTTATTGGAACACAACCACATCCGGTGGTCCAAACGACATGCAAATTGCCCTCCATCTCGGATTTAGAGTTTTCTTGGGATGAGAAAATTCCTAAGTTCAGGGTGGAGGGTGGGTGGTACATATCTTACTTTCCACCTTCATCCATCTAAATCAGACATAGAATTTCATTTTTGCATTTTTGACCTAAATTTTCAAAATTTTAAAGTTTTCTCGGAGAAATTTGAATAGATAATGGATGAATTTTTGACACTTTCTCATTTCTATCTCTATGCATTTTGAATCATTATACCCTCCTTATTTGAAGCAGATCCTCAAAAGGACCACTTTATGAAAACTAGCCTTTTGATTGAAATCATCTTATGAAGCTTATGGATCCTAACATCATGATCCTTATGCAAAAATGACAAGTTTCTGTCAAACTGATAGGATCAAACACATCGTGCTTCCTATCTGACTAGTGGAACAATAGCATGGAATCCCCATCGGATCCTCACCAAGTCACTATTTGAGTAGAGTACAATAAAGAGAACAACCCAGTGCACATAATTGTAAATCAAGTCACATTCTGATCTGAACTCTCTTCTACACTTCTTCCATAATCTTTGTACCCATCCATCCATAAAAAAGAAACAAAAATAACCAAAATAGTTCCAAACCCTAAGTTCGGGGTGGCACACCACTTCCCTCTATATCTGCTTCTTCCATACCCCTCGCAAATTAATAGGGGTGTACCACCAAAAATGCAATCTCGAGTCGAATAGAGGAGAGATTTGCACACAAAAAGATGCCAAAGTGCACACAAAAAGAAATGCAATCTCGAGTAGAATAGAGGAAATATTTGCACAAAAAATGCAATAAACAAAATTGCAAAAAAAATAAGAAGAAAATCTCAAGTCGAATAAAGGAGAGATTTATTTCTTCCTTCCATACCACCATTCACTCCATCTTCTAGCTAATGGAACAATGAATGCCTATCCTATCCTGAGAAAAACCAGTGTCAGATAAAATAAACACTTGTTGTTCTGTAGGTATCTCTGGACTCTTACAAAACTCTTTGACATGCTTGTTGTTGGAAAAAGTGAAGAGGAAGTGATATTGGAAAGCAAACTCAAGAACGAAGATATGGTAAGATGTGTTCCTTAGTCTCAGGAGGTTGAGATACTGAGTCATATTGAGCAGAAGGAAAACAATCATGATGTGAAGATGAGGCAATCACACGAATTGAAAGTATTCATTTGGTGACTGTTTCATATTTTGTGTTACTCGAGGACGAGCAACGTTTAAGTTCGGGGGTATTTTGATGAATGCATATTCATCATGAATTTCAATTACCATCTTAGGTCAAATTTGACTCAATGCATTCAATTTCATTTACTAAATATCAATATGTGCAAAATTACTTAACTGGTCCAACTATCATGATTTTAACTGAATTTATGTTAATTTGATGCAGGTCTTAACAGGGTTGAACAATCGAACTATTTTGGGTGGGATCCACCTTTCTCATCCTGGGTTTCAACCATTCGGTCTCACCAAACAGTTTCATCCATTCAATCTCACCATTCGGTCCTGGCCAAATGGTTTCATCCATTCGGTCTCACCAAATGGTTTCATCTATTCAGTCTCACCATTCGGTTTCATCCATACAGTCTCAAGACCGAATGGACATGCTCCACCTCAAAACTGTTTGATCTAACTTGATTCCGAAATCGTTTGGAGATCCCAACTACAAACCGAACAAGCATCCAAGACCGAATGGACCCGAGAGAATGATTGAGCAAGATACATATGTAAATACCGTATGGACATACTCACGGAGAGACCGTTTGGATAGTACTGGTCCGCGAGATCATTTGGATAGTACCAGTCTGCGAGATCGTTTGGAGAGTATGGGTCTACTAGACCGTTTTGAGGCCAGCATTGTAAGACCATATGGAGGTCTGCGCCAAACCATTTGGAGGACTGGATATGTGAAGACCATTTGGTCACTTGTGTGAAAACTGAATGGAGCATGAAGACTGAATGGAGCGCGAAGACCGTTTGATAAAGTATTAACGTCCAAACTATTTGGGCACCTGCTGGGAGCAAACCGATTGCACAAGCACTATAAGTCCGTTTGGAATAGTTTATTATGAAGATAGTTTGCTGCATATATGTGAAAACCATTTGTTGCATATCCACGTGAAGACCATTTGAGGAGATCATCGTGAGACCGTTTGATAGAATACACAATGCAGATCGTTTGGAAAAACTAGCATGCAAGACTGAATGAACCACGTGAAGACCGTTTGAGTGGTTGAAGTGAAGATCGAATAGTGCATTAAGACCGTATGGAGGACTGAATACTCACAAACCATTTGCAAAAAGGAATCCCAAACCGTTTGATCAATCCTGCATGCAGACCGTTTGGAATAGATATTTATCTCGCAAACCGTTTGGGCACCTGCTGGGAGAAAACTGTTTGATAAGCAAACGATTTACAGACCATTTGCTGTGACAACTAAACTGTTTGGCCACATCAACATGAAGATCATTTGATGATGCCAGACCGTTTAGAGACTCAGCTATCAAAACCGTTTGCTTAAGTGCAAGACCGTTTGGTCTATACAAAGCAAGACTGTTTGCTCATATTTTAGTAAACTGTTTGGGCACATTACTTAGCAAACTATTTAAGGAGAAAATATCTCCAAGATCGTTTGGACTCACACCAAAAGCATGAGGGCCAGAACTGTGCCTATAAATAGGACCATCATGGTCCCCATTTGGGGAATCGGTTCTAGGACGCCGAGAGGCTGCCTGTACACAGGTCCGATCCAGTTCCGTCCACATTGCCACTTCACCTACCATTCCTACTGCAACTCAAGGAGACTAAGAAGAGAAGAAAGGAGGAGTGAGAAAGACTGCCCTATCTGTCTTGGCATCCCTCGTTCTTCTAGATCTACTCCAACTCGACGTATAAGACCGCATCATCTTCATCGAGCTGCGACTACCTTCTCCATCATGCTCATGGTGGATTCCTCTCTCTTTCTTATCCTTCTTGTTTCTTGCATCATGAGCATGTAGTTCCTTTTCGCTGGGGTACGGGGACTAGCCCCGCTTCCCATGCAAGCATGTTCTCTTGTTAAATGATCATGGCAATGTATATAGCTTTTCATTTCGTTGCTAATCGTTAAAGTTTGTAGTTGGTTACTTGCTTGCTTTCATTTTGTTCTTCCCTATGTTGCAAGAATTTGTATATGTAGGGTAGAATGGTGATTTATGAAGTTGACTCCTTGACGAGCCATCTAGCCTACACTAATGCTTCTGTGGCCTAAACATCCCTCAGGGAGGGCCAGAACCTTAGTTGGATTTTGTATCGTCTTTGTTAATCGTCGATGTTTGCTTGTAGATTAATCACCTACTTGCTTACTATTTGGTGCGGTTGACTCTTAGATTAGAAATAGAAAGGGGTTCCTTGAGGTCGTAAGTGTATGATCCGTGAGGGGACGAGACATCTAGCCCACGGTGACGCTTCTGTGGTCTAAAAGTCCCTCAGGGAGGACCACAACCTTAGTTGGATGTTGTATCTTTAGAGCCGTAAGTATATGATCCGGATGGTGACGAGACATCTGATACCTAAGGTGATGTTTACGCAAGCCTAACGCCCGTATGGGGGGTTTTGTAGAAGCTCCATTTGGATGGTTATATCTTGCCTGGATGTTTGATGTTTGGACGTGTTTGCATGTGTAGTGGTGGTAAAACCCGGTACCATCCCAGTGATTCCATATCATTTAATCTAGACCCAACTTTAATTGTGCTCCTTTACTTTCCTACATTTAGTTTAATTAACCACAAACCAACCAATCATTCTAAATATTAGTCTTACTTGAGATATATTCGACTAACAAAGATTCTTAAAAACATTGTCCTTTGGGATTTGATCCTTAACTATACTGCGATAAGACCCATCCACTTTCGGGTGGTATTATTGCACAATGTTTTGGTAAAATCTCGGGGATTTCAACCCCGAGTGAGTTTGTTAGTGCGATAATTGCCACGTCAATGCTTTCAAAAACTTTGAATTCGAGAGTTTCTTTACCAAGTCTGAGCAGCAATGTTCCTGGTTCAACATCAATTAGAACTCTTGCAGTGGCGAGGAACAGATGCCAAAGATGACATGATATCTGGGGTTTTCTTTTATGTCCATGATGACGAATTCACACAGAACATAGGAATCTTTTCCTACCTTGACAGGTACATCCTCAATAATTCCTAACGGGTGTTTTATCGAATTGTCTACGAGTTGTATGGTCATGCCAGTTGGGAGAAGTTCAACAAACCCTAGCCTTTTGTAAAGGCTGAGTGGCATGATGGAGATGCTAGCACCAAGATCTGCTAGTCCTTTCTTGCATGAAGAATCACCGATATGGCAGGAAATCCCAAAAGATCATGGATCTTTCTTCTTCTTTGGCATCTTACTATGGATGATATCTGAAGTAGTTTTAGCTAACTTGATTGTCTCATATTCTTCAGTTATATATTTCCTGGTGAGGAGTGACTTTAAGTATTTGGTCCAAGCTGGTATCTCAGCCAGCGCATCCAAAAAGGGTATATCAACATGAAGTTTCTTCATAGCTTCTTTAAACTTATTGAAATGAGTATCAGGCTTGGTTTGCCTTAAATGAGTAGGGAAAACGATATGAGGCTTGTATACAAGGATATTAGGTTCTAGTGCTTCAATGTCTTCATCGATAGGTTTCTCAGGACTTCCCTTATCTGTCTTATCAGTGGTTACTCATTCTTTTGGTTGAGACTCAGGTGTTGTTGAGTCTTAGTCAATCCCATGTTCATCCTCTTCTGTAATAACCACTTGTGTCTTGATAGGAGGATCAAAATAATCTTTTCCTGACCTGGTGGTGACTGCCTTCAATTGTTCAAGATGCTTAGGATTATTCTCAGATTGGCCAGAAAAACCCCCAGCTGGTGGCTTAATGCTAGCTACAAGTTGAGCTAGTTGAGATTCAATAGCCTTCTGCTGATTTTGTTGGTTAGCTATCATAGTTTGCTGAATTTGCAACATCTTTTCAATGGCTGATAACTTATCATCAGGTGATACAAGACCTTCTTGTTGTCATTGTTGTTGATAAGGAACTTGATTAAGACTCTGGTACTGGGAATTGTTTTGATAACTGTTGAAATTCCTGTTCTAGAAGTTTCCCCTATAGTTTCCTTGATTCCCAAAATTTTATTGTTGGTTGTTATACTGGACTCCGGACGGACCTCGTTGTTGATTTGTTGAACCAAGTTGTCGTGAGTTTTCCTCTCCTGAAGGGTTTCCATATTGAAACCCATGATGGTTCCTATGGATGGTATTGACAACATTGAGGTTTTCAATTTGACTATTATCACCTTGACTACAAACCTTGCCTAGAAAAACATCATACAAAACATTGCATGGTAAGGTGGAATGATCAGTACCTTTACATGCTTCACAGAATAGCGAGGCAGACTTGATCTATTCTTGTTGTTGAGGGGGTGAACGTCCTCTTCCAATTGCAGCAAGAGATGATTCAATATGGTCTTGCTTGGCAACTAAGAGTTTTAGGGTTTCAGCGATAGACGTGTACTCAGGAGTAGCTTCAGCCATAGCTACTTTCAGGACTCCTTTACCTATAGATCTACCCCAATTAGCTTGATTTTCAGCTCCAAGGGTGACAACCCTCCATGCGCTGTCATAACTTTGACGCATGAAGTTTCCTCCAGATGAGGAATCTAAAAATCTTTTGATATCATCATCCACACCCCTATAGAAAATTTTAATGAGTTGATTCTTAGGAATCTCATGGTGTGGACACTTGTGTACAAGCTCTTTGTGATGACCCCAATTTCTATATACTTTCCATAGTGACATTCACAGATATGCGTGCACTCATATCTATAGATGTCAAAAGGGAAAATATAAGAGATTAATGTAATCAACTAAAAAAAAGAGATTTAGCCAAGATCAAGTCCACATCGGGTGTTACACTCTTTGTATCTATCCCATGCTTCTGCAAGGGTTTCTCCAGGGACTTGAATGAAATTTGTTATTTATCCTCTAATTTCATAGGTGAGAGAGGGAGGGTAGAACTTTTCCAGAAAAATATTTTGGAGTTGTTCCTAGGTGGTGATGGGTATTTCGCTTTGCAACAAATTATACCAGCTTATTTCTCTATCAGCAAGTGAATACTTGAAGAGGCGGAGTCTGATGGCATCATCGGATACTCCGTTTTTCTTTGTCATAGCACATAGATCAATAAACCTCAAAAGATGCTCCTGACTATCCTCTCCTTGTTTTCCATAGAATGGACTGTTTTGAAGCAATGTGATCCAATGCGCCCTAATCTCAAAATTGGCAGCATTGATGGGAGGAGGTTGTACTGGACGATGAACATTCACAGCCTTGGGGATTGGGAACTCTCTAAGATCCTTTTGTAGTTCTGCTGCTTGTACTTCTTGAATTTCTTCTTGAACCACAGCTCTAACTTCTTGCATGAATCTTTCTCTCTGTGCATTAAGGGCTTGGGCCACCCTTTGGGCTATTTCTTCCTCTTGAGCCATTCTTTCTTGGTTCTTTGTGATATGACGATGAAAATTTTTGTCTATCTCAGGATCAAAGCTGGCAGTGAGTCTGAAACTGTTCAGGCGGTGCATGCACTAGTTCTTGAGGGTACCTGAAATAGAAAGATTTCAAAAGTGAGATCCACAGAGTAGAGTCAAATTCAAGTAGATGATCGATTATTTCAAAAAGAAAAAGTAAAATCCTAGATTATCCTTAAATGAACTAGATTTGACTAATTGATTTCGTTGTCCCCGACAATGACTCCAAAATTTGACGTGGCAAATATCGCACTAAAAAATTCACTCGGGGTTAAAATCCCCGAGCTTTTACCAAAACCTCATGCAATAATACCACCCGCAAGCAGACGGGTCTTATCGTAGTATAGTTAAGGATCAAATCCCAAGAGACAATGTTTTTAAGAATCTTTGTTAGTCAAATCTAGCTCAAGTAAGACTAATATTTAAAATGATTGATTCGATTGAGGTTAATTAAACTAAATGCAAGAAAGTAAAAGAGCAGAATTAAAGTTTGTTCTAGATTAATGATATGGAATCGTTGGGATGGTATCGGGTTTCACCACCACTGCATATGCAAACACATCCAAACACATAACATCCAGGCAAGCATCTAACTATCCAAATGGAACTGCTGTGAACCCTCCCGAAGGGATGTTTAGGCCCGCGTAAGCATCCCCTTAGGTATCAGATTTCTCATCGTCATCCGGATCATGCACTTATGGTTATGAAGATACAACATCCAACTAAGGTTGTGGCCCTCTCTGAGGGATGTTTAGACCACAGAAGTACCACCGTAGGCTAGATGGCTCATCCCCTAACGGATCATACACTTACGACCTCAAGGAACCCCATTCTATTTCTAGTTTGGGGGTCAACCGTGCTAATCAACATACATGTAGGCGATTAGTCTGCAAGCAAACATCGATGATTAACAAGAAGATACAACATCCAACTAAGGTTGTGGTCCTCCCTGAGGGATGTTTATACCACAGAAGTGTCACCGTAGGCAATATGCCTCGTCCCCTCACAGATCATACACTTACGACCTCAAGGAACCCCATCAGATTTCTCATCAAGGAGTCTACCTCATTAATTGACATTCTATACTACAAAGAGAAGAACAAGATGAAAGCAAGCAGGTAATCAACTACAACCATAAAAATTAGCAATGAAATGAAAAGTTATATACATTGCCTTGCAATGTTAAATGAAAAGACATGGTTGCACGGGCAGCGGGGCTAGTCCCCGCACCCCAGTGAAAAAGAACTACTCACTCATTATGTGAGAAACAAGAAGAATAAGAAAGAGAGAGGAATCTGTCATGAGCATGATGTAGAAGGTGGTCGCAGCTCGGTGAAGATGATGCAGTCTCCTACGTCGTATCAGAGCAGATCTGGACAAAGAACGAGGGATGCCAAGACAGACTGGGCAATCTTTCTCACTCCTCCTTCCTTCTCTTATCAGTCTCCTTGAGTTGCAGTAGGAATGGCAGGTGTAGTGACAGTGGCAGGGTCATACCAGCGTACAGGCAACCTGTCGACGTCCCAGATCTAATGCCCAAATGAGGACCCTACTAGTCCTATTTATAGGCGTGGGTCTGGCCCTCACATTTTTACTGTGAGTTTCTAATGGCTTGCTGACTTGGGCTCAAACGGTTTAGCATTTTCATCTAGAACGGTCTGCTATTTTTATGACCAAACGGTTTTGATATATTTATCAAACGATTTGGGAGCTTTGGTTACAATCGGTCTTTGAGTTATTAAGCCCAAACGGTTTGGTGATTTGGGGCCAAACGGTTTAGATGATATTGTATCTTTTACTCAAATAGTCTTGGAAGTAATGCTCTATCAGTCTTGAATGAGGAGAAGCAAACAGTTTGCATGTGTTCATGTGATCAAATGGTTTTGGGAGCCAGTAGCTTCAAACAGTTTTGAGTGGATAATGTTCTGATCGGTCTTGGCTTATTAGTAATCAGTTTGTAAAACTGACTGCTTGCCAACCGGTCTTCTACTCACAACTCCAAATGGTCTCCAACGGTGGATGCAAACGGTCTTCCTGACCAGTGCCTCACAATCGGTCTTGGATGCACAATCATCTAAATGGTCTGAGACCATGCGCTACCACTGACTTGAGGCCATCCTCTACTGTAGGTCCGTCTGGCAATGAGGAAGGTAGCAAGGGGCGTAGGGCGATGGTGGTGGCTACTATGACTGCGATGACAGTGGTGGGGACCTGCAGGGGATTGGGCGAAAGCATGGAGTGGTGCCGAGATGAAGAGTTGCTGCATGGCGGCACAGGTCGTGACTGAGTGAGGTTGCTGGTGCGTATGCCTGCTGTGTGTTAGGGTTAGCAGGTTGGGTGGAAGGAAGAAGAAGACGGGGGTCCATGCGGTCTTGGGGTAAGGTTTTCCAACCGGTCTTGAAGACCAGTGGCATCAAACGGTCTCGAGCAAGACCGATGGACATATCAAGATGGAGACTGTTTGGCGAAATGAAACAGGACCGTGGACCCATAATCTGACGGTGTAGAGAGGCAAATGCCCAAACAGTCTCATGCATTGCTTTTGCAAACGGATTGGTACATGCACATAGCGATCTCATACGTAGCTTAATCAAACGGTTTGTTGTTGTGCTTTATCAAACGGTCCATGGATGTGGTCTCATCCAATGCACTTTATCGAACGGTCTAGCAGCCAGTCTCCAAACAGTCTCGTAGGTCGGTACTCCTCAAATGGTCTCGTAGGACCTTTCTTGTCCAAGCGGTTTCGGTTCTATTGTTCTTCACAGCTGCACATCAACCGGTCTTGAATGACGGTGACATCAAATGATCTTGGGGACGAGTACAATCCAAACGGTCTTGGGGTCGAGGTCACCCATACGGTCTTGAGACCGTATGGCTGAGACTGTATGGTTGAGACCGTATGGTTAAAAACCATTGGTCAATCCAAGGGTGAGTGAAGGTAGATCAAGGATTGAGAAAGGTGGGTCCCACTTGATTGTTCAACCCCATCAAGTCCTGCACAAAATAGACATAAACTCAGTTAAAACCTTGATAATTGAACCAATTAAGTAATTTGCACATTTTGATATTTAGTAACTAAAATTTGGATGTATTGAATCAACAAGAGACCAAGAGGGTGACTAAAAACCATGATGAATATGCATTCATAAATGGTATGATGTTATCTATGGGGATTTAAGTATTTGGATATCCTAGCCTAGTATTTGAGTACTTGGATCAACCCGTATCAAGCTACTTTGTCTATTCTTTCATGTATACCATAGCTAGGTATACAGTGGAAGGATGGTCTAGAGAGGAACCCTTGAAATATTAGGGTTATAAGCAGGATAAGTAACATGAATTAAGAGCATAAATATAAAATGAGATAGAACTTTCATTTCATATTGTTCTTTTATTGGAGATGAATAGAAAAGCTCTTATATGTTTGAATTTAGATATTAAGTGTTTTGAAATATATATGGGTCTTTAAGATTTGTTGTACACTATGTAGTTGTAGCATTTATTGATTACATTCTTTGTATCAAGTAGACTAGAAATGATCTTTGAATGAGCTTTCCTAAGTGGATATGTTTTCTTCCACACATTTGAGATGAATAGGAGTTGAGTAATCCTGAGTAGCTCTTGGCTTCAGGACTGCAGGTTCGGCCTAGTCTGGCTGGCAAGATGCATTACTGGGATCTAATGAATCCTATTAGCAACATAACAAGAGTAAATTCTGGATAGATTATATCCAAATTCTAGTATGAATGTATATACTCTAAGATTTTGAAGTATAAGGTAAAGACTGCGATAACTAAGAATCAATTGGAACTGATATCTGTGATCCAACTTTGGGGCCTCATATGAGAAACCTTTAATTGGGAATAAAGGAACACAACATAAGGTTCAAATTAAGTTTAATTATTAGTATTATATGAACTTTAAATATGAAATATGGAAAAGATATGAGAAAAGTATGTAAGGGGCCAAGATAGTAAGAATCAATCATGATGAATGGATTATATAACCGAGTACAATGTTTTTATGTACTCCAAAGCAAAGGGAAAATAGAAGAAAAGATCTAAGTATACAATAAGTACATAGAAGTGAAGAGTCTTCAGAAGAGTTAAAGTGAAGAGAACTAGATGAGCATGTAAATCATAAAACTAGGATAAGAAACTTAGTTGAAACAAAGAGAAATGTTGGAAATAATGAGCTTGATTAAGGAATGAGGGTTATGATATAATTGAGAGCATGGAATGTATACCTTTATTAATAAGTTTAATACATTCATCCTTACTGCCTTTGGATTCTAATTCTCTATAGAACAACAAACTAGTTTCTAAAAGAAGAACAAAAGTGTAGCTTAACCAATGAATAAGTCATACAAAGGTAGACTATATTCAGGAGGGAAAAACTTGATTGAAAGAGAAACTATGTTTCACCCATGCATGAGCCATTTGATTTAAAATTAAGGATATGTAATGTATTAAACATGAGTTGATACTAGTAGAGAGATTATTGATTTAGAATTTCAACTTCACATTAGTAGAAGGATAAAAGGAAATATATGCAACATGGTATACATGATCATACACATAAAAGAAGCAACATGATCCTAAGAGAAAACTAGAAGTTAAAGATGACATGTGGAATAGTAGTATATGGTAAGGGGATTATGGAAAGTAAAGAAGGGTTTGAAACATAATGGAGTAATATAGATTATAAAAGAAAGAGGTTGTGAGATTCAAGAAAGTACTAATTAGTCAAGTATCCTTGTTGATAATTAATTAAACCTACATATGAGAAATGTATTATTGAATGTTTGAATATAAGAATTCTAAGTCTCAAAATCATGTTCTCTTTTATATCTTCCTTGATGAGAGCAATGTGGATATGAAGTGATAAGAAAATGAATCATATATGATGCATAACCACCGTGGTAGAGATATCTAGTGAATGTAATAATGACACACAATATGATGATGAAAACCTAGAAGGGTAATTGAGAATGTAATCTATCTGAATAGGTCAAATAAAAGAAAGAAAATTCAATTGATAAGATAAGAAAGACCTTAGTAAAACTTGTGAGATCCAAACTTTGAATTTTAAATTAAGGGAGCAAATTCACATCACAATAACATCATGCTACTGATAAGGACCAAACCCTAGAATGTTTAGAGTTGTAGTAGTTCAAGGGATGTCACTAGTTATTTGACCTTGAATACTAGCATTTCTATAAAACAAGATCATTAGATTTGCACTATGAGAAGTAAACTAGCATTGATAGTAATCTAGGGTTTAAAGACAGCTAATCTGAAAGGTAGATAAACAATATGGAAATGATTTGGAGCAAAGAGTAAGATATAAATTCGAAATGTAATAAGTGTGTTTTGAACAAAAGGAGAAATACAATATGGGTGAAGTGCGATATGAGATAAATTCTTGCAGTGATAGCAAGAATGATGAATAAACTATTTGTACCTTGTATGTTTCAATTTTAGGAATGCTTAATCTACATGATTAAAATGAGAAGGATACGTAGCAAAAAGTAAGTAGTAGTGAATGAGGAGAGAGATAAGAGATAACAATGGCTTTTAGTAATATGTGAATTTGTTTTCAGAAGTATAATTTGTTGAAGGTATACTAAGGGATGTAAATTTGTTTTACATATGATTTCAGTTGTACATGTGCAAGCAATATGTTAATTAAGGGTGTCTGATAGTTTAAGTCATTCATACCAGTAATCCATCTTAGTATTGTACAATTGTGGTATGGTGATATGGGTTGAATAATGATGGAACAAATGGAGGGTTACCCTGAATAAGGTAGTCTTACCTATTTACTCATATAAATAGAAGGGATGATAACCATATTGTATTAATATGTAACCCTAATGAGGTATAGCTTGTTATACCTAGATTTACTATAACTAAGTGATGATAATTGGGTATGAATAGTCCTTGAATGAATAATACAATCATGGGGTACTTTGTTACTATTATTGAAACCCTAGTATGCTATAACCCGATGGTTACACCTTGAATTATGTGTGGGTTCATACTTGAGAATAATATGGAATGTGATGGTAATGCTTCACCTTATGCATCCATGATGTAATGGGGATGCCATGAGTAGTATTGTACAATTGTTGTTGAATCTAGTCTTCCAACTCAAGACTATTTTGCTATTTGAGTAGAACAATAGTAAAATTCAAAACAACATGGTGAACTCTCTTTTGTGACTCATAGGTAGTACAGAACAATAGTACATATTGAGTCGAATGAATTGAGATAGTTGGATCAGATTATCAATTTTGAGGTAACACCTCAAGAGTATGAAAATATAGAAATGGTTGCTTCTCTATCTACTCTATGATTGATTGTGGCATAGAGAATTTTTTTGTTATCATTGAGAACTGTTTTAACATGTTGTGATCAGAACAGAAATAAAGGACTTAACGTTGAAAACTACATTCAAGTATAAAATAAAAGAATGTAATAACATGTAAGATTTCAGAAGCTTAAAATAAACTTTGAATATACTTTTTTTGCATATTTAGGTTTCGGGGATGAAACTTTTTAAGGGGGTGAGAATTGTAATGACCACATCTGTGCTTAATTGGTAAACTAGGGTTTACCTGAATGATTACATGCTTGATTAGATTGAACATCGTTTAGACTTGATTAATGATAGCAGATCAATTGTGATGTTTCAAAACTAATAAGAAACTCTAACTATGATTTTAGTTTGAAGAATTAGGGTTTGAGAAATGTAAACCCTAATTGGCAAAAATTAGGGTTTTGATAGTACATGAATATGGAATTTGATCAAGATAGCAGTGTGGTAAATGATTTTTCGTATTTTCTAAAATTTTTTTATTTAATTGAATTTTTGATATGATATGGATAACTCATTCATGCATATTGGAGAAAAATGTCAGAATATTTGAGTGTTCTTTGAATGTGGTTCTTGGTCAAACTATACTTAGACTAAAATGGTGATAGAGTGCTTTTTAATAGTGTAGTGTTTTATTTTTATTTATTTATTGGTAACTCCAAATGATCTGAAATTTTAACTAGAGATCTAAAACGAAATTATAAATAACATGTAAAATTTTCATAATTTTTGGATGGGTTCATACTTTATCAGTAGATGAATTACCGTAATATTTTTATGACAGAAAATTCAACTGAAATAAGAAAAAGTATAGTGAGGGGTCAATGTGCAGTTGACCCAAGCAGATCAATTGCTCCATATGGTCAACCTAACACACTAGAAACTTTCATAATTAGTGATTCAAACTAGAGAAACAAAATCCTAGAGAGAGAGGGAGAGTTAGGGTTTGAGAGGAGAAATTGACGGAGATGCTGACCTAGGGTTTGGCGGTCCGAGGAATGATGAAATCAAGTAAGTTTAGCTTCTTTGGATATAGTTTCATGGTGAATCTTCTCTCACATGTCAAAATTCCGTCCCTCCTCTGATTTGATCTGAAATGGTATCAAAATTTCCCCTTTTCTCACTCTTTCTTTATAATCCCTCATTTTTAGGGTTTCTGAGTTGAAAGGAAGAAGAATCGGGTGAATTGCTAGGGGTTTGATATGAGATCAATATTTTTAGGGATGAGCTACGTTTTTAAGGTGTTTTCACACCTTAGAGTGAGTGGGAACTTCCTTTAAATAGTATATTGCATGAAAATTATTTAATTCATCCATAATCTTTAATTGCTAGTATGCGACTACAGACCCTGAATTGTCTATTTGTTCTAAGTTGTTGCAAAATGATATGAAATGGATTATTCCTCTATTTGTTTGAATTTCATATGATAAATTCATATTAGAAATGTATACAATACATCCTAATGAGAATTCCCTATGTATTCACAAAGGTTATAAGAGTAAATTGAAATATAGCGAATTTGTCTGTGACTGAAATTACTGTATAATTAAATAGAGAAAATTGTTTATCTAGATTCCCTTGGTTATGAATGATTGTTTATCTGAATTCATAGTACATATATGTCAGATACTATTTTGGATTTCATGTGATGTTAATAGTGTTTTCTTGATATCTTTGTAAAGAGGGTGAAGCCCTATATGAGTGGAAAGTTGGAAATTTGTGAATAAATATGGTGAAATCCATTTGAAGTATTTTTCTTGGAATTATTGACTCTATTTATGCAATGTTATTCTTGATTCATAATATCTCAATGAATGGCATGGAAAATCCTAATTTAGCTCAATTCGAGGATTTCATACATATGTTGATTGTATATGACTTGTTTAAAGCAATATGTATTTAGTAGATGTTTATGACATATTAATCCTTATGAGAGCCATGTGATAAGTTAATGAGGTAAATGAAACCCTAAGGATAGGGTGTTCAATGAATTAAGCATTTTGATTACCATGTTCTTAGTATGAGATGCACAACCCATGATTTGGGTCGATGTGCACGTTTTCCAAGAAAGTGCAAATAATTTATGGGTGCAAATGACGATTACTCGTATGCCAAGTAATCAGCTCTTATAAGTATATTAAGATGTTTAATTGCATGATTCTAGTGTATAAGTGCCAAATGGACATGCATTATGTTATTTAAGTATTTTAGTCTGCCTGCATGTATAGTATGTTGATTTATCAGTATATTACAATGTTTCAATATACTGCTCTGCCAAGTTAAGGATGATATACATGTTGTGTTATAAACTTCAAATAAATAGACATGATACCATAGAGATACCAGAGTGAAGTATAAGTAAGGGAAAAGATACAATGTAGAAAGAGCTTTCCAAGAATAACAAAATAATAGACATAGGTTCCCTAAACACTGTAGATTCCCTATGGATTTCTGCACTATAGGGAGGAAATGATCCACCCTAGCAGTGACCATTATACGGGGATCAGATCGCACCCACAGAGCATGCGGGGAGACGAAGTCCTTGAGGAAGTCTCCTAAGAGAAGATAGGTTATCCAACATGAACTGGAGATCCTAGTGGTAACCCATAGGTACCCACAGAGCATACCAAGATGAGGCCCACAGAGCGTCTCAGACCCTCCGCTTGTGTACTCAACCTAGAAGGAGAGGTCCAGTTAAAGGCCAGTTGTTTAGTCGCCTTAGTCAGACGTGACAGTTTGAGTCAAGCAGACTCGGATTCAGTTCTAGGATTAGCTTCTCGAGTTTTAAGCTAAGTCTTGTACGGCGAGATCATAGTTCTCTATGAGTCTTCATATGTAGAGTACACTGCATATGATCAGGGCATAAGATAAAATATATTCATATAGGTTTAAGGAGTTTCTTATAAGTAAGAAAGGCTAAGAAAGATTCAAGTACAGTTTTTCAGCAATTATTCTTTGTATGTTTCTAAATTATTAGTTCTCTTTGAAATTAATCAAGCATGCTCATATATTGATTTGCTCTTGTTGATATCTTGAGTATCCTACCATATTTATAATTGTCAATGATCAATCTCAATAAAGATTACTGCTATTATAATTGATATCAGTTGCTTAAAAGTATATTTGTAATTATATCAGTGCTTTAGGTTGTTTCTTTGAAGTACTCATTCACTGAGTGAGTAGGCTCACCCCTCTACTCACAATTTTTTGGGATATCACATGGACTTGAAGAAGGCCATTGCATCAGAGTAGATCTGCCACAAGAGTTAAGTTTGAGTATAGTTAAGTTTAGTCAGTCCTTGTCACTCTAGGTCCTAGTATAGATGTGAGAGTGTTGTAAGTAATGTTTTGTGTCTTTGTTTCCTTAACAAGAGAGAATGTATCTGATTATCATGTCGTATGTACCTAAGAATGAATGTATGGATGTATCGTTTATGTTGAGATCATATTAAAGAAATCAATGTTTAGATTCCCTTGTAAAGTTAGTTTATGTGGTTCAATGCCAGAAAACAAAGAGTTTGAAAAAGAAGAAAAAGTTAAGGGTGATCTTTGTATTACGCTAAATCCTCAATTTATGCCCTAATCTCATGATTAATGGTAATTGTGAGATCAGGGTGTAACAGAAGCACTCAACTATAGAATAGGAACCTCACATAGAGTTTTGCATTGAATGCTCAACCTTGGAATGAAGCCCAAGGGGTCCTATTTATATCTGGGGATGCCTATTAGCCTTTGCAAATACTTGAGAATGAAAACTAGCCATTTTTGGCTTGCAACAGATATATTTTCACTTGTTGTAACTCCACAATGGCTAGAAACACTTTTCTGCACTTTTCCGTACAGTGCAAATGGTCGAGTTTCTATAAAGGTAACTCGATCGATCCCACTAAGACACAAGACCAATTTAGGCCATCGATCGAGTTTGTCCTGGGGTAACTCGACCGATTCACTTAAATCCATTTTGATAAGTAGAGGGATCTGTCAAGTTTTATGAAGTGTAAACTCGACCGATCAAAAGTCATTTTCAAGATCCAATAAGGATCAGTCGAGTTTCCAACTCGACCGATGAACAACCTGATGTGAATTTTGGAAAATGGTTTTTGAGTGCTTAAATACTCGATCTAAGTGCTCCTAATTTTTTCTAAGCTTAATTACAAGTTATACAATCATTACGAGTGATTTACAACATGATTCTAATAGATTTACATCATATTATAAAAATGTGCACTTGTATTGACTTTGACTTATCTTTTCTCCAAGTTGAGATGTGCAAGTTAGGGAATTTGGAGCGTGTCTATACCTAATCTGAAATCACTCTAGTAGATACATTAGACACAGTTAATTGGAATGGTTTAGTCATCATCAAAACAAGGGTTTAGTCAATTTAGACCTTGAGTCAAAATTCTCCCCCTCTTTGAAGATGACAAGCCATTCCATAAATGTATTCAAAGCATTTAAGTAAAGTCATACCTTTGGAGAAACCTAGGGGTTTCAATAGAATTGAGTTCATATGCTCCTCCTCAATTAATGCTAGTGGAGTTCTCATACTCCCCCTCAATTGATGTTATTTCTCCTGCATGCTTAGCTTTCATAACATTTATAGAATACTATATCTTCTGCTCATATATTTTCTACACATATATGCCTTCTCCCATTTTCCTTCTCCTTGTTTTGTCAAAAGAAGGCATACCTTTCTCCGCCTTTGTCATTTCAAAAAGTGGGACGTTATGAAGAAATAAGAAACACCACTTGTTAAGACAAAGGAGATAACAAAAAGTTATATAAGGAGAGTAGAAGAGCACAGATAGTGGCTTGTCCAAGCATAGAAAGAAAAAGCAAGTTAAAGCATGAACTTGAACAACCCAAAATGCAAGACAAAGTGTTGCTGAAAAATAATAAAATGCAATTTTGACCCTCAAGATGACAGAATTTGCCCAAAAAATGTCAGGGCTCATGGCATAGTGATGAGCCTTGCTCAAAAGGTAGTTTCTGCATAAAAAACACTAGTCTTGCACAAAAAATTGAACAGGGGAAAAAGTTGTATAAAATCCAAAAATGCTCTAATTTCTATATACAATGTAGATCTATGTACCCTGCATCATAAAGTTATGCAAGCAACTCAAGATAGTAGATATGCAATTCAAGGAACAAGCTTGAGCAAGTATGAGACACGATACAAGCATAGCATATAGTGAAATACCACTAGAGCAAAGATACCAATTATAAACAAGGTTAGAACTACATGTATGTGAAATACTAGTAGATGTTATCACAAGTTAGGACTACTAGTAGGATCTAGATCATAGCAAGAGATACCAAAAGATACACAAGATAAAGCAAGCTTATGAGTAGATGTAGAGATATATCCAAACAAAGAGATATGCAATTTTAAAAGCATGAAAGGATATAACTCATATACAAATATGCATAATTACCAAAGGATGATTACCACTAAGAACCTCAAGGTTGTATCAACACAAGATATACACCTAGATAGATGTAGCAAGTTTTAGCACAACGGAAGCAATTTAAGACACAACCAAAAGATCCAAAGAGATCATCATCAAAACCAGCAAAACAACTCAAAGCAAGTAATTTGAAGATATAGATATGACAATTTAGAGCAATTAGAGTGATAGAGTTGTAAACAAGATAGGAAATTTAGAACATGGCAATATACATATAAAAAGGTGTCAAAAGAGAGTGCCAAAGAATAAGGCTATTGGTTGAGAAAAACTAGTTGAGAGGGAAATTCTCATTTAATAAGCCAAATGTAAATTCTGTGCACAGTGTTGTCGGTCGAGTTCTGTGTATTGACAACTCGACTTATGACAGTTGTTGGCAACACCCATTGGTGCCTATCGGTTGAGTTTCAAAAAGGACAAACTTGACCGACAGAACTGCCGCCAAAAAGCACATATATTTCATAAAAAACATATTTAAAGGCATGCTAACAATACAAACCATATCCAAACATGTGTAAGCAAGTTAGTAATGCACTATGAAAGCATTAGAAATAGATTTTGAGCAAGAGTGTGAAGAGAAACACAAAATACCACTTTTGACTCAAAAACCATATGTATAATGCATGCACACTAGCTTGACAAAAACAAATCAGGATTGGTTATAAGAAAGAAAACATTTACCTTTGTTCTTACCATTCCTTTTTCCACTTGTTGTCACCTTCTACACATCTCAACTTTCTTCTTTCAGGTGGATTGAGAAGTCAATTTGCAATTAAATAGCTCAAGTCAATCCATTTGCAAGTACCTACAAGAAGAAAGATGAAATGGTCCCCAATCATGTTTTTGGGTCCGAAGGAGTTTTCTTAGCAACCCAAGTCCTAGTGCTCTTGGGTGCTTTCCTAAAAGGGAAACAAGTAAAATAATGACCAATTTCATTGCAATAGTTGCATGTGCCCATAGTCTTGGAACTAGAGGATTCTCCATGGAAGATTGGAGGTCCTTTACCTTTGTTGTTCCTTTGACAGCTATCATACCCCAAACCATGTCTACCAACTTGTTTAGTAGTATGGTGTAGAATATCATTAAGATTCCTTTTACCAACTAAGAATCTTTGCAAAGAAGATTTCAAACTATCATTATCATGCATAAGAGAAGTAATCGTAGAAAACAAATGATTGGTATTATCTCTAGCATGCAAAAGATCATTTTCTAAGCAAAGAGATTTAGCTAAATAAGAATCTCTATCAATATGAAGAGCAGCAACATCATTCTCTCTACTAGCAGAACTAGAGCAAGATTCAAGGACATTGATTTTAGCAAGTAAGGAGGCATTTTGTATTTCAAGCAAAGTAATCTTAGAAAGATAAACACCATTTTCAGATTCTAATCCTTAGAAAACAAAATCTTTGTCCTTGTTTTCAGATTTAAGAACATCAATATCATGCATGAGAGAATCAACAATTAACGTATGCTCTTCATTAGAACTAGGCATCAGAGGTTGAGATTCTAGAAATCTAATCTTATCAAGCAAACTAGCATTTTCAAGTTTAAGAGAGTCTACTTGGCTAAGATAAGCATTTTTATCATCAAGCAAGCAAGAATTTGCATGTTCAAGATCATCTAATTCTACATGCATATTATTAACAATTCTAGCAAGCTTTTTCCTTTTCTTTTTAGAAGCCTTAAGAGAAGCACAAGTATCATGAATAATAGTAATCAAAGATTCTTTATCTAAAGAGTTTAGATTTACCTCACTTGAGTCTTTACTTGTTGATTCCAGGAGAGCAAAATGACATTCTCCTTCTTTACTAGAGCTTGATCTTCCACATGACTCTTCACTTGATTCTTCACTTGAGCTTAAGTT
The DNA here is from genome assembly GCA_963693085.1 of Alisma plantago-aquatica. NCBI lineage: Eukaryota > Viridiplantae > Streptophyta > Magnoliopsida > Alismatales > Alismataceae > Alisma > Alisma plantago-aquatica. The sequence continues at coordinate 66,217,971 of OY856410.1, read as the reverse complement.
AGAAAAGTCACTTGAGCTTGAGTTCCATTTCTCCTTCTTCTTGTACTTCTCTTCTCTTGTGAAGATGGATCTTTTTTCCTTGTGGGCAATCTTCCTTGTAGTGACCCTTCTTTACACATGTGAAGCACCAAATGGAGGAGGATTTGCCTTTGTAGAGGTTACCCTTGGAGTACATGGCATCTTCTTTAATTTGAGAGGATGGAGAACATTCACCAAAATAGCCTTGATTTGAGCTTTGATTTCAGCCTTCTTCATTCTCTTGAGTTCTTTCTCTTCTTGTCTTTCTACTTCCTCCCTCTTGTCAAGTGTAGCTTCATGTGCTTGTAGATTTCTAATGAGCTCTTCAATAGGGACATCCTTATGAGACCTTGCTTCTTCAATGGAAATCATCTTGGGTTCCCACCTCTTGGGTAGAGTTCTAAGGATCTTTGAGTTGATCTCTCCACTGGACATAGGATGTCTTAAAACAACAAGACCGTTCACAATGGTGTTGAGCCTTGAGTACATGTTGGCTATCTTCTACTCCTTTCCCATCTTGAAGTTCTCAAGCATCCCTTTGAGCATGTAGACTTTACTTTCCTTCACTTGATATGTCCCCTCATAAGTGATGCATAGTATTTTCCATAACTCATAGACAGTTTTACATAAAGAAATCCAGTTGAACTCGGTGGGAGTCATGGAGGCATAGAGGATGTGCATGATTCTAGCATTCAAGGTTGTTTTCTTCAAGGTAACTTCATCCCATTTTTCAATCTTTGTATTCGGTAGTTTGTATGGGATGTTTACCATTTGCCACATCTCAAGACTTGATCCTTGGATGTAGAATTGAAGCCTTCTTCTCCAATAGAGGAAATTGCTCCCATCAAAGATTGGAAGGTTGATCAAATATCTCCCTCCTTGGTAGTCACCCATCTTCTCTTATTTGTTGAAGTATGATTGGAGGAGACCCACTCAGATACCAATTGTTGGATCCTAGATGGGTGATTAGATGCTCTAGAGGGGGTGAATAGAGTTGAATGCACTTAAACAAAATTCATTAAACCTTTCAGATATATGACAAGATAAGGTTTCTAAATATGTAATTTGAGTGCAAATAAAACATGCATAGCAAGGATGAGAGAGATTGGGAAAACACAAGTAGACAAGCTATTTAGAGTGTTTGCATACTTCAAACTAAAAGTGAGTCAGTCCACTTACCTAGAGAGGTCAAACTCTAGGATTTCTTAACCTTTCACCTTCATTATATTCATTATAAGAGATACAATACATGACCAACCAAAGGACTTACCTATACAATACAAAAAGTCTTCAATCTTACCAAGGACTTACCCACTTTGTAAAGAGTCTTCCACCTTCTTCCAAGGACTTACCTACTATTGCACATGTATTCAACCTTCAAGGAATTACCCACTCTTCTTGGATCTTCATCCTTTGACTTCACCTTTACTCGGAGAAGCTTCCACTAAGGACTTACCCACTTGAGCAAGGAGTCTTCTACCTTCACCAAGGGCTTACCCACTCTTACTCTAAGTCTTCAGCCTTGATCTTCACCAAGGGATGCCTTCCCTTGTTCTTCTTCACCTCTCTTAGCCAAAAGAGAGAACCTTCATCTTCATGGTTGAAAATAAGAGATAGGGAGGTGGTGGAAGTGAGAGCCTCATAAGATATACATGTAGGACTAGCTCTCTTATATATTTCCTACTCACTCTAACGAATGTAGCAAGTAATTAAGCTTAGAGAGATAGAGGAGTCTATAGGAAGCACTCAACTATAGAATAGGAACCTCACATAGAGTTTTGTATTGAATGCTCAACCTTGAAATGAAGCCCAATGGGTCCTATTTATAGATGGGGATGCCTCTTAGCCTTTGGGAACACTTGAGAATGAAAACTAGCCATTTTGTGGTTTGTAACAGATATATTTTCACTTGTTGCAACTCCATAATGGCTAGAAACACTTTTCTACACTTTTCTGTACTGTACAATTGGTCGAGTTTCTATAAAGGTTACTCGACCGATCCCACTAAGAGACAAGATCAATTTAGGCCATCAGTCGAGTTTGTCCTAGGGTAACTTGACCGATTCACTTAAATTAGTTTTGGTCAGTAGAGGGATCGATCGAATTCTGTGAAGTGTAAAATTGACCGATCAAAAGTCATTTTCAAGATCCAACTAGGATCGGTCGAGTTTGCATCTCAACCGATGAACAACCTGATGTGAATTTTGGAAAATGGCTTTTGAGTGCTTAAATATTTGATCTAAGTGCTCCTGATTGTTTTTCTAAGATTAATTACAAGTCATACAATCATTACAAGTGATTTACAACATGATTCTAATGGAATTACATCAGATTACAAAAACGTGCACTTGTATTGACTTTGAATTATCTTTTCTCCAAGTTGAGATGCACAAGTTAGGGCATTTGGAGTGTGTCTATTCCTAATCTGAAATCACTCAAGTAGAGACATTAGAAACAATTAATTGGAATGGTTTAGTCATCATCAAAACAAGTGTTTAGTCAATTTAGACCTTGAGTCAACATTCTCCCCCTTTCTGAAGATGACAAGCCATTCCATAAATGTATTCAAAGCATTTAAGTAAAGTCATACCTTTGGAGAAACCTAGGGGTTTCAATAGAATTAATTCATATGCTCCCCCTCAATTGATGCTAGTGGAGTTCTCATACTCCCCCTCAATTTATGTTATTTCTCCTGCATGGTTAGATTTCATAACATTTATAGAATACTATGTCTTCTACTCATATATGTTCTACACATATATGCCTTCTCCCATTTTCCTTCTCCCTGTTTGTTCAATAGAAGACATACCTTTCTCCCCCTTTGTCATTTCAAAAATTGGGGGGTTATGAAGAAATAAGAAACACCACTTGTTAAGAGAAAGGAAATAACAAAAAGTTATATAAGTAGAGTAGAAGAGTAGAGATAGGGGCTTGTCCAAGCATAGAAAGAAAAAACAAGTTAAAGCATGCACTTGAACAACCCAAAATGCAAAATAAAGTATTGTAGTAAAACAATAAAATGCAATTTTGACCCTCAAGATGACAGAATTTGCCCAAAAAGTGTCAGCACTCATGGCATAGCGACGAACCTTTCTCAAAAGGTAGTTTCTGCATAAAAAACACTAGTCTTGCATCAAAAACTGAACTAGGGAAAAAGTTGCATTAAATCCAAAAATGCTCCAATTTCTATATACAATGTAGATCTATGTACCCTGCATCATAAAGTTATGCAATCAACTCAAGATAGTAGATATGCAATTCAAGAAACAAGCTTGAGCAAGTATGAGACAAGATACAAGCATAACATATAGTGAAATACCAGTAGATAAGCTAAGATACCAATTATAAACAAGGTTAGAACTACATGTATGTGAACTACTAGTAGATGTTATCACAAGTTAGGACTACTAGTAGGATTTAGATCATAGGAAGAGATACCAAAAGATACACAAGATAAAGCAATCTTATGTGTAGATGTAGAGATATATCCAAACAAAGAGATATGCAATTTTAGAAGCATGAAAGGATATAACTCATATATAAATATGCATCATTACCAAAGGATGATGACGACTAAGAACCTCAAGGTTGTATAAACATAAGATATGCACCTAGATAGATGTAGCAAGTTATAGCACAACGGAAGCAATTTAAGACACAACCAAAAGATCCAAAGAGATCATCATCAAATCTAGCAAAACAACTCAAAGAAAGTAATTGCAAGATATAGATATGCCAATTTAGAGCAATTAGAGAGATAGAGTTGTAAGAAAGATAGGAAATTCAGAACATGGCAATATACATATATAAAGGTACCAAAAGAGAGTGCCAAAGAATAAGGCTATTGGTTGAGAAAAAGTAGTTGAGAGGGAAATTCTCATTCAATAAGCCAAATGTATATTCTGTGCACAGCGTTGTCGGTCGAGTTCTGTGTATTGACAACTCGAACGATGATAGCTATTGGCAACACCCATTGGTGCCTATCGGTCGAGTTTCAAATAGGACAAACTTGACCGATAGAGCTGCTATCAAAAAGCACAAATATTTCATAAAAAATATTTAAAGGCATGCTAAAAATACAAACCATATCCAAACATGTGTAAGCAAGTTAGTAATGTACTATGAAAGCATTAGAAATAGTTTTTGAGTAAGAGTGTGAAGAGAAACACAAAATACCACTTTTGACTCAAAAACCATTTGTATAGTGCACACTATCGTGACAAAAACAAATTAGTATTGGTTATAAGCAAGAAAACATTTACCTTTGTTCTTACCATTCCTTTTTCCACTTGTTGTCACCTTCTACACATCTCACCTCTCTTCTTTCATGTGGATTGAGAAGTCAATTTGCAATTCAATAGCTCAAGTCAATCCATTTTCAAGTACCTACAAGAAGAAAGATGAAAAGGTCCCCAATCATGTTTTTGGGTCCGGAGGAGTTAGCTTAGCAACCCAAGTCCTAGTGATCTTGGGTGCTTTCCTAAAAGGGCAACAAGTAGAATAATGACCAATTTAATTGCAATAGTTGCATGTGCCCTTAGTCTTGGAACTAGAGGATTATCCATGGAAGATTGGAGGTCCTTTACCTTTGTTGTTCTTGTGACTACTATCATACCCCAAACCATATCTACCAATTTGTTTAGTAGTATGGTGTAGGATATCATTAAGATTCCTTTTACCAACTAAGAATCTTTGCAAAGAAGATCTCAAACTATCACTATCATGCATAAGAGTAATAGTAAAAGACAAATGATTGATATTATCTCTAGCATGCAAAAGATCATTTTCTAAGCAAAGAGCTTTAGTTAAATAAGAATATCTATCAATATGAAGAGCATCAACATCATTCTCTCTACTAACAGAACTAGAACAAGATTCAAGCACACTGATTTTAGCAAGAAAGGAGACATTTTCTATTTCAAGCAAAGCAATCTTAGAAAGATAAACACCATTTTCAGATTCTAATCCTTGCAAAACAAAATCTTTGTCTTTGTTTTCAGATTTAAGAACATCAATATCATGCATGAGAGAATCAACAATCAATGTATGCTCTTCATTAGAACTAGGCATAAGAGGTTGAGCTTCTAGAAATCTAATCTTATCAAGCAAACTACATTTTCAAATTTAAGAGAGTCTACTTGGCTAAGACAAGCATTTTTATCATCAAGTAAACAAGAATTTGCATGTTCAAGATCATCTAATTCTACATGCATATTATCCACAATTCTAGCAAGCTTTTTCCTTTTCTTTTTATAAGCCTTAAGAGAGGCACAAGTATCATGAATAATAGTAATCAAAGATTCTTTATTTAAAGAGTTTAGATTTACCTCACTTGAGTCTTTACTTGTTGATGCCATGAGAGAAAAATGACATTCTCCTTATTCACTAGAGCATGATCTTCCACTTGACACTTCACTTGATTCTTCACTTGAGTTTGAGTTGGAGGAGTCACTTAAGCTTGATTGTCATATCCCCTTCTTCTTTTACTTCTCTTCTCTTCTCTTGTGAAGATGGCCTTTTTTCCTTGTGGGGAATCTGCCTTGTAGTGACCCTTCTTTCCACATGTGAAGCACCGGATGGAGGATGACTTGCCTTTATAGAGTTTACCCTTAGAGTACATCTCATCTTCTTTAACTTGAGAGGATGGAGAAGCTTGAGCAACAATAGCCTTGATTTGAGCTTTGATTTCAGCCTTCTTCATTCTCATGAGTTCTTTCTCTTCTTGTCTTTCTACTTCCTCCCTCTTGTTAAGTGTAGCTTCATGTGCTTGTAGATTTCCAATGAGCTCTTCAATAGTGACATATTTAAGAGAAGTTTCTTCTTCAATGGAAGTCATCTTGGGTTCCCACCTCTTGGGGAGAGTTCTAAGGATCTTTGAGTTGATCTCTCTACTGGACATAGGATGTCCTAGAATAACAAGACCATTCACAATGGTGTTGAGCCTTGAGTACATGTTGGCTATCTTCTACTCCTTTCCCATCTTGAAGTTCTCAAACAGCCCTTTGAGCATGTAGACTTTGCTTTCCTTCACTTGATTTGTCCCCTCATAAGTGATGCATAGTATTTTCCATACCTCATAGGCTATTTTACATAAAGAAATCCAGTTGAACTCAGTGGGGGTCATGGAGGCATAGAGGATTGTGCATGGTTCTAGCATTCAAGGTTGATTTCTTCAAGGTAGCTTCATCCCATTTTTCAATCTTTGTCTTCGATAGCTTGTATGGGCTGTTCACCATTTGCCACATCTCAAGACTTGATCATTGGATGTAGAATTGAAGCCTTCTTATCCAATAGAGGAAATTTCTCCCATCAAAGATTGGAAGGTTGATCAAATATCTCCCTCCTTGGTAGTCACCCATCTACTCCTATTTGTTGAAGTATGCTTGGAGAAGACCCGCTCTGATATGAATTGTTGGATCCTAGATGGGTGATTAGATACTATAGAGGGGGGTGAATAGAGCTGAATGCACTTAAACAGAATTCATTAGACCTTCAAGATATATGACAAGATAAGGTTTCTAAATATGTAATTTGAGTGCAACTAAAAAATGCATAGCAAGGATGAGAGAGATTGAGCAAACACAAGTAGACAAGCTATTTAGAGTGTTTGCACACTTCAAACTAAAAGTGAGTCAATACACTTACCTAGAGAGGTCAACCTCTAGGATTTCTTAACCTTGCACTTTCATTATATTCATTATAAGAGATACAATACATGACAAACCAAAGGACTTACCTATCCAATACAAAAAGTCTTCAACCTTACCAAGGACTTACCCACTTTGCAAAGAGTCTTCCGCCTTCTTCCAAGGACTTACCTACTCTTTCACAAGTATTCAACCTTCAAGGAATTACCCACTCTTCTTGGATCTTCAGCCTTTGACTTCACCTTCACTCGGAGAAGCTTCCACCAAGGACTTACCCACTTGAGCAAGGAGTCTTCTACCTTCACCAAGGGCTTACCCACTCTTACTCCAAGTCTCCAGCCTTGATCTTCACCAAGGGATGCCTTCCCTTGTTCTTCTTCACCTCTCTTAGCCAAAAGAGAGAACCTTCATCTTCATGGTTGAAAATAAGAGATAGGGAGGTGGTGGAAGTGAGAGCCTCACAAGATATATATATAGGACTAGCTCTCTTACAGATTTCCTACTCACTCTAATGAATGTAGAAAGTGATTAAGCTTAGAGAGAGAGAGGAGGTTGTAGGAAGCACTCAACTATAGAATAGGAACCTTACATAGAGTTTTGCATTGAATTCTCAACCTTGAAATGAAGCCCAAGGGGTCCTCTTTATAGCTGGGGATGCCTCTTAGCCTTTGGAAACACTTGAGAATGAAAACTAGCCATTTTGTGGCTTGCATCAGATATATTTTCACTTGTTGCAACTCCACAATGGCTAGAAACACTTTTCTACACTTTTCTGTACAATGCAATTGGTCGAGTTTCTATAAAGGCAACTCGACCGGTCGCACTAAGAGACAAGATAAATTTAGGTCATCGGTCGAGTTTGTCCTGGGGTAACTCGACTGATTCACTTAAATCAGTTTTGGTCAGTAGAGGGATCGGTCGAGTTATGTGAAGTGTAAACTCAACCGATAAAAAGTCATTTTCAAGATCCAATGAGGATCGGTTGAGTTTGCAACTCAACTAATGAACAACCTGATGTGAATTTTGAAAAATGACTTTTGAGTGCTTAAATATTCGATCTAAGAGCTCCTCATTTTTTTCTAAGCTTAATTACAAGTCATACAATCATTACAAGTGATTTACAACATGATTCTAATGGATTTACATCATATTACAAAAACGTGCACTTGTATTGACTTTGAATTATCTTTTCTCCAAGTTGAGATGCGCAAGTTAGGGCATTTGGAGTGTGTCTATACCTAATCTGAAATTACTCAAATATAGACATTAGACACAATTAATTGGAATGGTTTAGTCATCATCAAAACAAGAGTTTAGTCAATTTAGACCTTGAGTCAACATTGTCCCCCTTTTTGAAGATGACAAGCCATTCCATAAATGTATTCAAAGCATTTAATTAAAGTCATACCTTTGGATAAACATAGGGGTTTCAATAAAATTGAGTTCATATGCTCCCCCTCAATTGATTCTAGTGGAGTTCTCATACTCCCCCTCAATTGATGCTATTTCTCCTGCATGGTTAGCTTTCATAACATTTATAGAATACGATGTCTTCTACTCATATATGTTCTACACATATATGCCTTCTTCCATTTTCGTTCTCCCTATTTTGTCAAAAGAAGACATACCTTTCTCCCCCTTTGTCATTTCTAAAAGTGGGGGGTTATGAAGAAATAAGAAACACCACTTGTTAAGAGAAAGGAGATAACACAAAGTTATATAAGGAGAGTAGAAGAGCACAGATAGGGGCTTGTCCAAGCATAGAAAGAAAAAGCAATTTAAAGCATGCACTTGAACAACCCAAAATGCAAGATAAAGTGCTACAGAAAAATAATAAAATGCAATTTTGACCCTCAATATGATAGAATTTGCCCAAAAAGTGTCAGGGTTCATTGCATAGCAACGAGCCTTGCTCAGAAGGTAGTTTCTGCATAAAAAACACTAGTCTTGCACCAAAAACTAAACTGGGGAAAAAGTTGCATGAAATCCAAAAATGCTCCAATTTCTATATACAATGTAGATCTATGTACCCTGCATCATAAAGTTATGTAAGCAACTCAAGATAGTAGATATGCAATTCAAGGAACAAGCTTGAGCAAGTATGAGACAAGATACAAGCATAGCATATAGTGAAATACCACTAGATGAGCAAAGATACCAATTATAAACAAGGTTAGAACTACATTTATGTGAACTACTAGTAGATGTTATCACAAGTTAGGACTACTAGTAGGATCTAGATCATAGTAAGAGATACCAAAAGATACACAAGATAAAGCAAGATTATGAGTAGATGTAGAGATTTATCCAAACAAAGAGATATGCAATTTTAGAATCATGAAAGGATATAACTCATATACAAATATGCATCATTACCAAAGGATGATTACCGCTAAGAATCTCAAGGTTGTATCTGTTAGATCAATGGGCTCCAGAAGGGGGGGTTGAATAAAGCTTCACTAAATTCTCACAAGATAAATTAGACCACCAAATTATATATTTGAAAAGCTTAAACAAGTAGCAATTTGATGTCCTAATCTAACATGCATAGCAAGGATGAGAGATAGTGAAAAACAAACACTTGGACATGTGGTTTAGAGTGGTTCCATATCCTAAACTTAGGAACAATGTCAGTCCACTACCTAGAGTGGGTTAGTCTCTAGGATTTGCAATCTTGGTTCTCTTATATTCCACAATAAGATTACAAGACACAACAAACACACATCCAAAGGCTTAGTACCTCAAGCAAAGATCTTCAACCTATAGAAGGAGCTTACCCACTTGAACCATGGAGTCTTCATCCATCAACATGGACGTACCCACTCCTTTCTTCAAGTCTTCTGCCTTCAAGGGATTACCTATCTTCCCTGAGTGTTGCCTTACTTCTCTCCTTCACTCGGAGATCTGCAGTACCTATCTCCTTCAGTTGGAGACCTGGAGCAGCTTGCCTTCTTCAATCTTGAAGAACAACACCTCCTACTCCTTCACTTGGAGAGGGATCTTCAACTTGACTTCAATAGTAATTGAGGTTGGAAGATGGAGGAGGAGAGCTTTACAACAATACAGGGAGTAGCTCTCTTACATAGGAACCTATCTCACTCATACTCACAAATTTGACTTGAAGGTAGAGAGAGAAAGGGGCTCAAAGGCTTAGAACACTCTCAACTATGCTAGAACCAAGTTTGCAATGAAAGAGCATCCTTGGAATGAACTCCTAGTGTTCTATATATAGCTGAGGGTGCCCCTTTGAGTTGTGGGACACTTGGATACGAAAATAGCAATTTTTTGTTCAAACAAATGACTCTATTTTTGCTCAAAACACTCACCAATGGTCACATCATTTTTTTCTGCAATTTCCGTACAGTGCAATCGGTCAAGTTTCAATAAAGTTAACTCGACCGATCAAGTAAAAGAATAAACCAATATTCAAACAGTCGGTTGAGTTTGTCCTGGGAAAACTTGACCGATCACTGAAGATCGTTTTGGTCAAGCACTTGATCGGTCGAGTTCTGTGTAAATTCAAGTCGACCGATGCTATCTCCAGAAAATTGACCAAGATGGATCATCCGAGTTTGTCCTGGGGAAAACTCGACCGATTGACAACCTGATGTCAATTTTTGAAAATGCATCTAAAGTGATCTAACATTGGTGTTTTATGTCCAAATCAATTTTCTCACCTTAGTTACGAGTCAATTCATAATTACAAGTGATTAAAAATATGTTCTAAGGTCATTTATATAGATTTCCACAAAATCACACTTGTAGCTCTTTGATTTGAACTTGAGTCAATTTAGGGTTTTGGATTTGGGATCCTTTTCATGTACCTAATACCTAAAACCAATCTTTAATACACATATTAGATACATATGAATGGAATGGTTAAGTCAATATCAAAATATAGGCAATGTATAACCTCTAGGTCAACAATATCAATACAAGATATACACCTAGATAGATGTAGAAAGTTATAGCACAACAGAAGCAATTTAAGACACAATGAAAAGATCCAAAGAAATCATCATCAAAACTAGCAAAACATCTCAGAGTAAGTAATTGCAAGATATAATATGCCAATTTAGAGCAATTAGAGAGATAGAGTTGTAAGCAAGATAGGAAATTTAGAACATGGAAATATGCATATATAAAGGTACTAAAAGAGAGTGCCAAAGAATAAGGCTATTGGTTGAGAAAAACTAGTTGAGAGGGAAATTCTCATTCAATAAGACAAATCTATATTCTGTGCACAATGTTTTCGGTTGCGTTTTGTGTCTTGACAACTCGACCGATGACAGCTGCTGGAAACACCCATTGTTTCCTATCTGTTGAGTTTCAAATAGGACAAACTCGACCGACAGAGCTGCTGTCAAAAAGCACATATATTTCATAAAAATATATTTAAAGGCATGCTAAAAATACAAACCATATCCAAACATGTGTAATCAAGTTAGTAATGCACTATGAAAGTATTAGAAATAGTTTTTGAACAAGAGTGTGAAGAGAAACATAAAATACCACTTTTGACTCAAAAACTATATGTATAGTGCACACTATATGTATAGTGCACACTATCTTGACAAAAACAAATTAGGATTGGTTATAAGCAAGAAAACCTTTACCTTTGTTCTTACCATTCCTTTTTCCACTTGTTATATCCTTCTACACATCTCACCTTTATTCTTTCATGTGGATTGAGAAGTCAATTTGCAATTCAATAGCTCAAGTCAATCCATTTCCAAATACCTACAAGAAGAAAGATGAAATGGTCCCCAATCATGTTTTTGGATTCGGAGGAGTTAGCTTACCAATCCAAGTTCTAATGCTCTTGGGTGCTTTCCTAAAAGGGAAACAAGTAGAATAATGACCAATTTCATTGCAATAGTTGCATGTGCCCATAGTCTTGGAACTATAGGATTCTCCATAGAAGATTGAAGATCCTTTACCTTTGTTGTTCCTTTGACTACGATAATAACGTAAACCATGCCTACCAATTTGTTTAGTAGTATGGTGTAGGATATCATTAAGATTCCTTTTACCAATTAAGAATCTTTGCAAAGAAGATCTCAAACTATCATTATCATCCATAAGAGAAGTAATAGTAGAAGAAAAATGATTGATATTATCTCTAGCATGCAAATGATCATTTTCTAAACAAAGAGCTTTAGTTAAATAAGAATCTCTATCAATATGAAGAGCAACAACATCATTCTCTCTACTAGCAGAATTAGAACAAGATTCAAGCACATTGATTTTAGCAAGCAAGGAGGCATTTTCTATTTCAAACAAAGCAATCTTAGAAAGATAAACACCATGTTTAGATTCTAATCCTTGCAAAACAAAATCTTTATCCTTTTTTCATATTTAAGAACATTAATATCATGCATGAGAGAATCAATAATTAAAGTATGCTCTTCATTAGAACTAGGCATAAGAGGTTGAGCTTATAGAAATCTAATCTTATCAAGCAAACTAGCATTTTCAAGTTTAAGAGAGTCTACTTGGATAAGACAAGCATTTTTATCATCAAGCAAGCAAGAATTTGTATGTTCAAGATCATCTAATTCTACATGCATATTATCAATAATTCTAGCAAAATTTTTCCTTTTCTTTTTTTAGAGGACTTAAGAGAGGCACAAGTATCATGAAGAATAGTAATCAAAGATTATATATCTAAAGAGTTTAGATTTACCTCACTTGAGTCTTTACTTATTGATGCCATGAGAGCAAAATGATATTCTCCTTCTTTACTACAGCTTTATCTTCCACTTGACTCTTCACTTGATTCTTCACTTGAGCTTGATTTGGAGGAGTCACTTGAGCTTGAGTGTCATTTCTCCTTCTTCTTGTACTTCTCTTCTCTTCTTTTGTGAAGATGGGAATTTTTTCCTTGTGGGAAATCTTCCTTATAGTGACCCTTCTTTCCACCTGTGAAGCACCACATGGAGGAGGACTTGCCTTTGTAGAGTTTACCCTTGGAGTACATGCCATCTTTTTTAACTTGAGAGGATGGAGAAGCTTGACCAACAATAGCCTTGATTTGAGCTTTGATTTCAGCCTTCTTCATTGTCTTGAGTTATTTCTCTTCTTGTCTTTCTACTTCCTCCCTCTTGTCAAGTGTAGCTTCATGTGCTTGTAGATTTCTAATGAGCTATTCAATAGGGACATCCTTAACAGACCGCGCTTCTTAAATGGAAGTCATCTTGGGTTCCCACCTCTTGGGGAGAGTTCTAAGGATCTTTGAGTTGATCTCTCCACTGGACATAGGATGTCCTAGAACAGAAAGACCATTCACAATGGTGTTGAGCCTTGAGTACATGTTGGCTATCTTCTCCTCCTTTCCCATCTTGAAGTTCTCAAGCAGCCCTTTGAGCTTGTAGACTTTACTTTCCTTCACTTGATATGCCCCCTCATAAGTGATGCATAGCCTTCTCCATACCTCATAGGCTGTTTCACATGAAGAAATCCGGTTGAACTCGGTGGGGGTCATGGAGGCATAGAGGATGTGCATGGCCCTAGAATTCAAGGTTGCTTTCTTTAAGGTAGCTTAATCCCATTTTTCAATCTTTATCTTTGATAGCTTGTATGGGCGGCTGTTCACCATTGCCACATCTCAAGACTTGATCCTTGGATGTAGAATTGAAGCCTTCTTCAAAGATTGGAAGGTTGATCAAGTATCTCCCTCCTTGGTAGTCACCCATCTTCTCCTACTTGTTGAAGTATGCTTAGAGAAGACCCGCTATGATACCAATTGTTGGATCCTATATGGGTGATTAGATGCTCTAGAGGGGGGGTGAATAGAGCTAAATGCACTTAAACAAAATTTATTAGACCTTCAAGATATATGACAAGATAAGGTTACTAAATAGGTAATTTGAGTGCAACTAAAACATGCATAGCAAGGATGAGAGAGATTGAGCAAACATAAGTAGACAAGCTATTTAGTGTGGTTCCACACTTCAAACTAGAAGTGAGTTAGTCCACTTACCTAGAGAGGTCAACCTCTAGGATTTCTTAACCTTGCACCTTCATTGTATTCATTATAAGAGATACAATACATGACCAACCAAAGGACTTACCTATCCAATACAAAAAGTCTTCAACCTTATCAAGCACTTACCCACTTTGCAAGGAGTCTTCTACCTTCTTCTAAGGACTTACCTACTCTTACAAAAGTCTTTAGCCTTCAAGGAATTACCTACTCTTCTTGTATCTTCAGCCTTTGACTTCACCTTCACTCGGAGAAGCTTCCACCAAGGACTTACCCACTTGAGCAAGGAGTCTTCTGCCTTCACCAAGGGCCTACCCACTCTTGTTCCAAGTCTTCAACCTATAGCCTTAATCTTCACCAAGGGATGCTTTCCCTTGTTCTTCTTCACCTCTCTTAGCTAAGAGAGAGAACCTTCATCTTCATGGTTGGAAATGAGAGATAGGGAGGTGGTGGAAGTGAGAGCCTCACAAGATATACATGTAGGATTAACTCTCTTATAGATTTCCTACTCACTCTAACAAATGTAGCAAGTGATTAAGCTTAGAGAGAGAGAGGAGATTGTAGGAAGCACTCAACTATAGAATAGGAACCTCACATAGAGTTTTGCAATGAATGCTCAACCTTGGAATGAAGCCTAAGGGGCCCTTTTTATAGTTGGGGATGCCTCTTAGCCTTTGGGAACATTTGAGAACGAAAACTAGCTGTTTTGTGGCGTGTAACAGATATATTTTCACTTGTTGCAACTCTACAATGGCTAGAAATACTTTTCTGCACTTTTTCGTACAGTGCAATCAGTCGAGTTTCTATAAAGGTAACTCGACCGATCCCAATAAGAGACAAGACCAATTTAGGCCATCAGTCGAGTTTGTCCTGGGGTAACTCGACCGATTCACTTAAATCAGTTTTGGTCAGTAGAGGGATCGGTCGAGTTCTGTGAAGTGTAAACTTGACCGATTAAAAGTCATTTTCAAGATCCAATCAGGATCGGTCGAGTTTGCTACTCGACCGATGAATAGCTTGATGTGAATTTTGGAAAATGGCTTTTGAGTGCTTAAATATTTGATCTAAGTGCTCCTGATTTTTTATAAGCTTAATTGCAAGTCATAGAATCATTACAAGTGATTTACAACATGATTGTAATGGATTTACATCATATTACAAAAATGTACACTTGTATTGACTTTAACTTGTCTTTTCTCCAAGTTGAGATGCACAAGTTAGGGCATTTAGAGTGTGTCTATACCTAATCTGAAATCATTCAAGTAGAGACATTAAACACAATTAATTGGAATTGTTCAGTCATCATCAAAATAAGAATTTAGTCAATTTAGACCTTGAGTCAACATTCTCCTCTTTTTGAAGATGACAAGCCATTCCATAAATGTATTCAAAGCATTTAAGTAAAGTCATACCTTTGGAGAAACCTAGGGGTTTCAATAGAAATGAGTTCATATGCTCCCCCTCAATTGATGCTAGTGGAGTTCTCATACTCTCCCTCAATTGATGCTATTTCTCTTGCATGGTTAGCTTTCATGACATTTATAGAATACTATGTCTTCTACTCATATATGTTCTACACATATATGCCTTCTCCCATTTTCATTCTCCCTGTTTTATCAAAAGAAGACATACCTTTCTCCCCCTTTGTCATTTTAAAAAGTGGGGGGGTTATGAAGAAATAAGAAACACCACTTTTTAAGAGAAAGGAGATAACAAAAAGTTATATAAGGAGAGTAGAAGGGCACAAATAGGGGTTTGTCCAAGCATAGAAAGAAAAAGCAAGTTAAAGCATGCACTTGAACATCCCAAAATGCAAGATAAAGTGCTGCATAAAAACAATAAAACGAAATTTTGACCCTCAAGATAACAGAATTTTCCCAAAAAGTGTCAGGGCTCATGGCATAGCGATGAGCCTTGTTCAGAAGGTAGTTTCTGCATAAAAAACACTAGTCTTGCACCAAAAATTGAACTGGGGGCAAAAGCTGCATGAAATCCAAAAATACTCCAATTTCTATATACAATGTAGATCTATGTACCCTGCATCATAAAGTTATGCAAGCAACTCAAGATAGTAGATATGCAATTCAAGGAACAAGCTTGATCAAGTATGAGACAAGATACAAGCATAACATATAGTGAAATACCACTAGATGAGCAAAGATACCAATTATAAACAAAGTTAGAACTACATGTATGTGAACTACTAGTAGATGTTATCACCAGTTAGGATTACTAGTACGATCTAGATCATAGAAAGAGATACCAAAATATATACAAGATAAAGCAAGCTTATGAGTAGATGTAGAGATATATCCAAACAAAGAGATATGGAATTTTAGAAGCATGAAAGGATATAACTCATACAAAAATATGTATCATTACCAAAGGATGATTACCACTAAGAACCTCAAGATTGTATCAACACAAGATATACACCTAGATAGATGTAGCAAGTTATAGCACAACGGAAGCAATTTAAGACACAGCCAAAAGATCCAAAGAGATCAATATCAAAACTAGCAAAACAACTCAAATCAAGTAATTGCAAGATATAGATATGCCAATTTAGAGCAATTAGAGAGATAGAGTTGTAAGCAAGATAGGAAATTTAGAACATGGAAATTTAGAACATGGAAATATTTCATAAAAACATATTAAAAGGCATGCTAAAAATACAAACCATATCCAAACATGTGTAAGCAAGTTAGTAATGCACTATGAAAGCATTAGAAACCGTTTTTGAGCAAGAGTGTGAAGAGAAACACAAAATACCACTTTTGACTCAAAAACCATATGTATAGTGCACACTATCTTGATAAAAACAAATTATGATTGGTTATAAGCAAGAAAACATTTACCTTTGTTCTTACCATTCCTTTTTCCACTTGTTATCACCTTCTACACATCTCACCTTTCTTCTTTCATGTGGGTTGAGAAGTCAATTTGTAATTCAATAGCTCAAGTCAATCCATTTGCAAGTACCTACAAGAAGAAAGATGAAATGATCCCCAATCATGTTTTTGGGTCTGGAGGAGTTAGCTTAGCAACCCAAGTCCTAGTGCTCTTGGGTGCTTTCGTAAAAGGGAAACAAGTAGAATAATGACCAATTTCATTGCAATAGTTGCATGTGTCCATAGTCTTGGAACTAGAGGATTATCCATGGAAGATTGGAGGTCATTTACTTTTGTTGTTCCTTTTACTACTATCATACCCCAAACCATGTCTGTAAGGACCCTGACCTGCGTTTAGGGTTTACCCTGTTTGTTTTGCTTGATCTTGGTGCTTTGGTGCTTGCTAATCACCTTTGAGTGGTGATGAGGGTTTTGTTGTGCTTTGTTGAGAGTTCGAGGGGCTACTTGCAAATAACCCAAGTTTAGGGTTTGGTGGGCAAGTTTGCCATCTTGTGAGGTGTTTTCCCTCTTTGCTTCCTCTAGGGTTGAGAGGACGGTTTGGGCTTGTTGCTTGAGTTCTTTGGGCCTGAGTTGAGCTTGTTTGGGCCTTGGAGTTCCTTGTTTGGGCTTGCTTGAGCCTTGTGTCGCCCAGGGCAGGTGGTGTGTCGCCCAGTTGCTTGGTGTGTCGCCCAGTTGAGTTGCTTGTTGTGTCGCCCATGCTGCTTGGTCCAGCTTTGACCATGTTTGGTGGACACTTGGTGCCTATCTTGGACAAGTGTCTCTTGGCTTGCTAGTGTGTTGGCTTGAACCCTAGGACAAGTGTCCCTTGGGTGGACGACACATAGCATGGTTGTACCTTGGTTTCTCCTCCCCTTCTTCCTATATAGGTAGCTCTTCTCCTTGCCTTAGTCTCCTTTGGTCCTTTGGTCTCCCCTCCACCCTTGGTGCACGATATCCCTCTCCATCTTGCTTGTGTTGGCCGATACACTTCCTTGGAGCTGAAGTGGTGGCCGATACACCTTCCTGGAGCTGCTTGGTGGACGATAGCTTTGGACCTTGGAGTGCTTTGGAGCTTTGGTGGCCGACAACCTTGGAAGCTCAAAGTGCATCATCTTCCTTGGAGCTTAAGGCGGGTTGCATAGTTTCTAACCCTAACTCTCTTACCTCTATCTTTAACCTTGTTACATGTGAGTAGACTAGCTTAGTTCCTTTCTTGTGTACCTTGCTTATCTACCTTAGTGGCCGATATCCCTCTCTTGGGTTTAGGGTTCCTGGTATACCTTGCTTTCTAGGGTTTCGGGCTTCCTGGTGTTGAAGGTTGAAGGTGACCTAGGGTTGGGCGATACCCCTTCCTTGTGGGTGTGTTGAGCGATACCCTTGCCCTTAAGTTGAACGATATGAGTGTTCTTGGTGTTGGGCAACACCCTTCCTCTTTGGTTGGAGGTCGATAGGTTGACCTAGCTTGAGTGTTGGCCAACATGGTGATCTTGTTGGGCGACATGGTGCTCTCTTTGGTGACCGACATGGCACCTTGGTGGATGACATGTTGAGTTCTTGAAGTTGGCCGATACCCTTGCCAATGAGTGGGCGATAGGGTGAGCTAGGGTTTGGTTGGACGATATGAAGGGAGACATAGTGATGTTCTTTGTTGGCCGATATGTGAGTGCCCTTGGAGATGGGAGATACTCTCTCTCTCTCTCTCCCTCTCTCTCTCTGTTGGGCGATATGGTTCCCTTGTTCCTCTCTTGAACGATAGGCCTTAGTATCTTAGTGATCTTTGTGGTGGAAGTTAGGGCCAAGCATGGCATGGCATGTTGGATGATAGGCTATGTGCCCTAATGGCCGATACCATGATGGGCGATACCTTGATGGCTGATACCATGTAGGGTGACATGCTTTGGGCCATGATGGCCGATAGGGTTAGTAGTGTGTTGGCCGATAGGGTTAGTAGAGTGTGATGGCCGATAGGGTTACTGAGGTTGGCCGATACCTATGTTGGGTGATAGGCTTTAGATGAGGGTTGTGAGGCTATAGTGAGGGTATGAGTTTCTTTGGTGATGGTCCCTCATGTGATAGAAGTGGATGCTTATACATAAACCAATAAACGATGGTAGTGTTTGTGATACCATCAATATGTAATATGTTGCCTTGAAAATAATAAGGATGCTAATGATAGTAATGTATATGATGATAGCCCTCATGTAATAGATGCATGATGTGATCTGTTATGCTTAATTGTTAATGATAATGAGAATGATGATAACTACTCTAGTAGTTTGTTTAATGGTCATAATGTTGGTAATAATGATGCTAAGTGACAATTATGTTAAAGGTTGCCTCATGATAAAGATGACAACAGCTGATGGCAACAATAATGACTTTGGTAATAATAGTGTTAGTTTTGTATACATAACATGATCTCCATATACCCTGATTGTTTGTATAATCTTGAGATAAGGGTAAGCATCAGTACGGTTTGTTAATGATGTACTTAACATACTTGGTTACCAAATAAGTGTCATATTGATAAGTAGATTATCTTGAATGATATTTCATGATAGTGAGCATATTCCTTATGATTATTGTGTACCCTAACCTTGCAGGTGATGACTTAGCCATGAAAGGGCTATGTGACATATGTAATGAGTAACATTACTTTGATGATTGCTCTATAAGATTATGTATGTGATGTGTTGGTCCCATGATGATGATGTGAGCCTTAAGAGGCAGTGACAGTACATGATGAAGGATTGAGACCCCGTGGTATGTGATGATCCTTGAGATGGATCTGGATGGTTGGAAAGAGGCCAAGTGGTAGCATGTGAAGTTGGATCCTTAAGATGGATCAGGTTGATATGAATAGATCATAATATAATGTTCTTTACTTTCTGTTATATCTTTTCATGTTATACAACTTAGTTGAATCTTGCAATCCATCTAAAAGATACTAATTAAGCACAGTGAAATACATCATGTAGCTTGCCCTGGCTATAGATCCATCATCGTCAGGACTTGGTGATGGTGAAATAGGTTTTCCTACGGGTTAACCTGGAAGCGCATATTGTTGAATATGTGTAGGTTGCTCCTAGCCTGAAAATGAGGAGGTAAGAGTGTAACTTCGGTTGCAGACTCAGATATGTGTGTAGAGCATGGTGAACAGGCCCATGGCTCAGGATATGTGATGTATGGAGCATGAATGCGTTCATGGCTCAGAGCACGGTGATCAGGCCCGTGGCTCAGTTTTACTAGCGCCGTGACCTGTACCAAGGCGGGCTAGAGAATGGGTAGCCTATGGAGCTAACCCTGTGGCTTAGACCACTTCAGCATGTGACTGCAGTCCTGCTTGTGTTGTACTCATGTACTGACCATTAGGTGGGAGGTCGTGGAGTCCGGCTCTTCCATTGACCTTGTATGGCACCGGCTTGGGTTTCGTAACCGAAGGTTGGATTTGAACGGTACGGTTCAAATCCTCAGGGCATAATAAAACGTAATACAGCCGTTTAGTATGTACTGATCATATCAAACACGAAACATTGGTTGAGGCCTTGTTTGTGTAATATTCCGTTATACCTTGCAGGTTATGTGGTAATCAGTCTTATCTTGATAATCAGGTTATATGGCATTATATCCTGTTCTAGTAATCCTGTTACATGTTGATATATCTTATCTTGATAGTCATGTTCCTTTGAAAGACCTCTGGTTATATGCTTTAGTACAACTGGTATGCTTGCCGGTAAGAGTAAATCTTGCTATATATATAACTGCTCTTGTTATACCTGTTGTTAGTTAACTGCTGCTATAGTTTATCTTGCTGAGGTTCTATAGTTGCGGTGGGGAGCTATGTTTCCCGCTGGGACAATTGTTCAATTGTCTCACCCCGCTGGTTTACACCCTTTTTAGGTGGTCGAGGTAGACGTGGTCGTGGTTGTGGTGTTGCGGACGAGCAGCTTGAGGAGCAGTAGAAGGCAAGCGATGGACATGCTGCTGTTTTGGATGTTTTGTAGTAGAGTCTAGAGTCATCCCTGTACTCTCAGGTCCTTGGCAGTGTTTTGACGATGTTTCACGAAGATCGTTCGATGATATCTGTATATCCTGCTGTTGGCCGGATGTGGGCCTTTATGTATATATGAACAGGTGGTGAACTCATGTGATGGATGGACAACTGTTCCTGAGCTGTGGACACATGTCAGATCTTGTGTATGTACATATTTATATGACATGTTTCTGTGCAGGATGAGGACTGGAAAGTAATAGTTTCACAGTTTATCAGTTTTCCGCAATCGGTTTTAATTAACCCGTGTTTTGATAATCTGTGGTTATGGCGTTTTCCGCACGTTTTCGCATAACACCTCGTTATCTGTGTGATAATGGGATGTGTTGCCACAAGTTTTGGTATCAGAGCTTTAGGTTCGCTGAGTCTACAGGGATCTAGGACTAGGTTGAGTCTGTTATTATGAGTTTTCCAGGTTATCTTACAAAAATCTTCTGCCCTCAACAGAAGAAAAGCTAAGATGTCTGGAAACCACGAAGAACATGCTCCTGAGCATAGTGATGCTGCATCGGTTGATGGAGCAGATGGACGGGCACATGAAGATCGGGTGCCTGAGGTCCCCCAACCAGACCCAACCATACTTGAACACCCTGCCTACCAACATCTTATGGGGCAGTTAATGGCTACGATGAATCTCATGGTTGAGCGATTACCAGTGCCTCCTCTGCGAGCACAGGTTCCCCATGGAGAAGCATCGGGTATTGGGAAGACCTTTGAGCGGCTTCGCCGAGTCAGAGCTTCGGATTATGCTGGAACGGCTGATCCAGCGGATGCAGATCTGTGGCTGACGAGTCTTGAAAAGGCTTTCTGGATCCTCGACATCCCCGAAGTAGACAAAGTAAAGCATGTTGTCTACCTTTTGAAGGGTAGTGTTGGTCACTGGTGGACCATCGAGGAAGAGAAGCGGCCTGGTGAGGTAATCTGTTGGGAAGTGTTTCGGCGCGAGTTCGTCACCAGATACTTTCCGAAGACGTACCTGGATGAGAAGATCAGTCAGTTTGAGAAGTTGCGGCAAGGAACGCTGAACATCACTGAGTATGAAGCTAAGTTTATGGATCTGTTGAGGTTCTGTCCTCACATGGCGGCGACAGATGATGAGCGGATCAGACGTTTTGAGAAGGGTTTGAGTGCTGAGTTGACAACCCCTGTGTCTGCGCTGGAAAACCGAGAGCGGTTTGCTACATTTGTGGAATCAGTTCGACGGATCGAGAGGACAGTAAGGGAGAAAAGAGAATCGGTGTCTCTTAAAAGACCTGCTCAGTTTCAAGGACGGAGGTTTGGTGGCTTCAAGAAACCCAGGTTTCCGGCACCGTCAGTGATGAGAAGTTCTGGTGTACCATCTCAGTGGTCTCCGAGTAAGGGAAAAGGTTATGTTTCTTCACCGTCTAAGGCGCACAGTTCAGCTTCGGTGGCAGTGACAGGTCCATCTAGGCCACGAGTTGACAATAGAGCATGTCATCTCTGTGGACAAGTCGGACATTGGAAGTTCAATTGCCCGAATAGAGATGTTGAAGTGACGCAGCAACCGAGGCAGAGTTTCCAGAAGTCTGAGAGACCACAGCCCAGTGGTAGCAGAGGACGTGGATGTGGTCAAGCGTCTCAAGCTGGATCGTCTGCTCAAGGGAGCAGAGGTCGTGGACAGCAAGCAACGGCTCGATTCTATGCCATGAATCAGCCGGAGGCGATAGTCAACCCGCGAGTGGTGACAGGTCAGATGGAGTTATTTCATTCTGATATGTCTTCTTCTTGCTTTATATCTGTTCTGGTTGACCCGGGTGCTACACACTCTTTTATCGCCTATAGTATGCTTGAAACCTGGCATCTACCTATTAGTTGTAAGAAGGATAGCTTGTTGTTAGAAACCCCTCTTGATGGTTCCTCTTTGCTTCGAGAAGAGTGTCCATCTTGTGTTTTGTCTTTCTCGGGACACAGCATTCAGGTGGATCTCATACCACTTGATATGCATGGTTTCGATGTTATCCTTGGGATGGATACCTTAGAGAAGTATAAGGTTGTCTTGGACTGTGGTTCCAAGAAGGCGGTGTTTGATGTTGCTGGAGAGAAGTGGATCTTCCAGGGAGATAGGAAGATTCTTCCGACGTGTCTGGTGTCAGCTATGGTGGCAGATAGGTTGTTGCGACAAGGATGTGAGGCGTTCTTAGCTCACGTTGTGGATACCGTTGTGGATACCAAGGCGAAAGGCCTTAACCTTGAAAAAGTGTCAGTGGTCTGAGAGTTTGCAGATGTGTTTCCCGAGGAGTTTCCTGGTGTTCCTCCACCCCGAGAGATCGATTTTGAGATCAATCTGGTTCCGGGAACGCAGCCGATTGCACAGACACCTTATAGGATGGCTCCAGCAGAGATGGTAGAGTTGAAGAAGCAGTTAAAAGAGTTGTTGGAGAAAGGTTTCATCAGACCGAGCACGTCACCTTGGGGTGCTCCTGTGTTGTTCGTTAAGAAGAAGGATGGTTCGATGCGGTTGTGTATAGACTACCGACAGTTGAACAAGGTCACGATCAAGAATAAGTACCCGTTACCGAGGATAGATGACATGTTTGATCAGTTGCGTTGTGCTACAGTGTTTTCGAAGATCGATCTACGGTCTGGATATCATCAGTTGAGGATAAAGGCGGATGACATACCAAAGTCAGCCTTTAGGACGAGGTATGGTCATTTTGAGTTTGTGGTTATGCCGTTTGGATCAACCAATGCACCTGCTACTTTCATGGACCTGATGAACAGAGTGTTTCGTCCGTTCTTAGATCAGTTTGTTGTAGTTTTTATAGACGACATCTTGATCTATAGTCGGAACCGGCTAGAGCATGAGCAACATCTTCGTCAAGCGTTGACTCTCCTTCGTCAACATCAGTTGTATGCTAAGTTTATTAAGTGTGAGTTCTGGTTGGATGAAGTGACTTTCTTAGGTCATGTGATATCTGCTGAAGGAGTCAAAGTAGATCCGAAGAAAGTGGAATCCGTTGCGGATTGGGAACAGCCGAAGACGCCGACGGAAGTTCGTAGTTTCCTTGGTCTAGCAGGATACTACCGGAGGTTTATCAAGGACTTCAGTTCGATAGCTCTACCGATGACGAAGTTGACCAGAAAGGATGTACCTTTTGTTTGGAATGATCGATGTCAGCAAGCTTTCCAAAGTTTGAAGGAAAAGCTAACCATTGCTCCAGTGTTGATCTTGCCAGAATCTAGAAAAGGCTATGTTGTTTTCTGTGATGCGTCCAAGAAAGGTTTGGGTTGTATGCTGATGCAGGAAGATCATGTGGTTTCTTTTGCTTCGCGACAGCTTAAGAAACACGAGGAGAACTATCCGACCCATGACTTGGAGCTGGCAGCAGTGGTTCATGCGTTAAAGATTTGGAGACACTATCTTTATGGGGAAGTGTGTCAGATCTTTACAGATCACAAGAATCTGAAGTACATCTTCTCACAGCAAGAGTTGAACATGCGACAGCGTCGGTGGATGGAGTTGATCAATGATTATGATTGCACTATCGAGTATCATCCTGGTAAGGTGAATGTGGTAGCAGACGCGCTTAGCAGAAAGTCTTCTACTCCCAAGAAGGCACAGATGAGTTCTTTGGTATGCCATAGGCGGGACATGTTAGTCTCCTTACGGCAGATGAACGTACAGATGGAGGTTTCCTCGTTAGCTGGACTTTTAGCACAGATGCAAATCAAGCCCACGTTGAGACAGCAGATCAAGAATGCACAGCAAACAGATGATACAGTACAGCTAATCAGATCAGAGTTTGGCAGCGAAAAGCATGATGGGTTCCATGAGTCCGAGGATGGAGTGGTTTGCTATCATAATAGGATGGTGGTTCCAGATGCTGATAATCTGAGGGAGTTGGTGCTCGGGGAAGCACCCACGTCGATGTATGCTATGCATCCAGGTGTCACCAAGATGTACCATAGTCTGAAGGACTTGTATTGGTGGCCCGGCTTGAAGAAAGACGTAGCTGAGTTTGTGGCTAGGTGTGCGGTGTGTCAGCAAGTCAAGGCTGAGCATCAAAAGCCGGCAGGTACGTTGCAACCTTTGCCTATACCACAGTGGAAATGGGATCATATAACCATGGATTTCGTAGTTGGTCTACCCAGGACAACTAGGAATCATGATTCCATTTGGGTGATAGTGGACAGATTAACGAAGTCTGCCCATTTCATACCTGTGAAGACCACGTATACAGCTGAAAAGCTCGCTCGAGTATATGTGGATGAGATAGTTTGTTTGCATGGTGTGCCAGCAATGATAGTTTCTGATAGAGGTCCTCAGTTTACAAGTCGTTTTTGGGAACAGTTGCACAGGGCGATGGGAACACAGTTGAAGTTCAGTACCGCTTTCCACCCGCAGACAGATGGACAGTCTGAGAGGACTATTCAGACTTTGGAGGATCTTCTTCGTGCTTGTGTTTTGCAGTTCCTAGGCAGTTGGGACGTACATCTCAGTTTGATAGAGTTTGCCTACAACAATAGCTATCAGCGGAGCATTGACATGGCTCCCTATGAGGCTTTGTATGGGAGGAAGTGCAGATCTCCTTTGTGTTGGTATGAATCAGGTGAATATCAGCTTTTGGGCCCTGAGTTAGTACAGCAAACGACAGAAAAGATCAAGGTGATACAACAACAGTTGAAAGCGGCACAAGACAGGCAGAAGTCTTATGCAGACAATCGCCGATGACCCTTGGAGTTCCAAGTGGGAGACAAGGTGTACCTTAAAGTCTCTCCGTGGAAAGGTGTGCTGAGGTTTGGACGGAAGGGTAAGTTAGCTCCCAGATATATGGGGCCTTACTCAGTCTCAGCACGTGTTGGCAAGGTGGCTTATGAGTTAGAGTTGCCCCCAGAGTTGCACAATTTACATCCAGTGGTCCATGTCAGTATGCTGAAGAAAAGTCATCCGGATACAGGAACAGTGATACAGCCAGTTGAGGTTGAGCTTGACAAAGATGTGACTTATGAAGAGGGTCCTATGATGATCCTTGACAGAAGAGTCGAGAAGCTGAAGAGAAAGGATCTGGTTCTTGTGAAGGTCCTTTGGCATCACCGTGGTGTTGAGGAAGCCACGTGGGAGCTTGAGGAAGAGATGAGGAGGAAGTATCCCTCGCTTTTCTCTTCGGATTTCGGGGACGAAATCCTTTTGTAGAGGTTTATGGCTGTAAGGACCCTGACCTGCGTTTACGGTTTACCCTGTTTGTGTTGCTTGATCTTGGTGCTTTGGTGCTTGCTAATCACCTTTGAGTGGTGATGAGGGTTTTGTTGTGCTTTGTTGAGAGTTCGAGGGGCTACTTGCAAATAACCCAAGTTTAGGGTTTGGTGGGCAAGTTTGCCATCTTGTGAGGTGTTTTCCCTCTTTGCTTCCTCTAGGGTTGAGAGGAAGGTTTGGGCTTGTTGCTTGAGTTCTTTGGGCCTGAGTTGAGCTTGTTTGGGCCTTGGAGTTCCTTGTTTGGGCTTGCTTGAGCCTTGTGTCGCCCATGGCAGGTGGTGTGTCGCCCAGTTGCTTGGTGTGTCGCCCAGTTGAGCTGCTTGTTGTGTCGCCCATGCTGCTTGGTCCAGCTTTGACCATGTTTGGTGGACACTTGGTGCCTATCTTGGACAAGTGTCTCTTGGCTTGCTAGTGTGTTGGCTTGAACCCTAGGACAAGTGTCCCTTGGGTGGACGACACATAGCATGGTTGTACCTTGGTTTCTCCTCCCCTTCTTCCTATATAGGTAGCTCTTCTCCTTGCCTTAGTCTCCTTTGGTCCTTTGGTCTCCCCTCCACCCTTGGTGCACGATATCCCTCTCCATCTTGCTTGTGTTGGCCGATACACTTCCTTGGAGCTGAAGTGGTGGCCGATACACCTTCCTGGAGCAGCTTGGTGGACGATAGCTTTGGACCTTGGAGTGCTTTGGAGCTTTGGTGGCCGACAACCTTAGAAGCTCAAAGTGCATCTTCTTCCTTGGAGCTTAAGGCAGGTTGCATAGTTTCTAACCCTAACTCTCTTACCTCTAGCTTTAACCTTGTTACATGTGAGTAGACTAGCTTAGTTCCTTTCTTGTGTACCTTGCTTATCTACCTTAGTGGCCGATATCCCTCTCTTGGGTTTAGGGTTCCTAGTATACCTTGCTTTCTAGGGTTTGGGGCTTCCTGGTGTTGAAGGTTGAAGGTGACCTAGGGTTGGGTGATACCCCTTCCTTGTGGGTGTGTTGAGCGATACCCTTGCCCTTAAGTTGAACGATATGAGTGTTGTTGGTGTTGGGCAACACCCTTCCTCTTTGGTTGGAGGTCGATAGGTTGACCTAGATTGAGTGTTGGCCGACATGGTGATCTTGTTGGGCAACATGGTGCTCTCTTTGGTGGCCGACATGGCACCTTGGTGGACGACATGTTGAGTTCTTGAAGTTGGCCGATACCCTTGCCCATGAGTGGGCGATAGGGTGAGCTAGGTTTTGGTTGGCCGATATGAAGGGAGACATAGTGATGTTCTTTGTTGGCCGATATGTGAGTGCCCTTGGAGATGGGCGATACTCTCTCTCTCTCTCTCCCTCTCTCTCTCTGTTGGGCGATATGGTTCCCTTGTTCCTCTCTTGAACGATAGGCCTTAGTATCTTGGTGATCTTTGTGGTGGAAGTTAGGGCCAAGCATGGCATGGCATGTTGGACGATAGGCTATGTGCCCTAATGGCCGATACCATGATGGGAGATACCTTGATGGCCGATACCATGTAGGGCGACATGCTTTGGGCCATGATGGCCGATAGGGTTAGTAGTGTGTTGGCCGATAGGGTTAGTAGAGTGTGATGGCCGATAGGGTTAGTGAGGTTGGTCGATACCTATGTTGGGTGATAGGCTTTAGATGAGGGTTGTGAGGCTATAGTGAGGGTATGAGTTTCTTTGGTGACAGTCCCTCATGTGATAGAAGTGGATGCTTATACATAAACCAATAAACGATGGTAGTGTTTGTGATACCATCAATATGTAATATGTTGCCTTGCAAATAATAAGGATGTTAATGATAGTAATGTATATGATGATAGCCCTCATGTAATAGATGCATGCTGTGATCTGTTTTGCTTAATTGTTAATGATAATGAGAATGATGATAACTACTCTAGTAGTTTGTTTAATGGTCATAATGTTGGTAATAATGATGCTAAGTGACAGTTATGTTAAAGGTTGCCTCATGATAAAGATGACAACAGCTGATGGCAACAATAATGACTTTGGTAATAATAGTGTTAGTTTTGTATACATAACATGATCTCCATATACCCTGATTGTTTGTATAATCTTGAGATAAGGGTAAGCATCAGTACGGTTTGTTAATGATGTACTTAACATACTTGGTTACCAAATAAGTGTCATATTGATAAGTAGATTATCTTGAATGATATTTCATGATAGTGAGCATATTCCTTATGATTATTGTGTACCCTAACCTTGCAGGTGATGACTTAGCCATGAAAGGGTTATGTGACATATGTAATGAGTAACATTACTTTGATGATTGCTCTATAAGATTATGTATGTGATGTGTTGGTCCCATGATGATGATGTGAGCCTTAAGAGGCAGTGACAGTACATGATGAAGGATTGAGACCCCGTGGTATGTGATGATCCTTGAGATGGATCTGGATGGTTGGCAAGAGGCCAAGTGGTAGCATGTGAAGTTGGATCCTTAAGATGGATCAGGTTGATATGAATAGATCATAATATAATGTTCTTTACTTTCTGTTATATCTTTGCATGTTATACAACTTGGTTGAATCTTGCAATCCATCTAAAACATACTAATTAAGCACAGTGAAATACATCATGTAGCTTGCCCTGACCATAGATCCATCATCGTCAAGACTTGGTGATGGTGAAATAGGTTTTCCTACGGGTTAACCTGGAAGGGCATATTGTTGAATATGTGTAGGTTGCTCCTAGCCTGGAAATGAGGAGGTAAGAGTGTAACTTCGGTTGCAGACTCAGATATGTGTGTAGAGCATGGTGAACAGGCCCATGGCTCAGGATATGTGATGTATGGAGCATGAATGCGTTCATGGCTCAGAGCACGGTGATCAGGCCCGTGGCTCAGTTTTACTAGCGCCGTGATCTGTACCAAGGCGGGCTAGAGAATGGGTAGCCTATGGAGCTAACCCTGTGGCTTAGACCACTTCAGCATGTGACTGCGGTCCTACTTGTGTTGTACTCATGTACTGACCATGAGGTGGGAGGTCGTGGAGTCCGGCTCTTCCATTGACCTTGTATGGCACCGGCTTGGGTTTCGTAACCGAAGGTTGGATTTGAACGGTACGGTTCAAATCCTCAGGGCATAATAAAACATAATATAGCCGTTTAGTATGTACTGATCATATCAAACACGAAACATTGGTTGAGGCCTTGTTTGTGTAATATTCTGTTATACCTTACAGGTTATGTGGTAATCGGTCTTATCTTGATAATCAGGTTATATGGCATTATATCCTGTTCTAATAATCCTGTTACATGTTGATATATCTTATCTTGATAGTCATGTTCCTTTGAAAGACCTCTGGTTATATGCTTTAGTACAGATGGTATGCTTGCCGGTAAGAGTAAATCTTGCTATATATATAACTGCTCTTGTTATACCTGTTGTTAGTTAACTGCTGCTATAGTTTATCTTGCTGAGGTTCTATAGTTGCGGTGGGGAGCTATGTTTCCCGCTGGGACAATTGTTCAATTGTCTCACCCCGCTGGTTTACACCCTTTTTAGGTGGTCGAGGTAGACGTGGTCGTGGTTGTGGTGTTGCGGACGAGCAGCTTGAGGAGCAGTAGAAGGCAAGCGATGGACATGCTGCTGTTTTGGATGTTTTGTAGTAGAGTCTAGAGTCATCCCTGTACTCTCAGGTCCTTGGCAGTGTTTTGACGATGTTTCACGAAGATCGTTCGATGATATCTGTATATCCTACTGTTGGCCGGATGTGGGCCTTTATGTATATATGAACAGGTGGTGAACTCATGTGATGGATGGACAGCTGTTCCTGAGCTGTGGACACATGTCAGATCTTGTGTATGTACATATTTATATGACATGTTTCTGTGCAGGATGAGGACTGGAAAGTAATAGTTTCACAGTTTATCAGTTTTCCGCAATCGGTTTTAATTAACCCGTGTTTTGATAATCTGTGGTTATGGCATTTTCCGCACGTTTTCGCGTAACACCTCGTTATCTGTGTGATAATGGGATGTGTTGCCACAATGTCTACCAATTGTTTTAGTAGTATGGTGTAGGATATCATTAAGATTCCTTTTACCAACTAAGAATATTTTCAAAGATGATCTCAAACTATCATTATCATGCATAAGAGAATTAAAAGTAGAGGACAAATGATTGATATTATCTATAGCATGCAAAAGATCATTTTCTAAGCAAAGAGCTTTAGTTAAATAAGAATCTCTATCAATATGAAGAGCAACAACATCATTCTCTCTACTAGCAGAACTAGAACAAGATTCAAGCACATTGATTTTAACAAGCAAGGAAGCATTTTCTATTTCAAGAAAAGTAATCTTAGAAAGATAAACACCATTTTCAGATTCTAATCCTTGCAAAACAAAATCTTTGTCCTTGTTTTCATATTTAAGAACATCAATATCATGCATGAAAGAATCAATAATTAAAGTATGCTCTTCATTAGAACTAGGTGTAAGAGTTTGAGCTTCTAGAAATATAATCTTATCAAACAAACTAGCATTTTCAAGTTTAAGAGAGTCTACTTGGCTAAGACAATCATTTTTATCATCAAGCAAGCAAGAATTTGCATGTTCAAGATCATCTAATTCTACATGCATATTATCAACAATTCTAGCAAGCTTTTTCCTTTTCTTTTTAGAAGACTTAAGAGAGGCACAAGTATCATGAATAATAGTAATCAAAGATTCTTTGTCTAAAGTGTTTAGATTTACCTCAGTTGAGTCTTTACTTGTTGATGCCATGAGATCAAAATGACATTCATCACATGAGTTGAGACCAGTATCCTTGCCATAATGAATCAATCTCTTCTTTGATAAAAGCTTCAAGCCTTTCTCACTCATGTGTCCTAGTTGTCTGTGTCATAGATCTGTATGGTGATCCTCAACTGCATGTATATGACCGCCTTTGAGCACTTTAAGTTGGGTCTTGTACAATGTAGGACACAATTTGCCTCATATAATAACCAAAGCTCCCTTGGTGATTTTATATTTTCCACCACCAAAATCTAGATGACAACCTTCCCTATCAAAGAATGAACCAGATATCAAACTTAGCCACAAATCTGGAACGTGACGAACATCCTTCAGTGTGAGAGTGCAAACATCACTTGGTTGAACACAAATGTCTCGAATCTCGATAATTCTAGAGAAGATAGAATTTCCCATGTTCACCCTCCTGAAATCTCTCATTTTGTATGAAGTAAAGAATTCCTTACTCGGCGAAGCATGATAAGAAGCTGCAATATCCACCACCCACACCGAATCATCATCCTCAGCATGTAAACATTGCTCTTGGACTATTAAGACCACATTGTCTTCATCGTCCCTATCATCTGAGATTGTTGCTACAGTATTCTTATCGTCGTCTTGCTTGTCTTTGGCTTCAGGCCCGTGTTTTCTTTTTTTAAACCTTGCAATCCCTTTTGAAATGACCTGGCTTGCCGCAATGGAAGCACCCTCTACTACTCTTCGACTTGGATCTACCACGAGACTTCTCGCAATTCTGGGAGTCACTGCGGCTCTTGGATCTATCACGGTCTCTCACTCTATCAACGCCTTTGCTCTATGTGAAATGCACCTCTGATCTGCTGTCGCCTGAGGCTCGTCGTCGAGTCTCTTCATTCAGTAGACTGCTCTTTACCTGGTCAAGTGTCAACTTGCCTTCCTGTACATAATTGCTAACTATCACTATGAGCGTCTCCCAGCTGTTAGGTAATGATCCCAGAAGAAGTAGAGCCTAGAGTTCATCATCAAGAACCATTTTCATAGACCCCATTTGATTTATAAGACTTTGGAATTCATTCATATGCTTGATGATGCTTGTACCATCCCGGTACTTGAGGTTCACCAACTTTCTAATCAAGAAAGTTTTATTTGTGGAAGTTTTCCGCTCATATAACTTGTTGAGCTTCTCCCACATATCTTTGGCATTGGTCTCTTCTGAGACGTGATGGAACACAGAAATATTAAACCACTTTCGAACTGTTCCAACAGTCTTTCTGTTTAATTTCTTTGAGTTCACACCAAACGTACTCTCTAGCTTTTGTCCCTCTGTTGGATCGTATAGATCTTTGAAATAGAGAATATCCTCCATGTTGGGTTTCCAAATCTGCCAATTTATACTTGTCAACTTTATCATCGTCCCATCTTCATCCTTTCCCATCTGGATTAGTATCTACAGCCTGCACTTTGATATCACTTATTGAGGATGTTGTACCGATATGGTCCCAGAAGTGACGAAAATTTATTACGGAAGCATTACCGACAAGCGTATAAACCCAAAGAAGAAACACCAGATTTAACGTGGAAAACTCTCCCCAAGACAAAGAGAGAAAAACTACGGGGCAATACCGGCCAACAAACACTATGTAATTAAGATTACAACTCACACTGTCTGGATTTAATTACCCCCTAAATCCAGTTAGCCCTCCCCATACGAGAAGAAAGATGAGGAAAAAGAGAATCACACCCAGTTTGTACAAAACCTCTATCTTTACTTGATCTCCTCACGAGGCCACTGTCATTGTTGGGGACTGCTTGATGCCGTTGTGACCGCTGACTGGGTCGGCCCGTTGCCACTATGGCAACACTATGTAACCACCAACCGTTAATTTTCTTCAAGGCAAAGTCGTTGGCCCTCTCTTATCAACCAAGAGAGATGCTCTATCACTGCACCTAATGTGTCACCAACTGTCAACCACTACTTTACTTCAAGGAAAAGTCGTTGACCCTCTCTTATTCAACCAAGAGAGCTCCTCCAATTTTTTTTATTCTCTGACACCCTCTACCGCAGAAGGTACCAACAAACAACTGGAGGGATCACACTTCAACCAGTGAGATGATTCAATGGTCTCCCCCAGGACCTCTATTTATATATATCTCCATACATTGTGGTTGCAATTAGAAATCTTTATCTAACTCCGAGTCCAATTCCATGTTACACGTAGAAAACCATATTCTTTTCCTTTTAGATTGGACTCCCATTAGAATTGGTAGTACAAGTCAACTCCTACTCAAGTCCAAATCCAACTACACATGGGCTGAATTCTTTTCCTATTCCCAACAACACCATCCCATTTTGAATCGGTATTGTTTTTGTTGAGATGATGAAAACAGATGTGGGGGTATTTACCAATAATATGTGCATTGTCGGAGACCGAGCTATGGATGTGGAAAAAGGGGAAAACGTAGCCAATTATCCACGGGACCACAGCTAGTGGAAACTGTTTCCTAAAGGAAGACGTTGATTTTACTCAGCAGCTGTCGCTTGTTCACAATGACAGTGTTATTGCCTTTCGTCTTGAAACGGTGTTCTTGTGCTATGTTGGTATGACAGAAAAAGCTTTCTACAAAAAAAGACGGCCGCCGGAACTCAAAAAGCCAGTGTGACCTACGTGGCTGTGTTCTACACGCTCAATCCTGACACGTTTCCGGTGGCGGTGTAAAGCAAGGACTGGAAGAATGGAGAAAGGAAAGGTGGCGCCTACAGTCGGCAGAATCGGTAGTGATACTACCAGACCAGCCTCCGGAGAAAGGGTCAGCATTCCGGATAAGGAATGGGGTGAGCATTGTGTTAATTCTAATTCAGTCCATTACGGTAAATTCGTTAGGTCAAATTGTTAATTTGAGATTTGAGATTATCAATCTAACAGAATCAATGTCAGTTAATTTGATTATGATAATCAGTTAGTGGCAAATTCAGTTGGTAAATTTGGTTAACTCAATAACACACTTGTAATAATATTATATATAAGTATTTAATAGATTTTTGACAATTGTTATGTTATATTAGTGTGCATATAATGTAGTGTTGTATAGTTCATGGAACATTATTATTATATAAATGTGGAACTTTTTTAAATAAAGGTATAACTATATAAGTACATATGTCTAGAATATATTTTTTAATACTGACCATTCAATTAATTTGATTAACCAAATAGAAAATATTTTTGACTGATATATTATTTATTTATTCATTTAATCAAAATAATTTAATCAAAATAGTTGAATTGATCAATTTGTCCCAAATAAATTAATTCAGTATTAGATATTCGGTTAATTCATTATTAATCGAGTTCTACTCACTTTAATAAGGAAAAATAATGCTTCTTTTCTTGTTGTACAATTTCTTTACCCTGCCGTCCTCTGTTCAGCATCAGTTGTTGACTGGTGCCCACTGCTGGAAGTTATATAGTCGACCGGGCATTGGACCTGCCTCTCTTTACTTCAGGCCGATCAGCGGGCACGAAGCAAGTTAACTTCTGAGTCGGCAGGGCATGGGATAGTAGAAATTAGTTTACTAGTGGTGGTGAAGGCATATGCGAAAAATTGACTTCGTCATACTCAGACATCTAACAAGGTTTAATTTATCGCCCTCGCGCTCTATCTCAAACACCTAGCTTGTTCATACTTCTTGAAGAGTTCCATAAGGAGAACCTGGGCCATGAAAAATGAGGGTGGAACTGGAGCACTCTTACGCATATATCTTTTCTCTTAAAATTAGTGATTCTATTTATACTGTCACCTGACTTGAGCTTGAGGCCTCTTAATACCAAACTAAATATCTAATGATCAAAATATCTCTTCTTCGACTAATCATACTCAAACATAACACAAGCGGCCGGAGGAGTCCCTAGGCAGCAAAATTAGACGTTGTTTGAGGACAATGGCGGCGTTTTTCTGTAGCTATCATTGACAAAACCGTTTACTTAATATTGCGAATTCGTAAAGACGTAGGGGAAGAACTGTGATGTTGGTGTTTTACACAGCAAGAAATCCAACTTCCTTATCCGTGGCACAAGCAAGATGAGGATAAGTACTGTTTGCACGGGAGTCGGGATCTTTTTCAGATAAAAAAACATAATCAGCTTAGAGTTATACAAGAAACATTCAATGTAGCATTGCTTAGTACGCAA
Source organism: Alisma plantago-aquatica (assembly GCA_963693085.1). Lineage (NCBI taxonomy): Eukaryota > Viridiplantae > Streptophyta > Magnoliopsida > Alismatales > Alismataceae > Alisma > Alisma plantago-aquatica. The sequence goes on along the minus strand of OY856410.1, from coordinate 66,183,248 downwards.
TTTTGAAAATTGCACATTTTTTTTGGTTAAAATCGTCGCTTTATTTGGCATTTTCTTAGATTTGGTTCGAATACAGACCACTCGGGTCATTAAAGGCTAGTTTATAATTGATAAAATAAATTTTAAAGTGGAGGTTTTTCGACCAAAAGTTGAAAATCACCAATGGGGTAAAAACACATTTTCCCCTAACAAGTAGAATTAGAAAGTTACTTTTTGATGACTCTTGAAACACCGCTTAGGCAACAAAAAAACGGCCAAACAAAATTGTGATTTTGACCCATAGTGTCATATTCTCATTATAATTTTTATTTTTTTTTATTTAGTATGTTATCTTTTGTATGTATGTGAGTCATTTAAGTTCACTACTAATTGACAAGTTCATCATATTTTGGAAGAATGCATGTTCCATGTAGGAAGAATCCAAAATGGTTTTGACCTATGGGTTGTTTTGATGAAATTGAATTGAATAAGGATTCTATTTAATTAGGCCAAAAAATCTGAGTGAGTTAAGATGTTCTATCATATTGGTACATGCAATAATTATCTTCCATTTCCCCCTTGTTAGGATCATGTGCATGCCACGACGATTGGCTGGTGCTAGAAACCCACCTAGACAGGGAGAAACCATAGCCACAATCCAACACAAAATACTACCGATCACTATCACTAAGTTGTGTGAATTTCTTGTTTGCTTGTTGTAATGACCCTTGCCTCTAATACTACAATTGGCATGAGATACCCACTATTTGTGGGGCCTTTCAATCTTGAAGGATTTCATCTTAACCTGAACATTGTGATATTTTGCTTATATTTAAGTAATTAGAGTCACAATGAAATTATAATGTCAATCCATACAACATACCAGAAAAATTCCATCCATTTTTTTAAATTGTCTTTAATCACTTGAGAAACATAAAGTTTGCTATAAAAAAACATGAAATGAACTTTCTAATTCACATCTAACATCAGGCTATGTAACTCAATAGAAACCCAACAGATCAATAGGTTGTAAGATGATTGAAAATTAGATGAGACCCAATCAATATCTTGAAACCCTATATGAGGATGAATGGTGTAAATAATGGTCATGTAAAGAGTAGAACTCGATAGGAGATCTACTCAAGTGGTACAATACAAGAGTCATGTAATAATAAGGCAGCGAGTTGCAGTGGTCATAAGTGGGAAAAGGGGAGGCCATCTACACTTTGATGGAGGCTAGCAGGGTCACCTATGGTCATGGAAGCTGGTGGCAGAGGCCTGCTTGCATGGAGGATGGACATGCCTTCCTGTCAACCACCAACATACTCTGCGAGTTGACATGGATTCTTATCAATTTGCCATCGACATTGGAAATGAATTAAGGGCAGAACTCGAAGCCAGGGAAGCATACTTTGTGAACTACAGTACAACCTACAGTTTCAATGGACACCTACAACTTAAAGATGGTAGGACTCAATACATAGAGAGGGAGCACCAGCGGATGCAACTTGGTCAGTGTCGGTGGTAGGGAGGTTGTGAGATCTCTAGGTGTCAAAGGTGTTTTCAGGTTGTTGAAGTGTAGGGAGGATACCAAGAGGGCGGAGCAAACAGAGTTGAGGAGCTCCTCACCGACCCTGGAAAGATCCAGTCCTTTGTTTTAGAGGAAGAGAGGAAACATAAACAAGAGAAACTAGGACTACCAATCTCCCCTATGAAGTCAGAGGAAAGAAATGAGTCTATGCGCTATTGGGGAGACATCTCGGGGTGCAACTCAGCTGAAGAGTGCCGATAAGAACCATCTAAGTGGCAGCAAGTAGTCAGGGATCACAACACATCATGTGTTTGAAGGTGAGCTCAATGTATATGTGTGAGGCTAGCAAAAGTTCTGCTACATCAGTGCTAGGCGCAAGGGGGGAGAGGATGAGCAAGGTCAGATAGGGTTTGCAGAACAATGATGGAAGGGAGATGAAGGAGAACTCATTGTCATGGGACCTGCATCTTGATGGTAGTGGTCTTCTTGTCGCATGGCCACTAGAGTTGGGAGTGCTAACATCTAGGGTTTTTGGTGGTTGCGGAAGTGAAGAAGGGAGGAAGAATGAGGGGAGAGGAAGGACTGGAAGATATGTCACTGGTCTTAGGTGGATCAAAAGAGTAGGGCACGTGATGTACATTCAGTGTGAGGATGAAGCCGTAAGCTTGGTCACATGATACAAGTGTTCACGAACTCATGCTATGTGCAATACACACTAGGAAGGAGACATTACATGTGATGGGGGACAAATTAATGAAAGGACTTAGGAGGAAGGGCTAAGTGAATATTTACAATGCACATAAAGTGTTGCAAATTTTGTATTAATTAAACAGATGGAAAAATAAGCACCAACTAAGATGAAATTTGAGAAAGAGGTAGATTAGAGGTAGGCTCACCTATATAAAATATGAATTTGACATTTTAGGATGCCTAAAGTTAGTAAATATGTTAGGCACATTATGGCCATTTCATGTGTAAATTAAAGCTGATAAGTAAGTTGGATGTCCAATTTTAAGTAATATGTTCATGTATATTTTGAGTTGATTATTTTGAAGTAAATATAACTATTTTTATAAGAAAATTTATTTATTTATTAATTCAATAATTTAAATTCGATTTTGTCTAATATTATTCCAAATACAACAACTAGATTTATTTTAAAGCAAGGAATTTTTGAAAATTTGGGGATAATAGGGGGAGGGGTCATTACACCCTAAATAGGGGTTGACTCTCATGGTTATTAGACTCTATCGTCTAACCTTAGGTAAAAATATTTCACAAATAAAATGTAAATAGGCTTGAACACTCATATATATACATATATATGTGTGTACATACATACATATATATATATACATATATATACATATACATATATATATATATAGGGCCCATTTTTATTGCCCGCGCGGGTAGCTACCCGCCCACCCTTCCGATCACTTTTTTTCAAAAAAACAATTTCGAAATTGTAGAGGACTATTTTGTATAGCTCTCCAAAAAATTTGAGCCAAAAATAATATCATTTGCCCCTCCAAAATCAAAAAACCCGTCCTTATATATATCTACTGTATATTTTGTACATAGTTACGTTTTTGGCCAGCAGAGTTACTTTTTTGACACCATAGTTACTTTTTTTACAGCAGAGTTACTTTCTTAGCTAGGAGAGTTACTTTTTTGGCTGCAGGGTAGCGAAAATCCATGCTACCCGCGCGGGCAATGAATGAACACCCATATATATATATATATATATATATATATATATATATATATATATATATATATATATATATATATATATATATATATACACACACACACACACACACACACACACATATATATATATATATATATATATATATATAGGCTTAATCCTTATTCTTGTCTGGGCCCTTTCCTTGTTATTTTTCTAGCATGCCTTAGATACGTCTACTAGGAGGACTGAGCATGTATGTATGATAAGCTAGAACTTAGACAAAAGTTGAAGAATGGTGATGATTCCCTTGATATTAGGTGATGAACTTAATTAGCTATGTTTTGGTTAGGAATGACTTGCCTACAACATGGAGTATGTCCATATAGCTCTAACCAAATCAATCTAAGGGTCGGATACCATCTTTATTGAGCTTTACATGCATCATACATGAAAATTGATTGATGAAAACTAAAGTTATAGTAGATATCATTAAGTGTTCACCTCTCTCATCTCCAATGGTGTACTTGGTCTATCTAGAGGTTGAGATGAGTATCTTGACTACATAGTTTACCATTACTTATAAAGGCACAACGGTTGTAACCTAGGTAGTATTGGGATAACCCTAAATCTCTTCATATAATGTGGATAATCTTATAACTCCCTAAGGTATTAGGATGAAGCAGTGTAAATTATGATTAAGAGTGATACAGGGAATGGTGGATATTGCTCCTTACTATGATTTGATAGAAGTTGACCATGCCTACTAAGAAACCCTTCTCCCTCCTATTATTATGTATTAGAGGTGAAATCATATGTCCTTTTAGGTGATTGAAGATTTATACCATTTTAGTATAATTAAGTAGTGTTATGATAACAATATATGTGTTGTGTTGTGGATGGTGGATGATTTTGTTCTTTGATTGATTTTGATGCCAATTTTAGATTTTCATCATTAAGATTTCATCGCTAAACTTATTTTTATTATTAAAATATATGTACAAAAGAGGAGCTTTTAGATTTTATCGATAATTTAGCAACCAAGTCACCACCACAAAAATTGAGTAGTAGGGAAACCCTTTATTGAAGAACCCTATGACTTACTATATCAACCTTGAAACCCTAGGTCTAAGTGTGAAGAGAGAGTAACCATAGAATGACCTTAATCATAATGAATCCCTTATATGACCTAAACCTTAACTATTTGTATGACATGTTAGTTCATCAGGTTATGGATAGATAGATTTTGAGGACAAAACATAGTGAATATATATGAGATATTAATAAAACTAATGAGGGGAACACGAATAAAATGGATTCAAGGCCTAATTTTGATCCCAATTCCAGAAGTAGTGCTAATTTACATTTAAGTGGTTATTAATATATGAAAACCCTAGAATTTGTGATTAAGAAATTGAATATATTGAATCTGTTTACTTTGATATAAAGTATGATATTGGTGAATGCTAAGATCATGGTAATAACAATAATGAATATTTAAGGTTTCTAAATTGTATAGTCCTACATATAATGAATTAGGGTTTTGATATCAATGATGTAACTTGTGATAATCTTAAGAGAAAATAATCCAATCAATTTGTTCCTTGTAACCTAATATGCTCAAGATGATAAGAATCTAAGTCCTTGATATATTTTGGTTAATAATGATCATAATTAAAGATGTCGCATCATAAATGTGATAATTAGGGTTGGAACCTAATATCCTCTCTTACTATGATGCATAATCAAATATAGTTTCTCTAAATGATTTGAAAGTCTCAATTTGATAATTAGGATTTCACCTAATGTCTAATGTGGGTTCATCACTCTAGTAAACTATAATGTAGTGGAATCGGGGTTTGTACCCTTATTCCTTATCTTGAACACGAGGCAACCCTAGTTTAGGACATATGCTAGATTAAGTGTGTTTTGAATGTGGTAGTGACACTTTACATTATACCTATATGTAGATAATGTTGGTTGATTATGTTGAATGCTTGTATATTCAAATATATACTTAAAGTACATGTTGCATGGTTAATCCATGAAAGCAAAGATACATGGTTACACCCATGAATACTCATCTTATCGACTTTTGAGTTTTATAAGATTTTCCAAATGGATTGAAATTAAACTACTTGATTGTTTATTTACTTCATGTAATCTATAAATCCCATATGAGTACCATCTTATACAAATGTAACTTGCTCGAACCCTAAATAAATATCTCTGGTGACTTAAAGAGCATGGGGTGAAAGAAGTCATTATGGGAATGACTGATGATCAAGCCCTAAAAGGAAGATCATCACAAGACAAGCCCAGAAAGGAAAGCCTATGTATAAAATTAAGCTCGTGACTGAATCTTATGATAGTCCACTGTAGGGATCAAACCCTAAAGAGAGGGTTCCCCATAAAAATCCCCCCTAAAGAGTGGGCACACCATAGAGAGTGAAAGGATAAGGGTCGAGAAGTTAGAGAAGAAAAATGTTTATTCAATCATGTAATGATAATTGTTTCTATAGTTGTTTATGTTGTTACACCTATGTGCACATATTTTGGTTGAACCGCACGTACACAGTATAGAAATATACTGATATGTGCTATGTTGCATGTGGTTTTAGGTAAATGTCGCATGTGAAGGTAGCAAGACATGATGAACCAGATGGAAACAACTGAATACTTTAAAGTTAATTAAAGTAGGATTAGTTTGATATTTCCATTTGATGTGTATCCGTTCCATAGTTGGTAGATAATTTAAATCCTTATAGGAGCATCTTGTAAAAAATATTTGAATTAATGGAAATTATATACTATTATTTTTCATTTCTAAATATGGATCCTTGGGAATATAGGTAATGGCTATCAACTTGAAAGTCTTTCCTTAATTGGAGGATGTTGAAAGTGAGGTTGTTACAATTAATCATTATAGGGACAAAACCCTAAGAAGAGGGTTCATTATAAATGTAGTGACCCGTCTCCTATTATCCCCAATTAAGGAGGACCGAGAGGTCAAGGGCCGTTATCATATTTATAGGATCAAGGTTTAGCAATGAACCAATAATATTTTAAAAAAATTCATTGAATGGAAAACACTTTGGCAACAACATGGAGATGGAATCTCCTCTTGGGAGTTACATGGAAAGGAAAACTAATATTTGCAAAAGAAAACAAATCTGACCATCTAAATCCTCTAAGATAACTTTAAGCATCTTTTCTTTTGTGTTTTCTTCTCTGGATGTCCATCTTTTAGATTAATTGTAGTTTAACATAAAACAGCATGAAACAAAAATGTGGTTTTTATATTGAGATATATTGAGGATGTTGTGGAAACAAAATATTCACATGTAGGTGTAACAACATAATCATCCATAGTAGCAATTATCATTACAAAATTGAACTTGCATTTTTTTGTTTTAACCTCTCAACCCTTATCATTTCATTATATGTGGTGTGCCCTCTCATTAGGGGAGCCTCTTTATGGGGAACCCTCTATTTAGTGTTTGGTCCCTGCAGTGGACTTTCATAACCTTCCTTCATAACCTTCCCTCACCTGGGCTTGGTTTTATACACATGCCTTCCTTTCCAGGTGTAATACCCCTGATTTGGGTTATGGCTTAACCCTAGAAGTTTTGATTAAGTAAGTTACTTACAAAATGATTCTAATCTTTCAGAAAGTAATTAAGGCTTCTTGTGAAGTCTATTTTCAAGTTGAGCTTAATTGCAAACTATTTGTGCATTAATTGATAGTCTGAGTGAAATGTACAATTTACCCAATATGAGGGGTTACATTGCAAAATATCACATTTTTGAATGTGTTCTAAGTGTTTTAGTATCATAAGAGAGAGTATGATTCTAAGTGGTAGCTTTTGGAAAGCCTAAATCCCAAGTTATACCTTGTTTGAACAATGCTAGTAATATGTGCACCAATTTTGGTACAATTTGTAATTTACCCAATATATGGGGTTGAAATGAAAAATTACCACCTCTAGAGTGTCCCTACTCCCTCTATGTATCTTTTAGAGTAAAGAGAAAGAAGGAGACGTTATGTTTGAATCATCTTTGAATGATGATACTCATGGTGATGAATAGACCAAGGAAGAATTAAAGGTAAAGCTTTATATGTGCTGTATCGAGTTGTGGACTTGATATAGGAGCCCTATTGGCCAAGGAGCCATAGTAGAAGTCTCCTATCGGTTTGTTGAGCCTTGGAAAATGCCATGACGGGAAAAGCACCTCAAGGAGGTGGTCCATGATGAGTTGCAAGTTCCTTGCAAAAAGAGTATCGATTTGCCTTGTTGATGGAATAAAGATGAGGAAACTTATCCAACACGGTAAAGGAGGACTGAAATATCTCCCCTAGATTATCCTCAAGACTCTTGCATAGAAATATATGTGTGTGTGCATGCATAGCCATGTGTCAACCATGCATGGCCACGTGTCATCTAGTAGCATGAGGTGAAGACACCTCATACACTTTATCTCATGAACTCAAGTATATATACTTCACCTTCCACCAACTTATGGAAGTTTACGAAACCCACAGCCATATTCCTTGGAGATATCATGCATAGAACCTTATATATATTTCAAAGTATCTCAAAGATCAAGGGGAGCTCGAGCACCAAGCTTAAGGTAAGGCTTTGGTCATCTTCAACCTTGGTTGAAGTAGGATATCGAGTTATGGATATTCCTTTCTTTCCTTCTTCACCAAGTGATTAACCATGGTGATTTCTTGTATATATAAGATTTGTGAACGAACCTTGGACCTTAGATAAGTTCATCTTCAACCTTAGGAACATAAAGCTTTGGAGCTTGGAGCTTTGAAGTCATTTACAAGGCGGGTTATATAACTTGAACCCAATCATGTTATTATTTACCACCTAACTTGTTAGACTAGACGATTTACTTTCAATTCTGAGTTTTTATTGAATACTTGATGAATCAATGAGTTCTAAGAATTTCCTCAACTTGTTATTCATGAGCTAGAACAGTTAGAATGAAGTTCTAGAGCTTGAAGAAGATGGTATCACTTTATAAAGTGATATCGGTTTCAAGCACACAAACAAGTGCCTCTAACCCGATATGGATATATACAAACATCACTTGCATGATAGGTTTATGAGTGTAAATCTCCTTACACGATATGGAGATGAAGTTCATACCTTGGAACATGATATGGTGTTAACCATATACCTATTGCATGATAGGAAGTCAAGAAAAGACTCCATGCACGATATAGGGTCAAGTTTATACTTGTAAGTCGATATGTCAAAACCCTAGTTTGGGTAACCCGATATGAGTAAGATGACAAAGTACCTCTTGCATGATATGATCATGTAATACACTCCTGGAACATGATATCTTGAAGCACACATCTGGTGCACAATATGATTGATTGAGCATACACTTATGTACATATAAAATATGGATTCAAATACAAGGTATAACTCGATATGGTTGAAATATCTCAACCCGATATGAAACCCAAGATGGGGGTTAACCCGATATGGGGATAGATTTTAGCTCATATACAATATGAGCCATGTTTTATGAAAAATATGGGAGATACCTACTTACCCCTTATACACGATACAAGTCTAGAACTACACCTCATACACGATAAAGGGGTAGTAAGCACTCTAATCAACATAGAGTTGGAACCCAAGGTGATGGGTAAAGAGATATAAGTGGTGAATGATACCGCATGCATGATATGATTGATATTCCTTGGATTATAGGAATAGCACATATTTCTACCTTGTGAACAATATGAGGTCCAACCCATGCCTCATGCACGATATGACCCATTCTACCTAATATGATGGATAACCTTAGATGATGGATTGAAATCCGATATCCCTATCCTTTGAGTAATATATTTTGATAAGGGAATTTAATTAGACACTTAGTTTGTCATGTAAACTATAATATAGGGTTGATCCTTAAAGGTATACAGAGGTTGTAAGCCTAAGGGTCTACCTAACATGGCAACCCGATATGTTAACCAACATGGAGACCCAACATGATAATTTTGGATGGGAAACTGACATGGTATCTTGTATATACCACTTAAATGATACATGATGAGACATGCACACTATGCACACTATGATGATCCATGATGTGAATTGTTAATAATGAACTAATATTCCTCAAGAGGTGGATTGAACCAAAAGTATGATGTAATCAATATCCTAGTGAGGATGAGAAAGAAAATCATACTTTGTGTAGATAATCATTTAATGATAAATGATGAGAATAAATAAGTATGATCAAATACTTATGATATCAATGTATGCTCCTAGATGTGTGGAGCAATGAATTAGGGTTTGGATTGATAATATGAACTTGAAATCCTATTCAGCTATAAAGAGAAACCCTAACCATAATATTGGGAAGGTTATACTTCTCTTATTGAATAAGCTTTGTGAAGCATGCTATATAATTGTATAATCAGTATAATGTTAATGTGGTTGGATGACCTAAGGATATTTGTTGCCTAGTAAGAGGTGACAAGATGTTCAATAAGATATGTGAATAGTTGTTGCCTAGTGAGAGGTGATAAGGTGTTTAATGGGCCTTGTGAGCCATGTGAATGGTTGTTTCCTAGTGAGAGGTGACAAGATGCTTAATCAAACCATGTGAGCTATGTGAAATACTTGTACAACAAGTGAAATGAATACCTTGGTCTGAGGACCTAGAGGTGATGGTTACCTGTTACAGAGGTAATAATTCTATGTGGTGATCTAAGGGTTTGAATACCGAAATCCAGTAATCATGATAATGATGATGTGAAGGGATGAGCATTCCCAATAATGTGATATAGGATTGAGATCCAAAGTGCTTTATATCTAAATATGTTCTAAAGATAAGAAAAGTACTTGATAGATGTATTGTTGGTATGTATGACCTGAGAGCCAATCATGGGATGATTGGTGGGATACATTAAGATTGATTTGATAAACATCAAAGGCAAGCTTCCAATTGTTTCTGGTTCAGTCATATGAGATAGTGATAGAACAGATTGAATGTCTAAAGAATGACAGAACTCAATGACGTATGCTTTCAGGTTGAGGACCTGAACGATGAGATCATACGGATGCTAAGAGTTTGTACATTCTTGTTATGTCCCTAGTCGGATGTCATTGTGGAAGGTAGATAGACAACAATGACACACAAGACTAGATTGTGGTGTTGGTTGATGACAGAATCTCATTAGTCATGATATAGAGATATCAAACCAAACACATAGGTACTTGTTAGAGAACAAGTGTACCGGACAGACCCACCGTGAGTTTGACACATGGAACCATGAGATGGTAGTCACAGTCAGTACTCACAGTGATGGTGGTGAGTGTGATTCTTAGACCTGAAATCACTACACTCAACACATGTCGTTGGGCATACTTTGACATCATCAAACGCAGTCTTGAAACATGGGTTGCTATAAAGGTGATGATTGGGTGGCTTTGACACATGGGGCTTTTGAGGGGTGAGTGACAGATATGGGATTTGTCCCTCCCGAGGGAGTTTGATATCCATGGCCACTTGATGAGTAGGATTGAGAAAGGCGTGCACGCATGTGTGAATCAGTATGTGATACTGATGTCATACATATCTCTTCCAGTCTACTCTGAGATCAAGGAAGTGAATGAACGTTGACATGATGATTGTTCCATGCCTCGAGTTCATTCGGGATATCAGTGATAAAGGAATTATACATTCACTGTAACAACATTCACGGATTGTAGGATGAAAGTTGTTCTCCAACTTTCTACTTTCACTTGGGTAGCACTGATGTGTGACTAGGCACCGCTCTTTGCTTGTGAAGTCATAAGTGTTATGGACTTTCACTGCCAACGTGAAATGGACCTGCAGGGTCACACACATAGGATTTAACCTGGAAGAGGAGTTTTGTCCACAAAGCAATGTTTATATTGATTACTAAAGGAGTTTAGTAGTTCAATTAAACACTCAATCAGTCGATAGCTCAATATCATATGGTTCAAGGTATTGGACGCATTGATTGGAGTATCAGATTGATTAAAATCGCAATTGACTGATTTTTGCCCAACCTGTGCTCCCAACCGATCGGTTCATGAGATGAACCGGTCGGCTGAGGTTGCTGAACCGATCGGCTTGAATGTCCAGGCCGATCGGCTCATGCCCAGGTTGAAACGACCGGTTTAAGGGTTGAACCGATCGGCTCAACTGGTGAAACCGACGAGTTGGGAAAAAGTCATGTCGGCAAGAATTTTCCTTTGGTTTCAAATTGCCAATTCGATTGGGAATAATATTGGTATTCGATACCAATTGGGAAAGAAACAAGGAAAGTCTTTTTGAGCCGGATTAGGACCATGAACTGATCGGTTTAGGGCACCAACCGATCGGTTGGAGTGCCCCAAATGATCGGCTCAGGTCCAACCGATCGGCTCAATGGCCGAACCGATCGGTTCAGTTGTGAACCGATCATTTCAAGTTGCGAACCGGTTGCTTTTTGTGGAAAATTCTCGAACTCTTCTACTCCTGCATTAGTCCTGCATTGCCCGGGATGGAGAACCCTGTCCCATGACTCTCCTATATATATAGGGGGTATTTGGGGGCTTCTCAGTACAGCTCAGTGCAACCAGTTGCTTTGCAAGTTGTCGTTCTCTCTAGTTTTGGTAACCGTGAGAGAGCCCGAGCAAGTGCTTCCCGCAAAAGGGAGGTGCAGCCAGGGAAGGACAACTGCAGTTGCAACAGGAGGCAGGAGAGCGTGTTGGCGACTAGTACATCAACAGGAGGGTGCGACTCCTTCCACTTCCTTGTGGGACAAGGAGAGTGGAGTTCCAGGTGGTCCGTGTGGACTACTACAGAGGCGGGAGGACACTGCCGCTTAGGAGGACAACTGTCATCCGACAGTCCGGTTCGAGTAGGAGTTGTCAGTCCCGGTGTGACCAGGAGCTGCACAGACACCGTCGAAGTCCGGAGTTGAAGACCGCGCATTGCGCGAGGTATTGTCGCCGAGCAAGCCTCGGGACAATGTATGATTCCACAAACCATCTTTTCCTATTATATAGACGTTGACGCGTTTCCTCGGTATGGGTTGGGGAGAATTTTTTGTTTCCACTGCCTTCTCTGTCTCCCCTAAAAACCCAACAGTGGTATCAGAGCGAGGTTAACTGCTCTATATTTTAGGAATATCGATATGATCGATTTTGGTTTGTCGCCTTTATTTATTGCATATGATGCGAATAATATCAGCTTTATACATGTCCAATCCTAAATCCACAAATCCCTAATTACATATATGATATGTATTATTAATACACTCGATACGCTTCGCCCTTAAATAAGTTTTGTGGTGGATGTATGTAGCATGATTATGGCCTATAAACCCCTATCTGTGTGTGGTTGCTTGTGGTTGCTTGCATCTCGGTCTGCGCACCGATCTTCCCTCTCTTATTCCTGATGTAACTCGAAATAATTTGAGATTCTTTCGTACCTTTGCTCCCCCCGAATGTAAATTGGGGTTTTCCTTTTAAAGCAATGTAATAAATAGAATAGGATTTTATTTCCTGTTATGTCAAAGACCGGCGGACATCAAGACGACTGCTCAGACGGTCGGTTCAAGGAGTGAACCGATCGGTTGACCTTCCAGACGGCCTGTTCAAGGAGTGAACCGATCGGTTGATGACCGGTTCGAGGAGCGAGATGAGCGGGTGGCAGACATGACGAGATGCACGATGACCAGGCGAACTGATCGGTTGGAGGAGCCAACCGATCGGCTGGTGGCACCCAGACGACCGGCTGGAGAGTACAGATCGTTCATGTGATGAGTTGATCTACTCGAATGGCTAGGCACAGAGTTCATCTTGTACAGGTTGCATGTGATGTAGACCTAGATGACCGTGATTCCTCTTGGCTCGAGGAATCACATTAGGATGGCCATAATCATCGCTTTTTCATTTGTGCATGTTTTCTGTGGGATATAGCATGTATATGATACGTACAATGTATTGTGGTGATTGGATATGTATATGTATATAAAACCAAATCCCTCATTAAAATATTAAGTTTTAGATGCCTTCCAAATGCGACACACGTGAAAAGCTTGATCGACCAAGTGTGTGCACGCCCTAGCGTGGTGCACCGTCTATCTTGTGGAAGCGTGAAGGATGAATGTGTGGGTCTGCCCTAGCAGGGTGCATATTCATCGTGTTTGCTTTGGGTCTGATTTAACAAGGTGATCTAGATGGGATCTAGTACCTTGAGGCATGGAGATGATCATTGCAAGGAGTTGTATTTGACATCTTATCAAGAGTTGCATATGATGCAATTGGCAAAAGTTGCCTACCTGAGAGATCTATGTTGTGGGTGACCGCCCTAGCTGGTCCATGACTTAGAGGATTTCAGGATCTTGCCCACTAGAAGGTTGTACGCTGCAATCTTCCAAATTGATGGTGAGGGCTATCAATTTGAAGTAAAATAGTGGGAGCGATAATTAATTAAAGGCATAATTATATCGTCAAACTTTCAAATCAATCAAATAAGTCAAAAATGAGTTTTGGACTAAAATTGCATATTTTCCTTTTGTAGTTCAAATGGCAACAAACAACAACAACTTTTCTTTGCGATCAGTCCTTGATAAGGACAAGCTAAATGGGACAAACTTCCACGACTGGTATCAGACATTGAGAATTGTTCTCACTCAAGAGCGTAAGCTCTATGTCCTAGATACTCCAATTCCAGAGGAACCCGCTCCTAATGCACCAAAGGCAGAAAGGGATGCTTACAAGAAGCATTCTGATTATGCCATTGATGCAAAGTGCTTGATGCTATGTTCAATGAACCATGAGTTGCAGAGGCAACATGAGAACATGGGTGTCATAGAGATGATTCTGCATCTCAGGAACATGTATGAAGATCAGGCACGGAAAGAGAGGTACAATGTTTCTAGGGCGCTATTCAAGTGCGTCATGACAGAAGGAGATCCAGTTGGTCCTCACACACTCAAGATGATTGTGTATGCGGAGAACCTGCAGAGACTGGGATTTCCACTGAGCCAAGAGTTGGCTACTGACGTGATACTGCAATCGTTGCCAGAATCTTACAGTCAGTTTGTGATGAACTACAACATGAACAACTTTGATAGGCCACTGTCAGAGTTGTTGGGCATGTTGAGGACAGCCGAGTTACAGATGAAGAAGGACAAGCCTAAGTCCGTGATGGTGATCACGAGCAAGAAAGGCAAGTCCAATCGCAAGGGCAAGGGCAAAGCTAAGAAAGGTTCTGAAGCTAGCCAGGAGTCCAAGCCATCTTCAGCTCTCAAGGCCAAGGGAGGCGTGACCAAGAAAGGAAATTGCCACCATTGTCAAAAGCCAGGACATTGGAAAAGGAATTGTCCTCTCTACCTGGAAGAACAAAAGAAGAAGGAGGCAACTGAAGCCTCTACTTGAAGGTGTCATGTAAATAAACTTGTAACACTTTTTGAGATATATGATATCAAGATGTAAAGTGTAAAGCATTCTTACTTGAGGCAAGTGTTGCCTTTATAGATAGGAATATTTTAGTTTATTTTCAGCCAATAAGGCATGTAATACAGTTATGAACTGCTATTTCATACTTGCCAATAGATAGAAACACTTTATTTTTGCATATTGTATGACAATGATGGCAATTAATAAAGAGATGTTTCAATTTATAAAGATGTGATCTTTGTGGCAATGCCTTATTTATCTTGTGATATTTGATATGCATAAGATAAGACGATACCTAAAAGTTATAGATAACTCAAACAATTTAATTAGCATTAATCATGAGAAATTCATTTCTAGTTTCCATGTGATGGATAAATCTAGACTCTTTTGGTTATAATACCAGTAAGAGACATGAATATCTTGGACATGATTAATCAATCTTCACCAATGTAGTGGGAGAGTGATTATCCTATTAGGTATAATACATGTGATGTATTTACATACCTATTGGAATAAATGCTAATACTTCAAATGGTGTTTAGAGAAATACCAATATGAATATCTTGAAGTGTTCAAGATTATCATAAATGAAGTACAAATTTGGTAAAGTATTAATTCTTGATGAGATCAATGAATGAAATACTTGGACCAAATGTTTGAGATCCTTATGAGTGATTATGATAGTGTATCATAGTGAACTCATGATTAAGGCATGGTGATGTCTGAATCAAGAAGGAATCATATTCTAAGGAGTTAGAGAATGATTATCAAATAACTGAATTCTTCTTAATAAATGAATACCCCACACTAATAAAAGAAATTAAGAATCACAAGGGTTGTGAGTTCTTATATCTTTAACAGATACACCTCAATTATCTATGTGATGAGTTGTTCATGTGATGAGTCAACTATCAAGATGAATATGAGGAACCAAATCTTGAGTTATGGTTTAAAACCATTACATCCTAAATGACTTCCATGTGAACCATAAGGTATGACCTTGATGGTAGCACTCATTGGATCATATCCATAAGTGCAGATGAGTCTTAAGTGTTAAGACACATGGATAACATTTTGAGAAGGATGATGCTTGTTGCAACTTAATGACTAATACATTTGGCATATGGATACTAAAACCGCATTCCTATGAGGAATAAAACCAGGATGTGTACGTGACACAGCCTATAAGGTTTATAAATCCACTAATGCAAATGAAGTCTATAAGTTACAATGGACTAATCAATGTGATTGATTGAGTTCAAGCAACTCAAAATTGAATCTTTATTTTGATGATATAGTCAAAGAGTTTGACTGATATGTCAAAGATAAAGAAGGGATCTGTGATTTAGTGGGAGCGTGTTCACATTCCACATATTGATGTGAAATGGAAATGTTCTAGATTGGAAATCCGAATGTGGAAATTATCTTTAAGGAAGATAGAGATGTTTCCTATGTGATAGGAATAGAGATCTATAGAGATAGTTCTCGAAAATCTCCTGACTTAGAAAGAGAAAGCATACATTGGCAATCTGTACTAAAGTGTTCAGTATGCACAGATTCAGTGGGAGAAAACTTGTCCATGTTACATGGATATTAGTATCCCAAGGCCAAGTGTTCAATTCTTATGAAGAATGGGAACACTAAGAATAGATATGGATCTATCATGTATGTACATCATCCCATTATCTTGCATGTATGACATGGCAAGAATAAAATGCATTCATCATCTTATATGTAGGACATGGCAATATGATGTGCTCATCCTGATAACTCGTATGTAGGACATGACGAGTGGATGTCTGTCTACTTCCAGTAAGGGTTACTGGAATACCATGAGAACTTGATAAGTGCTTGTGAAGTACTAGTTCTATGGAGATAAGGAAGAGTTTAATGTAAAGAGTTACATTGATGCGAACTTCCGAAAGGACAAAATTAATCGCAAAGTATATACATAAGATGTATAAAAGTGAAAGTTTGTTGATAATTGGAAATGTTCCAATAAAGCCATTTAAAAAGGAAATGCCGAGTATCTATGTGTTAGTAAACAGTAGTAGATACTATGTGGATCTGGAAATTCATAAGATGAACTTATATTCCACTCATTGATGATAAGTCTGGAATCCTTGATCATGCAATGTGGCTAAAGGTTAGCAAAGGAATACTAGATCGCATATTACGGCAACTCCATCTCATACGTATGACGTACAGCGAAGAGATGCGAGACATGCAATTTGTACAGACTTTGGCAAGGTGTTGTCATTACTCACTATGTTGGCACTAGAGCACAGTAACATGTGGGACATGTTTGAAGATCACTATGAATATGATTCATGGGTGATTGGCTCGCAGTGCAAGTGGGAGTCTGTTGGTATGTATGCCCTGAGAGCCAATCATGGGATGATTGGTGGGATACATTAAGATTGATTTGATAAACATCAAAGGCAAGCTTCCAATTCTTTCTGGTTCAGTCATATGAGATAGTGATAGAACAGATTGAATGTCTAAATAATGACAGAACTCAATGACGTATGCTTTCAGGTTGAGGACCTGAACGATGAGATCATACAGATGCTAAGAGTTTGTACATTCTTGTTATGTCCCTAGTCGGATGTCATTGTGGAAGGTAGATAGACAACAATGACACACAAGACTAGATTGTGGTGTTGGTTGATGACAGAATCTCATTAGTCATGATATAGAGATATCAAACCAAACACATAAGTACTTGTTAGAGAACAAGTGTACCAGACAGACCCACCGTGAGTTTGACACATGGAACCATGAGATGGTAGTCACAGTCAGTACTCACAGTGATGGTGGTGAGTGTGATTCTTAGACCTGAAATCACTACACTCAACACATGTCATTGGGCACACTTTGACATCATCAAACGCAGTCCTGAAACATGGGTTGTTATAAAGGTGATGATTGGGTGGCTTTGACACATGGGGCTTTTGAGGGGTGAGTGATAGATATGGGATTTGTCCCTCCCGAGGGAGTTTGATATCCATGGCCACTTGATGAGTAGGATTGAGAAAGGCATGCACACATGTGTGAATCAGTATGTGATACTGATGTCATACATATCTCTTCCAGTCTACTCTGAGATCAAGGAAGTGAATGAACGTTGACATGATGATTGTTCCATGCCTCGAGTTCATTCGGGATATCAGTGACAAAGGAATTATACATTCGTTGTAACACCATTCACATATTGTAGGATGAAAGTTGTTCTCCAACTTTCTACTTTCACTTGGGTAGCACTGATGTGTGACTAGGCACCGCTCTTTTCTTGTGAAGTCATAAGTGTTATGGACTTTCACTGCCAACGTGAAATGGACCTACAGGGTCACACACATAGGATTTAACCTGGAAGAGGAGTTTTGTCCACAAAGCAATGTTTATATTGATTACTAAAGGAGTTTAGTAGTTCAATTAAACACTCAATCAGTCGATAGCTCAATATCGTATGGTTCAAGGTGTTGGACGCATTGATTGGAGTATCGGATTGATTGAAATCGCAATTGACTGATTTTTGCCCAACCTGTGCTCCCAACCGATCGGTTCATGTGATGAACCGGTCGGCTGAGGTTGCTGAACCGATCGGCTGGAATGTCCAGGCCGATCGGCTCATGCCCAGGTTGAAACGACCGGTTCAAGGGTTGAACCGATCGGCTCAACTGGTGCAACCGACCAGTTGGGAAAAAGTCCTGTCGGCAAGAATTTTCCTTTGGTTTCAAATTGCCAATTCGATTGGGAATAATATTGGTATTCAATACCAATTGGGAAAGAAACAAGGAAAGTCTTTTTGAGCCGGATTAGGACCATGAACCGATCGGTTCAGGGCACCAACCGATCAGTTGGAGTGCCCCAAACGATCGGCTCAAGTCCAACCGATCGGCTCAATGGCCGAACCGATCGGTTCAGTTGTGAACCGATCATTTCAAGTTGCGAACCGGTTGCTTTTTGTGGAAAATTCTCGAACCCTTCTACTCCTGCATTAGTCTCGCATTGCCCGGGATGGAGAACCTTGTCCCATGACTCTCCTATATATATAGGGGGTATTTGGGGGCTTCTCAGTACAGCTCATTGCAACCAGTTGCTCTGCAAGTTGTCGTTCTCTCTGGTTTTGGTAACCGTGAGAGAGCCCGAGCAAGTGCTTCCCGCAAAAGGGAGGTGCAGCAAGGGAAGGACAACTGCAGTTGCAACAGGAGGCAGGAGAGCGTGTTGGCGACTAGTACGTCAACAGGAGGGTGTGACTCCTTCCACTTCCTTGTGGGACAAGGAGAGTGGAGTTCTAGGTGGTCCGTGTGGACTACTACAGAGGCGGGAGGACACTGCCTCTTAGGAGGACAACTGTCATCCGACAGTCCGGTTCGAGTAGGAGTTGTCAGTCCCGGTGCGACCAGGAGCTGCACAGACACCATCGAAGTACGGAGTTGAAGACCGCGCATTGTGCGAGGTATTGTCGCCGAGCAAGCCTCGGGACAAGGTATGATTCCACAAACCATCTTTTCCTATTATATAGATGTTGACGCGTTTCCTCGGTATGGGTTGGGGGAGAATTTTTTGTTTCCGCTACCTTCTCTATCTCCCCTAAAAACCCAACATGTATTACAGCTTTCTTTGTAGCATTTGTTTATTATTGATGCATATAATTTGTTTGATGCTAAAAGAATATTGTAATGCACTTAATATATCATTAGAAACCATAAAATGTTGCCCTGACCATAGATCCATCAGCATCAGAATTTGCTGAATGGTGAAATGGGTTTCCTACGGAATAACCCAGACTACATATTTTTTAATATGTGGGGGCTTAAGTACGGACAACCATGTGTGAGCCTATCCCCTTACGAACTCGAAATAATGGGGATTTGGCTATATGCCATATCCTAGCTCAAGTGTGAATATGTTCGTAGACTCTATGTTGAGCACGGTGAACTGGCCCGTGGCTAAGAGTATGGCTATATGCCATGACTCAGTAATTTCATAACTGGGGACAGTTGTTAGTAGATGTTACCCTAAGAGAGTACATGCTAACACAATAACTCTGAGTGAAGATGCCTTGTACCCTGGCACGCTCTTTTTGCAGTGACACGAGATGTCCTGCCAGCAGATAACACGAGTTGTCCTGCTAAATCTGTGTGGTCTCGTACTGACCGAGACAGGAGAGGTCTTAGCAGCCGACTCTTCCATTGACCTTGTATGGTACTGACATGTGAGAAGTTTGTGGTCGGTTGGAGATGAATGGGGTATACTTCATCTCCTCATGGCATAGTGTGATTGTAAAATATGATCAGTCGTGTAGCATATTCACTTAAGGATCGAATAAAGAAAACATTATTTGATGCACAATTCAGTTATACATCTTAGTTTGTTAGATGTTATTTATGTTTCTTTACATTCCTTGTAAAGTAGATAGATGGTTTATTACTCTACCTTGGGTAGATGCATCATTTTCCTTAAGTAAAGAGATTACTTTGTTATGTTCATATAATGATTAATCCTGCTTGTTAATATAAAAGAACCTCTGCTCAGTTTTATAATGCTTATCTATGATAATAATATGGTTGGCGGAGAGTTATATCTCTCGCTGGGACAATTTTCTCACCCCGTGGGATCCTAAATTTTTAGGTGTACGTGTATGAGGTGGTGGAGACCTTTCTGTAGAGGAGGAACAACATCTGAGGCAGCAGTAACAGCTCAGGTTGAGTGTACTATCAGTCGTGTCTCATAGATAGAAGTTCTATGTGTTGTCTCTATACTCTCAGGTCCTTGGAATCGGTTCGCAATGGTTTCATGAACGATCTGAGATTCTGGATTGTATGCCTCGAGGTTTTATGTTGCTTCAGTACATGTGTTGATAGAGCAACTGTTATATGTTGTCCTCGAGATGAGATGAAACAGTGTTTGTACAATGTGAATCATGATATGTATAAGATTTGGATTTTTCAATAAGAATTTTCTAGAAGAGTATCTCCTTACAAAATGGTTTTAAATTTTAGTGATTTTTGTTAATCCGCTGTTTATGATAATTCCAGATTATTAGTAATGATTTGGTTGTCGGTTTGATGGTGGTCATTACAAGTTTGGTATCAGAGCTTAAGGTTTGCTGAGTCTACAAAGACATAGGACTAGGATGTTGAGTCTGTTCTAGTGTCCTCCAGTATATCTTATAGTGGCTTATGCTTATGTAGAAGATAGAGTAAAGCCTAAAGACGTCTGGAGAAAACAAGGAACACATTGCTGAAAGCAATGTTGCTGCACCAAGAGAGGGTGCAAGGGATCAGGCAAGAGGAGAACAACTGCCTAAGAATCCCCAAGTTGATCCAGCTATTATAAGGGATCCTTCTTTTGATACCATTGTTGGGCATGTTAGGACAACAATGATGCATATAGTGGACTGGATATTAGTAACACAACCTAGATTACCAGCCCCTAATGATGAAGTTCTGGGCTCTAATAGAATTTTAGATCAACATAGTTATGTTGGGGCATTTGAAAATGTCAAAAGAATTAGGTTACGACCCAAAAATCAGAGTTTTCTATAGGTGTAGGCAACCATGACATCTCATAAAGAACTATACAGAAGAGGATAATGAGGTAGGGATTAAGAAAATATCTATCCAAATTTGAAAACAGATTCCTAGTAGTTCTAAAAAGGGAAAATTTTTGGTACCACCAATGCAACCAATGTCTAATGCACCAGGGCAGTGGCTACCAAGAAAGGGAAAAGGACCTGATGTTCCACCAGTTAGAACTCTTGATTTGGTCTCTACATCAATTATAAGGCTGACAAGGACAGGGGATGCTTATAAGATGTGTTATAAGTGTAAACAGATTGGGCATATTAGATCCTTTTGTCCAAAAAGGAAAGGAGAAAATGACCCAACCGCCAAGGCAGAATCAACAAGACTCTCAAAGGAAATGGTTTAGCAGTGGCACACGAGGACATGAACAGATGTCCCAAGTAGGTTCACCTACACAAAACAATAGAGAACAACGTTGGGAACATGCAACAATAAGATTCTATGAAAAGAATCTGCCTGAATCAGTAATTAATCCACGAATTGAGACAGGTCAGATGAAATAATATCATTCTGATATGTCATTTCATGAGTCTATTTGTTAAATATAAGAAAATTAGTTGTTATTGAGATTCCTTTGACAAGTCTTTGAGGACATAAGAAAGATGAGGACTTACATTTTTCTCAATAATCTTTTAAATACTTACAATTTCTTTTATCTGTGTGAAAGAGGGTGAGGTGTAGAAGTGATGCCTGGAGAAAATCCAGGGATATTAAGTCCTATGTTTTTTATGATATGAAAAGTAAGGAACATGATAGTAAATAAAGTGCATACCACCTAATCTCAGTACTTGTATATCCTGGTCAGGTATTCAACTATTCAAGATAAGGTAGGTATGGAACTCTTAGATTGTTATCTTTCTGATTACTCTGATCAAGTACTCATTTTGAGACAATCTAGTGAGCATAACAAAACTGGAAATACAATATGAGTATTTTTATCACGTACCAAGTGTAATAAATTGGAATCTGAGGTGATCTCAGATCAATCTGTGTGTATGATGAAGTAAAAAGTATAATCCTCATGATAAGAGAAAGATAACAAGGGAGATGATCCATGTTTAATAAAGTCTGTGTGAATAGTAAAGATCTTTTCCATAATGTGGAAATAGGAAATGTGATAACCTCATGAAATAATCATGCATATGATAGGCAATAATTAAGAAAGGGATGATGATATGTGGCCATCCATATAATTCCTATGCATATGGCAAGGAACCTAAGATGAAACTGAAAACCTCTAGAGGGGGGGTGAATAGAGTTTTATAGATAATTTAACAATTATTGCACTTCAACAACCACAAAGAAAATATTGGACAAGGAGACACAAGGTTTAGAGTGGTTCCAACTATAGCAAATACTATAGCCGTCAGTCCACTACCCGGTTGCTTACCCAACCGGGATTTGAAAAGAAATTTATTTTATTACCTCTTCAAGGAATTTACATAAAATACAATCTCTTTTCCTAAACCCTTCAAGCAGCCTTCACCTAGAAGTAATCGCCAACCTTGAAGCAGCCTTCCCTTGAAGTAGATGCACCAACTCCCGTTGCACCAGCCTTCTGAAGTAGCTTCCCCTGCGATAGCCTTCTTGAAGTAGCTTGAAGTCCCCTTCTCCACCTGAGAAGTCAACCCTCTCCAATCCGCAGCCTCCAACCCTAGGAGTAGCAAGGAGAGTACACAAGATAAACAGGAACAAGAAAGGAAAACAGAAATTACAATTTATCCTTTAAGCCCAAGGCTTGATATGCCTAGATCAAGCGTAAGATCTCCTAGCCAAGTATGTGAACTTGTGATTGCTGTAGGTAGGAGAATCTAGCCTATAGGACACGAGATTGAGCTAAGGAGAGTGTAGGCCAATGATCACAGTGCTCAAATTTTGCTTGCAAAGGATTGCTCAAGTATGCTCAAGTGTATTCTCAAGTGTAACAAGTGTATTCTAGTGTCCGATGGCTTGTTCTATTTATAGAAATGGCCTAAGTATGCTTAAGGACGTTCTAGACATCTTCTAGGGGGTTTCTAGTGCTTAACTAGCCGTTAGGAATAAGTTAGGCGCATTAGCAACGGCTAGTTAATTAATTCTGCAGTTGCTGTCAGAGACCATCTCGGTCGAGGACTTGTCGACCGAGATGCCCAGTCGGTCGAGGATTTGTCGACCGACAGGCTCTCTGGATTAACGTTGATTTGCAACTGTCAACTGTTGTGTCTAACGGCTACTTTTGGTCAATCTCGGTCGAGAAATTTGTCGACCGAGAGTGTCTCGGTCGAGGAGTGTGGTCGACCGAGATTGACTCTGTTTTCAATCTTTTAATTGAGATACTAAGTATGTGCATGAGTGTGCATTATGTGATCTATTAGAAGGAGATGACCTAACTAAGTGTGGTGTTTAGCTAGGGAGATCTAACACTTGATTTACATGAAGTCTAAGTACTTGTACATTATATATTTGTACAAGTTTACAATTGATTACATTGTATGACATTATAAACATTCAAGCGTAAGGATTCCCTAGAACTTTGTCATCACCTTGTTCCTGCACACTTAAGTAGCTCGTTAGATTAATAAGAATGAAATGTTTGTCATCATCGAAACAAAGGGATTTATCATAATATCCAATTTATCCAACAATCTCCCCCTTTTTGAAGATGACAAACATTTCCTAAATATGAAATAAGGAAATATAAAGCACGTGAGTTTCATACCTGAAAATTTACCTTTTGTAGTTATTTATGTTTTTCAAGTGAGTGCTGGCCAAGATGTGATGAAACTCTTTTATATTCTTTCTCCCCCTTTGTCATTTCAAAAAGATATCCAAGTTGAATGTTTTATTTTTCTTTTCCCCCTTAATATAATGCTCCCCCTTAATTAGATATCCTATTAGGAACATGGATTTTTATCTAATTTATCCACAATTTGTTTCTTAATCATTCGCAAAGGATGTTAAGCCTTGAAATGATATGAGATTCCTTTAAGCATATGATGAATGTATATTGATTTCTCATGAATCAAAGGATGTTAAGCCCTAGATTAAATGAGAATCCTCTAAGCTTAGATTACATAAAAATGTCTCCATCTAAAAGCCCTATTTTGGGTAGAGAATTCCTGTAAATACAAGATACCATTTTCAATAAATTCATAAATTTCTTGAAAATTTTCAGCTACACATAATATTTTTGTAAGCTTCTTTAATCAAATGGTCAAAGTTTTGATAATCTCCTCTTGTTTCTTATGCTTTGCTCCCCCTTAAATAGATGAAAGTTTGAATACTAAGCAAATATATAAGATGTCCAAGATTTAACAAAGATGTATGCAATTTATGTTAATCTGGAAAAACAGAAACCCAGTCGGTCGACAGTTGCTCGACCGACAATGTTCTCGGTCGACTAGTTGCTCGACCGAGAATGTTTCTGGAGAACTGTTTTGTTATTTGAAAATTTAATTTTGATTGTAATAGTTGCCTGTTTGAATTATTATTCCCTTATTTGTTATGTTCTACAACAATGAATCCATGTTTTGAAGATGTCTCATATGCCAAACAAATAACCATGTGAATAAAAAAATGGCAAATTTCATTCAAGAGCATGAAGAAGATTACAATATAGAATTTGACTAATCATTTTCATTACAACTATTACAACTCCAAAACTTCACAGGAAAGATTTAAGAATTACATCGATGTCCGGATCTTTCCCAAGGAATGGCTCGGCTCCATAGTATTGGACTAGAGTTTGCCAATCCAAAGCACCAGTTGTAGTCAACGCATATGCTTCCAGGAAAGTGGGAACTCGGTCAAATCGGAAGTGAGCAGCTATGTCTTGCAATTGTATGGAAGAAAATTGAGTATGTGCAAGATCCATTGATGGTGAAGATGGAGGTTGGTAGTAGTTGTATGAGGGGTTAAATGGGTTGAGCATGCCAGGGTTTAAAGAATGCGGATATTCATCGGTTTGGCCAGGAGAAAGGTTTTGCATTCTTTGATTTAAGTATGTCATGGCATGGTGATTGTAGTTTAATTGTCTACTAAGATGATATTGGGAGCCAGCAATATAAGTAAGGGTATTTTGGATGGGATCAATGGAAAGGTTAGTAGGAGGAGGGGGTGGTATATCCTGATGTGATGACTCTCCTTCTACTCTTGCCCTTTTATGGCCAAAGTCAATTCCCATCTTCTCTACGGTGTTCTTACTTATCTTTGGTGGTCTATGCTCCCATATGTATCCCATATCTTCAATGTTTGACTTAAGAAAATGTTGAGTAATCTGGCATACAAAATCGGCATATGGTGGATTGCCAGAAAACTCAAGCATATTTTTAAGTATTATGCGAATGAAGTTGATGGGAATTTCTTTTATGATAGCATAAATTAGACACATACGGAAGATAGGAACCTCGGATTTATTGGCTCGTGGATGTATGTTGGTGGAAACAATGAGGTTTACTATTCTACATGCCGGTTTTAGGTTTATTGCATAATAGGTTCCCCTATCTTCATGACAAGTGGTATTGGCTTGAAATATGGCTCTTTTTATATCACTAAGACTAGTGGTGTGGTCATCATGAGAAAATAAATTTATTGGATTGCCGGTGGTAAGGTCAAGGAAATCTTGATATTCATCTATATCAATTTCAAGCATGTCAAGAATATCCCCTTCGGAAAATTTAAAACTATGCCCATTGACCATGGTGTAGAAGAATGTGGTGTCATTTTCGGTGTGGGATAGAAGATTGGCATAGAATTCGTTGACTACCTTAATAGAATAGGAAGGAAAGGATGGATTGATGAAGTCCTTCAGCTTTTGTACTCCAAAGAGATGCTCCAGGTCGACAATGTTGATGAAGTCCATCACTTCGACCGGGCGTCGGGGAAGAGGAGCTTTAGAGGAAAGCCGAAAGTATCTATCTCCAGCATCTCCGTCGACGAAGGCGATGTCATTGATGATCGTCAGTGGTGGAGTGGCTTCCCGCTCTTCTCTTCTTTTTCTTCCAGCAACTTTCTTCTTCCCACGGACAGCTGATGATGAGGCCATTGTGTTTGGAGAAGAAGCAAGGAGGATTTGAGGGTAAGAAAGCTAAAGGATTGCACGAAATTGCACTAGAGATGGACTATGGAAGCAAGGAAATGCAAGTGTGAGTAAGTGGCTCGTTTTTACACTTATTTATAGAATTCCAGCGACCTGGTCGGTCGACGACTCGTCGACCGAGCGTCCGCAACGGTCGAGTTGCAGACGCGCCACTTGGTCCTCCAACGGTAAAGAAAACGGTCATAACGGTCGGGTCGCAACGGTCATATCCAACGGCTATTTCTCGGTCGAGCGCTTGTCGACCGACATTGTCTCGGTCGAGCAATCGTCGACCGACAGTTCGTCCGATACTGAGTCTGTTTAGAATTTGTCGGTCGAGTGAGATGGGCTGACCGAGTGGTTCTCGGTCGAGCATTTGTCGACCGACTAACTTACTGAGTTCAATTTTTTTTTTTTGGCTGAATTTTAATGCAAATCATAGAACATTTTTGTAGAGCATATGTATATGTATATTCCAAGGGAGTAATAATATTTAAGGCTTCTAATTACCACAAATGATTTGACGTTTTGATTTAAAAATATGCTAAGATTAAGTTCAATAAAATAATGTTTGAAATAAACAATTTTTATCAAAGTTTATTTTAGGTCGCCCTTGATTACGACCATGGCGCCCCTTGGTCAAATTTAACCAAGAGGCATATTCTGCAGGTTTCCAGTATGAATCATTCATATGTGAAGTATGAGTTCTGCAGATAGCTTGCAAATATCAATTTGAGACTCATTAAAGTGTACTAATTATGAGAGCTTAATAAGGACATCAAATATGATGAAGCATATTCAAGAATAATATCCATTCATGAATTTAAGATTACTTTGGATAGACTAAAATAAGTGATGCTTAATATAAAAGCACACAAAAATTTATTTGAAACATTTTATTCAATTCAAGTATTTCTGAAAAAGAGATGTGCAAATAAAAGAATGATTAAATAGAAATGTAAGCATGATCAGTTAATATTTATTCCATATAATCTTTCAAGAATAATTTTCACATACAATGTAAAGATTTACAACAGTCTGAGAACAGTGATATGCTCGGTCGACAGTTGCTCGACCGAGGATTATTCGGTCGACAACTTCTCGACCGATCAAGTTTTTGGAAACTGTTTCAGAAATATATTTCAAGTGCAATATAGGCTGTATCTTATTCAATTATTTCAAAGATCAGTTTGAGATAAACATATGTGTATCAAGGTGCTATTAAATCTTTTAATTTTTGATTTTGTTATCCCTAAATGTTAAGTTGAGATAGACATAAGGATATACAAATTAAGGTCCTTGGTCATATCTCAACTTAGTCGAACCTATTTAATTTGGGGTTTTTGGAACCCATACCATCTCGACGTGCTTTTTCTTGTATGGGCATGAAAAAGAATAATGTCCAAGGCGTGAGCAATAATGACAACAAATTGAATCAACCTCAAGCCTTTTTCTATGGTTTTGATCTAGGTTATTCTTGGGTATATACATTTTTGTGCCTCTAGGTATATAAACAGATTGACTCGCTTGTGTTCTTCTAGGTTGTTGATGGGATTTCTCATTAGGCTTATAACCTAGTCCTCTTCTCCCTATTTGATGATAGGAATTTTCTAATATTCTATCAAGGATTCCATTGTTTCTTAACTTACTAACTTCTTGTTGCAACTTAACGATCTCATCCATTCTTTTCTTGATATCTAATTTTGCTTGGTCTAGATTGGATGATAACATATTTCTTTCTTTCACTATATTGTCATAATCTACATGGGTGCACAATATAGGTTGTTTTTGAAAATCATTTAATTTTGTAAGCAATTCAGCTTTTTCTTGACATAGAAGATCATAGTTTGTTTCTAGAGTAAAGATCTTTACTTCACTGTTACTTAGAGATGATTTCAAGGTACGATTATCAGACATAATGCTGTCTTTTTCAAAACCAAGAGTATTCAATTTAGCATATAAATCGTCATTTTCGGATGTAAGAGCAATAAGTCTAGCATTTAGATCATCATTTTCTTTACTGGATTTCTTTAACTTCTTTTTGCATTCAACATATTTATTATGTGTTTCTTCAATAATAGCAACTAACTCCTCCTTGGGTAAATCAAGCAAGCTTACCTCTTCTTCTTCTTCCTCACTTATTGTAGCAACGAAACACTCTTTATGTGCATCTCCTTTCTTTGACCTCCATGGACATTTAGACGTAGAGTGCTTTGTTCCTAAGCACCAATTGCAACTTGTCGAACTTTGGTCCATGCTCCTTTTCTTGTGGTTGTAGTCACCTCCTCCCTTTATCTCTTCAAGACCTTGTTAGGGCTCCTTCAAGCCTGCTCTGAAAGCAATTGAAAACCTCTAGAGGGGGGGTGAATAGAGTTTTATAGATAATTTAACAATTATTGCACTTCAACAACCACAAAGAAAATATTGGACAAGGAGACACAAGGTTTAGAGTGGTTCCAACTATAGCAAATACTATAGCCGTCAGTCCACTACCCGGTTGCTTACCCAACCGGGATTTGAAAAGAAATTTATTTTATTACCTCTTCAAGGAATTTACATAAAATACAATCTCTTTTCCTAAACCCTTCAAGCAGCCTTCACCTAGAAGTAATCGCCAACCTTGAAGCAGCCTTCCCTTGAAGTAGATGCACCAACTCCCGTTGCACCAGCCTTCTGAAGTAGCTTCCCCTGCGATAGCCTTCTTGAAGTAGCTTGAAGTCCCCTTCTCCACCTGAGAAGTCAACCCTCTCCAATCCGCAGCCTCCAACCCTAGGAGTAGCAAGGAGAGTACACAAGATAAACAGGAACAAGAAAGGAAAACAGAAATTACAATTTATCCTTTAAGCCCAAGGCTTGATATGCCTAGATCAAGCGTAAGATCTCCTAGCCAAGTATGTGAACTTGTGATTGCTGTAGGTAGGAGAATCTAGCCTATAGGACACGAGATTGAGCTAAGGAGAGTGTAGGCCAATGATCACAGTGCTCAAATTTTGCTTGCAAAAGATTGCTCAAGTATGCTCAAGTGTATTCTCAAGTGTAACAAGTGTATTCTAGTGTCCTATGGCTTGTTCTATTTATAGAAATGGCCTAAGTATGCTTAAGGACGTTCTAGACATCTTCTAGGGGGTTTCTAGTGCTTAACTAGCCGTTAGGAATAAGTTAGGCGCATTAGCAACGACTAGTTAATTAATTCTGCAGTTGCTGTCAGAGACCATCTCGGTCGAGGACTTGTTGACCGAGATGCCCAGTCGGTCGAGGATTTGTCGACCGACAGGCTCTCTGGATTAACATTGATTTGCAACTGTCAACTGCTGTGTCTAACGGCTACTTTTGGTCAATCTCGGTCGAGAAATTTGTCGACCGAGAGTGTCTCGGTCGAGGAGTGTGGTCGACCGAGATTGACTCTGTTTTCAATCTTTTAATTGAGATACTAAGTATGTGCATGAGTGTGCATTATGTGATCTATTAGAAGGAGATGACCTAACTAAGTGTGGTGTTTAGCTAGGGAGATCTAACGCTTGATTTACATGAAGTCTAAGTACTTGTACATTATATATTTGTACAAGTTTACAATTGATTACATTATATGACATTATAAACATTCAAGCGTAAGGATTCCCTAGAACTTTGTCATCACCTTGTTCCTGCACACTTAAGTAGCTCGTTAGATTAATAAGAATGAAATGTTTGTCATCATCGAAACAAAGGGATTTATCATAATATCCAATTTATCCAACAGAAACAAGTGTAAATGACTCATGAACTGTGAAAGTTCATGTAATAATCTTAGGAGATGATGATGTCTCCTCTTTGATGAACAACCCTGGGTAATGATGGGGTTATGAAAGGAATATGTTTCTTTGTGTCCTTTCATTTTAGGGACATGGAAATCAAGTGAGTCTGAGGACGCTTGATGTGTATGAGTTAGAAGTGATCTTTTGATGGATACTTAGAAAAGTATCAGTTTGCCTTGGACTTTGGTTCCAAGATAAAGATATGTGTAATATATAATGTCCCAAGATAAAATAAAGATCCTTTTGTATGTTTGACTTTGGTATTAATGATAGAGAGATGGAAATGATGAAGATGTGATGTGTTTTTGACACGTGAAGGATACCAAGGTAAGAAATTCTGGTATCCAAGATGTGTCAGGTGGTATAGGAAAGTAAGAATATGACTCCTGATAAGATGAATAATGTTTGATCATCTAGAAGGGTCAACCTTGAGATAACTCTCGTATGGAGATCATATATTAGGGGTTTATGCTCTGCACAAACATAACATTGATAAAGATGTATTAATTGAAGGAACAATTGAAGAATCGTTTTGAGAGAAAGCTTATCAAGATAAAAATAATTCCTTAATAGTATCCCTATCTAGATATTTTGAGAT
Organism: Alisma plantago-aquatica; assembly: GCA_963693085.1. NCBI lineage: Eukaryota > Viridiplantae > Streptophyta > Magnoliopsida > Alismatales > Alismataceae > Alisma > Alisma plantago-aquatica. The sequence continues at coordinate 66,152,545 of OY856410.1, read as the reverse complement.
AATTTATTCATAACATCTATAGGTATCTCTAAGATAAGTTCTTCTTTAGTAAGTGACATTTCCTTATTACAAGAGAATGTACAATTAGGAAGATAGTTGATACAAGTCATAAGAAAGTTTTGTGTTGTGTCAACAAATTGGAGTGGTATTAAGGATGTATGATAAAACTTGTAGTCCCAAGTGGGTGACAGAACGTAACCCTAGTCTTTCCTTGGAAGTGAAATGCTAAAATGAGTGAGGAGTATGGAAGACTCCCTAGAATCATGAATCTTATCACATAAAAGATGTGAGTCAATAAGGTTTGACACCTGAATTATGCAAAGTATGAATAGTACTTCTCTGACTTAGAAAGTGTTACTTGATACAAACTTGACTCCACGATGAGTAATGGATAGGGTAGCTGAGTTTGTGTCATGTGTGACAGATCTTATGATGATCTTTTATGGAAGGACTTTGTGTAGGTCAAAGTTATTTGACATCTCCATGACATCAAGATGTTATGTGAAGACTTGATGATATGATGCATGAATGACAATTGTCTTCCTTCATCTGGGATTTCGGGGACAAAATCCTTATTAGGGGTTTATAATTGTAATACCCCTATTCTGGGTTATGGGTTAACCCTAAAAGTTTTGATTAAGTAAATTACTTAAAAACTGATTCTAATCTTTTGGAAAGTAATTAAGGCTTCTTGTGAAATCTATTTTCAAGTTGAGCTTAATTGCAAACTATTTTTGCATTTATTGATAGTCTGAGTGAAATGTACAATTTACCCAAGATGAGGGGCTACATTGCAAAATGTCACATTGTTGAATGTGTTCTGAGTGTTTTAGTATCATAAGAGAGAGTATGATGATAAGTGGTGGCTTGTGAAAGCCTAAACCCCAAGTTATAACTTGTTTGAACAATGCTAGTATTATGTGCACCAATTTTGATACAATTTATAATTTACCCAATATATGGGGTTGAAATGCAAAATTACTACCTATAGAGTGTCCCTACTCCCTCTATGTATCTTTTAGAGGAAAGATAAAGAAGGAGACATTGTGTTTGACTCATCTTTGAATGATGATACTCCTGGTGATGGATAGACCAAGGAAGAATTAAAGGTAAAGCTTTATATGTGTTGTATCGAGTTATGGACTTGATATAGGATCCCTATCGGCCAAGCAGCCATAGCATAAGTCTCCTATCGGTTTGTTGAGCCTTGGAAAAGGACATGACGGGAAAAGCACCTCAAGGAGGTGGTCCATGAAGAGTTGCAAGTTCCTTGCAAAAAGAGTATCGATTGGCCTTGTTGATGGGATAAAGATGAGGAAACTTATCCAACAAGATAAAAGAGGACTGAAATATCTCCCCTAGATTATCCTAAAGACTCTTTCATAGAAAGATATGTGTGTGTGTGCATGCATGTCCACCTGTCATCTAGTAGCATGAGGTGAATACACCTCTTATACACTTTATCTCATGAACTCAAGTATATATACTCCACCTTCCACCAACTTATGGAAGTTTATGAACCCCACAACCATCTTCCTTGGAGATTTCATGCATAGCACCTTATATATCATGCAAAGTACCTCAAAGAGCAAGGGGAGATCGAGCACCAAGCTTAAGGCAAGGCTTTGGTCATCTTCAACCTTGGTTGAAGTAGGATATCGGGTTATGGATATTCCTTTCTTTCCTTCTTCACCAAGTGCTTAACCATGGTCATTTCTTGTATATAGAAGAGTTGTGAATGAACCTTGGACCTTGAAGAAGTTCATATTCAACCTTAGGAACGTAAAGCTTTGGATATTAAAGCTTTGAAGTTGTTTACAAGGTGGGTTATATAACTTGAACCCAATCATGTTATTATTTACCACCTAACTTGTTACACTAGATGATTTACTTTTATTTCTGATTTTTTATTCAATACTTGATGAATCCATGAGTTCTAAGAATTGCTTAGACCTGTTATTCATGAGATAGAATAGTTATAATGAATCTCTAGAGCTTCAAGAAGATGGTATCACTTTATAAAGTGATATCGGGTTCAAGCGCACAAACAAGTACCTCTAACGCAATATGGATATATACAAACATCACTTACACGATAGGTTTATGAGTGTAAATCTCCTTACATGATATGGAGATGAATTTCATACCTTGGAACACAATATGGTGTTAACCATATGCCTATTTCATGATAGGAAGTCAAGAAAAGACTCCATGCACAATATAAGGTCAAGTTTATACTTGTAAGTCGATATGTCAAAACCCTAGTTTGGGGTAACCCGATATAAGTAAGATGGGAAAGTACCTCTTGCATGATATGATCATGTAATACACCCCTGGTACACGATATTTTGAAGCACACATCTGTTGCATGATATGATTGATTGAGCATACACTTATGTACATATAAAATATGGATTCAAATACAAGGTATAACCCAATATGGTTGAAATACCTCAACCCGATATGAAACCCAAGATGGGGGTTAACCCAATATTGGGATAGATGTTAGCTCATACATGATATGAGCCATGTTTTATGAACAATATGGGAGATACCTACTTACCCCTTATACATGATACAAGTCTATAACTACACCTCTTACACGATAAAGAGGTAGTACGCACTCTAATCAACATAGAGTTGGAACCCAAGGTGATGGGTAAACTGATATAAGTGGTGAATGATACCACATGCATGATATGATTGATATTCCTTGGATTATAGGAATAACACCTATTTGTACCTTGTGAATGATATGAGGTCCAACTCATGCCTCATGCATGATATGACACATTCTACCTAATATGATGGATAACCCTAGATGATGGATTGAATTTAATTAGATAGGGTTGATCCTTGAAGGTATACATAGGTTGTGAACCTAAGGGTCTACCTAACATGGTAACCCAATATGTTAACCAACATGGAGACCCAATATGATAATCTTGGATGGGAAACTGACATGGTATTTTGTATATACCACTTAAATAATACATGATGAGACATATAATATATGCCTGATATGGTGCACACCTTGTACACGATATGGCACTAAGCACATAGCTTATACCTGATATAGGGTCAAGCACCTAGCTCAAACCCGATATGAAGTTATCTTGAGATGATAAGAAATAAGTGATAGTCAAATTGATATGGGTACATGATATGATGATTAGGGGATACACCCTAAAACTTGACATGGTGATGTGGTTATACCACATGCCTGATATGGATACACTGCATGAAATAGGAATGTATCTTAAAACATAATATGTTAACATACACACATTTTGATACCCAATGTGGAAAGGACACTTCAATCATATGTGATTGATTGAGTGACATATGTTGCATTGCAATATAAAATATGATGTGAATTGTTAATCATGAACAAATATTCCTAAAGAGGTGGATTGAACCAAAAGTATGATGTAATCAATATCCTAGTGAGGATGAGAAAGAAACTCATACTTTTTGTAAATAATCATTTAATGATAAATGATGAGAATAAATAAGTATGATCGAATACTTATGATATCAATGTATGCACCTAGATGTGTGGAGCAATGAATTAGGGTTTTGATTGATAATATGAACTTGAAACCCTATTCGGCTATAAAGAGAAACCCTAACCCTAATAATGGGAAGGTTATACTTCTCTTATTGAATAAGCTTTGTGAAGCATGCTAAATACTTGTATAATCAGTATAATGTTTATGTGGTTGGATGACCTAAAGGATATATTTTGCCTAATAAGAGGTGACAAGATGTTCAATAAGCTATGTGAATAGTTGTTGCCTAGTGAGTGGTGACAAGGTGTTTAATGGGCCTTGTGAGCCATGTGAATGGTTGTTGCCTAGTGAGAGGTGACAAGATTGTAATGACCCTGACCTAGGTTATGAGGTAACCCTATTTGTTTTGGCTAAGTAAGTTGCTTAGAAATTTAATATAATCCTCTAAGGAGTTTTGTTATCATGTGACACACTTATGTTTCAAGTTTGGTCCTGATTGAATGTTGTTTGAGCAAGGTTCCTTTGTTTTGGACCAAAGTGCAATTTACCCAAGATGAGGTGTTATATTGCAAAATGTCAATTATTGAACATGTCTTTAGTATTTTAGCATCATAAGACAGAGAGTGATGATGAGTGGTGGCTTTTGGAAAGCCTAAATGCCAAGTTTGAACTTGTTTGAATAATTCTAGTACCTTGTGCACCAATTTTGGGACAAATTGTAATTTACCCAAAATGTGGGGTTGATATGCAAATTACCACATATAGAGTATCCCTACTTCATATATGTATCATTTATAGGATATATAAAGAATGAGACACCATGTTTGAATCAATTATGAGTGATGGTAATCTTGGTGATGAAATGACCAAGAAAAGGGTTGAATATAGAACCTTAACTTGAGTTGTATCAAGTTGAAAAGCTTATATATGAGTGCCTATCGGCCAAGGAGCCATAGGATGAGTCCCATATTGTTTTTAGGACTCTTGGAAAATCCCATGACGTGCAAAGAACCTCAAGGAGGTGAAGTGTATCAGTTTACACCTTTCTTAGAAAAGTTGTATCGGGTTGTGAATAAAATGGTGATTTAGTTGATATATTTTATTTAAAGGGATAAGTAATGGACTAAAATTGTTACGACCCCATCTGAGCTTGTTTGGTAAACTAGGGTTACCAAGATGATTACATGATTAATTGGACTGATCACTCTTGAAATCTAATTAATGACGATAACACAATTAGGATGTTTTAACTATGATAAGAAGTCAAAATGTTCTTTTGTCTTTAGAATTAGGGTTTGAGAAGCATAAACCCTAATCAGCCCAAAATAGGGTTTTGATGATACATGAATACAGAATTTGATAAGTAGAATGTCTCACTAAATGATTTTTAGTATTTTATGTGTAACTCTGATTTACTTCAAATTTGGATATGATTTGTATATATAAAATTTGAACAACATTGGAAAATATCAGAATTTTTGAAGAATGTTCTGACCTGTTTATCGGTCGAGTTTCAAATTCGACCGATCATATTTCCAGATTTATACAGCAGTGTGGTAATTTAATTTTATCTTTTTATTGGTATATCTAATTGATCTCAAATTTTAACTGTGCTTTAAAAACACAGTTTTAGACACTTTTTTAAATTGGCATAATTTTTGGATGACTTTTGATCTCTACAGTGAGGGTGTCGGTCGAGTTCTGTGCAGGGCAAACTCGACCGAATCTGCTACAAACTGCAATATAGCAGTGCATTGTTCTATTTTTAATTATTTATTCGTAACTCCAAATGATCTCAAATTTTAACTGAAGCTTTATAGATCAATAATAAACAACGTGCTAAATTCCCATAATTGTTGGAGAAGGTTTGATCTCTGAAATAAACGAATTACAGTAACTTTGTATAACTGAATATTCAGCCAATATAATTAAAGTTGAGAGTTGGGTCAATATGCAATTGACCCAAGCAGCTCAAATTGACTTATATGATCGACCACACACACACACAGCTCTCATTCTTCGTCATCCATCCCAGAGAAACGAAAATCTAGAGAGAGAGGGAGAGTTAGGGCTTGAGTGGATAAAGAGGAGGAATTGCTGACCTAGGGTTTTGCGGTCCGAGGAATGGTGAAATCAAGTAAGTTTGGATCCTTTGCATAGACTTTTATGGTGAATCTTCTCTCTCATGTCAAGATTCCGTCCATGCTCTGATTTGATCCAAGATGATGTCGAAATTCCCTCTTTTCTCACCCTTTCTTCATAATCCCTCATTTTCAAGGTTTCCTAGTTGAATGGAAGAAGAATTGGGAAATTTGCTAGGGATTTGATATGAGTTCGAGATCCCCTGAGTTGAGCTGCAGTTTTGAGGTGTTTTCACACCTTAGGGTGAGTGGGTTCTTCCTTTAAACAGAATAATGCACGAAATTTGATTATAGCATCCAAATCCCTAATTGCTTGGTATGTGATTCTAAACCTTGAAATGTCCGTTTAATTTAAGTTGTTGCAATTTGATATGATATGGATTCCTTCTCTGTTTGAATGACTCCTTGATGGTAGATTCACATCAGAAACGTATACAACACACCCTAGAAAGAATGCTTTTCAGATTTATACCATATGATGTAATTAGGGTTTAACCTAATTGAGATATCTCTAGAGTTTCAACCTTATTGAAAAGGACTAGTAAACTTATAAGTGGTTAGGATGTACCTCATGGATTACCTTATTTGAATTTTATCCTTGGTGCATGATATCTCAGTGAATAGCATGGAAACCTAAATTTAGTTCAATTTCCATGGTTTCGTATGTATATCGATTGTATATGATTTGTTGAAAACAATCTTTATTTAGTGAATGCTTATATCCTATGAAATCCTTATGAGAGCCATGTGACAAGTGAATGAGGTAAATGAAAAGGTGAATGAGGCGAATGAAACCATAAGAGTAGGGTGTTGGCATGTGATGAATGAATAAGGCAAATGAAACCCTAAGGATAGGGTGTTCAATGAATCATGTTATGGTGACATGAAAGATCTCGATATGAGATGTGGTGATACTTAACTGTTGAATTGTATGCTTCTAGTGCATTTAACTTTATATGCTTGTTCTCTCTGAGTTGATATCTACATACTGCAGGGCTTCTTATATTTCAATACATATCTCGTAAATTGCAGGTGATGAGATATGACATGCCCTAGAAAGGGATGTTACTGAGACATGGTATATGTTGAATACATGAGCTATGATGTTTTATATGATATGATATGGCAGGCCGTGTGAGCCTTGTGAGAAATGTAAAATGAGTTATGATTTCTGTTTTACATGTATCTATAATATTAATGTTAGACTTAGGTGCCCTAACACCGTAGAACCCCTTCGAGAGATCTACTTCTTAGGGGTGAAACTCGTGTCCAACATCAACCGGTTGAGTAATTATGGTGGCATGAGGGTTGATAGACAGTGTCCAACACCAACCGATTGAGTTATTTCGCTGGCACTGGGGAAAAATAATAAATAAAGTAAAGGGTTATCCAACACCAACCGGTTGAGTAATTCTGGTGGTAACCTAGTGTTGACTCTCCGCCTGTGTACTCAGGTTAGAGGAGGAGTCTAGAGCACTCAGAGTAGTGCATTGAGGCCGGAGAGCCTATGAGTCAGGCCGGAGAGCCTGGGGTCCTGTGGCAGAACAGGGCTGGCGTCAGACTTAGTGTAAGGACCCTGACCTGCGTTTAGGGTTTACCCTGTTTGTTTTGCTTGATCTTGGTGCTTTGGTGCTTGCTAATCACCTTTGAGTGGTGATTAGGGTTTTGTTGTGCTTTGTTGAGAGTTTGAGGGGCTACTTGCAAATAACCCAAGTTTAGGGTTTGGTGGGCAAGTTTGCCATCTTGTGAGGTGTTTTCCCTCTTTGCTTCCTCTAGGGTTGAGAGGAAGGTTTGGGCTTGTTGCTTGAGTTCTTTGGGCCTGAGTTGAGCTTGTTTGGGCCTTTAAGTTCCTTGTTTGGGCTTGCTTGAGCCTTGTGTCGCCCAGGGCAGGTGGTGTGTCGCCCAGTTGCTTGGTGTGTCGCCTAGTTGCTTGGTGTGTCGCCCAGTTGAGCTGCTTGTGTGTCGCCCATGCTGCTTGGTCCAGCTTTGACCATGTTTGGTGGACACTTGGTGCCTATCTTGGACAAGTGTCTCTTGGCTTGCTAGTGTGTTGGCTTGAACCCTAGGACAAGTGTCCCTTGGGTGGACGACACATAGCATGGTTGTACCTTGGTTTCTTCTCCCCTTCTTCCTATATAGGTAGCTCTTCTCCTTGCCTTAGTCTCCTTTGGTCCTTTGGTCTCCCCTCCACCCTTGGTGCACGATATCCCTCTCCATCTTGCTTGTGTTGACCGATACACTTCCTTGGAGCTGAAGTGGTGGCCGATACACCCTCCTGGAGCAGCTTGGTGGACGATAGCTTTGAACCTTGGAGTGCTTTGGAGCTTTGGTGGCCGACAACCTTGGAGCTCAAAGTGCATCTTCTTCCTTGGAGCTTAAGGCGGGTTGCATAGTTTCCAACCCTTACTCTCTTACCTCTAGCTTTAACCTTGTTACATGTGAGTAGACTAGCTTAGTTCCTTTCTTGTGCACCTTGCTTATATACCTTAGTGGCCGATATCCCTCTCTTGGGTTTAGGGTTCCTTGTATACCTTGCTTTTTAGGGTTTGTGCTCCCTTGTGTTGGAGGTTGAAGGTGACCTAGGGTTGGGCGATATCCTTTCCTTGTGGGTGTGTTGGGCGACACCCTTGTCCTTGAGTTGAACGATATCAGTGTTCTTGGTGTTGGGCAACACCCTTCCTCTTGGGTTGGACGATAGGTTGACCTAGTATGGATGTTGGACGACATGGTGACCATGTTGGGTGATATGGTTCCTTGGGTTGAGCAACACCTTTGTTTTTGAGTTGGACGGCATGGTGTTCCCCTTGGTGGACGATATGGTAGCTGGTGTTGGGCGACATGATGAGTCCTTTAGGTTGGCCGATACCCTTGCCCTTGAGTTGGGCGATAGGATGAGCTAGGGTTTGTTGGCCGATATGGTGAGTACCCTTGGAGATGGGCGATACTCTCTCTCTCTCTCTCTCTTGTTGGGCGACATGGTCTGATGGTGTTGGGCGACATGGATGTCCTTGAGTTGGACGATAGAATGGGTGCTCTTGTGTTGAGTTATCTCCTTGTCCATGTGGTGGACGATAGGGCCAAGTAGTGCCATGATGGACGATAGGCTATGTGCCCTGATGGCCGATACCATGATGGTCGATACCATGTTGGGCGACATGCCTTGGGCCATGATGGACGATAGGGTTAGTGTGGTGGCCGATACCATGTTGGGCGACATGCCTTGGGCCATGATGGCCGATAGGGTTAGTGTGGTGGCCGATACCCATGTTGGGTGATAGGTTTCAGATGAGGGTTGTGAGGCTATAGTGGGGGTATGAGTTTCTTTGGTGACGGTCCCTTATGTGATAGAAGTGGATGTTTATACATTAACCCATAAAACGATGGTGGTGCTTGTGATATCATCAATATGTAATATGTTGCCTTGCAAATAATAAGGATGCTAATGGTAGTAATGTATATGATGATAGCCCTCATGTAATAGATGCATGATGTGACCCGTTATGCTTAATTGTTAATGATAATGAGAATGATGATAACTACTCTAGTAGTTTGTTTAATGGTCATAATGTTGGTAATAATGATGCTAAGTGACAGTTATGTTAAAGGTTGCCTCATGATAAAGATGACAACAGCTGATGGAAACAATAATGACTTTGGTAATAATAGTGTTAGTTTTGTATACATAACATGATCTCCATATACCCTGATTGTTTGTATAATCTTGAGATAAGGGTAAGCATCAGTACGGTTTGTTAATGATGTACTTAACATACTTGGTTACCAAATAAGTGTCATATTGATAAGTAGATTATCTTGAATGATATTTCATGATAGTGAGCATATTCCTTATGATTATTGTGTACCCTAACCTTGCAGGTGATGACTTAGCCATGAAAGGGCTATGTGACATATGTAATGAGTAACATTACTTTGATGATTGCTCTATAAGATTATGTATGTGATGTGTTGGTCCCATGATGATGATGTGAGCCTTAAGAGGCAGTGACAGTACATGATGAAGGATTGAGACCCCGTGGTATGTGATGATCCTTGAGATGGATCTGGATGGTTGGCAAGAGGCCAAGTGGTAGCATGTGAAGTTGGATCCTTAAGATGGATCAGGTTGATATGAATAGATCATAATATAATGTTCTTTACTTTCTGTTATATCTTTGCATGTTATACAACTTGGTTGAATCTTGCAATCCATCTAAAAGATACTAATTAAGCACAGTGAAATACATCATGTAGCTTGCCCTGGCCATAGATCCATCATCGTCAGGACTTGGTGATGGTGAAACAGGTTTTCCTACGGGTTAACCTGGAAGCGCATATTGTTGAATATGTGTAGGTTGCTCCTAGCCTGAAAATGAGGAGGTAAGAGTGTAACTTCGGTTGCAGACTCAGATATGTGTGTAGAGCATGGTGAACATGCCCATGGCTCAGGATATGTGATGTATGGAGCATGAATGCGTTCATGGCTCAGAGCACGGTGATCAGGCCCGTGGCTCAGTTTTACTAGCGTCGTGACCTGTACCAAGGCGGGCTAGAGAATGGGTAGCCTATGGAGCTAACCCTGTGGCTTAGACCACTTCAGCATGTCACTGCGGTCCTGCTTGTGTTGTACTCATGTACTGACCATGAGGTGGGAGGTCGTGGAGTCCGGCTCTTCCATTGACCTTGTATGGCACCGGCTTGGGTTTCGTAACCGAAGGTTGGATTTGAACGGTACGGTTCAAATCCTCAGGGCATAATAAAATGTAATACAGCCGTTTAGTATGTACTGATCATATCAAACACGAAACATTGGTTGAGGCCTTGTTTGTGTAATATTCCGTTATACCTTGCAGGTTATGTGGTAATCGGTCTTATCTTGATAATCAGGTTATATGGCATTATATCCTGTTCTAGTAATCCTGTTACATGTTGATATATCTTATCTTGATAGTCATGTTCCTTTGAAAGACCTCTGGTTATATGCTTTAGTACAGCTGGTATGCTTGCCGGTAAGAGTAAATCTTGCTATATATATAACTGCTCTTGTTATACCTGTTGTTAGTTAACTGCTGCTATAGTTTATCTTGCTGAGGTTCTATAGTTGCGGTGGGGAGCTATGTTTCCCGCTGGGACAATTATTCAATTGTCTCACCCCACTGGTTTACACCCTTTTTAGGTGGTCGAGGTAGACGTGGTCGTGGTTGTGGTGTTGCGGACGAGCAGCTTGAGGAGCAGTAGAAGGCAAGCGATGGACATGCTGTTGTTTTGGATGTTTTGTAGTAGAGTCTAGAGTCATCCCTGTACTCTCAGGTCCTTGGTAGTGTTTTGACGATGTTTCATGAAGATCGTTCGATGATATCTGTATATCCTGCTGTTGGCCGGATGTGGGCCTGTATGTATATATGAACAGGTGGTGAACTCATGTGATGGATGGACAGCTGTTCCTGAGCTGTGGACACATGTCAGATCTTGTGTATGTACATATTTATATGACATGTTTTTGTGCAGGATGAGGACTGGAAAGTAATAGTTTCACAGTTTATCAGTTTTCCACAATCGGTTTTAATTAACATGTGTTTTGATAATCTGTGGTTATGGTGTTTTCCACACGTTTTCGCGTAACACCTCGTTATCTGTGTGATAATGGGTTGTGTTGCCACAAGTTTTGGTATCAGAGCTTTAGGTTCGCTGAGTCTACAGGGATCTTGGACTAGGTTGAGTTTGTTCTTATGAGTTTTCCAGGTTATCTTACAAAAATCTTCTGCCCTCAGTAGAAGAAAAGCTAAGATGTCTGGAAACCACGAAGAACATGCTCCTGAGCATAGTGATGCTGCATCGGTTGATGGAGCAGATGGACGGGCACATGAAGATCGGGTGCCTGAGGTCCCCCAACCAGACCCAGCCATACTTGAACACCCTGCCTACCAACAGCTTATGGGGCAGTTAATGGCTACGATGAATCTCATGGTTGAGCGATTACCAGTGCCTCCTCCGCGAGCACAGGTTCCCCATGGAGAAGCATCGGGTATTGGGAAGACCTTTGAGCGGCTTCGCCGAGTCGGAGCTTCGGATTATGCTGGAACGGCTGATCCAGCGGATGCAGATCTGTGGCTGACGAGTCTTGAAAAGGCTTTCCGGATCCTCGACATCCCCGAAGTAGACAAAGTAAAGCATGCTGTCTACCTTTTGAAGGGTAGTGCTGGTCACTGGTGGACCATCGAGGAAGAGAAGCGGCCTGGTGAGGTAATCTGTTGGGAAGTGTTTCGGCGCGAGTTTGTCACCAGATACTTTCCGAAGACGTACCTGGATGAGAAGATCAGTCAGTTTGAGAAGTTGCGGCAAGGAACGCTGAACATCACCGAATATGAAGCTAAGTTTATGGATCTGTTGAGGTTCTGTCCTCACATGGCGGCGACAGATGATGAGCGGATCAGACGTTTTGAGAAGGGTTTGAGTGCTGAGTTGACAACCCCTGTGTCTGCGCTGGAAAACCAAGAGCGGTTTGCTACGTTTGTGGAATCAGTTCGACGGATCGAGAGGACAGTAAGGGAGAAAAGAGAGTCGGTGTCTCTTAAAAGACCTGCTCAGTTTCAAGGACGAAGGTTTGGTGGCTTCAAGAAACCCAGGTTTTCAGCACCGTCAGTGATGAGAAGTTCTGGTGTACCATCTCAGTGGTCTCCGAGTAAGGGAAAAGGTTATGTTTCTTCACCGTCTAAGGTGCACAGTTCAGCTTCGGTGGCAGTGACAGGGCCATCTAGGCCACGAGTTGACAATAGAGCATGTCATCTCTGTGGACAAGTCGGGCATTGGAAGTTCAATTGCCCGAATAGAGATGTTGAAGTGACGCAACAACCGAGGCAGAGTTTCCAGAAGTCTGAGAGACCACAACCCAGTGGTAGCAGAGGATGTGGATGCGGTCAAGCGTCTCAATCTGGATCGTCTGCTCAAGGGAGCAGAGGTCGTGGACAGCAAGCTACGGCTCGATTCTATGCCATGAATCAGCCAGAGGCGATAGTCAACCCGCGAGTGGTGACATGTCATATGGAGTTATTTCATTCTGATATGTCTTCTTCTTGCTTTATATCTGTTCTGGTTGACCCGGGTGCTACACACTCTTTTATCACCTATAGTATGCTTGAAAACTGAAATCTACCTGTTAGTTGTAAGAAGGATAGCTTGTTGTTAGAAACCCCTCTTGATGGTTCCTCTTTGCTTCGAGAAGAGTGTCCATCTTGTGTTTTGTCTTTTTCGGGACACAACATTCAGGTGGATCTCATACCACTTGATATGCATGGTTTCGATGATATCATTGGGATGGATACCTTAGAGAAGTATAAGGTTGTCTTGGACTGTGGTTCCAAGCAGGCGGTGTTTGATGTTGCTGGAGAGAAGTGGATCTTCCAGGGAGATAGGAAGATTCTTCCGACGTGTCTGGTGTCAGCTATGGTGGCAGATAGGTTGTTGCGACAAGGATGTGAGGCGTTCTTAGCTCACATTGTGGATACCGTTGTGGATACCAAGGCAAAAGGCCTTAACCTTGAAGAAGTGTCAGTGGTCCGAGAGTTTGCAGATGTGTTTCCCGAGGAGTTTCCTGGTGTTCCTCCACCCCGAGAGATCGATTTTGAGATCAATCTGGTTCCGGGAACGCAGCCGATTGCACAGACACCTTATAGGATGGCTCCAGCAGAGATGGTAGAGTTGAAGAAGCAGTTACAAGAGTTGTTGGAGAAAGGTTTCATCAGACCGAGCACGTCACCTTGGGGTGCTCCCGTGTTGTTCGTTAAGAAGAAGGATGGTTCGATGCGGTTGTGTATAGACTACCGACAGTTGAACAAGGTCACGATCAAGAATAAGTACCTGTTGCCGAAGATAGATGACTTGTTCGATCAGTTGCGTTGTGCTACAGTGTTTTCGAAGATCGATCTACGGTCTGGATATCATCAGTTGAGGATAAAGGCGGATGACATACCAAAGTCAGCCTTTAGGACAAGGTATGGTCATTTTGAGTTTGTGGTTATGCCGTTTGGATTAACCAATGCACCTGCTGCTTTCATGGACCTGATGAACAGAGTGTTTCGTCCGTTCTTAGATCAGTTTGTTGTAGTTTTTATAGACGACATCTTGATCTATAGTCAGAACCGGCTAGAGCATGAGCAACATCTTCGTCAAGCGTTGACTCTCCTTCGTCAACATCAGTTGTATGCTAAGTTTAGTAAGTGTGAGTTCTGGTTGGATGAAGTGACTTTCTTAGGTCATGTGATATCTGCTGAAGGAGTCAAAGTAGATCCGAAGAAAGTGGAATCCATTGCGGATTGGGAACAGCCGAAGACGCCGACGGAAGTTCGTAGTTTCCTTGGTCTAGCAGGATACTACCGGAGGTTTATCAAGGACTTCAGTTCGATAGCTCTACCGATGACAAAGTTGACCAGGAAGGATGTACCTTTTGTTTGGAATGATCGATGTCAGCAAGCTTTCCAAAGTTTGAAGGAAAAGCTAACCAGTGCTCCAGTGTTGATCTTGCCAGAATCTGGAAAAGGCTATGTTGTTTTCTGTGATGCGTCCAAGAAAGGTTTGGGTTGTGTGCTGATGCGGGAAGATCATGTGGTTTCTTTTGCTTCGTGACAGCTTAAGAAACACGAGGAGAACTATCCGACCCATGACTTGGAGCTGGCAGCAGTGGTTCATGCGTTAAAGATTTGGAGACACTATCTTTATGGGGAAGTGTGTCAGATCTTTACAGATCACAAGAATCTGAAGTACATCTTCTCACAGCAAGAGTTGAACATGCGACAGCGTCGATGGATGGAGTTGATCAATGATTATGATTGCACTATCGAGTATCATCCTGGTAAGGCGAATGTGGTAGCAGACGCGCTTAGCAGAAAGTCTTCTACTCCCAAGAAGGCACAGATGAGTTCTTTGGTATGCCATAGGCGGGACATGTTGGTCTCCTTACGGCAGATGAACGTACAGATGGAGGTTTCCTCGCTAGCTAGACTTTTAGCACAGATGCAAATCAAGCCCACGTTGAGACAGCAGATCAAGGATGCACAGCAAACGGATGATACAGTACAGCTAATCAGATCAGAGTTTGGCAGCGAAAAGCGTGATGGGTTCCATGAGTCCGAGGATGGAGTGGTTTGCTATCATAATAGGATGGTGGTTCCAGATGCTGATAATCTGAGGAAGTTGGTGCTCGAGGAAGCACACACGTCGATGTATGCTATGCATCCAGGTGTCACCAAGATGTACCATAGTCTGAAGGACTTGTATTGGTAGCCTGGCTTGAAGAAAGACGTAGCTGAGTTTGTGGCTAGGTGTGCGGTGTGTCAGCAAGTCAAGGCTGAGCATCAAAAGCCGGCAGGTACGTTGCAACCTTTGCCTATACCACAGTGGAAATGGGATCATATAACCATGGATTTCGTAGTTGGTCTACCCAGGACAACTAGGAATCATGATTCCATTTGGGTGATAGTGGACAGATTAACGAAGTCTGCCCATTTCATACCTGTGAAGACCACGTATACAGCTGAAAAGCTCGCTCGAGTATATGTGGATGAGATAGTTCGTTTGCATGGTGTGCCAGCAACGATAGTTTCTGATAGAGGTCCTCAGTTTACGAGTCGTTTTTGGGAACAGTTGCACAGGGTGATGGGAACGCAGTTGAAGTTCAGTACCGCTTTCCACCCGCAGACAGATGGACAGTCTGAGAGGACTATTCAGACTTTGGAGGATCTTCTTCGTGCTTGTGTTTTGCAGTTCCTAGGCAGTTGGGACGTAAATCTCAGTTTGATAGAGTTTGCCTACAACAATAGCTATCAGCGGAGCATTGACATGGCTCCCTATGAGGCTTTGTATGGGAGGAAGTGCCGATCTCCTTTGTGTTGGTATGAATCAGGTGAATATCAGCTTTGGGCCCTGAGTTAGTACAGCAAACGACAGAAAAGATCAAGGTGATACAACAACAGTTGAAAGCGGCACAAGATAGGCAGAAGTCTTATGCAGACAATCACCGACGACCCTTGGAGTTCCAGGTGGGAGACAAGGTGTATCTTAAAGTCTCTCCGTGGAAAAGTGTGCTGAGGTTTGGACGGAAAGGTAAGTTAGCTCCCAGATATATGGGGCCTTACTCAGTCATAGCACGTGTTGGCAAGGTGGCTTATGAGTTAGAATTGCCTCCAGAGTTGCACAGGTTACATCCAGTGTTCCATGTCAGTATGCTGAAGAAAAGTCATCCCGATACAGGAACAGTGATACAACCAGTTGAAGTTGAGCTTGACAAAGATGTGACTTATGAAGAGGGTCCTATGATGATCCTTGACAGAAGAGTCAAGAAGCTGAAGAGAAAGGATCTGGTTCTTGTGAAGGTCCTTTGGCATCACCGTGGCATTGAGGAAGCCACGTGGGAGCTTGAGGAAGAGATGAGGAGGAAGTATCCCTCGCTTTTCTCTTCGGATTTCGGGGACGAAATCCTTTTGTAGAGGTTTATGGTTGTAAGGACCCTGACCTGCGTTTAGGGTTTACCCTGTTTGTTTTGCTTGATCTTGGTGCTTTGGTGCTTGCTAATCACCTTTGAGTGGTGATTAGGGTTTTGTTGTGCTTTGTTGAGAGTTTGAGGGGCTACTTGCAAATAACCCAAGTTTAGGGTTTGGTGGGCAAGTTTGCCATCTTTTGAGGTGTTTTCCCTCTTTGCTTCCTCTAGGGTTGAGAGGAAGGTTTGGGCTTGTTGCTTGAGTTCTTTGGGCCTGAGTTGAGCTTGTTTGGGCCTTGGAGTTCCTTGTTTGGGCTTGCTTGAGCCTTGTGTCGCCCAGGGCAGGTGGTGTGTCGCCCAGTTGCTCTGTGTGTCGCCCAGTTGCTTGGTGTGTCGCCCAGTTGAGCTGCTTGTTGTGTCGCCCATGCTGCTTGGTTCATCTTTGACCATGTTTGGTGGACACTTGGTGCCTATCTTGGACAAGTGTCTCTTGGCTTGCTAGTGTGTTGGCTTGAACCCTAGGACAAGTGTCCCTTGGGTGGACGACACATAGCATGGTTGTACCTTGGTTTCTCCTCCCCTTCTTCCTATATAGGTAGCTCTTCTCCTTGCCTTAGTCTCCTTTGGTCCTTTGGTCTCCCCTCCACCCTTGGTGCACGATATCCCTCTCCATCTTGCTTGTGTTGGTCGATACACTTCCTTGGAGCTGAAGTGGTGGCCGATACACCCTCCTGGAGCAGCTTGGTGGACGATAGCTTTGGACCTTGGAGTGCTTTGGAGCTTTGGTGGCCGACAACCTTGGAGCTCAAAGTGCATCTTCTTCCTTGGAGCTTAAGGCGGGTTGCATAGTTTCTAACCCTAACTCTCTTACCTCTAGCTTTAACCTTGTTACATGTGAGTAGACTAGCTTAGTTCCTTTCTTGTGCACCTTGCTTATATACCTTAGTGGTCGATATCCCTCTCTTGGGTTTAGGGTTCCTTGTATACCTTGCTTTTTAGGGTTTGTGCTCCCTTGTGTTGGAGGTTGAAGGTGACCTAGGGTTGGGCGATATCCCTTCCTTGTGGGTGTGTTGGGCGACACCCTTATCCTTGAGTTGAACGATATCAGTGTTCTTGGTGTTGGGCAACACCCTTCCTCTTGGGTTGGACAATAGGTTGACCTAGTATGGATGTTGGACGACATGGTGACCATGTTGGGCGATATGGTTCCTTGGGTTGAGCAACACCTTTGTTTTTGAGTTGGACAGCATGGTGTTCCCCTTGGTGGACGATATGGTAGCTGGTGTTGGGCGACATGATGAGTCCTTTAGGTTGGCCGATACCCTTGCCCTTGAGTTGGGCGATAGGATGAGCTAGGTTTTGTTGGCCGATATGGTGAGTACCCTTGGAGATGGGCGATACTCTCTCTCTCTCTCTTGTTGGGCGACATGGTCTGATGGTGTTGGGCGAAATGGATGTCCTTGAGTTGGACGATAGAATGGGTGCTCTTGTGTTGAGTTATCTCCTTGTCCATGTGGTGGACGATAGGGCCACGTAGTGCCATGATGGACGATAGGCTATGTGCCCTGATGGCCGATACCATGATGGCTGATACCATGATGGTCGATACCATGTTGGGCGACATGCCTTTGGCCATGATGGCCGATAGGGTTAGTGTGGTGGCCGATACCCATGTTGGGTGATAGGTTTCAGATGAGGGTTGTGAGGCTATAGTGAGGGTATGAGTTTCTTTGGTGACGGTCCTTTATGTGATAGATGTGGATGTTTATACATTAACCCATAAAACGATGGTGGTGCTTATGATATCATCAATATGTAATATGTTGCCTTGCAAATAATAAGGATGCTAATGGTAGTAATGTATATGATGATAGCCCTCATGTAATAGATGCATGATGTGACCCGTTATGCTTAATTGTTAATGATAATGAGAATGATGATAACTACTCTAGTAGTTTGTTTAATGGCCATAATGTTGGTAATAATGATGCTAAGTGACAGTTATGTTAAAGGTTGCCTCATGATAAAGATGACAACAGCTGATGGCAACAATAATGACTTTGGTAATAATAGTGTTAGTTTTGTATACATAACATGATCTCCATATACCCTGATTGTTTGTATAATCTTGAGATAAGGGTAAGCATCAGTACGGTTTGTTAATGATGTACTTAACATACTTGGTTACCAAATAAGTGTCATATTGATAAGTAGATTATATTGAATGATATTTCATGATAGTGAGCATATTCCTTATGATTATTGTGTACCCTAACCTTGCAGGTGATGACTTAGCCATGAAAGGGCTATGTGACATATGTAATGAGTAACATTACTTTGATGATTGCTCTATAAGATTATGTATGTGATGTGTTGGTCCCATGATGATGATGTGAGCCTTAAGAGGCAGTGACAGTACATGATGAAGGATTGAGACCCCGTGGTATGTGATGATCCTTGAGATGGATCTGGATGGTTGGCAAGAGGCCAAGTGGTAGCATGTGAAGTTGGATCCTTAAGATGGATCAGGTTGATATGAATAGATCATAATATAATGTTCTTTACTTTCTGTTATATCTTTGCATGTTATACAACTTGGTTGAATCTTGCAATCCATCTAAAAGATACTAATTAAGCACAGTGAAATACATCATGTAGCTTGCCCTGGCCATAGATCCATCATCGTCAGGACTTGGTGATGGTGAAACAGGTTTTCCTACGGGTTAACCTGGAAGCGCATATTGTTGAATATGTGTAGGTTGCTCCTAGCCTAAAAATGAGGAGGTAAGAGTGTAACTTCGGTTGCAGACTCAGATATGTGTGTAGAGCATGGTGAACAGGCCCATGGCTCAAGATATGTGATGTATGGAGCATGAATGCGTTCATGGCTCAGAGCACAGTGATCAGGCCCGTGGCTCAGTTTTACTAGTGCCGTGACCTGTACCAAGGCGGGCTAGAGAATGGGTAGCCTATGGAGCTAACCCTGTGGCTTAGACCACTTCAGCATGTGACTGCGGTCCTGCTTGTGTTGTACTCATGTACTGACCATGAGGTGGGAGGTCGTGGAGTCCGGCTCTTCCATTGACCTTGTATGGCACCGGCTTGGGTTTCGTAACCGAAGGTTAGATTTGAATGGTACGGTTCAAATCCTCAGGGCATAATAAAACGTAATACAGCCGTTTAGTATGTACTGATCATATCAAACACGAAACATTGGTTGAGGCCTTGTTTGTGTAATATTCCGTTATACCTTGCAGGTTATGTGGTAATCGGTCTTATCTTGATAATCAGGTTATATGGCATTATATCCTGTTCTAGTAATCCTGTTACATGTTGATATATCTTATCTTGATAGTCATGTTCCTTTGAAAGACCTCTGGTTATATGCTTTAGTACAGCTGGTATGCTTGCCGGTAAGAGTAAATCTTGCTATATATATAACTGCTCTTGTTATACCTGTTGTTAGTTAACTACTGCTATAGTTTATCTTGCTGAGGTTCTATAGTTGCGGTGGGGAGCTATGTTTCCCGCTGGGACAATTGTTCAATTGTCTCACCCCACTGGTTTACACCCTTTTTAGGTGGTCGAGGTAGACGTGGTCGTGGTTGTGGTGTTGCGGACGAGCAGCTTGAGGAGCAGTAGAAGGCAAGTGATGGACATGCTGCTGTTTTGGATGTTTTATAGTAGAGTCTAGAGTCATCCCTATACTCTCAGGTCCTTGGCAGTGTTTTGACGATGTTTCACGAAGATCGTTCGATGATATCTGTATATCCTGCTGTTGGCCGGATGTGGGCCTGTATGTATATATGAACAGGTGGTGAACTCATGTGATGGATGGACAGCTGTTCCTGAGTTGTGGACACGTGTCAGATCTTGTATATGTACATATTTATATGACATGTTTTTGTGCAGGATGAGGACTGGAAAGTAATAGTTTCACAGTTTATCAGTTTTCCGCAATCGGTTTTAATTAACCCGTGTTTTGATAATCTGTGGTTATGGTGTTTTCCGCACGTTTTCGCGTAACACCTCGTTATCTGTGTGATAATGGGATGTGTTGCCACACTTAGCATTTCCCGGGTGTGTCGCTAAGTCTTGTACGGTGGGATCGTAGTTCTCTACGGATCTTTATATGCAGAGTACACTGCATATGATTAGGGCATAAGTTAAAATATGATCATATAGGTTCACAGAGTTCCTTATGAATGAATGAGCTAATGAAGACTAGAGCATAGTCTTCTAGTAGTTATTCTTTGGATGCAATATTTACATTCCTTGTTATTTCAATTATATTGTTTTAGAACTGCTCAGTGTAGTATTTATTGTTGTTAAATTTCATATTGTTTACTCAAAGTTATATCTGTAATCACATTAGTGCCTTAGACTGTTTCTTTGAAGTACTCATTCACTGAGTGAGTAGGCTCACCCCTCTACTCAAACATTTTAGGGTTAACCGTGTGGACTTGAAGATGGTCAGAGCTCAGTGTAGATCTGCTACAAGAGTTAAGTACAAGATTAGTTGAGTCAGTCGGTCCTTGTCACTCTAGGTCCTCAGTAAGAGATAAGAGAGAGAGTTGTAATTACGATGTGTAATATTATTTCTCTTGTGAAATTGTATGCTAATTAGTAGGTCTTATGTGCATAAGGTGTGAGAGACATCCTGAATGTTTATACATGTATCTTTACTATTAAAGTCTATTTAGTAAAAGAAATGTTCAGATTCCCTTGTTAAAATGATTTATGTGGTTCAATGTGAAGAAACAAGAGTTTTAAAGAAAAAAAAGTAAAAGTTAAGGGTGTTCTTTGTTTTACATATAAATCCTATCTTATGCCCTAATCTCATGATTTGAGGAAATTGTGAGATCGGGGTGTAACAAAAATTCATCCCTAGATTATCCTAAAGTGTTTTTCATGTCAAGATAAATGTTTATTCATGCATGTACATGTGTCAACCATGCATGGCCACGTGGCACCTAATAGCTCAAATTGATGACACCTCATTTTCACACTTCTTCACGAACAACAAGTATATATACCCCTTCTTTCACCCCTTAGTGAACTTTTTCGAATCCTACCACCTCCTTGATCTTATATATCATGCATGGAGCCTTTGTGTCATGCATAAGGTGATGTGTTATCATGCATAGGCCTTGGGTATCGACCATAGCAAGTAATATCAGCCATAGCATGTTGATATCGGCCATAGCAAGTGGATATCAGCCAACTAGAGTGTTTTTGGCCACAAGTGAGGGGGGATATCGCCACAAGTGATGGAATATCATGAAAGGTGCTAAGGAGAAATAGGTATCTCAATACTTAACCCTAAGGTGAGGCCATGATCATCTTCAACCTTGGATTGAAGCATGATTTTAGGGTTATGATATTCCTTTCTTTTCTTCTTCACCAATTACTTATTCATGGTGATTCCTTGTATATGAAGTAGTTGTGAACGAGCCTTGGACTTTTGATAAGTCATCTTCAACCTTAGGAACGTGGAGCGTTGGATCTTGTAGCTTTGAATTTGTTCTTAAGGTGGGTTATATAACTTGAACTCTATCATGTTATTATTCATCACCTAAATTGCTATACTTAATGATCTACTTTTAATTCCAAAATTTTCTGAAATAGTTGATGACATTATGAGTTCTAGTAGTTGATTAGACCTGTTTCCATGAAATTTAATAGTTAGAAATAATGTCTAAAGCTTGAAGAAGATGGTATCACCTTATAAAGTAATATCGGGTTCAAACACACAAGCAAACACCTCTAACCCAATATGGTGATGCACCTACTTCACTAAAATGATATGGATATTATGAGGGGGGGTTTCCTGCTAAGTACCTAGGTGTCCCTATCTCTGGTGGTATAGGTAGAGGCCAATACTATGGTAGTTTGGTGTATGAGATGAGATCTAGGATCGACAAGTGGGCTGGTCTCCACATATCTATGGCGGGGAGATTAGTCTTGTGTAATTCGGTTCTGGGTGCTAAGACCAGGTTCTGGTGTAGACAGGCTGAGCTTCCCAGGTTCATTTTGGATAAACTTAGAAGCTTGACGAGTAGCTTCCTGTGGGGTGGGAAGATGCATGGGATTGCTTGGGATATTATTAACAAAGAATGATCTCAAGGTGGTTTGGGAGTGGTTGATCCAGTCGGGTTGGCTGTGATTGCTACTGCCCAACGTATCCACAAGTTTATCACCCAACATGACTCTATTTGGATGGTGTGGATAAAGGAAAGATATGGCTGCTCCTTGGACATAGTGGCTGCAGGATGCAGCTCTGTTGTTTGGAAAAGAAAACTGATGAGTTGGCTTGAAGTGAAATATGCTTACCAGGTAAGGAGTGATGGTGGTTGGGACTACTTGGTTGCCAAGCCTTGGGAGCTTAAGATATGCGGCCCGCCGGTGCCTTGGGCCGATATCGTTTGGAACAAAGGTCAGTTGCTGAAATGGGGGTGCACCTTGTATAGGGATATTCTTGGGCATCTCCCTACGTTCGACAGACTAGCAGCTTGGGGTCTTAATGTCGACTCTAAATGTGTGCTTTGTGGTGACGCCACTGAAACACATGTACACCTCTTCTTTCTTTGTAGATTTTCTAGGTACATCTGGTGCAGATGGTCCCTCAAAAATGGTTGGGGCGGTAACCCTCCCAGTTGTTTGGATGATGGGATGAAGTGGATAATGCAGATAACTAACAGGAGCACCACTATGAGAGATTTTGGTGGTATGGGAGTTGCTGCTATCGTCTATTGTATCTGGTTTGAGAGAAATACCAGAATCCACGGTGGTCGGGCTACTGATATGTTTGGTGTTTTTGAGTCCCTTGCTGGTAGACTTGTTGCTTATGTAAGGGCTAAACCTGTTGTTTATAAAGGTTTAGACCCGGTCACCAGTACACAGTGGGGTTTTTGTAGTTATCTGTCCCTCTGTACAGTATATATTCACCTAAACGCCTTTTTTGAGATAGTAATATTTTACCTGATCCAAAAAAAAATGATATGGATATGATTTTATACTTTCTTGCACGATATGAGGTTAAGAAAAGACCTCAAACACGATATTGGGTTAAGCACACACCTCTTTGCCCTATATGGTGTGAAGCACACACACACCTCTTTGCCCGATATGGTGTGAAGCACACACACACCTCTTTTCCCGATATGGTGTGAAGCACACATACACCTCTAAATTGATATGGTGAGCAAGCACACACCTCTTTGCCCGATATGGTACTAAGCACACACACTCCTCTTTTCCTGATATGGTGTGAAGCACACACACACCTCAAAAGTGATATGGAAGCATACATACACCTCAAGCCCGATATGGAAGCATACATACACCCCAAGGGTGATATGGTAAGCACACATATACCCGAAATACGATATGGTAAGCAAACATACACCTCAAGGTCGATATGGTAAGCACACATACACCTCTAGGTGATTGGGTAGAAAGTATACACCTTTAAATTGATATTGGGTTAAGCATACAACTTTTGGACGATATGGTGTTGAGCACATATCTCTAAAATGATACGGTGGGTAACCCAATACACTAGATGAGAAGAGTGGCAAAGTGGTTAGTACCCTAGTACATGTGATGTCCAATATACAAAAATAGGGTGTGGCCAATATCTTCAAGTGAGGTGAGTATGTTACATCCATGAAGGGTGAAGTTGATACACATTATGAATGGTAAGGTTGATACCTTAATGGGTAAGGGTATGAGGGATATGATGATGCCTAGATAGATATACACCTAACCCAATACATGTGTTCAACTTGACATACATGATTCAACCCTATACACCTTGTAAAGGTGAGGGTAAGACACTTTTAGGAGTGATGAGTGTAACACCAAGTAATGGTGTGGCTAGTACCTTGATAGGTGAAACACCTAGAGTGGTTGATAATGGACAACCTTATATCAACAATGCCTTAACCCGAGATGAGTCCATATCATTGATGATGGTTGGATAATTCAAATGTGTGACTTATGGCCAATACACTACATGATAAGATGAGTCCATATCATTGATGATGGTTGGATAATTCAAATGTGTGACTTATGGCCAATACACTACATGATAAATTTAATGTGTTAAGGCATAAAGTATAGGGATGGGATATACCCTAATACAAGATAGGTTGATGAACTTAAGTAAGTTAAAGGTGATGAGGGAAGTGATACATCACGGCATAATAAATACCACATCCAGCACCTCAAGGTTGATGCACCTTGATGCACCTTAAATCCAATATACTTGGATGAGTAACACATGAAGTGTGTCATGTCAATTGTTACATTGAGATGTAATGCACTTTGATAAGTGTAGGATAACATACCTTGAGAAAGGGTTATGCCAAGATAATAAAGTATGATGTATTCAATATCCTAGAGAGGATGAGAGAGAAACTCATATCTTGTGTTGATAATCATTTAATTACAAATGATGAGAACAGATAACTATGATTGCATACTTATGATATGAATATATGCTCTTAGATGTGTGGACCAATGAATTAGGGTCTGGACTGATAATATTAATTTGAAACCTTATTCAGCTATAAAAGGAAACCCTGACCCTAATAATGGGGAAGGATGTATTTCTATTATTGAATAAGCCTTGTAAGGCATGTTAAATACTTATATTATAAGTATAATGTTTAAATGGCCTTGTGAGCCAGGTAAATAATTGTTGCCTAGTAAGAGGTGACAATATGTGTAATGGCCTTGTGAGCTATGTGAATAAGTTGTTGCCTAGTAAGAGGTGACAAGATGTATAATGGCCTTGTGAGCCATGTGAATAAGTTGTTGCCTAGTGAGAGGTGACAAGATGTGCAATGGCCTTGTGAGCCATGTGAATACTTGAACAACAAGTAAAATGAATACCTTAGTCTGTGGACCTAGAGGTAATAGTTACCTAAAAAGTGGTAACAATGTTTAGTGATGAACTAAGGGTTTGAATACCCAGATCTAGTAATCATGATGATGATAATGTTGAGGGATGTAAATTCCCAGTAATGAGATAAGGGATTGAGATCCTGAATGTTATATGTGTTTTAAAGATTTGAAAAGTACTTGATACATGTATTGCATCTTTCTTTGTAGCATTTGTCATAACAATTCATGCTTGAAAACTTGACTGATGCTAAAAGAATGTGGTAATGCACTTAATTAATCAAGTAGAATCTTATCATGTAGTGCCCTGACCATAGATTCATCATCGTCAATAGATGGTGGTGGTGAAACAGGTTTTCCCATGGGGTCTCTTGGAGAGCGCATATTTTTTAATATGTGGGGGTGATGGGAACGAATATCCTTACGCCATAATGAGGGATTGATGTGAGATATCCTTCATTATAAATGTCGGGATGGATGTATCATGAATCTCACGATGATGATGAATGCTGGGATTGATGGTAGATAAACACAAGATCTCTCAATTCCGAAGAGAGTGCAGCCGCTGTTGTAGCTCTATAGAGAAGTTGCCAATATACCCTGGAAAGATATTTAAGCAGTTGACGTAGTCCTTCTTGTGGTCTTGTGCTGAACGAGATGGTAGAGGTCATGGAAGCCGACTCTTCCATTGACCTTGTATGGTATCGATTTTGACTTTGCAGTGGTCGGTTGGAGTATGAGCGGTATACCTCATCTCCTCAGGGCATAAGTGTGATTGTAAAATGTAATCAGCCATGTATCCTATTTGCGTAAGAATGGAATATGGAAATCATTGGTTGATGTTACATTTCTTATTGCATCTTAAATGGATAGATGTTATACATGTTCTTCATATTCCTTATAAAATGAATAGATGAATTACTATTTTATCAAATATAGTTGCAATGCTTCAAAAGATGATATTGCTCTATTATGCTTAAACAATGATGAAATCTTGCCTATTAATATAAAAAGAATCTCTGCTCAGTGTATAAATGTTTAATCCATGGTAATAATATGTTCGACGGAGAGTTATATCTCTCGCTGGGACAATTGACTCACCCCGTGGGATCCACATTTTTTTAGGTGGACATGCACGAGGTGGCGAAGATCTCTCTCTATAGAGGAGGAACAACAACTGAGGCAGTAGTGACAACTCAGGTTGAGTGTATTGTCTATCGTGTCTTGTAGATAGAAGTCCTATGTGTTATCTTTATACTCTTAGGTCCTTGGAGTTGGTTCGTACTGGTTTCATGAATGATATGAGATTTTGGCTTGAATGCCTCAAGGTTTTATGTTGCTCCAGTATGTGTGTTGATAGAGCAACTGTTATATGTTGTCCTCAAGATGAGATGTTGTACAATGTAATCATGATATGTATGAGTTTTGGATCTTTCAGTAAGAATTTTCTAGAAAAGGATCTCCTTGCAAATGGTTTTAAATTTTAGAGATTTTTTTGTTAATCTGCTTATTATGTTTATTTCCCTTAATTAGTAATGATTTGTTTGTCGATTTGATGACATTCCCTACAAAGATGGTTAATCAAACTATGTGAGCTATGTGAAAAACTTGTACAACAAGTGAAATGAATACCTTGGTCTGAGGACCTGGAGGTAATGGTTACCTATTACAGAGGTAATAATGCTATGTGGTGATCTAAGGGTTTGAATACCCAAATCCAGTAATCATGATAATGATGATGTCAAGGGATGAGTATTCCCAGTAACGTTATAAGGGACTGAGATCCCAAGTGTTTTATATCTAAATGTGTTCTAAAGTTCAAAAAAGTACTTGATAGATGTATTATAGCTTTCTTTGTATATAAATGTGTTCTTTATGATTGATGCTTATAACTTGTTTGATGCTAAAAGAATACTGTAATGCGCTTAATATATCATTAGAAACCATAAAATGTTGCCCTGACCATAGATCCATCAGCGTCAAAATTTGCTGAATGGTGAAACGGGTTTCCCGCAGAATAACCCGGAGTGCATATTTTTGAATATGTGGGGGCGTAAGTACGGACGACCATGTGTGAGACGATCCCCTTATGAAATTGAAATAAATGGGGATTTGGCTATATGCCATATCCTGGCTCGATTGAGACTACGGTCGTAGACTCTATGTTGATCACGGTGAACTGGCCCGTGGCTCAGAGTATGGCTATATTCCATGACTCAGTAATTTCATAACTAGGGACGATTGTTAGTAGATGTTCCCCTAAGAGAGTACATGCTGATGCATTAACTCTAAGTGAAGATGCCTTGTACCCTAGCATGCTCTTTTTGCAGTGACACGAGATGTCCTTCCAGCAGATGACACGAGATGTCCTACTGAATCTATGTGGTCTCATACTGACCGAGATAGGAGAGGTCTTAGTAGCCAACTCTTCCATTGACCTTGTATGGTACCGACTTGTGAGAAGTTTGTGGTCGGTTGGAGATGAATGGGGTATACTTCTTCTCCTCAGGGCATAAGTGTGATTGTAAAATATGATCAGTCGTGCAACATATTCGCTTAAGGATCGAATACAAAAAACATTGTTTGATGCACAATTCAGTTATACATCTTATCTTGTTAGATGTTATTTATGTTTCTTTACATTCCTTGTAAAGTAGATAGATGGTTTATTACTCTACCATGGGTAGATGCATCATTTTCCTTAAGTAAAGAGATTACTTTGTTCTGTTCATACAATGATTAATCCTTCTTGTTAATATAAAAAAACCTCTACTCAATTTTTTAATGCTTATCTGTGATAATAATATGGTCGGTGGAGAGTCATATCTCTCACTGGGACAATTTTCTAGCCCCATGGGATCCACAATTTTTAGGTGGACCTACATGAGGTGGTGGAGACCTTTCTGTAGAGGAGGAACAAAAGCTGAGGTAGCAGTAACAACTCAGGTTGAGTCTACTGTCTGTCGTGTCTCGTAGATAGAAGTCCTATATGTCATCTTTGTACTCTCAGGTCCTTGGAGTCGGTTCGTAATGGTTTCATGAATGATCTGAGATTTTGGCTTGTATGCCTCGAGGTTTTATGTTGCTTCAGTACATGTGTTGATAGAGCAAATGTTACATGTTGTCCTCGAGATGAGATGAAACAATGTTTGTACAATGTGAATCATGATATGTATAAGATTTGGATTTTTCCGTAAGATTTTTCAGGAAGAGGATCTCCTTGCAAAATGGCTTTAAATTTTAGTGATTTTTCTTAATCCATTGTTTATGATAATTCCGCATTATTAGTAATGATTTGGTTGTCAGTTTGATGGCGGTTGTTACACCAGGCTTGGCCTAAGGTGATATTCCTTTTCGGGCTTGATCACTAGTCATTCCCATAAGGACTTCTTTTACTCCATGCTCTTTAACTCATTAGAGATATTTATCTAAGGTTTGATCAAGTTACATTTATATAAGATGATACACATGGGGACTTTATAGATTGTAGGAAGTAAATAAAAAATCAAATAGTTTTACTCCAATCCATTTAGGAAACTTTAGAAAACACAGAAGTTGATAAGGTGAGTATTCATAGGCTTAACCACATACCTTTCTTAGAGATGACTTAATGTCTAATAAATCAAGAGAAAATGCAACCGATCAAGCAATCAACATGTAATTAATACATAGCACCCAAGTACTACTATTTTTGTTTACAACATATTCATGAAGACTGACTTGGGCTATAAGTTAGGGCTTGGGGTCAAATTAGGGTTTCACTAGCGTTCATATTCCCAAACCCTAATTATCATATTATAGTGCTTTTTAACTACGGAAACCCTAATTTTGGCAACATATGAATTCTTTAACCTATATATCCAAGATGCTCTTTTTATCCAAAAAGGTTAGACTTTGTTTGTTAAGATCATTTAACCAAGTTATTATCATTAAATCTATAGAATTAGGGTTTCATGCATTAAATCACCTTAAAGGTTGCATCTTTATGCACTTTTGGAGTCTGAGTGGGAAACATGCCATGAAACCAATTTTCATGAATTCCTTATTTAATTACCAATTGTCCATTACTTTTAGAAATTCCTTTATTGTTGAATTTTCCCCAATTTTCTTTAACAAACAATTTTCAATGGATTATTTAAAATAATAAAATGCACAAAATCCCTTTTTATATGGAGAATTTGCACTCTCAAATCAATACTTTCAACAGGACATGAAAATATCCAACTCTTTAATATGTCCTTAATTATTAATTATTTGCGCGTGCGTACACGCGCGCGCGCGCACACACACACACACACACACACACACACACATATATATATATATATATATATAAGTACATGCAAAACTTTAGGTTATAACATAGGGAAATTATGTAGTCCATAAAGGGTGTAGGGTTGACTAGGGTCTTCAAAAACAAAATCCCAACCACATAGTGGTTTAGAGTGTGGAAATCACCAAATTAGATAGGGATTGAAACCTTGTTCGGTATCCCAATACTCAGGATTAGGTACATCAACAACATGTAAAGGGTCACCTAAGTAACTAATTAATGAACAATAGAGGATATTTGAAATAGTCAAGTTATCCATTGCATTTGGATTTGATAACATTTTATAAAGAGTGGGACCCAATAGGGGATTCACCCAATTGGTACAATACAGGAGTCATATAATAATAAAGCAGCAAGTCGCAATGGTCATAGGTGGGAAAAGGAGAGGCAATCTGCACCTGGTTGGAGACTAGTTGGGCCGCTGATGTTAAATGGAAGATGATGGTGGAGGTTTGCTTTCATGGAGGATGGCCATGTCTGCCCGTCAACCTCCAATATAATTGGAGTTGGTATGGATTCTTCTCAATAGGCCATCAACATATGGAAATGAATCAAGGGTGAAACTTGAAGCTAGAGGAGGGTGCTTTCAGAACTGTAGTGCTACCTGCAGTTTTGATGGGCACGTGCAACTTCTTCTCCAACTACTAAAAATGGTAGGAATCATCACATAGAGATGGAGCACTAGAAGTCACACCCTGGTTGGTGTCAATGGAAGGGAGCTTGTGAGATCCCTAGGTGACAAAAGTGTTTTTGGGTTGCTGAAGTGTGAGGAGGATACCAAGTAGGCAAAGCGAACAGAGTTGAGGAGCTCTTCGCTGACCCTAGAAAGATCGATTCCTCTATTTAGGAGGACGAGTGGGGAATGAACAAGAGAACAATACGAATCCCAATCTCCCCTACCAAGTTAGTGCCAAAAAATAAGTATATGCACTTTGGGGGGTGACATATCAAGATGTAACTCAGCTAAAGCCAGCATTGACAGGAATCATCTAAAAGGTCACGAGTATTCAGGGATCACGACATAGTGAAGTGGGATGTAGGTGTTTGAAGATGAGGTTAGTGTAGTTGTATGAGGCCGACTTCTATTCTTCTACATTAGTTCTAGGTGCAAGGTGGGAGAGAATGAGTAAGCTTGGATAGGGTTTGAAGAACAATGATGGGAGGGAGATGAAGGAGAACTCAACGATATAGGACCTGCATCTTGATGGCGGAAATCTTTTTGTCGCGTGGCCACTGACACTAGGTGTGTCGATGGCTAGGGTTTTTGGTGGTTGCATAAGTGAAGAGGGGAGGAAGAAGAAGAGGAGAGGAAGGACGGGAAGGTATGCCACTGGTCTTAAAGTGGATCTAAGGAATAGGCACGAGACCCACATTCCATGTGAGAATGAAGTCGTAAGCATGGTTAGGCGAGACAAGTGTTTATGGGCTTACTCTCCATGCAACACACACTAGGAAGGAGACTTTACATGTGATGGGGGACAATTAAATGAAAGGACTAAGGAGAAAGGGCTAAATGAATATTTACAATGCACATAAAGTACTACAATTTGTTTTATTAATTAATTAGATGGGAAAATAAGCACCAACTAAGATGATATTTGAGAAAGAAGTAGATTAGAGGTAGGATCACCTATATAAAATACGAATTTGATATTTTAGGATGCCTAAAGGTTCTTAAATATGTTAGGGGCATTATGATCATTCTATGTGTAATTTTAAGCTGATAAGCAAGTTAGATCTATGAACTGAAGTAGAATTTTGATGTATTATGGGAGTTGATTATTTTGAATTAAATATAATTATTTTTATAAGAAAAATAAATGTGCTTATTAATAACAATTTGGATTCATTTTTTTCTAATATTATTCTAATTATAGCAACTAAGTTTATTTAAAAGCAAGGAACTTTCCAAAATTGTAAACCTTGATGTTTTAGGTCTATCCGCATAGAAAAAATTAATCCTTAGTCATGTTTATCCACATATGTGCTTTATTACCTAATCTAAGGCAACATGTGATAAAGTCAATATCAGTGATCTTGATTATTATTAAGACATGTACCACCATCTAATTTAGGTCAAGGAGAGACAAAACCAATCCTAAGGAAAAGAGAATGCAAAATACAATGTAAGAAAAAAGATCTAGGTTCCAATATGTTATGGGTCCTTAAGCCTTAGAAGTTGATCTTGTCATTTTTTTCAAGTGAACGAACAATATTGAAATATGTGATTGAACTTAATGGTTCAAGTCATCATTTGATAATTATGAAAACAAGTTTTCAAATACTCATGAAAAGATGGTTGATGAACCAAGTATTCTTACTACCACATGATTATTTCATATTATATGCATTAAGGTTCTTTATGGATTCATTTAAGGAGTAAGAATATTAATATTATTCAAATCTCAAAAAATATCACATGCTTATATACAAGGAACATAATTAAAACTAGAGATATTATGAAGTTTGACTCTTTTTATGATTGTTGGATAATTATTTATAGAGTTTTATTTTGTAAAAGTATGCCCCTTTAAGTAATTAGTTTAGTGGTTAAAAGATAAACACAAAACTCCTTTTAACCATTGAGGTAGAACACACCAGAGTAAAATGCTAGTCAAACTCTTTATTATTTTGGATAATCCAATTACAAGATATCAACTTTCAAAGATATTAATGAATATTTATATAATATGTTTTATCCTTACCTATTTTATAAAGGTGTTTAACTTGGGGCATAGGATGGGGACCCTGGGGCTGTTTAGGTTGTTGCTACAACACTAATTTAGTCCTAGCTCTGAAAATGTAGCAATAGATAGCAGTGTATGTGCTACAACCCATACCTTATTATAGTGGTAATTAGAGGATTGAAGATAAGTCTAGTGTTGGTTACAACTTTATTGACACTTTACATTATTAGATTAGTTGATTTATATTTTCTTTTAGCTTAACTTGTCGTCTAATAAGTAAAAATAATCTCTTACGAATGCATCAAAATTTGAACCTCACTCAATATAGTAATAACACATACATGTTGGTAAAAAGAGATTTAAGAAAATTTAAGAGATTAATCAATTAAGTAAATATTATGTGAGAATTTAGTAAAAATTTTGGTGTAAAATTATACGAAATTTGAATTTGAATCCAACATAAAAATAGACCAAACTGGAGTTAAATGAGAGAGTTGTGGCACTTTTAGCTTTCGCATAGAAATACCTTCGGTTAACGATCAATGATTCGGCAGACTCACCAACCAGTGGTTCGACAGACCCAAAACCTGATGCTTCGGTAGATTCAACAACTGATGACTCAACAAACTCGATAATTGATGGTTCACTATACTCAACAATCCATGATTTGATAGACTCATAAGATGATGGCTTGAGCTATGTCTCCGCCCAACACAACCAATCATAAAATGACAATAACGTTTGATACACTTATAGAATTCTATAAAATTAATTTCCTTGGATTTGTATCTCAATTTTCCAGATAGAAAAATCCCTAAAATGCAAAAGAGGAAATTAGAAAGGCAATTTCTAAGATTACTTTGGGGAAGAACAAGGAGAATAGGAGAAAGAGATGGTTTCTCCTTAGATTCGACTAGGTAAGTTAGTTTTAGCCATAGATTTCTTCTTCTCTTCATTTTCCTTTGATGGGATTCTTCTTATTTGCATATCAATGGTTTTCCTTGATCTTCCTTCATTATGTTCTACTTTCAAAAGGCGTCATTTAGGTCTGTTGACCTAACATCAGGTTGTCCATGATTAGTTTTTGTGGGTTATAGCTCAAATTCAAGCTCATTAGAATGGAATCCAATTCTATCTAGATCTAATTCAAGATAAAGTAAGATAGATCGAGTGTGGGTGAGTGTAAATTCACCTTAAAAGATTGATTCTTATAGAATTTAACCCAAAATGATAACATACATGCATTGTCTTCTATGGAAATTACTATTTTCAATTTATTGAGTCCAAGCATGATATTTCAGTTGACTTATTAATTATATTAGTATAGTCATGATGCCATATAGATGTTTTGGTTGTAGAATTATTTACTGTGTAAATGTAGTGAATATCTATAGTAGAACTATAGGTACATGAACCCTAAGTTTTCCCTAATTTCTATAATATTGAATCATAATATGAACCCGTGATCTAGTCAATCATTATTTCAAGTTAGGTATTTATGAAGTTAAAAGAATAGTCCATTTTAGTAATTATCAATCTACTTTGATTATCAGATCGAGTAGATCATTTTCTTGACTCCAGTGATTTAGTTTTAAGTTTATTTAGAATGCAAAAAAAGAAGTCCTAAGTATTGGACTAAACTAAGAACAATATATTAGTAAATATATCAAAACTAAAGAATGAACTAGACATTAGATGACATGTAAATCATAAAATTCATCATGGAGGTCCTGAGGAGGAAACATGCCTACCGACTGGCAGAGTCTACAGTGAGGTAGTTGGAGTGCAATAGAGAGATATAGGGGACTAATCCCAATGGATGGTCTCCTTAAATTAGTAAGGTACCCAACATTAACCAGATATTTTGGGGGTATACTATAGAGTTTAGTTACTTGAGATCTTGCTTTTTGAATCACCCCTTGTGGAACCACTGATGCATATACATAAGCTAATTTCTTTAACTCTCCACCTAAGTACCCAAGTTTTAAGGAGAAGTCTAGTTTATTTATCCAACTATTTAGTCACCGAGGCCAGGCATGTTGAGCCCCGTTGCAAGTCATGGAGGATGTTTAGTAGACTTAGAGTCTCAGGTCTACTTCATGATTTATACGGTGAGATGATAGCTTGTTATTATACTTTCACATGTTGTGATACCATTCGTTTGTATCTAGGGCATGATAAAAGAAACAAAAGAAATGAATGAATTTAGTTTAATTGTCTATTTTAGTTATTATTAGAACTACTTCAATGTTTGATGGTTCATAATTTTTAACTTCCATGTGTTTATTCTTCTGTATTTATTTATATTAACAATATGCATATGAATAGTCTTGATTTCTTGTTGGCTTCCCACGCATTGAGCCACTAACTCACACACTCAATTGAAACATTTTTTAAGAATGAGTCCATCTCAACAGAAGGAGTGAAAAGCTAATTTTCATCAAGAGTAGATTAGCTAAGGCCTTGAGAGGAGTAGCTAGCTCAATTAGATGGTATCTTATCATTTCTATAATCTTAGGAATGTGACAGTGAGGATTGATTGTAGTTTTGTAATAAATTGTGATTGATGTATATTTATTCCAGAACTCATTCTTTCAATTGATTATGATGTAAGAGTGAAACTCAATTGTGAACTCGTGATTCTTATGCTTAAATAATATATATTCTAATAATTTAACCTTATATTTTATTCATTTTAACTATTTAAGGAAAGAAAAGATAAGGCCAATTTCTATTAGTAATTAAAAGTGGATGGTTAGCCTAATCAATATTTGGAGCACTTAAACCATAATTAGTGGGTTTGGGTCTCAACTTCTCGGTAATAGAGCTTAGGTTTGGGATAAAGGTGGTAAGAGATGAATTGGAACAATATATTTCCTCTTTGAACTACAATTTTCTTACGAATATGTTTTAGTTATGAATATGTAGATGGCAGGAAGAGGACGTAGTCATTGAGAAGAACAAACTGAGAGCTATTATGGCACTAATCCTGAGACAATGGTTCAAGATGGAGAAGATAGAGATGAGGTAGCCATGATGTATCATATCATTTTGGAGATAAAAGGAAAAGTATAAGATGAATATGAGGTCTTCATCTTCTGGAAAGGACCTAATGAGATCCAATGAGCTAGTGAAGAATCATGGTGAAACTGAGTTTTGTAGGACAACAAACCCAAAAGTGGTAGATGTGTGGCTTTGACAACTAGAAAATATTTTACACTTAATGGAGTTATAGAGGACAAGTAGATTGACCGTGCTATATATTTACTTAAATGAGAGATAAGTTATAGTGACATGGAGTAGAGTATAAAACAAGAAATATGATGATGATGTGGAAGGATGTTGTGATGATTTTCGTATGAAATATTTCCCTCCTACCTTCTTGAGTGATAAAATTATACAGTTGGAAAGCATTAGACAGGGCAGCATGACAATTGGTAAGTATGAGGTGTATCATACAACGTTGGTTAACTTCTGTCCACAACTTGGACTGGATGACATAGAGAAATGCCAAGACATTTCAAGCAAGTTAAGATTTGAAATTAGATACATATCAGTAGTTGACCAAAGGGGTATAGAAAACATCATAGAATTTTTCAAGGCAACAACATGTATTCAAGAGTCAATTAATATGAATAAACACTCTAAAAAAATATTAGGAGAGTTTGATAGATGAGGACAAAGAAGTGGTGGATATAGAGGAGGTGGTGGATTTTTATCCAAAATAGGATGAGGCCTTGGTTGTTTTGGAAGGAAAGAACATGTTTCAAGTGATGTTGTATCTACTCATAGTAGGGGAAAATCTATCCCAAGCATATGGAATACACCATCAAGGTGGATACCATCATCTAGGCCTTCAGGGCCATCAAACTTAGTGAGGGGTCCGTAGAAACATGATATGGCTATAAGTGACACTTGAGGTAGGGCATACTATGGTAAATGTTGAGTAGTTGGTTTTCAAGGATGACACCACTATAGACAGATGGGACATTTCAAGATAGATTGTCAAAGCTTCATATCACACCAAAAAAGAGTTCATAGTCTTAGTTTTTGTAAGGATTAGGACCTGAGAGGAGATTCACTCATCACTAATTTGAGGAATAAACTCATCTAGTCCAAACACACTAACAAGTATGTTGGAATGTATTTTTATTTTGTATAATAATAATTTACAAGAATAGAAACAAAAATAAATGTAATGACTATAATAAATTTTACAAGATTACATAATAATCTCTCACTAGGGGTTTACATGGAATCAATAACTTCAAGATCTAAGAAGAATAATATCCAAGTATTTCAAGTCTATCTCCCAAGAGTCAGTGTCACTAATTAAAGTTCTGATCATCATGCCTAGTCCTCTGTGTCCTTCACCAAAGGGTATTGATGGTTGAGCTAGGGTTTTCACCCTTATAACCAAGGGGTCATGATCCGATAGTCACCCTATTGTTGGAGGTCGATGGTTGACCAAGGATTCAAGATTTGATGGTTCTCCAGATTCCCACAACAGATGGACCTACTGGTTTGAATTTAAATGATGCTTTTGACCATGGACACTTGGCAAGCTTGGGTAGGCACCTTAACCTTCTCTTCTCTCTCACCCATAGCCTTACATACCTCCCTCCTAGCATGCAAATTAGTTCTTTACACACCTATCTCTCTCTCCCTTCTTTCTTTCTTCTTGGATCACATCCCTCTTGAATGGTTGACAAGAAGAATCCAAGGTAGAAGAAGCTTGTTCGATCTTGCTTACATGTGTACCTAGGGTTTGGATCTACCCTATCCTCAAGCTTGTTGAGCTCCTTGAGCTTGTTCTTGACCTAAGAAAGTAAGACCTCTCTTCCTTCCTTCATTTTCCTTGTTGTCCTACCTTCCTCTCTCTTCTTCTTAGTCAGATCCATGGTGGAGTTTGAGCTAGAGGTTGAAGATGCCTTCTTTCTTGCTTCTTTGACGTAGGATTTGCTTGCCTTTAGAGAAGGATCTAGCTTGGCTGAGTGGAAAACTCAATCTAGGGTTTCCTTCCTCTCTATTCAAGCTTTCTTGATGTGGGACCTTCTTCTTCAACCTTGAGGAGAGTTATATAACTTTCTCCACATTTATTGCTTATTCCTGCCTTGCATGTACTAGATCTTGCTCTAAAATGATTTTTTGAGTAGAAAGATGCTATCTTTGCCTTGGGTTTGAGATTATGTAATGATTCTTGAGTAGTTTATCTTATTGGATAAACCCTAAACCTTTTGCATGATCCTTCCTTAGTATTAGAAGTTTTGGACCATGTATGTATATGGAAAACTATGGGTTTTTCTCACCCAAGTGATGGTTCTTTCTTAGGGTCTGGAACTGATTTCCCTCCTCGTGATGCAACTCGATGGTTTGGTTTTAGTGTTGTTTTGTTTGACGTTTTTGTACCAATTCATGGCTTGGACTTAGCTTCTATTTTGGACCTTTTTTGCTTGAGATAAGATGGTCTTTATGCTCTCCCCAGTGGTTCAAGTCGATGGTCTCATTCTCTTTCTCAAATTATGGTTTTCCTTAGGTTTTATGGATTGATTTTTACCTTGTTCATGATTTGCTGGTTAGGCCCCTTATGCCAATCGATGGTGGGTACCTTAGTTGCTTCTTGGACTTTCTTTTGTGCTTGAAATCAATGGCTATGTTTCCCCTCACAACCAATGGTCTTGGTGCTCTTTCAAGTGGTTCAAATGATGGTCTTAGGTCCTAACAGATGATGGTTTCTTTGGTCCCCCAAACAGTGGTTTTACGGACCTATTTTCCACCTAGTGTTGTCAACCAATGGTTTCAGTGGGTCAAGACTTGATGGATACACTAGGTCAAGACTTAATGTAACTGTCCCTTTGGTTGATGGTTCTCAACCAATGGTTTCACTGGTTGCTAGGTATATGGTTTACTTGATGTCAACATCCGATGGTGAGGTTGTTGTCCCAAACCGGTGGTGGACCTGGTGTCTACAACTGATGTTGTTCATGAAGTCAATAAACGATGGTCCTTCTAGGTGTATAATCCTATGGCTTCTCATGATCCGGTGGTGGTGATTAATGCATATGATTTAATGGTTTTGTTTGCCTTGAACCCGATAGTTTTATGTGTGGTTTATAATTCGACCGTTTGTACTTGTTGCACCTGATCAGATGGTTTTTCTTTCATGGAAATCGATGGTTTGTTGAACCCTAAATTTTGGTGATGGTTACACCTTGAGTTATATATGAATCCATACTTGAGGATAGTATGGGATTCAACCTTAATGCTTTACCTTATGCATCCATGATTGGATGGGGATGTTATGCGTGGAGGATGTACTTTGACCTAAGTATGTGTATGAGCCTATGGTTTAGTTTGAGGTGTTGATTTGTAACATCACTTCCACCTATCTTATTGAACTTAACTTAATGTAATAAAGGTGTAATGCTTAATCATTCTTAGCTTCCTTGTATGATTAGTATGATGAAGGAACACTCTGTTAGTGTTGTTGTAACCCTAATATTCTGACATATGAACATCATAGCCCCATTAATGCAATATTATGTTGAACTTGTGTATCACAAGTACGGTGATGGTATGTTGAGCTTTTTGTAAGACATGGAAAGATAATGATGTTCTTTTAGGGATTGATGTGAATGGTCTTAATGACCTTTGGGCATGGTTGAGCCCTAATGGAGGTGTAACCCTCTTCTTTTACGTAATAAGGATTGGTATCCTGTGATGATGTGATGAGGATTGATATCCTATGATGGTGTGAGAAAGACTATAGTCTCAAGAATGGCAATAAAATAGTACCTCATGATTTTAAAATGATGAATATGTTTCACACATTTTATATCATCTAGAGTTTTTATATATCTATCAATGTTTGCTAGAAAAAAAATAGGATTTGTATGTCCACTTATTTGATGCAACCTTAATTCACCCAATTGGCATTTACTAATAAAGTGAAACTTTAATCAT
The DNA here is from genome assembly GCA_963693085.1 of Alisma plantago-aquatica. Lineage (NCBI taxonomy): Eukaryota > Viridiplantae > Streptophyta > Magnoliopsida > Alismatales > Alismataceae > Alisma > Alisma plantago-aquatica. The sequence goes on along the minus strand of OY856410.1, from coordinate 66,113,534 downwards.
GTAGTGTCTTGTGTCATAGATCCATTCTAGTGTCAAGACTTGTAGGATGGTGAAATGAGTATTCCTCTAATGGAATCTCAGAGTCGTAAACTGTTGAGTATGTGCAGGTTTTGAGGATGGAAGTGGTCATACCTCGGCAGGAGAACAGTTGTGGTCGTATCTCAGATATTTGTATATGTGATTTGATTGAGGACACCTGTGGTTGTACCTCGGATGATATGGTTTTGTATACCATGTTCACTAGTACCGCGACCTTGATAAGGGTGACTAGGTTGTTCACTAGTGTTATGACATGTACCTAGGGTGGACTAGGCTATTTTGTAGTTTGACCTAATGTGTCTCTATGGAAGACTCGTACTAACTGAGGGGGGATGAGATCTTAGGATCCAACTCTCCTATCTTATATGGAAATGATTGCGACTAAGCAGTGGTGAGTTGGACTTTGAGTGGTATGACTCAAACTCCCCAGTGCTTGATAAAAGATAGAATACAGACGTGTAGCATATCTGCTAGGATTATACATCGATTCACATTAGATGATAACCCTTGTTTGCTCCTTTCACACAGAGATGATGTATAATGTAATAATAGAAAGTAGCCATGCTTATATCATTAGATATGCCTATACTTCTAGTCATGCTTATATCAGTTGATAGGCTTATATTGTTAACCATGCTTATATTGTTAACCATGTTTATATTGTTAGCCATGCTTATGTTGTTAGCTGTACTTATGATGTTAGATATGCTCATCTTGTTAGACATGATATTACTATTAGATATGTTCATGATTCTAGTTAGGATCATATTGATGGTTGTGCCCATAATGTTGATTTCATTGGAATCTTTGGGAATAATTGTAATTTAGATTTTATTATAAGACTTTGATTAGAACTGCTCTTAGAAGAAGTTTTATATTTGATATTTCCATTTTGTTATATAGCATGCCCTATCTATTTAATAACTTAACTTGCGGTAATCAATAAGCGTTGTTGAAAGTTATATCTCTCGCTAGGACATGGGTCTCAATTCATGGGATACCACATCTTTTTAGGTAATCGGTAGCAATGGTAGAAAACCCATGACAACGAGGAGGAGCTATGGTGATGGACCTTAGAGAAGGTTGTTTAGATGTCTAGTGTGTCCTAGAGTCATCCATGTACTCTTAGGTCTGGGCGGAAAAGTTTGTAAATGATGTTTCAATCGACTCAAGCTTTTGGTAGCATTTTGATGCTTGTACATGTAGATAATATTCTTCTGTATGTATATGATAAGGTTGAGGCCACAACAAGTTGTAAAATATATTGAGCACAATATGAATATATGTAAGATGTTGGGGATTTTAATTATCCCCTTTTTCTGCTATGTGGTTAACTAATGATCGATCATGTTTTGAGTTTTGAGTAACATAATTAATAAGAAATCATGGTGAAAATATCTTAATCTTACTCTAAAGAAGGATGAGAATCACATCGTAACCTACCAAAACTTGAAGGTTTAGTAACTAAAGAGAAAGATATTGTTGGATCAAAGGGCTCTAGAGGTGGGGTGAATAGAGCTAAAAAATACTTAAACAAAAACAATTAAACCTTCAAATTACTTCAAGAAGTAGGATTGCAAATAGGGAATTGATGTGCAACTAATACATAACAAGGATGAGAGAGATTGAACATATACAAGAACAAGCTATGTATAGAGGTTCCAATCTCCAAATTGGGAGAAAGTCAGTCCACTAGCTAGGGAGGTCAAGCCCTAGGATTTACAACCGTTGAATACATATATTCCATTACAAGACATATAATAAGACCTTCCTTTTGCAGGGAAAGGATACCTAGCCTTCCTTTTTAAGGACCAAAAGGAGCCAATAAACCTTACAAGGTCTTACCTATCCTTCAGCAAGAGTGTTCAATCTCTACAAGGGCTTACCAACTTTTGCAAGTAGTTGGACACCTTCACCAAGGAGCTCCCCTTATTGAAATAAGTCTTTCACCTTGAAGGAATTACCCACTCTTCTCAAGGATCTTCAGCCTTCACCTTGTCTTACAACTTGGACAAGATTTCACCAACATAGCTTGAAGAAAGGGGTTGGGGAAAGAGAAGATTGAGAGCTTCACAAGATTATAATGGAGTAGCCCTATCAAATAGCCTATCTCACTCATATGGATGTTTGGATTTACAAGAAAAAGAGATAAAGGGGCTCTAGTGAACAAAATGCACTCACTATAGTTAGGAGCTTGAATAGCATGAAGGAGCAAACTTAATGATGTTTAAGGGGTCCTATTTATATTGGGGGTATCCACTAGCCACTAGAAGCACTTAGGAATGACTTCTAATTGTTTGGGCATTTCAAGGGGTCTATTTTTAATGTTTGCAAAACTCCAACGCCTATAATTAATTTTTTTGCACATTTTGTACTATGTAGTTGGCCGAGTTTCCATAAAGGTAACTTGACTGATAACACTATGTGACAAGCTAATTTTAAGTTGTTGGTATCTTGGATGAAACTTGGTTGATGGCTTAAAATCAGTTTTCTAGTACAAGGTGTTGGTCGATTTTATCTTGAGGTAAACTCGACCCAACATAAACATTTGCCAAGACCCATCCTAGGTGTCGATCGAGTTTTGGGGAAGGAAACTCGACTGATCATACAACCTGTGATGTATTTTGCAAATTGTCATAAAAGTGATTAAACATTCAAATGAAATGCTCCTAATTGTTCTCATCTTAGTTACAAGTCATAACATTAATACAAATGATTACAAAAATTGTCCTACGTCATTTAGGTTGTTTTCCACAAAAGTATTTTTGCATTGCTTTTGACTTGAACTGAATCAAGCTAGGGCATGACTGAATTGATCCTTTTCATGTACCTAATACTTGAAATCAATCTCAAATAGACATATTAGATACATATGAATGGAATCGTGAAGTCATCAACAAAATATGGCCAATATATAACACTTAGGTCAACATTATCCCCCTTGTGAAGATGACAAATCATTCCACAACATATTGAAAAGAATTTAGAATTTAAACTTTTACCTTGTGAATTGTAAGGGGATACATGAATGAAGAATAGCAATTGCTCCCCTCAATTCATGCTTACCTCAAATTCTTTGTTCCTTCACCTCTATGGTTAGTGTGTTCCAAAAAGGAAAAAAAACCATAGCACATATACACTATTGAGTCCTCTTACAAGTCACGTGGTATTTCAACAAATAAACTAGAAAATGGTCATAATACAATTCACTTCTCCCCACTTTGTCATATCTAAAAGGTAGGGGGTAGAAGAGCTAAAAAACACAGGTCTTAACCACATGCACAAACTACACAAGCAACCATCATAGAAAGAACCAAACTAGAAAACTCAGAGAGAACAAGCATTCTAGAGTCAAAATCAAAATAAGGAAGCACATGCCAAGAACTCATAAGATAAAGCCAAGCGTAGAGTTAAGGTACATAAGATGAGATTACAACACCAGATATGTCCTATCTAGATGAAAACTACAAAACAACAAAAAACGACGAGATATGAAAACAGTACATCTCATAAATAGTGCTCAACTGTTCAGTACATGATACTCTAAAAAAAAGATAAATATGAGCACCCGTAGACAGTGGCAGAGCCAGAAAAATTGATCAAGGAGGGCACCAATAACATAGAACCTCAGCTGGAGATATTAAGTAGGGCACTATATGTAATTTTGTAGAAAATATTGCCTAATTTCTCTTGTGGTTATGTGTAATTATAAAATCTGGGTAGGGCCCGTGCCTACCCGGGCCACCATGTGGCTACGCCACTGCCCGTAGACTAAGAACTAAACAGCTAGGGCATCTATGTCAACGGGTTTGTCGTCATCATCCTCTAGCTGGTAGTCCTCATCTCCATCTGAAGGTGCATCTGGAGCAGTAGGTGTAGCCTCACCATCATCAGATCCATCATCACCATCAACACCATCATCTTCATCACCATCAACCTCATCATCATCCTCCTCGTCAGCCATCTTAGTATCCTCGTCATGAACAAAGGAGCGAGGACCAGGCCACTTGCGGTTTTGCTCTGCCTAGGAGATGTCACACTCGAGTAGAGCCTTTGCTTGCTCATAATTGGGTATAGAAATCCAGTCATAGCAAGGAAAGTAGTAGCAGGTCTAAGTGGAAATTTTTCACAATTATCTATTGATGCAGTTGTTTCACTGAACATGGATCTATGTTTTCAACTGAAGAAATAAAAAAAAAGATGTGGAGGAACGTAAAAAGTTTCAATTGAAGACAATTGGAATAACTATTTTTGTATTTAGTTTCGATTCTTTTCCTGATATGTAATTACGTTTTACATAAATATATACCTAATGCTAATGTTGTAACACTTCAAATCCTAATTAGAAGAAGTTTTAGTAAACAGGCTAAACCTTTTTCACAAGAAAAAGAAGTGAACGCATCCTGACTAACATTGGTAAAATAAAGTAAGAGCCGAACTCTGTTGAAATCATGCACGCTACAGAGCCAGGGGAGAACCAACTAAGAGCCGAACTCTGTTGAAATCATGCACGCTACACAGCCAGGGGAGAACCAACATTTATCTAAGCTTTTCCTATCCGTGGGAAATCGGCAAAATGTTTATGAAAAGCTGAAATTAGACAAGCTAAGAAAACGGTACCAGCGTCATCCCATTGCCTCAATTAGGAATAGGCAAAAAGCAAAGCTGGGCTGTTCAAAACCATTGTCCACAACCACGATCCCTCATAGGCACGACACGCCTTGTGCTGCCAATAATATGTGCATCGGTGGAGACTGACGGGAGAAGCCTAGCCATTTACCCAGATCCATGGTCTGTGGCACTGGGTCCCAACCCACAGCTACCGGAAGTGGGTTTCCTGCTGGAGGAAGACACTGTTCGGTCGCAACTGTAGCTGTTCACATCATAAACGTCTGGAACCTTCTGGCTTCTTGCACTTGCGATGATAGATATTTCATTGGAGAATAGCGTTCTCCAATGAAACCCAAGCAGCGGATTTTTGAGCAAACGATTCGGAAACTAGTCGACGATAGCGTTCGTCCACCACCGACGTACGTACGCACCAACGTCCAATCTGGTGGCCCACGATAGGCATGGGGCGGTGGCGTCGTCACAGTCTTTTTTGTTTTCTTCCTCCTACTCTCTGGCATGCCTGCCGACTCGAGGCTGCGAGCACCATTAGCCGTCTTTTTACGCAGCAGCAGTACTGGCGGAGCCACATGTGGGACACTATAACACTGTGTTCGAGTACTGACTTTCTAAGTTACGGGATTTTATACATGAATGATGTGTATGCGGTAATTCAATTTGTTGCTCAACTAAGACTCGCTGTATGAGGTACTGGTTTGAAGGAATGGCGTGTATGTGATAATTCAGTTTGTCGCTCAACTAAGACTCGTTGTACCAGGTACTGGTTTGAATGAATGGCGGGGAAATGCGGACCACAAATCATGCTGTATTTTTAAATTCTGTCGATACCCGCGTGATTTTGGATCACCGTTTTTATTGCCGAGCAAGACAAACACCGGTACTTGTAACGTCCGCGTGTATTAACAAAATATGTAAATTGCTATATAGGAATGCTGCATTTGAAAGGTTGCTACCCAAACTAGGCCTAAGACACATGCCTCACCCGATTTTTGTAAAAATTATAATGTTTTGGTTTGTAACAGACTATTGAATAAACAGGTTGTTTTGGTTTATCGTGTTCGTGATTTGTGCCTGCGTTTGGCACGGGACCGAAACCCGGTTTCGTATTGTCTTTTAGTGCCAACCCTGCCAAACAACTGCCGGTTTGAGGCTGATTCGTGTTTGGTTCGCAACCCTGAAAATCCTCCGTTATGGGATAACGGAACCCCCCAACCCGGGTTGTCCCAGTCCCACGAGGGCCGGGATTCCGGTTCACAAACCGGTTTTGGCGATCTGATCCTCTCCTCGCCCCACACCCATCCCGACATTCTTCGCCTTTCCCCTTTACCTACTCTATCTTCTGCTCTGTGGTCTATGCTCTCTTCTCTCCCGAGACCTCGAGACGACCTCACCATTACTATTATCGTCATTAATAAAGCTGACTCATCGTTTCCAGCGACAAAGCCATGCCAGGCGACTGGCATACGCCAAACCCTGCCCAGTGGAGTAGGCGGAATATCAGGTCAATCAAGCGGATGTATGGTTGTGGTGGCTCGTCTGCAAGTGCCGAGCTACTCCGACAGTCTACACGCGGACAAGGAACCATCCCGAGTTGTCAACTCGCATCAAAGCGCCCCATTTCACCGTGTACAAGCCGTGCAGTAAACCCTAGGAAGGGCAACCACTGTCGTGCCTGCTATATAGTTCTGCACTTCATCAGCGATCTCCTCGGTTTTCACCTTCGAACCCTCCACACAGTCTTCTGTTCCGCCGCCGCTGCCAAGCCCCTATTGTGGGAAGCGACCTGCTTGCAAGGTTTGTCTCCGCCGCCCCTTTTCTTTCTTTCTGTTTGCTAGCCTCCTATCTTTACTCTTGTAACGATAGATGATTTCATCAGTGAACTAATGTGTATTTCTCTCTCAATTTCTTGTCACATGTTTCGTCCCTGGCAATGTCTGCCCATGCTCCTGTTTTCGTCATCTCGGCTTAGCAGGTAATTGTTCTTAGCAAACACCAACACACGTTTTCTCCTATTGTGGTTGCCTTCTTGCTTGATTCAGACAATGTTGTTTTTGTATTGGGATGTTGTATAATGACATGGTATGTGGCTATTGTATTATCTCCATGTTGTACAATAACAGGGGTTATTGGGATGTTTGCACTGTATGAGCAGAACTGCTCAATCTTTTACTCGAATCTTATGTTCAAATTGGATTGCTGTGAAGGCTTGTAGAAGTGTTGAGTTTTAAGGAGTTCGAGTACAGGCTTATTTATATTGTCAACTTATATGAGAACCCTACTGTCCATCAGATCATAATAACCTTCGGGTTTGAAAAGAAAACTATATGGAGGCAATTGTGCAAATTGTGGTTGTTGTGCTAGGGTTGTGATACATCAGACATATACCAATATTTTTACAATGTTACTATTGTACACACTATTGATATAGCAAACATATATCATCTTTGTTGTGCTAGGGTTGTGATACATCAGACATATACCAATTTTACAATGTTACTGAAAGAGTGATTCTCTTAATTGTCTTATCTCAGTCAATAAAGGAGAGATGTATTTACTATCCTATTAGTATGATTTCTCCCCTCATGTTTGTTACTGCATTTGATTGATGAATTGTGCTTCAAACAAATTTTGATTTGGTACTTTGAAATTCTTGAGCATGGTGATGATGATAGAAAATACCTTTTGGACCTGTATGGATAGACTACTTTAGAGTACCTCGTAATTACACTAATTTCTGGGACAAAATGGTATCTTCGACTTCCATTGTCAAAAAGCCTGCAAGGAGCCAGCTTGAATGAACTGAAAAAATGTGAGCCTCAAAGCTACTGTGCGCGTTTCTAATCTCGCGGGATTCAGAAATTAAAATTATTCTAGTCCAGAATGCTTAAAAATCCTTCCCATGTTTAATTTTCTGGGATTATAGAAGTATGCTGCCAAATATGCCCTTAGCTCCTTATAGTGCATTGTTTAGCTTCTCTGTATATTACCTTCTATATATCAGGACACATGCTCCTGATTAGCTAATTAGTGATCTGTTTGCACTGTATGAGCAGAACTGCTCAATCTTTTACTTGAATCTTATGTTCAAATTAGATTGTTGTGAATGCTTGTGGAAGTGTTGAGTTTTAAGGAGTTCGAGTACATGCTTATTTATATTGTCAACTTATATGAGAACCCTATTGTCCATCAGATCATAATAACCTTAGCCATGAAAAGAAAACTATATGGCGACAATTGTGCAAATTGTGGTTGTTCTGCTAGGGTTGTGATACATCAGACATATACCAATATTTTTACAATGTTACTATTGTACACACTATTGATATAGCAGACATATATCAATATTTTTACAATGTGTATATTGTACACACTATTGATATAGCAGACATATATCAATATTTTATAATTCTTAGCTGTAATTGTACTTGTAAATATTTTACTTTGTGAAAGATGGACTTGTGGTCAATTGCACAAACTTCATTCATGCATTTTGGGTCAAATTTATGAGGTTATGTCATGAATCGTATCATCTTTATTTCCAAGAAAAAATCATGATCATCTTTATAATAAAAATATATATACACCTGAAATTATAGTTAGTATGGGTAATTTTGTGATATATGTTAGTGTAGGGATATATGTTAGTATAGGGATATATAGTTAGTATACAGATATATACTTCAAATTCAGTTGTGTTGTGAGGTTAGTAATTTTTTACCAGTTAGTATAGGAATTTTGTGATATATAGGGAGATATACTTCAAATGCCAGTTCTGTTGTGAAACAATTATACTTTGTGATATATGTTAGCTTGAATGAATCATTTTAATGTTAGCTTGAATGAATGATTTTAATGTTAGCTTGAATGAATGATTTTATTTTTCATGTAGACCAAAATGTACACCCATTAGTATTCTGCTGATTATATTGTAAATAATACCACTATTTCGGCTAATCTGTGTTCCCTCTAAATTTCTTGTATGTACCGTCCCTGACCCTGTCGCTGTCCGTGCAACTCTCTTCAACCTTCACTTGGGCTTACCAGATATATCTCATGAGCAATACGAACACGTTTAATGTGAATGCCATGTTGAGTGCTTGCTATTTATGTAGTTTTCCTGTACTGAACATATTTGATGATGCATTTGCTACACCCTTACTGTAATGAACCAAATAATACAATTAATTGTGATATACACCCTTACTTTTGAAAAATATATTACTTACAGAATCTGGTATATGGCTGGCCAACCGCCGACACCGTCTTTTATGTGGTCTACCGAGCTTGATATGGTTCTCAGGGGTTTGATGAGAACCCAATATCACGTGGGTAGATGTGTAAATGGAGTATACTCTACACAGGCTTGGATGGAGGCATGGCACCAGTTCTCATACATAATAGGAGGCCCTTACATTTCATTGCCTGAGTTGCAAATGCGATGGAATACATCAAGAGAGAGTTTGTAAGAGACAATATGTTAATATTAGGAGATTTATTGCCTCCCCCCACATTGGCCGCACAACAAGGGATTGAACGCAACTTCTTGACGACGCGTCACACTTACCCACCAGAGATTTTTTTAGCACTGACGATTGAAATAAACAAATAAACTTGTAACATATGTGCTAAATGTAGTCATGTTATTGCATCACAACAATTTACATTCTCTACTTATGTGTTACATTATTATATGTTGCTACCATAATGCGATCAAATTTCCTATTTCATTATTATGTTAATGCCACAGTTAATTTATGAATTCTGTTATTTGTTCATACCTTTGTTTTTATTAATTTTAGATGTCGACATCGCGTGCAAAGGCAAGGACAAAGACAAAATTTGAAAAACTTTTGATGTCACCGGAAAAAATTCAAAAATATGTTGAAGATAACCTTTTGTGCACAAAATCATGTTGTAATCACACAAAGGAGGAGGGCAAAATTGGGACCGATGATCGACTCAAGGGCAAAGTCAGTCAGCATGTTCCTCATTTGCCATTGTTGTTTGCTTGGCCAAAAGACGATATCAAACAACACAACAAGCAGGCGGTGCATGAACCATGCCCAGTGTCATGAGACGAGTACGATGAGGCCATAACGTTGGCCTATTTTAATCAAGATCCACATCCAACCATGTCCCCCCAAAGTGCCTTGTCAAAATCTTAGCTTTTGTTTGGCTGTTTATTGCTCCCATTTTATGTCCTTCTCCCCTGACGAAGATCACCCATAAACAATTATGTTATTATCAGTGATCGTTTATGTTTCACTAATGACGACAATATGATTATTATCAGTTGCTTTTACTGACGATAATGTAATTTGTTTATGTTATGAACAAAATATATTAGGCCAATTTCATATTTTATGTAGCTTGACTGTTACTGACGATAATGTAATTTGTTACACTAATGAAGACAATTAACTATGTTCAACATTACATATATACCACATGCAAATGTCATTACAGTAACGTTTCATTACTTCTTAATCACTACGTAAAAATTAGAATTATTATATCTTATTTGCACTATTATAAATATACAAAATAACACCCACACAACAAAAATAAAATATATTTTTAATATATTCTAAACTTAGGTAGAAGTGGCATCACAAATACACATTCTACGTACTTGTTCAAACAGTGATGCAAGAACATGACAGAATAAACAGATACTGACTAAGCTGCCAAATAGAATCAGACTTCCAGCCAAACAGATTCAGACTACAGTCAGACTGAAATCATACCAGCTGACCAGAATCAGACTGTGTTGCCAAACAAAATCAGACTGTATCCTGACTGCCCCAACACCGGAATCCAGACTAACCCTGATTAACCCAGTCCAGATTCCAAAATCTCAGTCATGTGCCAAACACAGGCGTAAGGCTTCTCCAATTACGTAAATCTTCTGATAACGTCTCAACGGTTGTAGTCAAGGTTTCGGTGTTGTGTCCTGCATTTTTCGCGGAAAGGTGCATATGTGCCGGAGAGTAGCAGACAAAGTGGTCATCTCACCACACCTTAGATATAAAATGTGATACTGCCGCTAATGGAGAGATACTGTTTTCGATTATTTCCCATTCACTATGGGTACGTTTGCTTACATGTAACGAGACGGATTGGGTTGCATTCCATGATGTAGCTGCAAAAAAATTATGTTTGGTTTGGTGGATTGGATAAAGGCATTCGCCTGCATTTTCACCCATTACATGAATCCGCGGGATGAGGCTATACATCTCAAATGTGTTAGACGCTGAGTTCCAGCGGGCAGCTCCGCACTTTTTTACTGTTGCTCCGTACAAAATAGCAGCTTGCAACCTGCTTCCAATCAACAAGCACTAATATGGGTCAAACATAAAGTTCCGATTTACATAATTTTATAAAACCTAAAATGAGTTCCACCGGGATTCTGATAATGCTGCGTTCATTGGAATCCACCAAGTTACGGCGAACCAAACGTGCCCTATATTGAAAGTGGTGGCTTCTTTCACTTCTTTTATGTTTTGTGAGTGGTGCCTCACCCACTCACAAAATTTAGCTCCACCACTACACAACAGCCAAGTCGATCGGTTTGTGTTGCTGACTGGTGCCACCAGGTTGAAACTCCCTCATTTTCGTTGGATATAAATTTATTATACTTAATCCATGTAGATAAGTGACATAAGGTCATTATATCCAACACTTTTTACAATGCTATATCGGACTATATTCTTAAATCCACAACAGTAGATTCTATGTTTAATCTAGGATACAGAGTATGCACCTCATTTTGGAGTTTTTTAGGAGACTGAAATCTCTGCATTTCGATCTATATCAAAGTTGTGTCGTGTGTCCCTAATCAGCCAAAACGTCAAATACTCCCCTAGTGAATTGACTATGGAGATCCAACATTTGAGGAACGCCAGACGAGTTATATAAAGAATCATTTCAACCAGTTCTACTAACCAATGATGATGTATGTTTTGTTTGATAAAGCAATGACGAATGCTCGGGTAGCGATGGACAATCACGGACAGCGCGTCAATCGCTACCCATCGCATTGTCAAACACACAGTTGTCCACTGCTCTCATTTTATATTATTTTTTGTGTATAGAGCGGTCGACAAACTCTACCGGACGCTAATTTCTACCGACTATGAATGCAGTCGCGTTGCCAAAGACTACAGTAAAGGCATCCTATTACGTCGACATGCACGGGAGTAGACGGTCATTAAAGATCATCTCACAATGTCATGTTTGGTCATGTAAAGGAATGGTGGTTACTAAGGTGTTAAAAAGGGTTTAATTTCTCGCCCTATATCAACCATCTCTACCTCCTAAATGCACCATCGCTTCACGTGGTTGCGAAGGGGTTTCTACCAGACTCCAATGAGGTAGCCACAGCCAACAAGGCACAGTTAGGCAAGTGTCCCAACCCACTTTTACAAAATATCCGTACTTTACGTTTAGAAAACCAGTCTCCGTGAATTTAGATAGTCGGTGCCCACCCCAGTAAATGCTCGTACCCAGTTGAATTGCCCCATCCTTTGACTCATCTTTTATATGTGCCTTTTCATTTTCCAATGTACCTGATCTTGTATTTATTTGTATCTCACAGCCACACAATCACATGATTTTTAATTGTTATAGTACCTTTCAGTTTCCCTAGACAAAAGATAACTGTTGACTAACTATGGAATAGAAAAAAAATTCCATTTTATAATTTCCAGTTAAATAGTTGTGCATAATATCAATGTGTAGTGTCGTGTTTCTCCTAAATCAATTATAATTTCCTATAACTATTACTAAGTGCATACATTTTTTTATACGATACTATTCTATCGTTTCTAGTATAACAACTTCAGTTTGACTCATAAACTTCTAACTCTCAATTTTATGTTACTATTTTTGCAGTTTTATTTTCCTCCTCTATAGAAATTGGAGACTACAAAGATGTACAATTTATTCTTATCGGAGTATCTCTTGCCTCTAGATGATCCCGTTATAAAGGGTTTGTGCTACAATAATAGAATTGATCCTCACACTCACAATGGTCTAGTAACATCTAAAGACTGCTTGTTGGAAGTATTATTGTTTGTTTGAGAAGTGCACAAAGTTCTTCATATGGTAACCATTTTTCTATTTACATTTTGGTGTTTACACTTGTTTGAAGTTACTAGTTGTGCCTGCTACTATACACTGAATTGTCGTTGAAAATATTTTATTCATCAAATATTTTGAATGTAAGATGAGAATTAAAAGCTTTTTAACATGTATGTTATTTCTTATTCCTTACATTATTCATTCTCAACATTACAGTTATTTTAGTCTACCATGAGAAGATTTCATAAGAGAAGGTCTCCTCATGAACAAAAAACCAACTAAGAAATCTAATAACAGTCGTGATGTACATGCATCAATTTCTTCAAAGACCCAACAAATAGAAGTGAACTTAAAAGAAACTAATTAGTTTTGATTCGGGTTGAGGCCAACTATATTAAGTTTTGATGTCAATGTTCAAGATAATATTCATAGAGATTACTTACATAATGGTCCTTTTCAACTTAAAGGCCGTAAATTCCCATCTACTCAATTTGGAAATAAATCTTATCGTTTAAATCCATCATGGTTTAATGAATATCCTAACTAGTTGGAATACAGTATAGATAAAAATGTCGCTTTTTGTCTTTATTGTTATCTTTTTCCCCAAGCTGGCCATGATCCAGCATTTGTTAGCAGAGGATTTATGAATTAGAAAGATAAAAAAGGATTAGACAGATATGTTGGTAACTTTTTGAGTGCTCACAACAATGCAAGAACTATGTGTGAATGTCTAATGAAACAAGATCAAAACATTAAAGTTACATTGTTTAAACCATGGAATGAAGTTTCGTCGGTATCGGTGGTATTTCAACCGAAATACTGATACTGACGGGTACCGACACAGAAACATGTGTGTGTACCGATAGGATCGCAAATATTGATAATACCGACATGTATACCGCCAATACTGCCATTTTTCGATGGTTTCGGTGCAAAATGCACTATTAACGTCATTGTACCGACCGAAATTCGCGGTATACCGACGGGTATAGTGTTTTTTGTGAGAATGATTGTTGTTACTTATTGGGAGGAGAAAAGAAGGTGCATTTTGATGATTTTTGACAATTGGAGCTAATACCAACCCAAATCAAGGTAATTCTCACTAATCTCTTTCATTTCTACCATGAGCAACCTCTCCATCTCTTTTTCCTACTTTTTCTTCCACTTTCACCTAAAAAAAGTGTCTTTTACCGCCAAAGCCTAGTATTACTCCAAATTTTTATGTGTTTACGTGAACATACATACAACTATAAGTGTATTATACAGATCTGCAATATTATCACTAGATCTACCTACTTACAACACTATTGCTATTACCATACAATTTATCTAAGCATATTACAATTAGTATTGATATAATTAGTTACTTATTTATGTTTAGTTGAAGATGTTATACTAAAGAGTAATGTTAATATAATCCAAAGGAGTATTATACACATACAGTATTGCACATGAATGAGCAACATGGAACTTCAGACAATTTGCCAATAATGATGTGTATGAGGAGCATGTGACTACATACAACCACCTTTATAGGATGCACATGTCATGACCGCAATATCTCAGTAATATCAACTCACTGTATGGAGAACCAACGCCCCACTCAACATACATCTGATGTGAGTTCTAAATAAATATGTTATTCATATGTTGTAAATTGTATATTATTGCATAATTGTGTGTATTTAAGCTTGTGGCTTGTGCTAGTAAAATTTCATATCTTAATTCCTACATTTTGTCATCGAAATATCAACGAAACGGGATAGATTCCTTACCTCCCACATGACGGAACACCCAATATAGAATTTTATTACATAAAACACTGCATTTAGGTGTTGAGATTACACCTGTAAAATTTCATGAATTAATTCATTCATTTTGACGTCAAAACGGCCAGGATTGCATCTGTCGATATTTTCGTCGGTATATCGGTAAATACCTATTTCCAAGCTGTCGAAACGATGTCGGTATTGGTCACCTTGTTCCTTGGTTTAAACAAGATAAGGAAATAAAGAAAGAGTGTTGTACACGATTACAAGCATCTGTTAATTTTGTTCGGTATCTTTTGAATCAATGACTAGCATTCTGTGGACACAACAAAAGTGTGGATTCACTAAATAGAGGAAACTTTCTAGAGCTATTGCATTTTTGAGCTTCTTACAATGAAAATATTAACAAAATGGTTTTAGATAAATCTCCTAGAAATATGAAATTAACTTTGCCAAATATCCAAAAATGTAATGTCATTTCCATTGAAATAAGAAACTGAATCATAAAAGAAATTAGAAATGATTCATTCACCGTTTTGGTTGATGAAGCGTGAGATGCATCCATAAAAAACAAATGGCCATAGTTCTAAGATATGTTAATACAAGAGGAGAGGTGATTGAGCGATTTGTTGGGATTCTATGTCTAACCGATACAAGTTCCATATCTCTTAAGACAACATATGATTCATTTTTCATTACAAAAAAACTTAATATTTCACAGTTACGAGGCCAAGGATATGTGGAGCTAGTAATATGACGGGGAAATTCAATGGGTTGAAAAGTCTGATATTCAGAGAAACACTTCTGAATTCTATGTCCATTGTTTTTCTCATCAGCTTCAATTATCTCTTATTGCTGTAGCGGAAAGCCATCCACTTGTAGCATCATTATTTGAGTCTATTTCAAACATTTTGAATATAGTGGGTGGCTAATGTATTAGATGTGGCTCTCTTCGAGTGAAAGAAGTTGAAAGATTGGATGTTGAGTTAAATTTTGAAGAGCTCGGAACTAGCTAGTACCAGATGAAACCAAGAACTTGGTATAAAAGAGCTAATGATACACAGTGGAGCTCACATTACGCATCTTTCATCAACTTTATTCATTTGTTTGCTTCAATTGTTGGTGTTTTGGATATAATTGTGGATGACAGAAAAGATGCAAAACAAAGAGGCCTTGCAAATATCTTTTCTTTCCAGATTCAAAGGTTTGAGTTTGTCTTTCTTTTGTATTTGATGAAACCAGTTTTGGGGAAAACTCACGAATTATCACAGGCGTTACAAAGAAAATACCATAATATTACAAATGTTATTATACTGGTAAATTTGTCTAAACAACAATTGCACTCTTAAGAATTAAAGATGATCAGTGGGAGATATTTATTGGAATCATTGTTGAATTTTGTAAGAAACATGAGATAGATATTCTAAGCATGGATGATGATTTTTCTCCATCTTGGAGATCAAGAAGAAAGTTAGAAAAAGTTACCAATATGCATCATTATCAATTTGAGGTCTTCAAAACCATAATTAATTGGATGCTAACTGAGTTGGATGATCGTTTTAATGAGACTAATACAGAGTTACTTTCTATGTGTTGCATGCCTCGATCCAAGTAATGAATTCTTCTCATTTGATAAACAAAAATTGTTACGGTTTGTAGAATTTTATCCTTCTGATTTTTCTAAATTAGATCTTGGAAAACTTGTTACACAATTTGATACATATATTCTAGATGTTCGGTCTTCTGGTGATTTCTCACAATTGAAAGGAATTGATAAACTTGCTCAAGAATTAGTTGAGGTTAAGAAACATAAAGATTTTCCTTTGGTGTTCAAACTTTTGAAATTAGCTCTACTTCTCCCAGTTGCAAAGACTACAGTGGAGAGGGTTTTTTCATCTATGAAGATTATTAAAAAGTCATCTGTGTATCAAGATGGAGGATACTTAGCTTAATTATTGTCGGATTCCTAACATTGAAAAAGACATTTTATCTATCATTGTCCATCATTTTCAAGGAATGTCTAGTTGTTGAGGACAACTTTAATGTATCTATTATAGTTGTTCTATTTTTATCATTTTAAACATCATTTGGTAATCTTGAATTTTTTTCTCTTTATATTGATTTTAGGATTGTGATTTTTTTACATTGAAAAATGATCATATTTTGAGTATCACATTGTATGGTGCTACCAAACCAAATGGGTAGCACAACACATCTATTTTAGGTATAGAGGCAAAGAGGGGCACGGAATCAGGCACCCAACCCAGCACCCCTTGATAAAAATTATTGGTTTTTCCATTGTTAAACTCCATAGGTTCTCTATCGAGATCCATATAGCCCTCAAGTAAGACAACTCCTTATCACCTAAGATTGTTCAGATCTCTTACTGAGTTCCTTATGTAGGACAATGAAGAATGAGGATGGAACCGGGCTTATATCGCATGCAACCACTATAGAAGGGGATGTAGGCGTAGGGTGTCATCAAAGCGTGTTGTTTGAGGATGATAACATATTTCTTTGTAATTCATTGGTGAACAGGTTACTTATTTTCTACGCAGAATTTTAAACAGGTATTCAATAATGATTATGGGGAATTAGAACATTTAATTTAATACGGGGAATTATATCATAATGATTAGGACTAGGTATGACAATGGTTGCGAGGGTGACTGTGAGGGCGATTTCGGATGTGACTGTTGCTAGTGGCAGAAAGGGCAAAGCGCAACCATCCCAAGCTCAACTGAGTGCGTGGAAGGATCTTTTCAAGAAGTATCCTTAGGGTGATACGTCTCTAAAGAAGGTTATCATTGAGTTTAAAGGCTAAACTCTAATCTATCAGAGTGAAGAGTGAAGAGGTTGTGAAGAATGTTGAAAGATGGAACTCCTGCCTGGTGGGGTATGTCATTGGCTTTAGGCCACACTTACCTACATTAGAGCGTTACTTGGTACATATATGGTTTCTCAATGATACCATTGTAGTTTTCAATCGTGGCTGCAAATTCTTCTTAATATGATTCTCAGATCACTCAGATATGGAGTCATTTTTGGAAGAACATGTGTGCTTCGTTAGAGACAAACCTTTAATTTTAATGAAGTAGAAACCAGAACATCAGTTGGTGAAGTTCAAACTGGATGAAGTTCCTATCTGGGCTCAAATACATGATCTACTGCTAGAGTTGTGGGAGAAGAAGATGTTCGACAGGATTGAAACGTATTTGGGCATTCCACTGAGGACTGACAGAGCCACCCATGACTTCAGGTGATTGGAGTTCTCCAGAATGCAGGCCTTGTTACCATGAGTTTTGATTTTTTGAAAAACTTTGAGGTCGTAAGTGAAAATGGTGATCCAAAGAGGATAACATTTGTTTACAAATGGAAACTGAAGCCATGTTCTACCTATAATCTGTTTGGGCATGAGTGTCAAGAGAGCAGAATTTAGACGAAGAAGAAGAAGAAAGTTTGGGTGGCCAAGAAGGCTATCCTAATTACTGAAGGAAGTAGTATTGTTATTGAAGGAAGTAATGTTGATATCATTGACCTATGTAAGGGGATTGAGGGCACTTCAGAGTCTGCTAACAAAGTAGTTTAGATTATGCCATATGATAGCATTGAGAAGAGGAGTAAATTGGAGGGGTCAGTGGAAGATCCTGAGAAAGAAATCTTTCATGGCACTAGCAACAATTTTGAGGATGAAAGTGTTTAATTGGAGGACATGGGTGGACCGAAGGTGATTGATCTCATTACTCCCCTCAACTCTACTAATGTCTCAAGAACTACCAAACCAATTCAAGATTCGGATGAATTTCATATGCCAAAGAAATTGAAGAAAGTGAAGAATAGGAACTCAAGACTTAACTATGACTCTCCAAGCCCAAGTTCATTCAATAATAGATTTAAGAACCTGGAGGAGGAGGTTGTTTCAGAAGATGTTGTGGCGCCCAGTGAAGTACTGGATGAAAACTCCTCCAATGGATGACTTGAATCTCAATATCATTTCCTGGAATGTTAGGGCCTTAACAATAAGGTTCCTACAGCACAGGAGGAAATAAATAAGTTGAAGCCAAATATCATTATTCTGAATGAAACTAGAGTTAGAGAGAAGAAGGTGAAGAAAATTCTTAGTAGATATTTTCTTGAATATAAGTGGATTTCTAACCATTTGTCTCATGCTTTGGGAAGAGTGGTTATCCTACGAAAAGAGGATTGTTGTCTTATCATGAAGATTGAAGAGTCTAATCAGTGTATTCATACTAAAGTTAGTATGACAATCAAATTATTCTTCTCACGGTTGTCTATGGACATAATAAAGATAATGATAGAAGTAAACTATGGGATAAAATTGAAGAAATTCAACCCAGAGTTAGACTACCCTGGGTGCTTTGGGTGACTTCAATGTAATTAGGATGGAGAGTGAGAAAATGGGGATGGATCATCTACAAATAAATGGATGCAGGATTTTAATAATTACCTTCTCAACTGTGGAATTTTTATCTTAGTTTAAACGGACCTAGTTTTTCTTGTATAACCATCAGGGTGGCCACAAATTTGTCACATCTCGTATTGATAGGATCTTATACAACAATGATTTCATGCAAAATTTCTCTAATTGTATTGGTTTTGTTGTTATTCATGTCATCACTGATCATAAAATCTTGAGGTTGTCAATTGGGGAAAGGAAGAAAACCCACTCCCCTTTGAGGTTTATTAATGTATGGACCGAGAGAAGGGACTTTATAAGTATTGTGAAAGATGGTTGGTCTCAAGTAGATACATGTTCCTTTTATTCAACTTTTATTCTAAGATGAGGAATCTAAGAAGCAAGTTGATCAAATGGAACCAGGATAATGTTGGTAATATGTTTGATAATGATTGGGCTACTGCAAGTCTAGCCTATGAGGCTCATGCTAACTTGGATGTTGATCCAACTAACATTGATTTGAGGGATGAAGTTGTCAGATGCACAAAGATTTCTCATGAATCTCTCAAGTTAGAAGAGTCTTTTTGAGACAGAAGTCTAGGGTACAATGGCTTAACGAGGGTGATTCCGATACTAAATTATTTTATTCTTCACTCAAAGTCATAAGACATGTTAATCATATTAAATTTCTTGATATGGATGGGATTCTGAACTCCAATGCAAATGAAATAAAATCTTATATCCATAGTTTCTCTTTGAAGTTATTCAATAATGATCGTATTGCTAATATTTCTTCTTTGGACAATCTTAACTTTGTCAAAGTGGGTGATGTTCATAGGTTTTCTCTGGATAGATTGATCACTTCTGTTGAGATTAAGGATGTTGTTAAGAATCTTAACTCTGACAGATATAGCAGGTTGTTGAAAGAGGCAAATAGGACTTTTATCACCCTTATTCCTAAATATAAGGATTCTCATTTCCTTAAGAACTGGAGGTCGATAGCCTTGTGTAATGTCCTGCTAAAGATTATTGCAAAAATCCTAAGTAACATGATTCAAATGGTTATCCCTTCTATCATTAGCATTAATTGGTGTGCCTTCACTAAGACAAGGAGCATCTGAGATGACATCCTCCTATCCATTAAGCTCATCCATGACTTTAATAGGAAAGGTGGAAGGCATAAGATGTGTATTAAGTTAGACATTTCTAAGGTGTATGGCTTTGTTTCTTTGGAGGCTGTATTTTGTACTGTTGAGCTCATGGGCTTCCCTCCTTGCCGGAAGATTTGGCTTCAGGAAACCTTCTCAACTACTACTATGAAATCCTTGTTAATGGTGAACTTATGAGTCCTTTCAGTCCTAGTAATGGAGTTAGACAAGGCGATCATTGGTGTCTTATCTTTTTTGTTATGGTGATGCAAACCTTCTCACAACTTATGGAGAAGGTTGTCAAGGAGGAAACATTAGACCTATTAGGGCTTCTAACAATTCGGTGTTTTCCCATTTAATTTTTGTGGATGATTTAATGGTTTTCATGGAAGCTGGAAAGGATAATACCTGAGGCTTTAAGAAGATTTTGGATGATTTTTATGATGCCACTGGGTTGAGGATCAATGTTGATAAAAGTTCAATTCTATTCAGTATTGGTGTGAACAAAGACCCTATATGTAATATCATGGGTATTACTCAAGGCAAGTTGGGTCAAAATTATTTAGGCATTCCTTTATTCATTGGGAAGATCTCAAGGAAGTATTGCAGCTCGTTGATAGAAAAGATCAAAAGTAGGCATGATGGTTGGAAGGCTAAATAGCTTTCGATGGCAGGTAGACTGGAGTTGGCCCATTCTACCTTATCTTCGATTCACTTGTATTGGACAAATTGTTTTCCCCTTGTGCTATTATTGATGATATTGAGAAGCTTGTTAGAGATTTCATCTGGGGATCTATTGATAACCATTCTAATGTTCATATGATCAAGTGGGGTTTTGTGACTAAACTAAAAAAGGAATGTGGCCTAAGTATTCGATCCATCAGGGAAATTAACACTTCTTCTATGGTTTTCCAAGATTGGAACATAGCTAAGATAGATTACTCCCTTTAGGTGAAATGGGTCCATGTAAAATATTTCAACAAAATCTCTTTCTGGTTGGTTAATGAGAACAGTGGTTTTTCTTGGCATCTGAATAGATTCATCAAGGACAGAGATATTCTTAAGCAACATATCAGCTACTCTATTGGGAACGGTGAGAATATTTCCTTCTGGGGTGAACCCTAGGTTCCAAGCAATCAATTTTTTGTTGACATTTTTGGGAAAACAATGTATTATTAACTTGGGGTTTCAGTCGAACTGCAAGGTTGGGAATCTGATTACCAATGGTTAATGGTCCCATGGCAATGCCAGACTTCACAAGGATCTCAATCATCTTCCAAGTAATCTTGATAGGTTGACTACTCATGGAGATAAACTCCTCTTCAAAGGTCTTGAGGATATCAAATTTAAGAATGTGAGGAATGAAATTCGCACCAAGGGCAGTTCCAATTCTTTCTTTGAATAGCTTTGGAAGTTCAAAGCTCCTAGTGGAATCCTTATCGATAATTGGAAGGTGGGGCATAGAAAACTCCTAACCACTGATTACGTTAGGAAGATCAGCATTATTACCCCATCTTATTGTTTTCTATGTAAGGTGAATGAAGAAGACACTAATCATTGTATTTTTACTTGTGCGTATTCTACTCTGGTCTAGAGTGAAGTTGTTAAGGTAGGATTTCCTAAGCGTCCAATTAATGCATCTGATCCAGTGCGTTGCAGTGATAGGAAAAATCATTTTCTTGCTATGTGTATCTTATATTGGTTATGGAGAGAGAGAAATACAAGAGTGCATATGGATAGGGAGAAGGATTGGAGGAAAACTTGTGATTTCATTATGAAAAGACTTCAATCTTCTTGAAGGTGATTTGGTTCTAAAGTTGAGTGACTCTTCTTATGTGACTTAGCATGTGGTCATGAGGAATCATCATTTTTTTAAGACTTGTTTTAGGTATTTGAATGTCTTGGTGTGTTTCCTCATAGTTGTTGACCTAAGTGTCACACATTGTCCATATTTTGATAATGACTCAACCATTCCATTCATATGTATCTAATGTATCTAATTAAGAATGATTTCAGATATTAGGTACAAGAGAAGTATCAAACTCTGCATGTATCAAAATCATCAAGTTTAAGCAAAAAGACATGCAAGTGATCAATTTGGGAAATAGCCCCAAATGACCTAGAACAATTTTTGTAATCACTTGTATACATGATATGTATTGTAACTCAGATGAAAAAATGTTTGGGACACAAAAATCCACGATTTGATCATCCAAATTGAATTCCTTAAAATTTGTCACAAGCACTCTGTCGGTCGAATTTCCAACTCGACCGATCTGTGTGGATTTTGGAATCTGGATGATTTGGTTGAGTTTACACCTCACAGAACTCGACCGATCGACCATTTGACCCAAGTCTGATTTTAGTCAATCAGTCCAGTTTCCTTAGATAAACTCGAATGACAGTTTAAAAATCAGCCTTGTCGGATAGTGGATCGGTCGAGTTACCTTTATGAAAACTCGACCGATTGGACTGTACTGGAAACATAGAAAAAGCAATTCCAACCGTTGGAGATGTGTTGGGACCCAAAATAGATCTGTTGCAAGTTGTAAAACAACTATTTTCTGTCCCCATGTGTTCCCACTATCAAAGGGGCACCCCCAACTATAAATAGGACCCCTTGGGCTTCATCCCAAGTTTGCTCTTCCATTGCATAGCTTGGTCCTAGCTAGTTGAGAGTGATGCACCTCTTTGAACCCCTTTCTCTCTCTACTTTCAATTCAAATATGTGAATATGAGTGAGTTAGGATCCATTGTAAGAGAGATATTCCTTGTATCCATGTAAAGCTCTCTACCTCCATCTTCCTACCCCCTTTCCTCATTGAAGAAAAGGCTTGAAAATCTTCTCCAAGTGAAGGTGAAGGAGTTGTTGTTCTTCAAGGTTGAAGAAAGCATGGTGATCAAGATCTCTGAGTGAAGGATATAGGCAAGGTGGACATTTAAGAAGGATAGGTAATTCCTGGAAGTCCAAAGACTTGAATATGGAGTGGGTAAGTCCTTGTTGAAGGTTGAAGACTCCTTGCTCAAGTGGTAAGTTCCTTAGGTGGGTTGAATATCCTTGCTTGAGGTATTAAGTCTTTGTATGAATGTGGTTTTGTCTTGTAATCTTATGAATGAATATAAGAGCACCAAGATTGCAAAGTTCTAGAGACTAACCACCTCTAGGTAGTGGACTGACTCACTTCTAGTTTGAAGTGTGGAACCACTCTAAACCACTTTGTCCAAGTGTATGCTATCTTTGCCTCTCATCCTTGCTATGTTTGTTAGTTAGGACTTCAAATTGGTTGTATGTTTAAGCTTTTTCACTTAATATAATTTGAATGTCTAATCCATTTTGTGAGATTTGTGAAGCTCTATTCACCCCCCCCTCTAGAGCCCTTGATCCAACAAGTGGTATCAGAGTAGGTCTTCTCCAAGCTACTTCTACAAGTAGGAGAAGATGGGTGATTTAGCACTTGGATCTCTCAACTTGGAGGGAAGCTTCTCTATGCGACCTCCGATCTTCGACGACACCAACTTCCTCTATTGGAAGAGAAGTATGCAGTTCTACCTCCAAGGAGTAAGCTACGAATGTGGAAGGTGGTGCACATAGAGTATGAAGATCCAAAGGGGGAAATCTCTACATGGATGTAAGCCCAAATGAAGCAATCTCAGCTCAATGCCAAAACCGTGAGCATCATCTATGCATCCCTCACTCCATCCGAGTTCAACCGGATCTCCTCATGGGACAGTGCACATGATATTTGGAACAAGCTATGTGTCACCTATGAGGGAACAGAGCAAGTGATGGAGGCAAAGATCTACATGCTTGGTGGTATCCTTGAGAACTTCAAGATGGGCAAGAATGAAAGAGTGGCGGACATGTACACAAGGTTAAATGTCATCATCAATAGATTGGCAGCTCTTGGTAGTGTGATGGACAAAGGTACAATCAACTCAAAGATCTTGAGATCTCTTCCAAAGAGATGAGAGCCCAAAGTGACCTCCATTGAAGAAGTGTACAACCTTAGTAAATTATCAACCGAGGAGCTGGTTGACAACCTCCAAGCTCATGAGCCAAGGCTTGACAAGCAAGAAGAAGAAGAAAAGAGAGAAGAAAAGGAGTCTAAGAAGATAAAGGACACATCCTTCAAAGCTCAAATTGAAGAGATGGTTCGGCAGCAACAACTTGCACTCAAGTCCCCAACTCCTTCCTCAAGTGAAAATGAAGGCCCAAATGAGCATGAAGCTAACTACTCCAAGGGAAAGCACTTGAAACGGAAGTCTTCTTCATCTACTACTAGGTTCTATTAATGTGGCTAAAAATGTCATTACAAGAGTGACTACCCCAAGGCCAAGAAGAGCCATCACAAGAGCAACCACAAGAAGGACAACAAGTATAAGAAGGAAGGCAAATACAAGAGAAAGGAAAAGATAGAAAGAAGAAGCAAGGATCCAGCTCATGCAGATTTGAAGGAATCTTCCTCAAGTTCTTCTAGCTCCGAAGATGGAGAATGCCACCTTGCTCTCATGGCCTCGACAAGTGATGATGTAGGTGAGGTAAATGGGGTAAGTGAGGCAAGTGAAGTTAATTTGCATGAGTTGTCTAAAGAAACTCTTATTGATATGATTAATGCTAGCCGGTCATCTTTTACTAAATGCAAAGCTAAAAAGAAAAGGTTAGAAAAGATTATAGATGATCTTTATGCTAAGATTGAGATTCTAGATCAAAATGAAAAGCTACATCTTGATAGTATTGATACTTTGCAAGGGTAATTTTTTGATCTTGAGCTCCAATACAATGGAGTTGAAGTTGAGAATGGTGTCTACCTTAAGACCATTGCTACTCTTAAGGAAGAGAACCAAAAATGCCAAGATGATATTGATGTTCTTAAAACTAAAAATGTAGAGCTTAACCTCATTGATGAAGCTAGGAAACAAGAAAATTATGCTTATCAAAGAGAAATTCAATTGCTTAAATATGAAAATGCTACGTTGCTTGATCAAATAAATGATCTATTCTCTAGACCTATCTTGCAAAGTACTGAGGTAGCTAGTACTGCTCTAGAACGTGATTCTTTTCATACTAAAGCCCTCTGTTTAGAGGCCAACTTGTTGCATGATAGAGATGATCTTTCTAGCTTATCTTCTACTATCATTAGACTTAGTAATGATGATGAAAAATTAAGAGCTTCTTTGTAAAAGTTTCTTACGGGAAAGAAATCCCTTAATGTTGTCCTCGAACACTCTATCAAACAAATTGGTACTAGTGGTTTAGGATATGATGGGACTGTTCCAAAGAGAAAGAACAAGAACAAGGGTAAGGGTAAGAAGAAGAGTGGGGAACCTCCTTTCTTCCATGGAGAGACTACCGACTCTAAGAACCCAATGGTATGCACTCATTGTAAATGTGAAGATCATTATTCAACTTATTGTCCTTACAAGCCAAAGGAGACCAACCCAAAGATGAAATGGGTCCCCAAGCTAACCTTGGATCCCAAACTTTGAGTTGGGCACCGACATCCTTCTTTCATGCAGGTCAAAAGAAGGTGGATTGTTGATAGTGGCTGCTAAAAATATGTGATAGGTGAAATCAGCCATTTCAACAAATTCATAAAGAAGAAAGCAGGATCAGTGAACTTCAGGGACAACAAAAAGGGTAAGGTATTAGGTGAGAGTGGTGTAGGCAACGAGCTAAGTATTAAAATGTTTTGCTTGTTGATGGTATACATCACAATTTGATAAGTGTAAGCCAACTTTTTGATAATGATATCTTATTCTATTTACTTCTTTAGAATGTTTACTTCTATATTCCCTCACTTACAATGATATATATATAAGGGAACTAGAAATGGTAATCTATATGTTATTGTGCTTGAGGATCTAAAGCCCGTACTTGATAGATGCTTAGTTGTAGATAAAAATGATATATCTCTTTGGCATCGCCAGTTGGGTCATGTAAATATGCATCAAATGAAGAAATTGAGCAAAAAGGAATTGGTCAAGGGACTTCCTAAACTACATTTTGAAAAGGATGAGGAATTACAACCTTGCACACAAGGAAAGCAAACCAAGTCCTCCTTCAAATCCAAAGGAGTCATTAGTACCAAAAGAGCTTTTGAGCTTCTTCATATTGATCTATTCAGACCTATGAGAACTCAAATGCTTTGTAGTTCTAAGTATTGCCTAATGATTGTCGATGATTTCTCTTGTTATACTTGGACATTCTTTCTCGTTTCTAAAAGTGATACTCTAGATGTTTTCTTGAGCTTTTGCAAATGAGTTGAAAACATAGCTTCTTGCCGAATTGTTTCTATCCGTAGTGACCATGGGGGAGAGTTTGAAAATGATAGTTTTGAGCGCTTTTGTGAAAAATCTAGTTACTCGCACAATTTCTCTTCTCCTCGTACACCTCAACAAAATGGGGTAGTAGAGAGAAAGAATATATCGCTATAGGAGATGACTAGGACCATACTTCTAGAGTATGACACTTCAAAAAAGTTTTGGGCTGAAGCTGTTAGCACCTCATGCTTTGTGCATAACCGAGTTTTTATGCATCCATCTTTGAAGAAAACCCCCTATGAATTATGATGTGGTAGAAAGCCATCCATCGACTTCTTTCACGTTTTCAGATGTCCTTGTTTTATTTTGAACACAAAGGATTCTCTCGACAAGTTTGATCCAAAATCATATAAGGTTTTCTTCCTAGGCTATAACACTACAAGCAGGGATTATAGAGTTTTCAATATTGAACTATCTAAAATTGAAGAATCCATTAATGTCAAATTTATTGAATCTAACCCTACAATTGGAAAGAATGTTGTTGAAAATGATGTTGTAGATGACTTAATTCCAATCTTAAAAGACCTCAACATCGACAACAAAGGTAAGCCGGTGGTTGAAGCAGAAGATGAAGAGAAGAAGGATCCCACTCCTCGCTTTGTAAAGAATCATCCCAAAGAGCTAATCATTGGTGATCCATTCGAGAGGATGAAGACACGAGCTTCCTACAATAAAGAACAAGCAGACAATGCATACATCTCATAGCTGGAGCCAAAGAACATCAAGGAAGCTCTTGGAGATGATGAGTGGATCCTAGCTATGCAGGAGGAACTACAACAGTTCGAGAAGAACTGAGTGCAGACTCTAGTGCCAAGACCAAGTGACATAAAAATCATTGGCACCAAATGGGTCTACCGCAACAAGCTTGACGAAAATGGCAAGGTGGTAAGGAAAAAAGCAAGGTTAGTGGCTCAAGGCTACAATCAGAAGAAAGGTATTGATTTTGATAAAACTTATGCTCCTGTTGCTAGACTTGAATCCATTAGAATGCTACTTGCTTTTGCTAGCTTTAAGAATTTCTTGCTATATCAAATGGATGTTAAAAGTGCATTTTTGAATGGTACAATCGAGGAGGAAGTATTTGTTGCTCAACCTCCAGGCTTTGAAAATGACAAGCTATCTAACCATGTTTATTTGCTACAAAAAGCTCTCTATGGACTCAAACAAGCACCTCGAGCTTGGTATGAGAAATCAAAAAATTTTTGTTAGACAATGGCTATGTCATGGGCAAAGTTAATTCTACTTTATTCTTAAAACACACTTTTAGAAATTTCCAAATCATTCAAATTTATGTTGATGATATCGTATTTGGCGGAACTAATCTTGATCTTTACAAGGAGTTTAGTTCTCTTATGCAGAGTGAGTTCGAGATGAGCATGATGGGTGAGCTTACTTTCTTCCTCGGCTTCCAAATCAAGCAAACCAAAGATGAAAATTTCATCAACCAAGGCAAGTACACCAATGAGCTACTCAAATGCTTCGGAATGGAGAACATGAAGCCGATGGACACACCCATGTCCAACACCACCAAACATGATAGAGATGAAGAAGGTGAGAAGGTAGATGAGAAGTTCTATAGAGGTATGATTGGAATTTTACTTTACTTAACTACCTCTAGACCTGATATAATGTTTAGTGTTGGCTTGTGTGCTCACTTTCAATCAAGTCCTAGGAAATCACATCTTATTGTTATTAAGAGGATTTTGAGGTACTTAGCCACAACTCAAAACTTTGGACTATGGTACCCTAAGTCAAGGGACTTTACTCTTGTAGCATATAGTGATGTTGATTACGCGGGTTGTTTGATTGATAGAAAGTGCACAAGTGGCACTTGCTTCCTTCTAGGACCATGCTTGGTGTCTTGATTTTCCCAGAAATAAAGTACAGTGGCATTATCAACTACCGAGGCTGAGTACATTGCAGTCGGAAGTTGTTGTGCCCAGGTCCTATGGATGCATCAAATGCTCTAAGACTTTAACATACATTTTGATGCTTCTCCTATCTATTGTGATAATACTAGTGTAATCAATCTATCTTATAATCCAATATTGCATAGTAGAGCTAAACATATAAAGGTTTGTCATCGTTTTCTTAGTGATCACATTGCCAAAAAGGATATTTATATCACGCATGTAGACACGGAAAATCAGTTGGCGGACATTTTCACCAAACCTCTAGCTAGAGAGCAATTTAACTTCATTAGATCTAAACTTCTCATAATTGCTTTAGATGATATTGACATTTTATCTAGCTAGTTGCTTTTATTTTATATGTCTTGCTCATGCTTATATCACCTTGCTTGCCTAAAACTACTAAAATTTTGTTTGTTACTATGCTTAGTTTCACTTTTTTTGGGCATTTTTCAAATTTTGGGTTTTTTTATCACCAATTAGTACCCAATGATGAATGGAATGTGCTTAAATATACTTAATATGCATAATGGACCAGCAAAATAATTTTTATTAGCATGTATGTGGCTAGAAATAAAAAATGTCAGTTTTTGGCCAGGTTGACCATCAGTCGAGTTGCTAACTCGACTGATCGAGGTTTAGGGCTTGCTTTTTGCAACCAATCGGTCGAGTTTCCCAGGACAAAACTCAACCAATCAGTGGCAGAGCTGCAACTTATATCTTGATTTGGCCGCCTTTTCTCCCTCTCAAATAGAGAAAAGTCGACTGAATCCTCAAGAGCAGCTCTGCCTCCCTCAACCCTAGCCCCAACCTCCCTCTCCCTAGCCCTAATCTGACCTAGTGTGACCTCCCTCGACATTGTTCCTTACTCCCCTAGGTCTGATGATCGTTTTGGTGGTGGTGTTTCCACGGGTTGCTCCTTCCTCCTCTTCATTCTCATCTCCATGGCATCCCAAAGGAGGAAACGTGATGTTCCCACTGGTGCTCCCTCTTCTTCCTCATCATCTAGGCTCGTCTCTTTTGATGATACATTTTTGATCTCCTCTGAGGCCGTGAATCGGTACAAGGACCTCCTCCCTAGGAGCCCCTTTCCTTTTTGACCTCTTTATGAGCCTAATCCAATCAAGAAAGCTGTGCTAGAGAGGGTAGCTACCAACCTATACAATCACCACCTATCCGCTCTATGTGTCGAACGCCCGTTCTACGACAATGCCTTAACAAGAAGAAAGTGGTTCATGAATTCTACGCTAATCTATAGTGGAATTATGACACTAGAGTTCTCCCTCCTGACAGTCAGGTAGTTCTTACCTCGATGATAGCCGGTAAGAAGTTTTAAATCACCGAAGATTCCCTTAATATCTTTTTCAATGGTGATGAGGAGACTGATTCCTAGAGGCGTGACTGACCTGAGTACTTTGACCTTTTGGATCCTGAGAATTTCTTCAAGAAACTCGACATTGATTTGTCTGTGATTCACATGTACCTGAAGAAACCTCAGTTTCCATATAGGAAGAAGGGAATCCTACCATCCTCTGCCCTATACCTTAGAAGTCGCATCCTAGCCCTAGTCCTGAACTGCAATATCCATCCCAAAAAGAATCAGACAGACATTACAGAAAACATTATGGTTGTGATGTATTGCATCCTTAAGAATGTTGGAGTCAAGTGGTCCCGATATATCCTTCACCACATGACTTGCTTTGACTCCGGCAAGAATACTTGAGGCACCCATCCTACCTATCCAACCTTGACTTGTGGTCTTTTTCACAAAGCCACTGGCAAGTCTCTCTTTCAGGATTTCTGCTACAAACTTGCAAGAAAGGGAGTTTGCATCAGTGAGACCACACTTCTCAAGAGTATTCCTACCCCAACCTCTACCGCACCTAGAGCCTCCACCTCAACCTCCACCCAGGCACCTCCTACACCAGCTAGCCCTCTGCAGCCTAGTCGCACCTCCTTCAATGTGTTAAATGAAACCCTTATGGGCTATATGATGCATCAACATGCGTATAACCTATAGGTCCTAGAACATCTTTACCAGGACCTTTACCAGATCATGTTGACCATGAACCTCTCTTGCAACCATCCCTATCCCACCTACCAGCCCTATCCCAGTGGTGACTATGCTTCCTATGCATACAGTCACTTCTACCCAGCTCCACCCCCTGTTGCTTCCGCTGATCCCTCTGCTGGTGGACCTGAGTACCCGGTGTTACCCCTTCCCGCCGGTTTCTTGGCTGAGCTTCTCGCCAGCATCAGCTATTCTGCTCCTTCCTTCGCAGAGGCCAATGAGTTACACTCACTTGGCATGTCTTGGTCCGAGCAGAACACCAGATGGTCAGGTCGTGGCTATGGTTCCCCTAACGTGGACATGCCAGACCAGGTTGCTGATGAGGAGGCCACTGATGATGATGGTGACGGTTGCTCTGATGGTTCTGATGATGGCTTCGCTGGAGCATCTGGAGACGAGGCTACTCATGCTGCCCCTTCATATGGCGATGAGGACTACCAACCCGAGGCAAATGATGACGACCAGATATATATAGATGATATTGATGTCTGATGTCTAGGTTTTTAGTCATGTATGTTGATCATATTATCTTGCTGGACTATATTGTACTTATGACATTAGGCACATCATCTGTGTTGTACTATTTTTTTCGTTTTCTTCTTTGTATGTTGTTTTAGTTCGCATCTACGAGAACACCTTCGTTGTTGTAATTTTAATCTTTATGTTTTATGACTCGTTGATCTATCATATCTTATGAGTTGGAGTATGTTTCTACCATATTTTGATTATGACTGTTGTTTGGTGTTTCTCTCTGTGTCTGTTTGTTCTGAACTTGTTGTGATCTTTGTTTTGTGGTTTGTATTGCTTATGGAGAAGACCTATGCTTTTGGAGCTCTTCTATCCCCCTACCTTTTTGAGATGACAAAGGGGGAGAAATAGCTCAAACATATTGGTTTATTTCTTATATGCTTCATTTCTTGTCTACTAAACTAAAATTTAACATGACTTGTTTAAGAATCATATAGACTATATATGTGTAATGGTTGCTTGTTGTTTAACTAACCATGCAGGAAAAGGTAAGCATGAATTCAGGGGGAGCAATTCAAATTGTTCAAACATGCATCCCCTTACAATTCTCAAGGCAAAGGTAAAAAATTTCATATTCTTTTCAATATGTTGAGGAATAGTTTGTCATTGTCAAAAAGGGGGAGAATGTTGACCTAAGTGTCGCACATTGTCTATATTTTGATAATGACTCAACCATTCCATTCATATATATCTAATGTATCTATTTAAGAATGATTTCAGGCATTAGGTACAAGAAAGGTATCAAACTCTACATGTATCAAACTCATCAAGTTTAAGCAAAAAGACATGCAAGTGACCAATTTGGAAAATAGCCCAAAATGACCTAGAACAATTTTTCTAATCACTTATATACATGATATGTATTGTAACTAAGATGAGAAAAATGTTTGGGACACAAAAATCCATGGTTTGATCATCCAAATCGAATTCCTTAAAATTTATCACAGGCACTCTGTCGGTCGAGTTTCCAACTCGACCGAAGTGTGTGAATTTTGGAATCTGGATGATTCAGTCCAGTTTAAACCTCACAGAAATCGACCGATCGACCAATCAGCCCAAGTTTGATTTTAGTCAATTGGTGGATTTTCCTTATATTAACTCGACCGACATTTCAAAAATCAGCCTTGTCGAATAGTGGATTGGTCGAGTTACCTTTATGAATACTCGATCGATTGGATTGTACTAGAAACACAGAAAAAGCAATTCCAACCATTGGAGATGTGTTGGGACCCAAAATAGATCTGTTGCAAGTTGTAAAATGGCTATTTTTCGTCCCCAAGTGTTCGCACTATCAAAGGGGAACCCCCAACTATAAATAGAACCCCTTGGACTTCATCCCAAGTTTGCTCTTCCATTGCATAGCTTGGTCCTAGCTAGTTGAGAGTGTTTCACACCTTTGAGCCCCTTTCTCTCTCTACTTTCAATTCAAATCTGTGAATATGAGTGAGTTAGGATCCATTGTAAGAGAGTTATTCCTTGTGTCCATGTAAAGCTCTCCACCTCAATCTTCCTACCCCCATTCCTCATTGAAGAAAAGGCTTGAAGATCTTCTCCAAGTGAAGGAGAAGGAGTTGTTGTTCTTCAAGGTTGAAGAAAGCATGGTGATCAAGATCTCCGAGTGAAGGAGATAGGCAAGGTGGATGTTTAAGAAGGATAGGTAATTCCTGGAAGGCCAAAGACTTGAAGATGGAGTGGGTAAGTCCTTGTTGAAGGTTGAAGACTCTTTGCTCAAGTGGGTAAGTTCCTTCGGTAGGTTGAAGATCCTTGCTTGAGGTATTAAGTCCTTGGCTGAATGTGGTTTTGTCTTGTAATCTTATGAATGAATATAAGAGCACCAAGATTGCAAAGTCTAAGAGACTAACCACCTCTAGGTAGTGGACTGACTCACTTCTAGTTTGAAGTGTGGAACCACTCTAAACCACTTTGTCCAAGTGTATGATATTTTTGTCTCTCATCCTTGCTATGTTTATTAGTTAGGACTTCAAATTGGTTGTATGTTTAAGATTTTGCACTTAATATAATTTGAAGATCTAGAGCCCTTCATCCAACAATAGTAGGTGCAGTGCCCCTCATCTGGTGACAATGTCTGAAGTTTTGATTCTTGGTGTGCCTTCTTCTCTGAAGAGGAGTGTAGAAGAGTTTCTTTATATATATGATCCTTTCTTTTCTAACTCCTTTGTGAGATACCTTTCTTTTGTTGTACAGGATTCCTTGCATAGGGGTTGCTTTTGTATATCTAAAAACACAAAACTAGTAGTACGAGAGCTTGGTTTACCAAAAAAATGATAATATTGAGAAATGAAATGGTATTTCTAAATTGGTGAATATAGAAGTAAACCAATAAAGGACATGCAACTGAGAAATTAGAGTATCACGATAAAGGATAATAAGACTAGAAGTAATGTAGAGAAGGTCACATGGAAGATAAATGATTAGATGTCATGATCTCCTCACGACATATTATTGAATTTTCAAGATAAGATCCTAAAGTGGGAAGAATTGTCATAATGACCAGGATTATGTTTAGATATATAATTTTTGTTTAGTTGGATAATTTGTTTCATACTTTTTTATGTATGATTGTTGTATAGTATTTTAATTGGATGTGTTGTACTTTTTGAGCTCTGCTAAACATGTTTTATTTGAAATCAGTTTGGATTTCAAGCGAGATGAAACCCTAGTTTGGGTCAAATTACAATTACGGTGTATTTTGGGTTGAATTGATTGAACTGGATTTAAAAGATGATAAAACCCTAAACATGATTTCTTTAGCTAATCGAAAAAAGTTGATTTAACCTCACAAAAACTTGGGGTCGGGAGTTCTTAACATTGTTGCTCAAGAAGAATTTTCTTGGGAATATTACAACTATCTAGTCAAATTTGTTTAAAATCCCATCAAGGGTGATCAGACGATTTTCCCAAAATAAAAATCATCTGACCACACAAATGGGTGAAAACAAAAGGGATCTTCGATAAATTTACTAGAGAAAACTCAAATGACTATTCAA
Organism: Alisma plantago-aquatica; assembly: GCA_963693085.1. Lineage (NCBI taxonomy): Eukaryota > Viridiplantae > Streptophyta > Magnoliopsida > Alismatales > Alismataceae > Alisma > Alisma plantago-aquatica. The sequence goes on along the minus strand of OY856410.1, from coordinate 66,079,612 downwards.
GTTAAAATAAAATGAGAAAGGGACATGTTCAAAAAATGGTAACTTCCTCACAATGTTGTTCTCATTTCACAGCTCATAATTGAGAGGAAGGGAGGTGAATCTAGGCTTTTAGGAGGAAGAAGGTAGAGTTTTGATGCTCTTAGACCCTTCTTGTTGGTGGTGGTGAAATTAACTAAAATACTAATATTTTTAGCGTATTATATTTACATTTTTCATACATGAATCATTATTCTAAGCTCTAAAACTCCCTCTTGTAAACCCTATGAGCCACAATGTCTTCTCCCTTCTATATATTTTATGAGTTTTTGGCTAGATTAAGTGGACATAGAATTAAAGATGATGTTTAGATAAACGTGTTGAAGTTTCTTAGATATTTACTGAGATCTTTAGTGATAAAAGGACTTTCAAGTCTTCCTTGATGTGGAGCATTTTAGTTTTTAAAATGTGTTATTACTTCTATTAGAATGAAGATGTATGAGTTGATTGTTTGTGATTCGTTGTGGATTTAGGGTGATTTTTGGAGAAATCATGAGTGATCTGAAATCTATTTATCTACACATACTTTTAGTGAAATTTGAGAGTTTGGAATCATTAAGGGAATAGATGAGGCGTTAATCTGGTTTCATGCTAAATGAAAAACATGGTTTACAATCAGGATCTATGAATAAATGTAGCCTCTTATTGGTTGTGAATGAATCCATTAAGGATCAAAACACCTTTACTATATCAGATATCTTCAAGATTTGTATGAAATTTACCCTGACTAAGGGAAAAGGTTGAGGAAACCAGATCAAATGGACAACTCAATGATGCTTGCTTGTAATTAATTAAGTAAATCAACATCAATGAATCTAATATTCTTGAGCAATGTGAATAGCTGTATTCATTTTTAAAATTCACCAAGGCTAGATGTTAGTGAGTTACGATGTTGATGAGGAGAAGGAAGACGTAATGAGAAAAGCAAGTTACGTTAAGGCCTTAGAATCTACTTTGAGATAAAAATAAGTAACAAAGCCCAAAATCATGAGAAGATTGTGTAACTAGAGAGGACATGAAGATCATGTAAACTAGAAAGGTCATGACAATCTAAGTGTTATTTCTTAGTTTGAAAACAATAATAACTTATATCTTAGCATTTAAATTTAATATTACGTGTATGACCATTTAAGACTAAACTGGGATGCGCCACATAAATGTGTCTTCCTTCATAAACTACATAAGAATGAGTTAAGTAAAAAAAATGTTATGGTGTATTTATAAGAAGCCCTAGCATACAATTCTTTATAGATTAAATAATTTGTATTAAAATGAACATTAATACGTTGAATTACTTGAAATCAGTTCAAATTGAAATAGTTCAAAAGACAATGACCTAAAGGAAAAAGAAGAAACAGTAAAGGTGGACTGAATTGGAATTTATAAGAAACAATGAAAATCATTGAAATGTGCATAACATGATTAATTAAATTTATGAAAATTTAACTTACCACAGAAATATAACAAGGCTAAAATTATTAGGGAATGAAATTGGGAAGTAATGTTGTGTTCTAATTGGATTGAGATAGTATAGTCAATAGAACAATAGTAAATAAGATATGAAATAAGAAAATGACTTATTAATAAGATATGTAAAATTACATGGATGGAGATAAGAACCAAAAGCTAACCTTAAGTTGTTGAATCTTGCAATGATCATGATTAATACTTTATAACAATGAACTAATATCAATTTTGTTGTACTCAAACATATATAATATAGATGGGATAATGTTGATTGGGAAAATAAATAGTGGTCTTTTGGATCACAATAGAGTGTTTATAGCAATACTATATTGAGATGATCTGTTACGAAGCATTTTCTAAATTTACCATTAATAAGAAAACAACTGTTGAACAAGTTGAAATATTACATTCATTCTTTTAATATTTATATATGGCTTAAGGTGATGTTTTTCCACAATCAATGCAATCTGCGATAAATAAGTCAGTTGTTGTATAAAAACTCTAATTGGGATATGACGGCTAATAAGGGATTATTATTATATTGTGGTGGCTTTGTGTTTATATTATCATAAATGTTCATTATAAGGGTAAAAGTAGATAAATTATGACGAAGAGATAGAATGACATTTATAATAGATTTAGACCTTAAATGTTAGACCACCAGGATCTAGGGATGTGTCACTTGATATAATCTTAGCATGGAATCCTCTCTATTATGTACATCTATAAAGATGGAATAGACCCTAAGGAAATATTTTACTAAAATATGATATATTTTGAAATCTAGTGTGTGACTACTTATGAGATCGGTGTATATGGATCTTGTCAACATCTCATACGTGAAATCTTTGCTAATACTACTACGTTTTGTCCCTATCTCATATATGTGACGACATGCCATACATTTTGTCGCATATGAATACTTGAACAAATGCCCAAACTTCACATGTATGTATGAGAGGAATCTCTATATGAGTTTGGCAACTTCAGCCACAACATGCATACAAAAGGTATTCCCTAGATAATTACAACATATACATTATGCATAGAATACAACCAAAAACTCAAGTCAATATGCATCATTTACAAATTGCCTTGCCCATACCTAAGGGTATAGGGATGACTCTAGAACTCTAACTAAGACCACATCAAACTCTCTCTATTGATCTTTAAACTAAGGTTACTCGCTACCAAAGGGTTGATTGTGATGTTGATCACCTAAAAGATGTGAAAAATCATGAGGTGAGACCCCAAGTCCCAACGGTATTATAATAGTTGATAACATTTATTACTTACAAAAAGGTTGTGAAATTAAATCTATTAAAGCAGATAATGTAACATGTAGGAGAACTAACCAGAGCCTATACAGTGAACAAGTATCGATAGATACATATGTAGATAACTAGATATGTAAAGATATGAATCACATATGATACTAGCAGAATAGCAAAACAATTGGTTGTATATTATTATTCTGTAATACAGATGAGCTTACTCAAGAATACACTTTCTTATTATGGTACTCTGACCTTTAAATCCCCACAAGTAGCAAGACCAAAATAACCATGACATTATTATAGTAAGTTGAATTGTTGGATTCGAATAAAAGGGACCATAATCAGATATCCTATCCACTTTGTATATGACAAGTTGATGCACAAGTGAAACCTTATAATTAAAAAAAATCTACATATTTGGTACACCATTACAAAGTATATATCTAGAAAATATGACTATTATAAAGTTATACTTCTTTATTTATATCATTTTCATGCATCATTACTTGCTTCTTGTTACTTATACTTATTCTTTTGGTTACACATTAAAGAGATAACTTTTTTTTGGTCAACCAAAACTTGTATTGCTTTTCTTGTATTTAAAAAAAATATTGCAACCTAATGTATGATATAAAACTAAAGACCCATATAGGTGACACTATCTTTCATATTAGTAACAATATAAAAAAACTTGTCCAAGGACATCTTCATATATCAAAACTATCACCAGGCCAAAAAAGGATCATCTGAGATCCCTCTACAAAGATCATCAAGAATATGACTTCAACTTCATCTTCAGAATAATCTTCAATAAGTCTGAATCCAGCAAAAAACTAAGCATAAGAGGAGTTCAAACTGCACCTTCCTCCAACTAATGAGGAACATAACTACCTTTTCCAGCTTCATGCATAGAAGCAAACTGCATAACCATCTTCCTCCCTCCATCCGAGATAGTCAACACGAAACGCATAGAGTACAAATGAACTCCACATTTTGAGCCATAATGATATGAAAACTTTGAGGCAGCAGAAAAACCCATTCCTAAAATAAACTAAAGCTCTGACTTTGGATTCAATATACAGAGCATCAACCCAACAAGAAAATAGATAAAGATACTTCAAAACAACAACATCCTCTCAAACAAATTGGAGAAATCTAAATCACAAGACCAAGACGGTCTTTACTAAACGTTCAGAAGAAATAAAAAAACCACAAGCCAACTCAACATGGGCATCACATAAACATTAAAGAAACAACCAGATATCATGGCAAATAATACTCACCATATCATATCATAATTTTTCAAAATCAGATTCCATATAGCTTCAGCATCCTTATACACCCCATGATGGACTCTTGTATTCATCTCCATGCAGTTGTAATATAGAATAAGAGGGCCTATAATTCTTGCAGAATCGCTCCCCATACTTACAAGATCCTCCCAGCAAGTAAGCACCTCATCAATTTTGTTTTCAAGCATTGCTTGGTTCCATCAAATTTAAATAAAGGGGCAATTGAAAGAAATGTGATGAGTATCCTCATATCCATTCTTACAAAGGAAGTGGATAGAGGCAACTGATATACCCCATTCTTCTAGTATAGTCATACGTATGAAGTTTATTGTGCTTAGCCTTCCACAGATGAATAATACAATTTGGTTGACATTTACAACCCCATATCCAATCAAAGCTAGCATCTTCAGTCCCTTTACTCCTGATATTATCCCATATCAACCTGATATTTGCATCTTTCTTCTTAGAGATAGTCAAATGGTCTCGACCATTCAAGTCAGGAAAATAATCCACTAAAACATTAGACAAAATATGAGACCATCCATTAGAAGGAATCATCCATTTATTATTAGAATTAATAGCATTCATAAGAGTATCAAAAGGAATACCTAGACGAATGATCATCTCTTTTCCAATAATATCCTCAAAAAATTTAGAAGAACACCAAGGATCTTTCCAAAGCATAAAGCTATCACTAGAACCAATATTAAAGGTAATTAGAGGAACAAGGACCTCTCTCACCCTAAGAATATTATTATATAACCATGAATAGTTAGAGGACTCTTCAACGGTCCAAAAAGAAAAATTCTTCATATATTTCTCACTAATCCACTTAACCCATAATGATTCCTTCTTACTGGAAACATTCCATGCATGCAGAATGAGACATGAGCTTGCAATATCCTTACTCTTCCTCAGGTGCCCGTCTTCTTTTTTGGGAGAGTAACAATTTATTTGATCAAATGTAAGTTTCTTTTATTCTCCGTCTACCCCCAATGGAAATCCCTACAAATGTGATCAATCTCATCAAGGGTGGAACTAGGAATGAGAAAGGGAAATACCCAGTGCAAGTACATACAGTATAAAGTAGAGTTAATGAGTTCAACCCTCCCAGCAAGGGAGAACAATTCAACTTTCTAGCTCTCCAAAAGTTTTTTAATTTTATCCACCAGAGATGGTCCTGCTTCTTAGAAATCTTCCCAACAAACAAAGGGATACCAAGATATTTAGAACCATCCAAGGAACCAATATTAATGCCTAGCAGATTAGTCATTTTAGCTCTATTAGCCTTCTTACTAACAAGGGTAGAGCTCTTCAACTGATTGATTATCAACCTAGAAGCATAACCAAATCTATCAAAAATCTTCCTGATATTAGTAGAACTACACTCATCAGCTTTAGAAAAAACCATCAAGTCATCACCCAATATAAGATGATAACAATAAAGATCGTTTGATGCTCGAATAGGATAAATACATTGATTAGCTACTTGCATCATCAATTCAGTAAATCTCTGCATAACAATAACAAACAAATAAGGAGCTAAAGGATAGCCTTGCCTTACACCGTTTAAAGGCCAGATAGAATCAGTGAGTTCTTCATTTACAAGAACTTGATAGGAGGTGGAATTGAATGACTTCAATCCAATGAATCTAGGTTGTAGGAAACCCCATATTATGCATTCTCAAATGAAGATAAGACCAGCTCACAAAATCATAGGCCTTAGAGATGTCAGCTTGAATGCACATATTAGAACCAGATCCCTTCTTAAAATCACTTATAATCTCATTAGAAATAAGGATGATATCTTTGATGCTTCTGCCCTATACAAACACACATTTGTTAACATCCACAATAGATGGCAAAGCCTTCTGAAGAATGTTGGAAACAATCTTGGATATGATCTTATAGAAAATATTTCACAAGGATATAGGTCTCCGATTGGACACCAAGGAATTATTTGTACCTTTAGGAATTAGAGTAATAAACGTTCTATTACCCTCTTTCAACAAATTACTATTGGAAAAGAATTCATGAACAACATCAAACACATCATCACCAATAATTTTCCAAGCTCTTTTATAAAAATGCCCATTGAACCCATCAAGACCGGGGGCTTTATCATCATTTAATTTGTTTACTACTTCAACTTTCCTTTCTTGTAACAGGAGCAGTAAGACAGTCTCACTGAGAAGTAGATAACTTAAGTCCATTCCATTTACCATCCCACACACCTTTGGGGTCATCATGTTTACAAAACATATCAGAATAAAAGGTATAGACAACTTCTTGAATATCATTCATATCATGTACCAAAGACCAATTAACCAATAGACTTTTGATATTATTTATATTACGTGTTTTCAAAGAAGAATAAAAGAATCTAGCATTGGAGTTACCACACTTCAACCATTGAACTCTAGATTTCTGCCTAAGAAATAATTCTTCAATATCACTAGCTTCTTTAGCTTCCAATCTCAGTATTTTAGCATACATTCTAGCATTCTCATCAAGAGGTTGTAAAGCAACATTCTTTTGTGCTTCCAGAGCATTATCATGAGCAATATTAGCGTTTTCAACAAAGTCACCCACTGATCTCATATTCCATTCTTTTAGTTTTTGTTTTAAATTCCAAAGTATCATGTAGAGTTTGAACATAGAAAAACATTCAACTTTAATATTCCATGCATTCTCTAGAAAAAAAATAAAAACCATCAATAGACGTCATGTTATTTACAAATCTAAATAGGGTAGTAATCTTCCTAGGATTACCAATGATCAAACCGATCCTCCTATAGTCACACATAGTATTAGAGATGCGGTCTCCGCTATAAACATCAACTTTAGATATAAAAAGATTATTATAAAGAATCGTGTCCATCTTAGAAGTCAAAAATATTTCTTCTTCTTGATGATTGTCCTAGGTGAAGTACGGACCACCCAAGTCTAGTTCAAACAAACCATAGTCAAGCATAAAACCTTTAAAATCATTCATAGATTTCTTTGACAGAGGTTGTTTACCAATTTTTTCACAAACCTTCCTCACAGAATTGAAATCTCCCATGATAGACCAAGGTTCAAATACAGAAGAATTAATCTTTGCCAAGAAATCCCAAATACTTGTTCTATTTGAATCTTCATTATGACCATGTATCGTGGTAAGAAGAAAGGAAAAATCATCACACTAAACTCTGCAATGGACAACTTGATCACATTCATAGAGTTTATAAATTTGGCAGGCATTCTCTTTCCACAGAACCAAAACTCTACCAAACACATGAGATTCATGGTTCAAAATCCACTTATACTCAGGAAAGAACTTGTTCATGAATACATTGATTTAGTGTGAAGCTTTGACTAATTGACAATAACAATATGACTGTTAGACCTTGTAATTTCTTGTGGAATGATCAGAGCTTTATTAGGTATCCCCCTGACATTCCAATAAGATATATTCATAGATAGAATAATTTGATCACCTAGGTTGTTGAGTTGAAAGCCTTAGCATCCTCATTAATAATCTCCAACCCTCCAAACTTGTTCTGCATAGGCAAAAACATAGAATTAGTAACCATATGGGAGATTCCCACAACTGGCTTAGCATTATATTTGGGGGGGAGATTTGTTTTTTCTTCGAGCATTCTAAGTCCCATCTTCATCCTTCTTTAGATCACTAGAGTTACTAGGAGAACTTTGAGAAAATAGAGGAATGCAAGTTGACGGAACAGAGTGATTGATGCCATTAGCTTTTGGCATCATGTCTCTAATTAAATTAGCATTGTGTTGAATCCCAATTATGTTCAAAACAATCATCTCTTCAGAGAACACTTCCTCAACAGGGACTTTGTTAGGAATATTCACACTCTTCTCCACCCACCCCTATTATTCTGGGTTGCCATTATCAGAAGTGTGGCACTCATCATGACCATATAAACCACAGGAAGCACATTTGTAAGGAAGCCACTCATAAGACAGGTCCACTACATGTTCATCCCCATCTTCACTCAATAGCGTAACAGAATATGGAAATTGGGCATCAATAGGTAAAAGAACATGGATTCTAGCATATTCAATCCTTGAGCAATATTTAGTGGATTCATCCATTCTCAAAGGAACACCCAATAGAGAACCAATCCTTTCAAATATTTTCACATCCCACAACTCTAGAGGTAGGTTATATAGATGAATCCATATGGGAACTTCTTTTAGATTAGCTTTGGTAAAATTGTCACCCCATTTCCACTTCACTAAAATAAGTTGCATGTTCTTCACATACCAGTTTCTAGATAGAACGTGGTTCAAGTCTTGAATATTAGAAAACCTCACTAAAAATACACCATCACCTATGTTAAACACTTCCAATGTACCTTGCAGATTCCATAGCCACGCCAAATAATTTTCCAAGGTTGTAAGATGAGGCCTAAAATCAATAATATAGAGAATAAGGCATTTGCTCCATTTTCCAACATTCTCTAGAGCTTTAGATTTTGGGTAAAGAATATTGCCATTGGTCACTGTTACATCAGTTTTCTTAAGAAAGAATTATAGCTCATCCGGGTTGAAAAACTTTGTCCACTCCTTAGATCTCAAACGAGGTCATATTGAGGATTTTTATCTTCACAATGTGATGGACCTTCCCCCTTCCTCTTCCAAATCTGGCAAGATTCACAGGCTGGCGGCCATCGGTAGAGTGTCGCCCTACCAGACCGAGAACCAAATGCCATTAGATCTATTCCAACCTAATTTTAAAGAGATAACTTAATATAAGCATTCTAATATTTAGTTAGCATTGATTACATGTCATTCTTGATTTCATTCAAATAATACTTCTTTAGATTTTAACTTCCTTTTCCATTTCTCTCTTACAAATTGATCCCATATTGCTTACTCAATTTTCTACGTAACCCTTATTCTCTAGGTTGTTATCAATAACTAATTAATATCTTTAGTGTTTATTTCTTAATTTTGTCATGTAACCCCATTAGCATTTAAGGTCATGTTACTATTGATGTGCCTTGAATTGCTAATATCAAGAAAAAAACTAAGATATAACCATTACTTGCAATTATCCTCGAAGTTTGTTCTTTTATTCCCTTGATATTTATCATTGTATTACCTACATAACTTTATACTTGATTCCCTTCTTATATCTAACCATGTCTGTAAGCAATTCATGTATATATTTCTATGAAGTATCATGATAAACCCTACACCGTGATTACTTTCTATGATCTATATTTCATGATGTTATTTCATGTTATTTTCGTATCATTACATCCCATTTGAATTTTAATTTCTCACTATATCATTTTTGAAATTTCTTCTATTCTTGTCTAAGTTCTAAATAAAATAGTGCATCCATGAGGAAACAAAATAAAGCAATCGAAATCTTTACTGTAAGCATTGATGTGATTAGAAAAACTAAAATCTTATTTCAATTTCTCGATTTCATCCTATTTTCTTCTCTGGTCTATGTGTCCCAAACAAGTTTTCTTTTCATATATTTTCCCTAATCAGTGCTTACTAAACACCCATTAGAATCTTATTTATTCTAAGATCACATATTTTCCCTAATCAGTGCTCACTAGACACCCATTAGAATCTTATTTATTCTAAGATCACATATTACTTTGATTTGTTCTTATTCTCTCTTGATATTCACTCAACTTTTATGGATACGTCTTTTACTCTCATCTAAATTCATTCTTAGTGTATATTTCTTTCCATGTAGGCCCCATATATGAAGACATAGAAGAAAATGGCATATTTAAGGATTTCAAATTGTACTTCATCTGGTACAATTATGTACTCTAGGTTTACTAAACCTTTATTTAACACATTCCATTATTAGCATATTCCTCATTCCTCATATTTTCATTAGTGTAATCCTCATCTAGTTTTATTGTTTGTAAGTTACTCTTGTATGTTGCATTCTTGTTTCTTACTGAGCATCTTTATAGTACTATCTACCACGTCCTATCTTACAAATTACAATCTTTCATTTCTCTCTCATTCTTTGATTCTCGTACATGTACATGATTTTACATTACATGTTGTGTGCATAATTCTTATTATCTTTTGATTATTCTCTAAGTTTGATCTTTGACTTAATATTCTCTTTGTTGCTTTCATATTTACGCTTAGTATAGAATATGGCCTTCATTCCAATTCATAAGGCTTGCGCAAGGATCGAGAATTCTTTTACTATTAACTTTTTTCATTCTTATACAATTCACATCCAAGTGATCTGTTTATTTAATTAACATTATCTTCATTCTCCGTAGACACATTCAACCAAAGAATTGAGAGTTTTACAATAACTAATAACTTGATTAAACATCAAAATAAGGCAAGCAAGGAGGAATACATTATGACTCATAACTAGGGTGTAATTTTTCATATTCTCTTCTTGTCATACAAACCTCTCTCTTTATACCATGATTATTATTATCTATTTTCTTACTATTTCATCCTACTTTCTTATCATGAACTCATCTCATATTTTGGAATAGTTCTCTTTACTTTAATACTTTTTAGAAGTATTGTTCTTTATCATAATAATTTATATACCTCAATTCTTTTTTCAATTTGTTTTTCCTTCATTTAGGAATGAATAAAATGAGGTTTGGTTATATTGTCCATTATTCTTTATTCATTTCCTTTTTTTAATTATTTATTATATATTTTTATTATGTTAGGGTTCTTATTAAGGTCTTTCGTATTTAGGGTTCTTATTAAGGTCTACATACTTCAAATCAATTCCTCTTTTATATCCTTACATTATATTCCCCCCCCTTCAATCCTCATACTTTTGAGGTTTTTCACAAATAACCTTGTTATAACTTTCCCTAATAACTAGTCACGACTTCTTTTATTCTCAAACTTTTTTACATTTATATCTGAAAGAATCTCTTATATTCTTTAGTTATTCCTTATTTTAAAATTCAATTATGTAATTCATGCTTGTAATTTGACTAACTTCCTTCATTACTAAGTTGTTTGACTTCCTAGTCAGATCAGAGCATATCACAGTTTAAGTATTCAGATATATTTTAAACCCAAACAAGTTTCTTATAACATGTCTTAGGTATTCATCATCATTGGGTATGCTCTATAATAATATGTATCTTGAATTATATTATTTTATTTGTTTATGCATGGAATTAGGGTTTTCTACCATGTTTTTAAGTCTTATACTCAACCACAAAATCCAATTGACTTTTTTAGTTCTTCCACAATTTTTTCTTAGATCTCAATATGTTAGTTTCCCTACATCATTATTATCTTCTAATTTTACATCTTCACAAATTCATTTTCGTAAGACTAATAATAGGAGTCAATAGATCCCGCTAACATCATACAAGTCGTACCACGATCCATGTACAATCCTGAGACCAAGAGTTACTCGAGATTAACACAATTTTATTCATCTTAAGGAGGTATTAGGAACATCAATTCAGGGTAAACTCCACAAAAAATATTATCAGGTCTACTTGATGAAAGATGTACAAAATTTAATTGAAACTCTTGATGTACAACCTTAACATTGTCAGATATATATATATTTGGAAAGTGTGTGTTTGAAATTCATATAATTTCATGCATTATTGTTCTTTTCTAGTTAAATCATTAGCATGAAATATTATGATATGTATTTATGCCAATTTTTCTCTTTATCTCATTCTCGACTTCCAACCCTAATATCTATAGGATTTCTCTTTGTTGTATCATTAGATTGTGTACACGGCCAGGACATATAGGGAAGAGTAGGCAAAGTAGGTTAATTTGGTTGATCCAAGTGTCTAAATATCAGGACAGGGTACTCAAATGTTCAAATTTTCTAGAGTTGTCACTTCATTACCTCCTAACCGCCATACTTGTGACTCTAACTTACTACATTAATGGTCAACTCAACCTATTCTCTTATAGCAAACTACTACACCCACATCCATAATTACTATGAACCATGAGATTAGGGCATAAACTAGAGACTAAGAATGACTACACTTTACTATTAACTTTTCCTTCTAAAGCATTTGGAACTTTTTAGCACACACAACCACATGCGTCAACTTAACATTGTAAAGGAATACTATTATGTTGACTTGACTGCGATGATTAAAAAGGTAATTTAAATCAATCTTTATTATTCTCATTATATGCATGCTTTCTGTTACTCACTAGTTAATAAAGATCAAGTAATGAAGAAATAATACAACAATGTTCAAACATTTACAATCTTCTTTACTTCTATACAAGGACCTAGACTGACAAGGATTGAAGAAACTAGTATTCTATAGTATCTAGCTTGTGGTGGAACCTCTAATATATGTTAAGTTTCACTAATCTTGGGTTTACCTATTTATTTAGAGGGGTGAGTTGCACCCCTAAAAATGAACAAAATAATAAAATAGTTAAATACGCAAAATTAGGTACTTACTATACATGAGTAGTTGAGTCTAAAATTAGAACAATATTGGAGTTTAATAGACTTGATAAGCTAAAGTATACATTTAAATATGTAATATGCAATTTTCTAAGATGATGCAAATATTTGGATCAAATTCTCTATTCTTTCTCGTGTTGTTACATTTGACTTGTCTATTGAACTTATTGTTTAACTAACTGAATACTAGCTATTTATCTCGTCTAACTGAACTATTATTCTACTTTTAATTTGCCCTTGAACTCAACTAGATTGTATCATCCAATGAAAAGCCACAAATGTGTAAATCATAGTACAAGTCTTAATTCCTAGCCCATGAACCTCTAGACTAATAACCAACTTTGCCTTATAAGTTTGGCGGCATCTAAATAGCATCTGTGAAACTATGACCTCATACCCTAGGTACTAAAGTGGGGTGCATATAGGCTAAAAATCATTTGACTCCATTTTATTGCAATTCCATAAGGGTTGACACAATAAAATGTAGACAATTGGATCCACAAGAGCTATTCACTCCAGCTATAATTGTCTTGGGTGCCATCAAAATCTTTGATACAGTTGGATACCTCTACTAAATTGAACTAGTGACATTGTTACCTAGTAATAGATAATATACTAAAATGTAGTAGTTTTGATACCTAGTCAATTGGTGTTGGGCAATCAATTATACTAAAGTATCACTAATATCTATTCAGTTGGTGTTGGGTGCTTCATATCTCTAAATTTCAACTACTTCCTATATCTAATCGTTCATAGCTCGTTTCACCCTTCCCAGTACATACCTCCTAGGATGGGTTCTATAGTGTTCAAGGCATATATTACTAATGAATTCTCTTATTAGATCTTTCTCTTAGACTAATCTATTTTCTTTTTGTATGTTACTGCCTAACTAAACTATGAAACTGAACTCACCAAAACACATTGGATGAAAAATTGATTTACCCATGAAAGATCGACCTGACCTCTTGCATATCTCTAAATTGATTCGTCAACTTCTCTGTTGTATCATGGTTCAACATTTATAAACTTATGCAACTATATCAAAATGCAACCCATCCCAAATTTAATATGTTCAAATGTAGGAATATATGTTCTATAGTATCATACACACTTGTTTTCAGATATGATTATATTAGATTTTGCATTACTTATGAATATTTGTTCATCTAAAAATAGAGTTTATTTATTCTAATAGGCTTCATTTTTATTTCTTACTAAATTTCTGAATTAATGGATCCAACCCTAAAATTTTGAATTAGAGATTACCTACAGTTGGAAAAAAGATTAGGATTTTAATTCGAACCCTATCTTATATTGAAAAAAGCATACATGTATGGAAACTTAGTAGACAATAAGCATATAGAACTAAATTATACTACTAAGTCTAGATTAGTGTTTTCTTAACCCTAGATTACTTATTATGCAAGAGTGGTGTTGTAACAAGCATGTCTCCCAAGGGAAGGCTCACCCTTTCATTTTTGCTTTCCCAAATGATGATTGGGTATGTGATAGGTACAAAAGGATGTCATGGGACATCTTTCATATGATTGGGTATTCGATATTCTTTTTTCTGATGTGGTAGTTGGGTGTGAGGCAACAAGCCTTTGTTGCAACTCACAACCTAGTGTTTATGTTTACCCATTTAGAGAGGACATGTTGTAGCAACACATTGAGTGTAGGATAACATAGGACAAGCATTATACCATAATTGTTATCCTCCTATATAGGAAGCAAGGGCCTTAGCCACAATTCTATATAGGAAAGAGGTGTTGGGTCTTAGACATAATCCTTGACAATGTTGGGAAGGGTTGTTGGGTTGTAGTGAGATTCATGCCCCCTGGAGATATTGAGCCTTGGATACAAGTTCATTAGTGTTTGGAATAGAAAATAGTTAGGTCATGGACATGACTCTTACACTAGATCCTAATAGTAATAAAAGTTAATAATTTTTCAATGATACATAGAGATTATGAATAAGACATTTAAAATAATATAATGTGTTCCTAGTTTGATTTACTTATGTTGGTATGTGATTTCCTTCGATAGCTATAGTTATGTATTTAGTTTGCATTGCTTTCCATGGTTTAGGTGTATGTTTAACTTTAGATACAACTGGTTGTTTAGGGTTTAATTTTCTGAAAGTGAAATTTCCATGTTTAATTGGTGCTAAATATGCATGTACCATCGTATTACCATGCTTAATTATTGAATGCCTACTCAATGGGTTTGCAACTCACACACATTGTTGACAATGTTTTAGGTACATCAAGTTTGCATACTAGAGGTGTTTGCGGTATGGCGTAGAATTCATTGTCGCTTATTGCACATTCTAGTCTTGGATAGGGTTTTTGCTAATTAGTATATTTTTTGGTGTTGCGGTTACTTGTTTGAATGATGCAATATATTTCCAATTTGTAATCTGGTGTAATCGGTATCATGGACATGATATATGTATCAATATATTTGTTTCTAGTCTTGCGTATGCCACATAAATGTACCATGTAAATAAATGATAATAATGGGATTGCTACTTATTCATGCAAATATGCTTAGTTGTTGTGGTTGTTTCCTAGCTTTTATGGTGCAATGTTTCTATTTTTGTATTCTCTACTTTGACCTTAGTGCAACTAGTGCCTTGGGAGATCATGTGTGTACGGGTCTAGGAGGGTTATGTGTCAAGTAGAGTGTTTAAGTTTGATTTTCCCTTTCAGTTTGTGATGGGTTTGTAGTCAGGTTTGTTCTTGGGTTTACCATCCTCTCCATGCTAATGGAATCTAGCCTAGGGTTTATGTTTTTTGTTAACTCGAGTGTCAAGGTTCTACAACAGTGGTCGAATGTCCACTTAGTTGTTCATTTAAGATAAGATAACACAAGAATGACAAGCCATGGATTGCGATGTTGATAGTGTTGACTCAAGGTCAATTTGGTCAATTTTGACTCACGTCTAAATTGACTAAACCCGTGTTTTGATGATGACTAACCATTCCACATATTGGTGTCTAATGCTTCTACTTGAGTGTTTTCAGATTAGGTATAGACACACTCCAAATGCCCTAACTTGCACACATCAAATTGGACAAAAGACAAGTCAAAAGTGCATATTTTTGTAATATGATGTAAATCCATTAGAATCATGTTGTAAATCACTTGTAATGATTGTATGACTTGTAATTAAGCTTAGAAAAAATCAAGAACACTTAGATCGAATGTTTAAGCACTCAAAAGTCATTTTATAAAATTCACATCAGGTTGTTCATCGATCGAGTTGCAAACTCGACTGATCCTAATTGGATCTTGAAAATGACTTTTGATCGGTCGAGTTTTCACTTCACAGAACTCAACCTATGGAGTACCTGACCAATTCGATTTTTATTGATCATTCGAGTTTTCCCAGAACAAACTCGACCGATGGTCTGAATATCGGCTTTGTCTTTTACTCTATTGGTCGAGTTACCTTTATAGAAACTCGACCGATTGCACTGTACGAAAAAAGTCCAGAAAAGTGCATATAGCCGTTGTGGAGTTGCAACAAGTGAAAATATATCTGTTGCAAGCCACAAAACGGCTAGTTTTCAGCCCCAAGTGTTCCCAAAGGCTAAGAGGCATCCCCAACTATAAATAGGACCCATTGTGCTTCATTCCAAGGTTGAGCATTCAATGCAAAACTCTATGTGAGGTTCCTATTCCATAGTTGAGTGCTTCCTACAGTCTCCTCTCTCTCTTTTTGCTTAACCATTTGCTACATCCATTAGAGTGAGTAGGAGATTTGTAAGAGAGCTCATCCTACATGTATATCTTGTGAGGCTCTCACTTCCACCACCTTCCTATCTCTCTTTTCAACCATGAAGATGAAGGTTCTCTCTCTTAGTTAAGAGAGGTGAAGAAGAACAAGGGAAAGCATCCCTTGGTGAAGATCAAAGGCTGAAGACTTGGAGCAAGAGTGGGTAAGCCCTTGGTGAAGGCAGAAGACTCTTGCTCAAGTGGGTAAGTCCTTGGTGGAAGCTTCTCCGAGTGAAGGTGAAGTCAAAGGCGGAAGATCCAAGAAGAGTGGGTAATCCCTGCAAGGCTGAAGACTTGTGCAAGAGTAGGTAAGATATTGGAAGAAGGCGGAAGACTCCTTGCAAAGTGGGTAAGTCCTTGGTAAGGTTGAAGACTCTTTATATTGGATAGGTAAGTCATTTGGTGATCATGTATTGTGTCTCTTATAATGAATATAATGAATGTGCAAGGTTAAGAAATCCTAGAGGTTGACCTCTCTAGGTAGTGGACTGACTCACTTCTAGTTTGAAGTGTGGAACCACTCTAAATAGATTATCTCTTGGTGTATGTTCAATCTCTCTCTCCCTTGCTATGCATATTTTAGTTGCACTCAAATTTCCTATTTAGCAACCTTATCTTGTGATATATCTTAAAGGTCTAATGAATTTTGTTTAAGTTCATTCAGCTCTATTCACCCCCCTTCTAGAGCATCTAATCACCCATCTAGGATCCAATAAGTGGTATCAGAGCAGGCCTCTCGAAGCATACTTCTACAAGTAGGAGAAGATGAGTGACTACCAAGGAGAGAGATACTTGATCAGCCTACCCATCTTTGATGGGAGCAATTTCCTCTATTATAGAAGAAGGCTTCAATTCTACATCCAAAGATTAAGTCATGAGATGTGGCAAATGGTGAACAGCTTATACATGCTACCAAAGACAAAGATTGAAGAATGGGATGAAGCTAACTTGAAGAAAGCAACCTTTAATGCTAGAGCCATGCACATCCTCTATGCCTCCATGACCCCACTGAGTTCAACTGGATTTCTTCATGTGAAACAGCCTATAATGTATAGAGAAAGTATACATCGCTTATGAGGGGACATATCAAGTGAAGGAAATCAAAGTCTAAATACTCAAAGGGTTTCTTGAGAACTTCAAGATGGGAAAGGAGGAGAGGATAGCCAACATGTACTCAAGGCTCAACACCATTGTGAGTGGTCTTGTGGTTCTAGGTCATCCTATATATAGAGGAGAGATCAACTCAAAGGTCCTTAGAACTCTTCCCAAGCGGTGGGAATCCAAGGTGACTTCCATTGAAGAAGCAAGGTCTCTTAGGGATGTTCCTATTGAAGAGCTCATTGGAAATCTACAAGCACATGAAGCCACTCTTGACAAGAGAGAGGAAGTAAAGAAGAGAAAGAACTCAAGAGAATGAAGAAGGCTGAAATCAAAGCTCAAATCAAGACTATTGTTGGTCAAGCTTCTCCATCCTCTCAAGTTAAAGAAGATGTCATGTACTCCAAGGGTAAACTCTACAAAGGCAAGTCCTCCTCCATCCGGTGCTTCACATGTGGAAAGAAGGGTCACTACAAGGAAGATTTCCCACAAGGAAAAAAGACCCATCTTCACAAGAGAAGAGAAGAGAAGTACAAGAAGAAGGATAAATGACACTCAAGCTCAAGTGACTCCTCCAAATCAAGCTCAAGTGAAGAATCAAGTGAAGAGTCAAGTGGAAGATCAAGCTCTAGTGAAGAAGGAGAATGTCTTTTTGCTCTCATGGAATCAACAAGTAAAGACTCAAGTGAGGTAAATCTAAACTCTTTAGATAAAGAATCTTTGATTGCTATTATTCATGATACTTGTGTCTCTTTGAAGTCTTCCAAAAGGAAAAAGGAAAAATCTTGCTAAAATTGTTGATAATATGCATGTAGAACTAGATGATCTTGAAAATGCTAATTCTTTCTTGCTTGATGATAAAAATGATTGTCTTAGTCAAGTAGATTCTCTTAAACTTGAAAATACTAGTTTACTTGATAAGGTTAGATTTCTAGAAGCTCAACCTCTTATGTCTAGTTCTAATGAAGAGCATAATTTAATTATTGATTCTCTCATGCATGATATTGATGTTCTTAAATCTGAAAACAAAGATTTTGCTTTGCAAGGATTAGAATCTAAAAATGATGTTTATATTTCTAAGATTGCTTTGCTTGAAACAGAAAATGTCTCCTTGTTTGCTAAAATCAATGTGCTTGAATCTTGTTCTAGTTCTACTAGTAGAGAGAATAATGTTGCTTCTCTTCATATTGATAGAGATTCTTATTTAACTAAAACTCTTTGCTTAGAAAATGATTTTTTGCATACTAGAGATAATATCAATCATTTGTCTTCTACCATTACTTCTCTTATGCATGATAATGATAGTTTGAGATCTTCTTTGCAAAGATTCTTAGTTGGTAAAAGGAATCTTAATGATATCCTACACCATACTACTAAACAAATTGGTAGACATGGTTTTGTTGGGTTTTACGGGAGGCAGAGAAGCAGCAGAAACAAAAATTTCTCCCCAAAACCCAGAACAAAAGGAATCACATCAACGTCTATACAATAGCAAAGATGGTTTGTGGATGCATACATTGTCCCGAGGCTTGCTCGGTGACAGTACCTCGCGCCTTGCGCGGTCTTTATCTCTGGCCTTGGACGGTGTCTGTGCAGCTCCTGGTCGCATCGGGACTGAAGACTCCTGGTCTCACCGGGACTGTCGGGATTGACAGTTGTCCTCCGAGCGGCAGATGTCTCCCGCCTCTACAATCGTCCACACAGACTGCCTGGAACTCCCATCTCCTTGTCCCACAAGGAATCGGAAGGATTTGCACCCTCCTGTCGACGTACTAGTCGCCAACACACTCTCCTGCCACCAGTCGATTTTTGTAGTTGTCTTTCCCTTGTTGTGCCTCCCTTATCGGGTAGCACTTTTTCAGGCTCTCTCGGTTACCAAAACCAGAGAGAACGAAAACTTCACAGAGCAACTGGTTGCACTGAGTTGTACTTTGAGAAGCCCCCAATACCCCTATATATATAGGAGGGTCATGGGACATGGTTCTCTATCCCGGGCAATATGGGACTAAAGCAAGAGTAGAAGGGTTCGAGATTTTCCGCAAAAACAACCAACTGCGTAACCTGAACTGATCGTTTCACAAATGAAACGGTCGGTTGGGGATCTGAGCCGATCGGTTGACACCTCAACTGATTGGTTGGGACCCATGAAATGGTCGGTTCACTTCTGAACCGGTCGGTTGGTTTTCCTGATCAGTTCCTGATTGATTTTTCCTCTTTTGTTTCAAATTGGTATCAAATACCAATCCTTGTTCCAATCAAATTGGGCAAGTGAAACGAAAGGAAATTTCTCACCAATCTTACTTTCCCAACTTTCTCAGTTAGACTTGAACCGATCGTTTCAACACTTGAACAAATCGCTTCACCCTGTCCATGAGCCGATCGACTCACCAGTTGAGCCGATCGGTTCACCAAGCTCAGCCGATCGGTTCATCACATGAGCCGATCAGTTGGGAGTGCAGATTGTACAGAATCAGTCAATCGCAGTTTCAATCAATCTGATAGTCTGATCAATCAGTCCAACACCTCGAACACTATGATACTGAGCTATCAATTGATTGAGTGTTTAATTGAACTACTAAACTCCTTTAGTAATCAATCTGAACATTTTTGTGGGCAAACTCCTATTCCTGGTTAAATCCTATGTGTGTGACCCTACAGGTCCATTTCACATTGGCAGTGAAAGTCCATAACACTTATGACTTCACAAGCAAAGAGCGGTGCCTAGTCACACATCAGTGCTACCCAAGTGAAATAGAAAGTTGGAGAACAACTTTCAATCCTACAATATGTGAATGGTGTTACAGTGAATGTATAATTCCTTTGTCACTGATATCCTGAATGAACTCGAGGCATGGAACAATCATCCTATCAACGTTCATTCATTTCCTTGATCTCAGAGCAGACTGGGTGAGATGTGTGTGACATAAATATCACATATTGATTCACACGTGCATGTGCATGCCTTTCTCAATCCTACTCATCAAGTGTCCAAGGACATCAAACTCCCTTAGGAGGGACAAATCCCATATCTATCACTCACCCCTCAAAAGCCCCATGTGTCAAAGCCACCCAATCATCACCTTTATAACAACCCATGTTTCAGGACTGCGTTTGATGATGTCAAAGTGTACCCAACGACATGTGTTGAGTGTAGTGATTTCAGGTCTAAGAATCACACTCACCACCATCACTGTGAGAGTTGACTGTGACTACCAAGTCATGGTTCCATGTGTCACTCTCACGGTGGGGCTGTTCGGTACCTTGTTCTCTAACAAGTACCTATGTGCTTGGTTTGATATCACTATATCATGACTAATGAGATTCTTTCATCAACCAATACACAATCTATTCTTCAATGTTATTGATGTCTATGGTTATTTCCACAATAACAATTGACTAGGGACTAAACAAGAATGTATACTCTTAACATTCGTATGATCTCATCGTTTAGGTCATGAACCTAAAAGCATACGTCATTCAGTAAAACCATTCTTTAGACATCTATCATGTTACACCATCATCTCAGAAATAGTTTAAACATATAGATCAGAAATTGCCTTTATTATTATTCAAATCATTTACAAAGTATCCCATTACAATCATCATATGACTTGCTCTATGGGCATACATACCAATAGATTTAGGATATGATAGTAGTCAAAGGAACATCAAAGGTAAAAGACCTCCAATCTTCCATGGAGAATCCTCTAGTTCTAAGACTATGGGCACATGCAACTATTGCAATGATATTGGCCATTATTCTACTTGTTGTCCTTTTAGGAAAGCACCCAAGAGACATAGGACTTGGGTTACTAAGATAACCCCTCTGCACCCAAAAACATGATTGGGGACCATTTCATCTTTCTTCTTGTAGGTACTTGTAAATGGATTGACTTGAGCTATTGAATTGCAAATTTACTTTTCAATCCACATGAAAGAAGAAAGGTGAGATGTGTAGATAGTGACAACAAGTGGAAAAAGGAATGGTAAGAACAAAGGTAAAGGTTTACTTGCTTATAACCTATCCTAACTTGTTTTTGTCAAGTTAGTGTGCACTATGCATATGGTTTTTGAGTCGAAAGTGGTATTTTGTGTTTCTCTTCACACTCTTACTCAAAAACTATTTCTAATACTTTCATAGTGCATTACTAACTTGCTTACACATGTTTGGATATGGCTTGTATATTTAGCATGACTCTAAATATATTTTTATAAAATATATGTGCTTTTTACAGTAGCTTTGTCGGTCAAGTTTGTCCTATTTGAAACTCGACCGATAAGCACCAATGGGTGTCGCCAACAGCTGTCATCGGTCAAGTTGTCAATGCACATAACTCGGCCGATAACACCATGCACAGAATATACATTTGGCTTATTGAATGAGAATTTCCCTCTCAACTAGATTTTCTCAACAAATAGCCTTATTCTTTAGCAATCCTTTGGTACCTTTATATATGAATATTGCCATGCTTTAAATTCCCTATCTTGCTTACAACTCTATCTCTCTAATTGCTCTAAATTGGCCTATTTATATCTTGCAATTACTTGCTTTGAGTTGTTTTGCAGGCTTTGATGATGATCTCTTTGGATCTCTTGGTTGTGTCTAAAATTGCTTCCATTGTACTCTAACTTGCTACATCTATATAGGTGTATATCTTGTGTTGATACAACTTTGAGGTTCTTAGTGGTAATTATCTTTTGGTAATGATGCATATTTGTATGTGAGTTATATCCTTTCATGCTTCTAAATGTACTTATCTCTTTGTTTGGATATATCTCTACATCCACTCATAGCTTGCTTTATCTTATGTAACTTTTGGTATCTCTTGCTATGACCTAGATCCTACTAGTAGTCCTAACTTGTGATAACATCTACTAGTAGTTCACATATATGTAGTTCCAGCCTTGTTTATAATTGGAAACATGGCTCATCTAGTGGTATTTCACTATATGCTATGCTTGTATCTTGTCTCATCATGCTCAAGCTTGTTCCTTGAATTGCATATCTACTATCTTGAGTTTCTTGCATAACATTGTGATGCAGGGTACATAGATCTACATTATATGTAGAAATTGGAATGTTTTTGGATTTTATGCAGATGTTGCTCCAGTTTCAATTTTTGCTGCAAGAGTAGTGTTTTTATGCAGAAACGACCTTCTAAGAAAGACTCATTACTATGACATGAGCCCTGATACTTTTTGGGCAAATTCTGTCATCTTGAAGGTCAAAATTGTGTTTTATTATTTTCCTGCAGCTCTTTATCTTGTATTTTTGGATTGTTCAAGTGCATGCTTTAACTTGCTTTTCTTTCTATTCTTGGACAAACCCCTATCTGTGATCTTCTACTCTCATTATATAACTTTTTTTATCTCCTTTCTTTTTAACAAGTGATGTTTCTTATTTCTTCATACCCCCACTTTTTAAAATGACAAAGAGGGAGAAAGGTATGTCTTCTTTTGACAAAATAGGGAGAAGGCATGTCTTATATGAAGAAGAGAAGTATGTTGATGTAAAGGGAGAAGGTGAAGGGGAGAAGACATATATGTGTAGAACATATATGAGTAGAAGACATAGTTTCTATAAATATTATGAAAGCTAACCATGCAGGAGAAATATCATCAATTGAGGGGGAGTATGAGAACTCCATGTGCATCAATTGAGGGGGAGCATATGAGCTCAATCCTATTGAAACCCCTAGGTTTCTTCGAAGGTATGATTTTACTTAAAATCTTTCAATACATTTATGGAATGGTTTGCCATCTTCAAAAAGGGGGAGAATGTTGACTCAAGGCCAATTAGGTCAATGTTGACTCACATCTAAATTGACTAAACCTGTGTTTTGATGATGACTAACCATTCCACATATTGGTGTCTAATGCTTCAACTTGAGTGTTTTTAGATTAGGTATAGACACACTTCAAATGCCCTAATTTTGCACATATCAAATTGGAGAAAAGACAAGTCAAAAGTGCATGTTTTTGTAATATGATATAAATCCATTAGAATCATGTTGTAAATCACTTTTAATGATTGTATGACTTGTAATTAATCTTAGAAAAAATCAGAAGCACTTAGATCGAATGTTTAAGAACTCAAAACTATTTTCCAAAATTCACATCAGGTTGTTCATCGGTTGAGTTGTAAAATCGACCGATCCTAATTGGATCTTGAAAATGACTTTTGATCGGTCGAGTTTTCACTTCACAGAACTCGACCGATGGAGTACCTGACCAATTCAATTTTCATTGGTCGATCGAGTTTCCCTAGGACAAACTCGATCGATTGTCTGAATATCAGCTTTGTCTTTTACTCTATCGGTCGAGTTACCTTTATAGAAACTTGACCGATTGCACTGTACGAAAAAGTATAAAAAAGTGCTTCTAGCCGTTGTGGAGTTGCAACAAGTGAAAATATATCCGTTGCAAGCCACAAAATGGCTAGTTTTCGGATTCAAGTGTTCCCAAAGGCTAATAGGCATCCCCGACTATAAATAGGATCCCTTGGGCTTCATTCCAAGGTTGAGCATTCAATGCAAAACTCTATGTGAGGTTTCTATTCTATAGTTGAGTGCTTCCTATAGCCTTCTCTCTCTCTCTCTAACTTTAATCACTTGCTATATCCATTAGAGTGAGTAGGAGATTTATAAGAGAGCTCGTCCTACATGTATATCTTGTGAGGCTCTCACTTCCACCACCTCCCTATCTCTCTTTTCAACCATGAAGATGAAGGTTCTCTCTCTTGGCTAAGAGAGGTGAAGAAGAACAAGGGAAGGCATCCTTTGGTGAATATCAAAGGCTGAAGACTTGGAGCAAGAGTGGGTAAGCCCTTGGTGAAGGCGGAAGACTCTTGCTCAAGTGGGTAAGTCCTTGGTAGAAGTTTCTCTGAGTGAAGGTGAAGTCAAAGGTGGAAGATCCAAGAAGAGTGAGTAATCCCTACAAAGCTGAAGACTTGTGCAAGAGTATGTAAGTCTATGGAAGTAGGCGGAAGACTCCTTGCAAAGTGGGTAAGTCCTTAGTAAGGTTGAAGACTCTTTGTATTGGATAGGTAAGTCCTTTGGTGGTCATGTATTGTATCTCTTATAATGAATATAATGAAGATGCAAGGTTAAGAAATCCTAGAGGTTGACCTCTCTAGGTAGTGGACTAGCTCACTTCTAGTTTGAACTGTGGAACCACTCTAAATAGCTTGTCTCTTGGTATATGTTCAATCTCTCTCTCCCTTGCTATGCATGTTTTAGTTGTACTCAAATTTCCTATTTAGCAACCTTATCTTGTGATATATCTTGAAGGTCTAATTAATTTTGTTTAAGTATATTCAGCTCTATTCACCCCCCTTCTAGAGCATCTAATCACCCATCTAGGATCCAACAGATAGTGTCTCTTTTATGTGCACTGTGTAACTAGTAATTATAATCTCAAGTATCAAATCAACCAGCATGGATGATTATTTGTTGCTTCCATCAATAATCTCTAACATGGGGTACAAAGTATCAAATAGACAACAAGAGTGTCCCCTTATTAAGCATGAGCTTCTTGTCGAAGGAGGATTGTTCATCATGTGCCAAAGAAAGGGAAATGTTGGCCTTTTCAAGGTTAGTAAGACCCAACTTGCAAATTTCAACTTCTGGGATTGTATTGGTGTTGTTTTATGATAGGGTCAATTTTAAGCTTACGTGAGTAAATTAAGCCCCTAAGAAGTGCCTTCACCCATACTAATGCATCATGTATTCTTATTCCTTGCTTTCATGATTTCTAGTATGTCCTTCAATAGCCTTATCTTATTTACTAAGACAAAATAATGAGAGCAAATATGAAAGATAATTCACATCCAACCGAATGGTGATAATTTTTTTTTCTAATTGTAATTCGTAATTGCTTCATAAAATTTGACAAGTGGTAATTCTTTTCCTCGGGAAAAATATCTAAATCTTGTAATATATCAAACTAGGTAGCAACACAATTATCAATGAGCATGCAGCAGATTGTAGACAACTAGGATCTTTGTTCTTCGATATCTAATTAGAGTCATCAACCACAATGCTTATGGATAGCAACTAGCAAAAATCCACGTTGTGATGAATCCTCTAGGTTGACTAAGATACTGACCGTTTGGCAGATGAGATTGACGCTATGGATTCCATTTTAAGATGGGGTTATTACAACCTACAGCTGTAGTCGATGTCAGCAAATGACCGGACAACAGCCCCACGCCTGCTACAATTTTAATGCTTCTGGGTTTAGTAGAACAATATAACACAAACGAAAAATAGAATCTAGTTTTAGTTAGTGGTTTTAATTTCTAAAATGTGCCCTCCGGTTCTAAGCCTATTGTATCTCGGCTAATGTCTATCTAAATAAAAAGGTGGCATATAATGTGTATACATGCATGCCACGGCACCATGTCTTA
Organism: Alisma plantago-aquatica; assembly: GCA_963693085.1. NCBI lineage: Eukaryota > Viridiplantae > Streptophyta > Magnoliopsida > Alismatales > Alismataceae > Alisma > Alisma plantago-aquatica. The sequence goes on along the minus strand of OY856410.1, from coordinate 66,053,809 downwards.
TGTGATATACGATGAATATGCATATCACAGATTTGTTTCAGTCAAACTAAATTGAAGTGTCTGAGACAGCCAGCCAACCGACCCAAACCAGGAGCTTTAGTTTGGTTTGCTTCGGCATGGTATGATTCGTGTCACTCCTAGTATTGGCCATGATGACTAAACGTTGCCGATGTAGTGATGTTTCTATAAACAGGCTAATGCTTCTAATATGCCGATGCACCAACATCCACGTTGTAGTTTCACATGACGTGATCAAATGCATCTGGTTTTGTGGCTACTCCCAAATTAGAAACAATCAGACTAAGAATAGCAGGAAGACCAAAGATTCCAAGGTAGATGTTGTACTTCTTTGCTGTATTTCAAATCAAAAGGCAAAAGGTTTAATTCCATATTGCTTGTGTTGGAGACTTCCATCCTCCTTACATATGGACTCTTGTTTATAGTACAATTGAGGAATGAAAGGGAATAGGCCCTACGCACGCGCATGGTGGGCCTTGCCAATGAGGTTTGGGGCGGCCCGGTCTCGAAACCCTTTAATCGGGCGCGTCGGCGCAAGGTGCAAATCCGGCCTCCCCGAGCCCCTTGTGCGGGCGCGTCCCCGGCTCGATTTTGCCCTTCGGTTTATTGAACTATTTTTTAACATGGGCGGCTGCAATGCACCTATTCGTTTGGCAGTTCCAAACCTTTCACGCTTCCTTTCCTGGTTATTTATGTTTGTTTTCTGCTATCGTTCGGAACAGACAAAAAACTTCTCTCGTTTCTTCTTCCTCTCTTCTTCTCCGTCTGCAGTCTGCCTACTGGACGAACGATCATTTACCTTTCGCCCGTCACCGTGACTGTGTGTGCACACTTCACGTCGACACATGCTGTTGGATCCTGGGAGAGTACCGTGCAGGAGACTACTGCACAAACGTTCATCGTCGAGTACCGCGGAGATACTCTTAAGGACAGTGCATCTAGCACGCCTCAACGATACTCTGGTATACTCTTTTATGTTTACGCCTTTTCATCGTGGTTTGTACCCTTATACGATCAACAATCTTAACAATATCTTATTTCTCTGATGGGTACTAATATGGAAGGTTTTGAAACCCCCTTTACGCCTGTGACGCCATCAAATAATAACAACCAAATCGTCACTGTTTCTACTGTTTCGCAAACACCAATCCCTGATATTATGAAAATTGAACAGTTTAATGGACAACAATATAGGCGTTGGCAAAAAAAAATTATTACTGCTTTAGAAGTTTCTAATGTCTCGTTTGCTTTAACTGAACCCAAACCTGAAAATGATTCTGTTGATTGGGAAAAAGCAAATTGCATTTGTCGACATGTGATTCTAAGTACATTGTCTAACCAACTGTTTGACGCATACTTTCCAATTAAAACTGGATCCGAAATTTGAGAAGTCTGAATAAGAAATATATTCTGGAAGAGACTTCTACCCAAAAATTTACTGTTGTGAATTTTCTAAATTTTCATATGACTGAAGATAAAGATATAACAACTTAAATTCATGAATTTAAGATTTTACTTGATGATTTGAAAAATGAAAAAATTGATCTTCTTGAGTCTTTCGTTGTGGGTTCTTTAATTGAAAAATTGACTGGTTCTTGGAAACATTACAAGAATAATTTAAAGCACAAGAGAAAGACAATGTCAATGGATGATGTAATAATACATATCTGAGTTGAAGATCAAAACCGTACTAGAGAAAAATCTGAACGGAATAAAGAGTTGTCATGTACTGCTAACTTTGTTAATAATGAAGTTAAAGAAAATAAAGTTTCTACTGATCAGTCTAAAAATAAGTTGAAAAATAAGAAAGGGAAATGAAATAAAAATAAATATAAAGGAAACAAAGATATTAATAAAAAGAATATTTTTTTCTATGTTTGTGGAAAACCTGGTCATACTTCTCCTAAATGCAGGCATAGGAAGAAACAAGCAGTGGATTTGAAGGAACCTTCAACCAACCTTGTTATTGAGGACTGATGGAGCTTCCACATACATGGAATTGCGTGCACCACTAAAAATCCTAAAGATGATAAGTCTTTAGGTTTAGCCTTGCTTATACTAGATAGAGAACTCCACCCACGTATGCTAAGATACGTGGAAGTCTTATCGTAGTATAGTTAAGGGTCGAATCCACGGGACAACGGTCTTGTTGGTAGCAACAAGATAGAAAACGTTAGAATTTCACTTAATCACTTATTAGTTGGTATTTAGATCGAAAGGTTGGTTTGATTGTTTTAAACTAAGAACATGTAAAGTAGAGTAAGCAAGTAAATTTAAGGAAGTTAAACAATGATAATAAGTCACTAGGGTGTGATCAGTTTTCACTGCCGCTACACATGGATCAAGACATGCAAAATAAAACATAACTTGCAACAAGAGTTTAGTCAGTTAATATCTTTGTAGGTTTAGCTTCCTTTCGGAGAACTAACTACAAGAAGTGTGGGAATGATGCAACGCCAGCCATCCCCGAACGAATTATCAACTTCTTTGCATCATTCCCTTCTCAAAGTGCGTTCCTTGACTTGCCAAAGTTGTACTTTTATACGTCAACTGATTCCATTTCATAGTATGAAAGTACAACATTTGGGAGTGAGTTTACTCCACTTCTCTAAAGCACCCCTAGATACTGAAACAAGCACATGGTGGATACATGCACCAAGAACCAACATACAAACGAGTTTCGAATCTAATAGTACAAACGTAGACAATTCATACTAAAAGATAAAAGATAACACAAGTTGGTGATCAAGCAACGAGCATTCATTAAACGTTTAGTGTTGAACTGAAAAGATATAATCTCTATATTACAAACTATGGATTACATTTACATGAGATGAAAATATGAGTAGCGGGGCTACTCCCCGCACCCAAGTGAGAGAGACTACTGGCTCATAACTAGGACAAAGAAGGAGGCAAGAAGAGAGAGAGAGAGTGTCATCCCCACAAAGGAGAGAGGAAAGTCAACCCCTTGGAGAGAGAGAGAGACGATCCACCAGCTTCACAGGTTGCGTGATGACGAGATCCCCTCTTCCCACCTTCTTTAGCGGAGAGAGAGAAAGTAGCTTCGAGATGGAGTGTGGATCTCAGACCGGTAGCCCCTGGGTGGAGGATGGAAGTCGGGTTTGCTCTGGAGTGATCGAGGCAGCCTCTGGACGTATGAAAACTTCATATCTTTTTGAGGACCCTTGGGGTCTTATTTATAGGCCTTAAGTGAAGTCCAAATGGTTTGGAGACCGTTTGGACCTCAAGACCGTTTGGACCTTAAGACCGTTTGGATCTCATGCGGTCTCAGGACCGTGTGACTCCATGCGGTCTCGGGACCAATTGTCTTCATGCGGTCTTGGGACCGTGTGACTCCATGCGGTCTCGGGACCGTGTGACTCCATGCGGTCTCGGGACCAATTGGCTTCATGCGGTCTTGGGACCGTGTGACTCCATGCGGTCTCGGGACTGATTGGCTTCATGCGGTCTTGGGACCGTGTGACTCCATGCGGTCTCGGGACCGATTGGCTTCATGCGGTCTTGGGACCGTGTGACTCCATGCGGTCTCAGGACCGATTGGCTTCATGCGGTCTTGGGACCGTTTAAGCTTATGCGGTCTTGAGGCTGGTTGAGTCTTTTATGATTTTTTTATGTCTTTTTCTGCAAATATAAAGGGGATAAGTTAGTCTAATAGTATATTTACAATAAGAGGGAATATTTAGGTATTATGTATAATTTTAATTGAGAAAGAGTGTAGAAAACTAAAGAAAAGACTGAGATAATCATCCCAAGATTGGAGGTTATCACCCTCCCTAACTTAGAGTCTAGCTTATCCTCAAGATAGATAGAGCTGAGATATATAATGGCGAGGAGATTTTATTTAGTTAGGATTTCCATACTCTTGCTTCAATTCTCAACCTGAGTTCTCCTAAAGTCATATCAGGTCTTATTGTTTGCCTTGACTCTTTCAGGTTTTGAGAGTTGCTTGGGTCTCGAGTTCCTTTTATATCTCGTAGCTTGCATCGGGACCACTTTTATTATGTGTATGTTGTTGACTCTAATCATCTTTATACCTCTCTGGAGAACCTACTGGAAGCTAGAGTGGGTATGAGGGTTGGCTAAAGGCTTGAAGTGTAACTCCCCCTTCAAGTGGGGGAGGGGTTGTTTATGCTTTTAGAAACTCACTACCGGACACGACACATCTGCCTTTGTGAGGGCAGCTAAATGTACCGGCCGGGTGAGTCCTTTATAAGCCTTTCATATGTTTAGATACCTTAGGGTTTCACTACCGGGCACGACACATCTGCCTTCGTGAGGGCAGCTGAATGTGCCAGTCGGGTGAGACCTTCATTGGTTCTTTATATAGATCCTTATTTATGGCACAACTCTCATAATTTTATTCAACTCTTTGGCTTTTATTCGAAGACTCGCAGGCTTGGGTTTTGGGGTTTTTCGGGATATTGTTTTGGGCGGCCAAGCCTCTTTTATTTGAAGAGAGGAAAACTATTCTTAGAGTTTTTCAATATTCACTTATTTGGTATCTTTTTGTGGTCCTTTTGCAAGACTTCTTAATTTGGAAGTCGCCTGATGCCCCTCTCATCCTTGAGAGTTTGGCTTATTTCCTCCTTGATATTGACCTGTGGAGAGTCAGATATAGAAGTGAAACAAAAGCATGAAAATCGATGGTGGAGAGACATTATTAAGTCGCCATTATATGTCTAAGTGCTATTTACTTTTGAGGACTAACATGATTCTACAGTTAGCTGAGGGTGATTTTATTCCAAAAGAGTTAAATAAAAAGAATGCTAAAAGTGTAAAGGAAAATAAAAAATATGTACAAAAAGGAAGGAGAAGATGGAAAAAGAGGGGTTAGAAATGATACCTCGCCCTTGTCTAATGTACCCACCCCCCTAACTTATCACCCACTCTGTCCTCAGAGTGTCAAAGTGATAGGTTGAGAAGTACGATGACAAGGGTTGTAGGCTAAGTTAATCCTGAGTTTTCCCTGGTGTTCGAAGTAGATTAGCTACAAACTGTCCGCGTAGAGCGTGATAATCCATGTCAGTCATATCCTCTACTGGTCTTTGAAGGACCATGATGGTGTACATCCAGTAGAGGACGTGGAAGCCGCAGTCATTTGAGTCCCGAATTTGTTGAGGGCATTTGTGGCTGAAGGAAGGGCGATGAAAATGTTCTTTGTCGTAAGCCCTTGTATGCTGACTCAAAAAGGCGATTAATTTGTTAGCGCATTCTTTCGCCACTACCTATGTGGGCGTCTTTGGTGTAACGACGTAATTATTCTGTCGGGGATTGTACTGGCTGTCGGAACTGTTATAGATTGTAGTTGTTCCTTCAGGAAGGTTTGTTTCCAGAAGCATCCAATGCTCATGATAAAGGAAGGGTAGCATGATGAACTTTGGTGTTGTGTGTTGTAGAAAGGAGATTAGCGCTTCCGTTGTGCCGAAGTTCTTTAGCTTTAAAAGATCATCCTTCATATACGGGGATGCCATATATGTTGTGGGGTTATTTTGGCCGAGGAGAAATTGATAGGCGGCCATTGGGCTTACGGAGAGAGATCATTTAAACTGTATAATCTCTCGAAGCGTGTCTGCCATTATTAGAAAGTCACCAGACATGAATACGAGTTCATCCTTCTCGGCGGAAAGCCTCGACATGATGAGGCGTAGTTCAATGTCAAAGAGACCCTTTCAAGCACTGCGGTCAAAGTCTGGGAAAGTTGGTTGTATGGCAGACAAAAGATCTATGCCGCTTTCACTTTGCTCGGGATCTGTGGCTGGCTCCTTGGATTTCTCCAACTCTTTCAAAGTCTGTCAAAAAGGTCGCCTCTGCGGATGTTGTATTGCTGAAAAAAGGTAACGAGGGACGTCATCTGGTGCCATTGTCGGGTCCTTGAAGAACCTTCTATCACAAATGAGCTCCATGGTGTAACGCCCTCACAAGGAGTGAAAATCTTCAGCGACTAGATCTGTAAAAGGGATTTCTTGGTTCAGTGCGTGGATGTGACGGATGGTGTAAAAAGCACAGTCCCCAGATCCCTCGGCAGCTTGAACTTGCAGATTAATTATTTGGAACCAGGGTTGGCTCCAGTCTTGACGGAGGGATGGGCGTGCAACCCAAATTAACTTAAGCAGCTGGAAGGGTATATATATTGCCTCGCCTTCTGCTTCACCAACAAAATTTATTGTGCCGGAAGGTAGCTCAGTGCCGCAAAAATTATATACCTTGGTGTCCCGAGCCTCAGTGTCTACAATCATAAATAACCAGTGGTCCGAAACTTGAAAGGGCACGGTAAGATAACGTGCCCGTCGTACTAAACCAGCACGCAGCCGCTCTATTGACTTTGCTCATATATCTTTGTATAAAAGGCCGATAGACAGAGCAGGTGAGGCGTTAAAAACTGGTTGCTGCCTCTTAGGGCTTCTGTACACTTCTATAGAGTTGGCGAGTAGGACACTGAAGATTTCCATTGGCATCGAGGACCGTGGTCGTAGGATGTTGCGGAAGTCTTCTCGTGTCAACTTGCGCTTAGTTTTTGTGTTATGGTAGATGATGTCTTCCCCCGCTTTGGCATCGTCGACAATAGTGTTCAGTATAAAAATGTCCTGAGAATTTAGTGTGGAGATGGCCACCATATCTAAATCGTGCATCTTATGTGGTAGAGGTGGTGGCGGGGGGAGCTCCTACAGGGGGGGGTGAGGAGGTTTGTTCCAGGACTGCTGCATAGTCTTGCAGATCATCATCTGAATCAGAAGCAGAATCGAGTTCGTCATCTGTATCTAAACGCACACGTTATGACTCATCCTGGTCTTGGGGGAAAGGCACTGATTTGTCAAGTGCGGAGAAAGTTTGAGCGGTTGTTTCTAGTGGGCTTGCACTGGTTCCTAATATACATTGGTGGAACTCAGTGAAAGCCGCATCTTTAGCAGACTCCCCAATGGATCCCAAAGCAGAATAGTCAAGGAATTGGTCCCCGTATGACATGTTTACATTTTCTTTGTGGGGAGACTTGGGGTGGTGTCCACCTTCTTGGTGACCTTTGTCGGAACCTTTCGGAGAAGGTTCTAATGCTTGGCCTGGGTCCTCTCCATCATCAGATTTGTCACCTGAGGAAGTGGTGTCGTTGTTAGAATTGGCAGAGGAGTCAGAGTCTTCTTCGTCGTCATTGTCACTATCTTTGGCAGCTGATGCTTTGGCTGCGAGCTTCTTGCTTGCTTTCTTTTTGAACCGCCGATGGGTGTCTTGTAACTCATCAAATGCCACCTATTTGGATAATCCCTGCACACAAGAAAAAATAGAATGCAAAACGTTAGAAGGATCGGTGAGGAGGTTTCGGATGACGTCAAATTGACATCTGAATTCCTCACTAATATTGGAAAATGGGACCCCAAAAGCGGGAGGGTGGGGTGGCTGGGGTTTGTGTGGGACGGTTGTAGTGTCTTGCGGAAGAGACACTGATGGTGCCGCAAACTGCGTGGTGACTATGGATGGGGTCACCAGCGGTGGTGGGGTGGTGGTGGATGGGAAAGGTGGTGGTATCTCTGGTGAAAGCGGTGGGAGTGATAGTGATGGGGTAGAGACTGTTGAGGTGGAGGGGAAAGTGGTAAAGATGGGTGTAGGAGTGGAGAAGGGAGAGCCCAAAGGGAAGAGGGGTGAAGAAGAGGATGCGGGTGGTAGTGTGGTTGTGGGGAAAAAAGGAAGGGTGGTGGATGTTGGAAAGGTGGAGGGTGGTGAGGTGGTGGCGGTTAGCTCAACATTTAGACTCATAATGAAAGAGTATAAAGATGAGGTGGTGATGTGATTGTCGGGGAGGGGGTTGTCTTCTGGATGTGGTTTGGAAGTTGGTGTCCTTGACAGCTGTTGATTCTGTGAAAGTCTTGTGGATGGTCGTTTCACAGGAATTTTTGTTGTCCTAGCTGTCGGGGCATTGATGCTTAGTTCAGTCTGTCCCACCTTTATTTTCTTTTTTGGCACTTTGACCGTAGCTATGAGTTTGGTAAGCTCCTCGTCAGTGAAGAGGAGCTTTTCTTTGTCGTAATCTGTGAGCTCCGGAAGCGGTAACAGGAATCTGGATGATTTGACTGTAGAGCAGAAAACGTAATGTAGTTTCACATCCTTCTCCTTGATAATGAAGGAGTTCTTCAAGGTTTGTTCGTTAGTGAGGATGTCGCCCTTTATTTGCGTGCATCTAGGTAGAGGTATGTCCATCTTGAGGTATTTGATGATGGATGTGACATGACTTCCCATGTAAATTTGCTTTCCTAGGGCGTAAGCTGATAGTTTCTGGATCAGATGACGTCCAATGTTGACTAGCATCCCGTATAGAATGGACCAGAGAACAAAGAGATCTGAAATTATAACATTCCTTCCTTCTATCCTGGGGAAGAGTGCGCCGGCGAGGATTTTATGTAAAGTGCACACTAGTCCAGATTGTATGTTGGATGCCTTGCATGTTTTTGCATCATAGGTGGGGAGCCCTATCAGAGATTTCCAAAAGTTGTGTCTGTTAAAGTTAGGATTCTCAGTTCCCACAGCCTTGGCCTTCTTTAGCTGCTCCTGAGTGTCAATAAAGATTTCATTCAACATATTTTCTATTATGACAACCTTGCTACCGAAGAGTGTGGTGACCAGCCTACAGTCACCTCCATCCCGTGATCTATCCATGATGTCGACGGGCTCTTTGTTAAGAAAGGTGAAGAATTCAGTTGTGGGTTCATAATATGAGATCTCAGGTACCAAACACAACCTTGCAAGGTTGGCTTTGTCTAGCATGTTGAAAATTCGGTCGTGGATCCCCATCTTAAGTAGTATGTTGGAGCAGACGTACTTTGTGGGTTTTAGGATTTTGTCGGTGGAAGGGGCGGTGTGTATGTAAAGGCTTTCTGGTGGTGGTGTTGTGGTGGTGACGGGAAGGAAATAGGGAACAGTAATGGTTGCTGGAGCAGCAGCGGAGGTGGTGATTGGTGGAGTGTTTCCTGCCAGGGTTTGCTCCCTTGCAGTGACAGGCCGGACCTGCTTTCTTGCTCATTTCCTTGAGGGTTGTCCAGTTGCGGTTTCCAGGACCTTTTGTTTCCCCTTTGATTTTTTAGGTGGGGACTCGTCCTCGAAGTTTGGCTTGTATTCAGAGCCTTCATCATTAGAGGATATTTCTATTTCTTCTTCAGGCGCCTCAGCTAGACATTTGTTGAGGCGGTCAATGTCACATAAGACATCTATGATTTTAACCTTTGGTGGGGCCTGGCCAGTCTTGTTGTAGGTGTCTATGATCTTCTGGAGTTTGGCCCGGTCTTCCATCATTTGCTCCTTTGTCCAGAAAGGAGCATCTTCAGATCCTGAGGCATGCTTAGCTGGTAATGCCATTTCTAAAAAGTGGAAAATCATGAGTAATAACAACATGCTTAGAAATAAAATTAGATTTTATTTGTATTTATGTGGTTTTATATTTTAACGAAACTTAAGTGACTGTGGAAAGCCAAATGGTTTGAAGACCGTTTGGTCCCAAATGGTTTGAAGACCGTTTGGTCCCAAACGGTTTCAGGACCGTTTGGATCCAAACAGTTTGAAGACTGTTTGGTCCCAAACGGTTTGAAGACCATTTGGTAGGGGAAACGTCGGGAGGCGGTCGGCGAAAGAGTAGCGGAGTCGGCGGCGAAAATAAGGACGACGGCGATAAGGACGATGGTGGCGATGGAAAAGGGGATCGCGGTGGTGCCATAGACGGAGGCAAAGGTGAATATAGCGGCGGCGGATTGATAGAACAGGGATTTCATGGCTCCGGAGCCTGCGTCGGTGAAGGTGGTGTGCCAACCTTGTTGCTGTTGGTGGAGATGACGATGGTGAAGCGGAGAGCGGAGGCACTGCGGTGAGGGCGCCATGAAGAAACGCAGAATCGAAGAGGGATGGTCGGCGAGGAGGACCGGCGTTGCAAGGCGCGCAGAGATAGTAGCAGGAAGAGTCGTTCACACAAGGGTTTAAGGAATTCTCGAGAGTCGAAAGGGAGGAGAAGGAGGGGGGGGTTTATATTTATAGGAAAAAGGGGGGTTGACCTTACAAAAACCCTAGGTCAAACGGTTTAGCGACCGTTTGGACTCCAAACGGTTGCAGGACTGTTTGGCTTCAAATAGTTTCAAGACCGTTTGGCTCCAAACGGTTTCAAGACCGTTTGGCTCCAAACGGTTTCAGGACCGTTTGGGAGGGTTAAGGTCGAAAGGATTTTTATATTTTTATGTTTGTTTTGGTTATATGAAATTTTTATATTTTCAGAAGATAAACCTAAGGTAAATAAAAGAATGGAAAATAAAATAAGAAGCTGAAATCTTGGGTTGCCTCCCAAGTAGCGCCTGGGTTTTACGTCGTTGGCTCGAGAAAGCTTTGATGTTGTTATGCTGACGACGTGGAGTCTCTGATTTTGATGGTCTGTCTTGGCATTTTATCTGCTGGAGTGTAATATTTTTTCAAACGATGGTCGTTGACCGTCCTTTCTCCTCCGTTATTATCGACAATAATGACAGCTCCAGTTGGGTATATATGCTTTATGGTGAAGGGCCTAGACCATTTTGTTCTGAGTTTTTCGGGGAACAACTTGAGCTTGGAGTTGAAAAGGAGCACTTTGTCGCCAATGGCGATGTCTTTCCTTTTAAGATGACCGTCATGCCACATTTTGATTTGTTCCTTATAGATCCTGGCACTTTGATAAGCGGTCATTCAGAGCTCCTCGAGCTCCTGCAGCTGGAGTTGTCTATTTTCTCCGACACGTTTAAGATCGAAATTTAGCTGTTTGATGGCCCACCAAGCTTTATGTTCCAGTTCCACTGGAAGATGACATGAATTCCCGTATACCAAATGAAACAGGGTTGTCCCGATTGGTGTTTTATAGGCTGTTCGGTATACCCAAAGGGCATCCAGAAGCTTGGTTGACCAGTCAGAGCGGTTTCTGTTGACTGTTTTTTCTAGGATCGTCTTTCGTTGTCTATTCGATACCTCAACCTGACCACTGGTCTGTGGATGGTAAGGCGTTGCTACTTTGTGGTTGACTCTGTACATTTTCAACAGGGCTTCAAAACTTCATTCCAGGAAATGGGTCCCACCATCTGATATGACAGTTTTGGGGACTCCAAATCTGGAGAATATGATATCTTTAAACAATTTAATAACTGGTTTGGAATCGCTGGACACAGTGGGTGTAGCTTCGACCCATTTCGAGACATAGTCCACCACAACCAAGAAGTAAGAGAAACCATAGGAAGAAGGAAAAGGGCCCATGTAGTCTATCCCCCACACGTCGAAAAGCTCAATTTCTTGCCAAATTGTGAGGGGCATTTCATTCCTTTTGGATATGTTACCAGAAAATTGACATTTGTTGCAAGATTTTACAAAATCATAGGAGTCTTTTGCTATGGTTGTCCAGAAGAAACCAGATTGCAAAATTTTTATAGCAGTTTTCTTTGCACTCATGTGCCCCCCCCCCTCCCCCCGTGGGTCCTGAATGGCAATGCTCTAGGACAGGGGTGATCTCTTCTTCCAGTAAGCAGCGACGGAAAAGTCTGTCAGCACAAAGGTGAAACAGGTAAGGTTCATCCCAATAATATTGCTTTATGTCGTGGAGGAATTTCCTTTTGTCATGGTGGGAAGCGGATGGGTGAATGATTCATGGCTAGATAATTGACAATATCCGCATACCAAGGGAATCCATGAGTAGCCTTCATTAGTTGGTCGTCTGGAAGAGAATATCGGATAGGGATTTTATCTTCATCTTCAACTTCTATACGACTGAGATGGTCGGCTACGACGTTTTCCACTCCACTTTTATCTTTAATTTCCAAATCAAATTCCTGAAGCATCAACACCCAGCGGATAAGTCTGGGTTTGGCATCTTGTTTCTGAATAAGGTATCGAATGGCGGAGTGGTCAGTGTAGACGATGACCTTGGATCCGATCAAATAGGAGCGGAATTTCTCAAACGCGTAGATGACAGCCAGGAACTCCTTCTCTATAGTAGTATAGTTCTTCTGTGCTTCATCTAGTGTTTTAGATGCGTAGTAAATAACGTAAGGTTTCTTGTCGATCTGCTGTCTTAACACAGCTCCTATGGCATAATCGCTTGCGTCGCACATGATTTCAAAAGGTTGCGACCAATTTGGGGCTCTCAGAATAGGTGCAGAAATTAAAGCATTTTTGAGAGTTGAGAAACTTTGCATGGAGTCTTGGTTAAAGAGGAACTCAGTGTCTTTCATCAGGAGCTGGGTCATGGGTTTTGCTATTTTTGAGAAATCTTTGATAAATCTCCTGTAAAACCCCACATGACCCAAGAAAGCCCATACTCCTTTTATGTCCTTTGGTGGCGGCAACTTTGAGATAACATCAATTTTTGCCTTATCGACCTCAATCCCTTTGGTACTCACTCTGTGCCCGAGGACGACACCTTCAGTTACCATGAAATGACATTTTTCCCAATTCAGTATGAGGTTCGTTTCCTCACATCATTGTAAAACTTGTCCAAGGTTGATTAGACAGTTATCGAAAGAATCTCCGTAAACTGAGAAATCATCCATGAACACTTCCATTATGGATTTTGTTAATCCTGCGAAAATGGCGGACATACACCTTTAGAAGGTAGCGGGTGCGTTACATAACCCGAATGGCATTCTTCTAAAAGCATAGGTTCCAAAAGTGCAGGTGAAGGTAGTTTTCTCTTGGTCTTCTGGGTGTATGGGAATTTGGTAGAACCCGAAATAACCATCGAGATAGCAGAAGTATTTCTGATGGGCTAGGCGTTCTAGGACCTCATCGAGAAAGGGCAGAGGGAAGTGATCTTTCCACGTGGATTTGTTCAACTTCCTATAGTCGATACACATCCTTCACCCCGTCACCGTCCTAGTGGGTACTAACTCATTTTTTGTCATTAAGAACGACAGTAGTGCCTCCCTTTTTAGGAACTACTTGGACGGGGCTGACCCACTGGGAATCAGAGATCGGGTAGATTATGCTGGCTTTTAGTAACTTAAGGACTTCCAGGCGAACCACTTCTTTGAGATTAGGGTTCAACTTCCTCTGATGTTTGCGTGATGGCCTAAATTCTTCGACCATGAGTAGTCTGTGCATGCATAGGGCAGGATTTATGCCCGTCAGGTCAGTTATCTTATATCCAATGGCTTTTTGTGTTTCGTCAGCTCATCCAGAAGTCTTGCTTCCTGGTTTTCTATTAAGGTGGAACTAATGCTGACCGGGCATAATTTTTCCTCATCCAAGAAGGCATGTTTGAGTCCCATGGGCAGAGTCTTCATCTCAGGAGCCTTAGGTGGCTCAGTTGCTTCTATAATGGTGACAAATTTGAGTTATTCAAAGGTGGCCGTCGGTGCTTCTTCGGCCTTCTCTAAGTGTTGCAGACACTGTTGAACCAACTCATTTGCAGAGAATTTGACTTCTGGGTTGGTTAGGACATTCTCTAACTCGTCTGCTGGCTCAGATATTTCTAATTGAGACATTTGATGTATTACATCTAGAAGAAAAACCTCCTCTTGGATGTTGGGGCCTTTCATGCTATTGAGGACTCAGAATTGAATTGCTTCTTTTCTGAGCCTTAGAATGATGGTACCAGCTTCAACATCGATAAGCGCCCTGGCAGTAGCGAGGAAAGGTATGCCAAAAATTATCGGGTATCTCAGATCTTCCTTAATATCCATGATGACAAAGTCGCACGGGACGTAGGCATCCTTGCCTATCCTAACTGGAATATCTTCAATAATTCCAAGAGGTGTGGTGATTGTAAAGTCAGCTAATTGAATTGTCATTATTGTAGGCAGCAATTCGGTGAAACCTAATCGTTTGCACATAGAATAGGGCATAATGGATATGTTGGCCCCTAGGTCAGCTAATCCCTTTTTGGTTGATGCATTCCCAATGCAACATTGAATTCCGAAGGAACCTGGGTCCTTCTTCTTCTTTGGCATTTTATTGAGGATGATATCAGAGGTGGTTTGGGCAAGCTTGACAGTTTCTTGTTCCTCAGTGATGTACTTCCTTGATAACATAGTTTTGAGGTATTTTGCCCAAACCGGTACCTCAGAGAGGGCATCAAGGAGTGGGATATCGATGTAAAGTTTCTTCATCGCCTCCTTGAATTTTTGGAACCTGGTATCCATTTTCATTTCTCGCAGTATTCCTGGATATGGGATCCTTGGTTTATACTGCAAGATTTACGGCTCTGTGGACACTTGTTCTTTTCCTTTTCCCTTTGCATTGTCTGTGGACTTCTCCGTTCCTGGTTTCGGGCTCTCATTTGTCATAAAGGTAGGTGTATCATCATCATCAAGAGTGATCCTGGTAGTTTCATGAAGGGTGCGTCCAGATCTCGTAGTAACAACATTCAACTGTTCATGCCTATTCTGTCCATGTCTAGGATTCGATTCAGGCTGCCCTGTAAATGTGCCTGCTGGAGGCTTCAGTTGTGCAGCAATTTGGGCAAGTTGAGCCTCTACTGCCTTTTGTTGAGCTTGTTGATTAGAAAGCATAGTCTGTTGAGATTGTCGCATCTACCTTATCAAAGTCATCTCATCCTCTGGCTGAGAAGGAGTATTCTTCTGAGGAAGTTGTTGTTGTCCTTGTTGAGGAGTTGTTGTGAAGGCAGCGCTAACTGAGGTTGCTGCAACTGAGGGTGCAACTGTGGGTGGAGAGGAGGATGATTATACTGATAGTAGGTAGACGGATTCCTGGGGTAGTTGGATCTCGGAAAGTTATTCCTGGGGTTCCCTTGATTTTGATTGAAGTTGCTTGGGAATCCAGGTGGCAACCTGCTGGAGGATCCGCCCTGCGTCTGGTGTTGTGGATTTGCGGTCCCAATAGGGTTCCCATATTGGAATCCTGGGTGGTTCCTTGGTTGATTAGGATTATAATAAACTTGTCCAGGAATGGAATGAATAGAATTGACTTGTTCTGGCAATTGCTCTTTAGATTGGTCAATGATTGGTTTGTGCTGTTGTGGTGGTGGATGCATATCCATCATCACGTTGTAAAGCATACCGCATGAAAGAGTTGGATGATCAGATGCATGACAGGCTTCATAGGTCCATGTGGCAGCCTTGACCTGTTGAACCTGAGAATTTTTCTTCTTGTCAAATTCTCCAAGAGAAGTTTCGAGAGCTTGTTGCTTATGAGCTATGGTTTTCAAGGCTTCAGCAATAGCCTTCATCTCTATTGATTCTTAGGCTTTATAGACCTTGAGGACTCCTTTTCCAGCTGATCGTCCCCAGTTGGACTGATTCTCAGCTCCGAGTGTGACTATTTTCCAGGCATCCTCGTAATTCTTTCTCATAAAGTTTCCTCCAGACGAGGAATCCAGAAATTGCTTTATGTCATCACTCACTCCCCTATAGAATGTTTCTATTAGTTGGTTTTGGGAGATGCCGTGATGAGGGCACTTTCGCAGAAGCTCTTTGAACCTTTCCCATGCTTTAGCAAGTGATTCTCCAGGAAGTTGAGAGAAGTGATTAATCTGCCCCCTGATCTCGTAAGTCAGTGAAGGGGGAAAGAACTTCTCCAAAAACTTTTCTTCCAGGGGAGCCCATGTGGTGATTATTGGCTCCCTGTCAAGCGAGTTATACCAGCTCAGAGCTCTCCCAGACAGAATGAAGTGAAATAGATGAAGCATTATTGCATCAAAGGCAACTCCGGCCTGTGGGACCAGTTGACACAGTGCCTTAAACCTCTTCAGATGATCCATGAAGTCATCTCCAGAACCTCCAGAGAATGAGATGCCCTGCATGATCTGAATCCATTGGGTCCGGATCTCAAAGTTGGGAATGTTGATGATCGGAGGTCAGACTGGATGGTTGTCTTCGTAGTTCTTTGGGACAACATAATCCCTCAACTTCTTGTTCCTTAGTTCCAACTGAGTAGCTTGGTTTACTGCCTCATTTTCAGCTCTGATGCGGGCATGTTCTTCCGCACGAATCTCCGCTTGAATCTGAGCACGAGTATCATCGATGAGTTGTGCTCTTTGAGCGGCGATGGCGGCGTTGACCCTCTCCATCACCAATGCAGTCTGGCGTTGATCTTCAGCCATTTTCCTGGCTCTTTGGCGATTGAGTCTAATGCGGCGATGGAAGCTTCTCTCTACCTCAGAGTCGTACTCTGGATCAGGGGAGAATCCACGGTTATGCGATGATCGCATACATGTTTTCTACCTGAGTAGAGAAAAGAAAACACCTTATAGATGATGGCAGAGATATAATGATTTCAAGAAGATATGGATTGATGATTAAAAGAAAGTGTAAAACCCTAACCAACTAGCAAGATACTAAATGAAATTAAAATGTTCCGTTGTCCTCAGCAACAGTGCCAATTTTTGATGGAGCTTCCACTTACGTGGAATTGCATGCACCACAAAAAATCCTAAAGATGATAAGTCTTTAGGTTTAGCCTTGCTTATACTAGATAGAGAACTCCACCCACATATGCTAAGATACATGGAAGTCTTATCGTAGTATAGTTAAGGGTCGAATCCATGGGACAAAGGTCTTGTTGGTAGCAACAAGATAGAAAACGTTGGAATTTCACTTGATCACTTATTAGTTGGTATTTAGATCGAAAGGTTGGTTTGATTGTTTTAAACTAAAAACATGTAAAGTAGAGTAAGCAAGTAAATTTAAGGAAGTTAAACAATGATAAGAAGTCACTAGGGTGTGATCAGTTTTCACCGCCGCTACACATTAATCAAGACATGCAAAATAAAACATAACCTGCAACAAGAGTTTAGTCAGTTAATATCTTTGTAGGTTTAGCTTCCTTTCGGAGAACTAACTACAAGAAGTGTGGGAATGATGCAAGGCCAGTCATCCCCGAACGAATGGTAAACTACTTTGCATCATTCCCTTCTCAAAGTGTGTTCCTCGACTTGCCAAAGTTGTACTTTTATACGTCAACTGATTCCATTTCATAGTATGAAAGTACAACATTTGGGAGTGAGTTTACTCCACTTCTCGAAAGCACCCCTAGATACCGAAACAAGCACATGGTGGATACATGCACCAAGAACCAACATACAAATGAGTTTCGAATCTAATAGTATAAACGTAGACAATTCATACTAAAAGATAAAAGATAACACAAGTTGGTGATCAAGCAACGAGCATTCATTAAACGTTTGGTGTTGAACTGAAAAGATATAATCTCTATATTGCAAACTATGGATTACATTTACATGAGATGAAAACATGGGTAGCGGGGCCACTCCCCTCACCCCAGTGAGAGAGACTACTCGCTCATAACTAGGACAAAGAAGGAGGCAAGAAGAGAGAGAGAATGTCATCCCCACAAAGGAGAGAGGAAAGTCAACCCCTTGGAGAGAGAGAGAGACGATCCACCAGCTTCATAGGTTGCGTGATGACGAGATCCCCTCTTCCCACCTTCTTTGGCGGAGAGAGAGAAAGCATCTTCGAGATGGAGTGTGGATCTCAGACCGGTAGCCCCTGGGTGGAGGATGGAAGTCAGGTTTGCTCTGGAGTGATCGAGGCAGCCTCTGGACGTCTGAAAACTTCATATCTTTTTTAGGACCCTTGGGGTCTTATTTATAGGCCTTAAGTGAAGTCCAAACGGTTTGTAGACCGTTTGGACCTCAAGACCGTTTGGACCTTAAGACTGTTTGGATCTCATGCGGTCTCGGGACCGTGTGACTCCATGCAGTCTCGGGACCGATTGGCTTCATGCGGTCTTGGGACCGTGTGACTCCATGCGGTCTCTGGACCGTGTGACTCCATGCGGTCTCGGGACCGATTGGCTTCATGCGGTCTTGGGACCGTGTGACTCCATGCGGTCTTGGGACCGATTGTCTTCATGCGGTCTTGGGACCGTGTGGCTCCATGCGGTCTCGAGACCGACTGGCTTCATGCGGTCTTGGGACTGTTTGAGCTTATGTGGTCTTGAGGCTGGTTGAGTCTTTTATGATTTTTTTTGTGTCTTTTTCTGCAAATATAAAGGGGATAAGTTAGTCTAATAGTATATTTACAATAAGAGGGAATCTTTAGGTATTATGTATAATTTTAATTGAGAAAGAGTGTAGAAAACTAAAGAAAAGACTGAGATAATCATCCCAAGATTGGAGATTATCAAGGATGTATTTGTGGCATTTGTCAGCATTGTCAGCATGGAATTATTCCACCAGAATGATTGGATCATTGACTCGGGGGCTAGTCGCCACATCAGTGGAAACAGAGATGCCTTTGTTACCTACACTGAAGTAGGACATGAGGAACATCGGGTTGTCATGGGCAACTCAACTGCTTCTCCTGTGACCGGAAAGGGCAATGTCATGATCAAGATGACTTCTGGAAAAATTTTGTTGATCAAAGATGTGCTATTTGTCCCAGATATCCGTGTTAATTAAATTTCTGTTTCTTAACTTGTAAAGTTTGGGGTGAAAGTGTCCTTTGAATCAAACAAGGTCATTCTCACCAAGTCTGGGGACTACTTAGGCATGGGTTACTGCTCAAATGGTCTCTTTCTGTTGAATGTACCAAACTCTTCTGCTAATGAAATAAGTCCTTCTGCTTATATCGTTGATTCTTTTGATGTATGGCACAGTAGATTAGGACATGTTAATTTTAAATATTTACAACGCATGAAATCTTTAGGTTTACTAAAAGATATTGATGGTGTTGTTAATTTAAATAATAAATGTCAAATATGTGCTGAAAATAAATCTACCAAGAAACCGTGTCCTCAAATTTCACATAAAAATTCTGAATTGCTCGATTTAATTCACACTGATCTTAGAGATTTAAAAGGAAATCTATCTAGAGGTGGGAAACGTTTCTACATTATTTTTATAGATGATTTCTCACGATATACAAAATTATATTTACTACATTCAAAGGATGAAGCCTTTGGAATGTTTGTTAATTATAAAACAGAAGTAGAAAATCAACTCAATAAGAAAATAAAACATCTTCGCTCAGATAGGGGTGGTGAATATGATTGTTCTCCTTTTAATGAATTTTGTGTGAACCATGGTATTATACATGAATACACACCTCCATATTCGGTCAATCAAATGGTATTGCTAAACGTAAAAATAGAACTCTAAAGGAGATGATGAATTCTATTTTAATCAATTCAGGAGCAGCCAACAATTTGTGGGGGGGGGAGTGATTTTGTCATCTTGTTGTCTTCAAAATCGCATCCCTAGTAGGAAGACAAATAAGACACCATATGAATTATAGAAATGATATCCTCCTAATTTGAAATACCACAAAGTGTGGGGGTGTCTAGCTAAAGTCTTATTAACTGAGCCTAAGAAACGAAAATTGGGATCTAGAACCCTAGATGGTGTTTTTATAGGTTATGCTCAGAATAGTGTTGCATATATATTCTTGGTTATTAGAAGTGGCAACAATGTTGTAGAACCTAATACAATTGTTAAATCTAAAAATGCTGAATTTTTTTAGCATATTTTTCCTATGAAAACTCCCTTAGAAAACTTAGCTAATCCTTCAAATGAAATTTTAGAGAATATCCCAAGTACATCCAACTCTAATGATGTTTTAGAACTGGATGATATAGAACCTAGAAGATCCACTAGGATGAGGAAGGAAAAGAATATTGGTGATGATTTCTATTCCTTTATAATGGATAATGATCCTCAATCTTACAATGAAGCTATTAATTCAACTGATTCCTCTTTATGGAAGGAAGAAATTAATAGTGAGATTGAATCTATATTATCTAATCATACATGGGAATTAGTGGATCTTCCACCAGGTATTAAACCCATAGGATGTAAATGGATATTTAAAAGAAAATTGAAAACATATGGGACTGTAGATAAATACAAATCTCGTTTGGTTGCCAAGGGATATAAACAACAAAAGGATATTGAATATTTTGATACCTTTGCTCCTGTTACTAGAATCTCTTCAATCAGGATTTTAATTGCTTTGGCATCTATTAAGAAATTAATTATACACCAAATGGATGTTAAAACTGCTTTCTTGAATGGAGATTTAGATGAGGAAATTTATATGAATCAACCTGAAGGGTATGTAGTTTCGGGAAAAGAACATATGGTATGCAGACTAATCAAATCTCTCTATGGTTTGAAACAAGCACCTAAACAGTGGCATGAGAAATTTGATAAGGTCGTTGTATCATATGGATTCCATATAAATGAAGGAGACAAATGTATATATTCTAAAGTCGATAACGAAGGTTGTGTTATAATATGTCTCTATGTAGATGATATGCTTATTTTTGGCACTAATATTGATATAATAAATAGTACAAAAGGCTTCTAATTTTGACATGAAAGATATGGGTGAGGCAGATGTAATTTTAGGAATTAAACTTCTTAAAAATGATGATAGCATCATGCTATCCCAAGAACACTATGTTGAGAAAATTCTCAATAAGTTTTCAATGTTTGATTGTAAGCCTGTAAGTACACCTTTTAATTCTAATTGCAATCTCAAGAAAAATAAAAGTAATAGTGTTCAACAAGTCAAATATGCACCAGTAATTGGAAGCCTGATGTAGTTAATGAACTATACTCGTCCAGATCTAGCATATGCAGTGAGAGATTAAGTAGATATACTCAAAATCCTAATAAGGATCATTGGGATGCTCTACATAGGGTTTTAAGATACGTTAAAGGCACAATTAATCATGGATTGATTTTTTGTGGATCTCCAACTGTGCTAGAAGGATATTGTGATGCTAATTGGATTTCTGATTGAGATGAATTGAAATCTACAAGTGGTTACATATTCACTATGGGTGGAGGTGTTGTGTCTTGGAAATCCTCCAAGCAAACATGTATAGCTCGTTCCACTATGGAATCTGAGTTTATTGCCTTAGAAAAGGCTGGGACTGAAGCCGAATGGCTAAGACATGTTCTAATGGATCTTCCCATTTGGGAGAAACCTTCTCCACCAGTGTTTATACACTGTGATAATCAAGCTGCCACAGCAAGAGCTAAAAATAAAGTTTATAATGGGAAAAGCAGACATATTCGTCTACGTCACAATATTGTGAGGCAGCTTGTATGTGATAGCATAATCTCAATGGATTATGTTAAGTCAGAATTAAACTTGGTCGATCCTCTGACAAAGCCATTAAGTCAACGACTAGTGAGTGATACATCGAGGAGAATGGGACTATGCCCATACCAGAAGTCGAAGTGATGGACACCCAACATTCATGAACGGTGATCCCGGGAAGAAGGTTCAATGGGAAAAACTAAGTCACTAGAGGACTCAATGTGTTGTAATAAATGTATATCATTCTTATGATGTAAACAACAATTTACAGTGATTCAGTTGAATATAATTCTTAATGGATTTCATAGCAATTAATGGTGGTGTATATACTGCAATATATGCTTGATGAAAGTCCAACTATATGAGTGTGGAGTGGGGCCGCTCTTGTTGAGATTTGGGCAGATCTCTAGAGCATTCATGAATTTTCCCAGTAGGCGCATGGCCTAAAGGCGTCAATCCGTAAGAAAGGTAATTGATTTTATGAATGCCATGCGAGTAATGTACCACTAATCAGATAAAGGAGGAATTGGTTTAAGAATGTAGTTCCACCAATCTTCTACAGATTACGTACATCTACTCTATACTTTAGTTCAAAGAACTCAGTTCTACCAAAGCTTATGCATGTCAACTCAGTTTTTATATTGTTTGTTTTAAAATAGTGGGGGATTGTTGTACTTCTTTGTTGTATTTCAAACAAAAAGGCAAAAGGTTTAGTCTCATATTGCTTGTGTTGGAGACTTCCCTCCTCCTTATATATGGACCCTTGTCCATAGTACAATTGAGGAATGAAAGGGAATAGGCTCTACGCACGCGCATGGTGGGTCTTGCCAATGGGGTTTGGGCCGGCCCGGCCCGGAAACCCTTTAATCGGGTGCGTCGGCGCACGTCGCATCCCGCGCGCATGGGGGGTGCAAATCCGGCCTCCCGGAGCCCCTTGTGCGGGCGCGGCCCCGGCTTGGTTTTGCCCTTCGGTTCATTGAACCATTTTTAACCTGGGCCACTGCAATGCACCTGTTCGTTTGGCAGTTCCAAACCGCACGGCGTTTTGTAACCGAACGCATCCTTTCACGCTTCTTTTTCTGGTTATTTATATTTGTTTTCCGCTATCGTTCGGAACTGACGAAAAACTTCTCTCGTTTCTTCTTCCTCTCTTCTCCTCCGTTTGCAGTCTGCCCACTGGAAGAACGATCATTTACCTTTTGTCCGTCGTCGTGACTGTGTGTGCACGCTTCACGTCGACACATACTGTTGGATCCTGGGAGAGTACCGCGCATGAGACTACTGCACATACGTCCGTCGTCGAGTACCGCGGAGATACTCTTAAGGACAGTACATCTAGCACGCCTCAGCGATAATCTGGTATACTCTTTTATGTTTACGTCTTTTTATCGTGATTTGTACCCTTATACGATCAACTTGTGATCCGTAAATTAAATAAATGGAACCGGCATCCGTCTAACCTCCAAGGCAAGTACAATAGATACGCAGACAGTAATGAGACCCAGACCAGCACTAATCTCAGCAAAGCATTTTGGTGTAAGTCAGAACTATTAGGCCTTCTTTGGATAGAGACGTCCAGAATCCCAGTAGCTTAAAAGGGAAACAAAATTTCGAATTCTAAGTCGCCATTTGTTTGAAACATACGTCCAACGATGTAATACCGTTTCGTTTAGCCCAAAAAAGATGGCCAGCTTCTATAATCATACCTAAACAAGCCGGATTTCAACTTCTATTGTCTCAGTCAAAAGTGACCCCAGTCTGTCTTTTTCCACTGGGCCAGCTCCAGCTGGCAGCATAAAAATGCTGTTCAACGTTCCAAATGAGTGCGACTTTTTGAAGTCCACCAAACGAGGTCTATGATACGCTCCGTAACCAAAATCCAAGTATACGTTGCTAATTGCGTCTGCCTAAAAGCACTGCACGCAGCAGATCATTGACTCTGATACGAAACCCTACTGGCTGACCCTGTAACGGAACAACTGGTGGTGAGTGGCCAATTGGCCATAGCCTGGTAGGATAGAACAAATCATTCTGGTCAAGACCGGACTTTATTGGTTGAGACCAGATATCTTCTTCTGTTTCTTACACAGTCGACCATTCTCATCCAACCCAGCCTGGTAAGTGGAGTTCATGCTACTCCCTCCAGCGTAGGTCTTCTGTATAGTGTTCCTTATCCAAACAGAACTGAAGCCCCACATAAAGCAGTCCCCTGTACGAGTAGCAGCGTCATCAATGAAGGCGGAAGTAGCAAACTCTGTTCCGGAACAGGAGTTCCAGCAGCCACCTGCCCACCATCACCTGTGTCCATCTGTTGGGTCCTACAAGACAAAAGGATAAGGACGTGCGTCTTTTATGTGATCCACCTCTTGGGGAGAGCCGACAACCTCATATAGGGCGGGCGTATCAGTTCAGATTCAAGAAATCTGATCGGATATGAGACGTGATGAAATCGGTCCCCTCGTTTTTTGGTGCTTTTCCCCAAAAATAACAGAAAACAGATCAGATATGGGACGTGTTGAGATCGGATCCCTCATTTTTGGCATGTTTGGATAAGAAATGGATAGGTATAAACAATCCCAGTATCCGTCACCCTCCAGGCAATTATGCTCTGCAAGGTGGAAAGTGTCTCAACTTCCTAACGAATTTTTTTCATCAGAAATGAGGGGGAAAAACTGACTCAGTAGTAGCAGCCCTTTTCTTTTCAAACGACACCCCTTATCCTGCTGGGGTACAAGCGCATATACATAGTGAATGGAGGGGATGAGTAGGAATTGACGTCAAGATAATAACCTCAATATTGTCATCATATCAGCGTGAGGGGATGAGTACTCTTCAGTTATAAGGATGACTCGATGAGGAATACCAGATCTGATACTATAACAATTGGCCGAATAGTTACCGAGTATCTTTGTATTTGGAAGACTTCTGCCCCCCATGGCCACACACCATATGCATCCGACAACTATTCAGATGTCTTGAAATGGATAAGATGCCATTGATGTGGTCACCAAACCTACCCAGTAGCAGCTTTTGTATAATACATATATTGGAGCCAGCTCATTGTTTCTGAAACACACCGTCCACAAGCACAAGCCTCTAAACGGTCCCAGATTAGCAATAAAAATATTTTTAATCATGTTCATTCAGAAGTATGGGGTTTGTGTCATGTTCCAAGTTTGTCTGGCAATAAATACTTTATTATCTTTATTGATGACTTTTCTTGTGCCACTTGGTTGTTTATGTTGAAAAATCGGTCTCAAGTGCTATCTACAATAAAAATCTTCTTTGCTGAAACAAAAACTTAATATTCTATACCTATTAAAATTCAGCGAACCGATAATGCTTTGGAGTTTGTTCAGAAAAAAGTTAGAATGTTTTGTCGATCTGTGGCTACTATTCATTAGACATCATGTGCCTATACACCTCAACAAAATAGAGTCGCGGAAAGGAAAAATAGGCATTTACTTAAGGTTGCTAGAACTATAATGTTGCATTCTAATGTACCTAGACATTTTTGGCCAGAAGCTATCCTGACTGTCTGTTTTCTGATTAATAGAATTTCATCTTCTATTATTGGCAACAAGATTCCTATTCAGGTTCTCCAGCCTAATGTAACTCTATTTTTTGTACCTCCACAGATATTTGGCTCTACTTGTTTTGTGCGATTATTTGGACCGAACTATGATAAATTATCTCGTAGAGCAAAAAAATGTATTTTCTTGGTTATTCTCGTACTCAAAAAGGCACGACTGGTTGCAAAAGGGTATACTCAAACTTATGGAATTGACTATTTTGAGACATTTTCACTTGTTTCCAAACATAACTCTGTCAGAGTTCTTCTTTCAGTTGCTATTAACTTAGATTGGCCTCTTATTCAACTGGATGTTAAAAATGCCTTCCTGTATGGGGATCTTCAAAAGAGGTTTATATGGAGCAACCTCCTGGGTTTGTTGCTCAGGGGGAGTCACAAAAAGTCTGCAGGTTAAAAAAAATCTATTTATGGGCTCAAACAGAGTCCTCGGGCGTGGTTTGATAAGCTGAGTAAAATTCTAACTGCTTTTGATTTTCTGAGGTCACAGGTTGATCATTCAGTCTTTACGGAAAAAAACCTCTTCTGGTATTGTGATCCTGATTGTTTATGTTGATGATATTATTCTATCTGGCAGTGATCATCCTGAGATTCAGGCTACTAAAACACACATGTGCAAACATTTTTCTACTAAATATCTAGGGATGTTAAGATATTTATTGGGCATTGAGGTATCTAGGACTTCTAATGCTCTTGTCTTATCTCAGAGGAAGTATGTTCTAGACCTGTTACAGGAAATTGTGATGCTTGGTGCACGTCCTGTCGATACTCCTCTGGATCCTAATATTAATTAGGATGATGATTCTTCTCCTATGTTTCAAGACAGTGAAAAATATAGGAGACTGATTAGCAAGATGATTTATCTGAATGTTACTAGAGCTGATATATCAACTACTGTTGGTCTTCTTAGCATGTACCTGGATAAACCTAGACAGTGTCACTAGGATGCTCTCTGTAATATTCTGCGATATCTTAAGAAATCACCTGGCAAAGGCCTTTATTATAGAAAGCATGGACACTGTTCTCTGGAAGGATATTCTGATTCTGATTATGTTGGGAATAAGATTGACAGAAAATCTACTTCAAGCTACTGTACTTATGTTGGAGGTAATCTGGTTACTTGAGAAGTAAAAAGCAAAATGTTGTTGCCAGATCCAGTGCTGAAGATGAATACATGGCGATGACCCACACTGGTTGTGAGCTCCTATGGGTACGATCTCTTTTATAAGACTTTGGGGTTGAGTCTTCTGCTGCTATCCCTATGCACTGTGAAAATAAAGCTGCTATCTTCATTGCTAATAATCATGTATATCATGAGCGCACAAAGCATATTGAAGTTGATTGTCACTTCATTCGAGAGACTTATCTTATCTGGCACGATCTGCACTCCTTTCACTTGCTCAGAAGATCAAGTTGCTGATATGTTTACAAAGTTGTTGTCCAAGAAACATTTCAACTCACTTGTGGACAAGTTGGGCATGATTGATATCTATGCTCTAACTTGAGGGGGAGTGTTAATATATGTCTTTATTTACTGTCATGTTATTTTACTTTTCTATTTAGACTTATATGTAATTTTTCCACTAATATATATATGAGGGTACACTCATTGTGTAACCCTACGCTTCCTCAATTTGTTTTGTCTCAGTTATATTCATCTAAATAAAATGATCGATATAGAGTTGATGGGGTCAAAGAGGGTGGAGATAAAGCTGGATGGGGTGGGGATGGACCTGGGTGGGGTGGAGACATTACCAGTTATTGACATCCCTGTTGTGACTCATATATAAATGACCAGGTGAATATATTGAAGATGGGGATTTGAAAGAAAACCTGCACTTTGTCAGATATAAAAGTCACGGTGAAGCCACCTCAGTAATTCTGACAGTAGTAACAACTACAACAGTAATGAGGAAGGTCATGGATCCTACAAAATTTAACGCCCATGGAAAACCTGTTTCAATGTATTGCATAAATCAAAATAGAAGTACATGACCATTACATAGCTAGGGTAAAAGAGTGTTGACTGTGCAGTTCAGGCAAACATATAGAAAAAGAAAACATAGAGTAAATTCAATATCAATGACGTAGTACTTTCGCACACCTTCCAAAGCATGGATGCCATCATGACCAACTAGTCAGTAAAAATGGTGATGGACTCAGTAAAGAAGTCATCAATATGATCCTCGTGACTGCCTGATAATCACAGACGTAAGATCGGTTGCCTGATAACTGAATTCTTTCAACAGTGCAATGGCCCACATAAGCTCACAGGTAGAGCATGGGCCTCTGACTTTGCACTCTGCTTGTGCACTAGACTTGGCCACAACCAATTGCATTTTACTTCTTCAAATGAATATGTTACGTCCCATTAAGGTACACTAGCCTGAAGTGGACTTAATGACAATAGGACAAAAAATAGAGTTAATTAAATGCGGCAACATTCATTTTAATTAAATACGGAAACATTCATAAGGTCGAGTCTCCTATACATCATTACATTCCCAAGAGAGTACATACAACACAAATATGGCACATAACAACTTTGCAGCAGTGTCTCGATTTATTGAGCTAGTTGATAACCAAGGAAATAGCAGAATTAATATTAGCACTGGAAACAGTGAAGTATATAGATTTCCTGATCAAGTTGTATCTGGGAAGTCAGAAGAATTATCAGTATCCTGTGAAAAAGTTTGAATCCACAGGAGATAGGCTGGTCTAATCTTCAAAATACTAAGTTATTCGAGTAGATGTAATCTTCTAAGACAAGTAACAAAACAAGTGTGGGTAAATACACTGAGAATATCTCAGACCGACCAAGTCTTCCAATAGTGTTTGATCAGATGGTATTTGGTAGCTTGTAGACCATTTACCTCACTTCCAAATAGAAAAGTATCATCAATGTGAACAATGTACAGTACCACCCCAAAAGATTACCTCGAACAAAATGGAATTTTGATGATGATTGGGGATCTGTAGATTCCAAAAACAGTCCTAATATGGTCGTTAGCCTTCTTGCAACAACAAGCTTTAGTTTCCATCCCCAAGAATAACAAACCCAGATGGTTGTTCTGTATAGACCTCTTCCTGTTGATCACCATAAAGGATAGTGTTTTTGGCGTCAACCATATATAACGACCAGTCAAGATTTATAGCAACAAAAAGTAAAATGTGCAAAGTTCCGTCAAGCCACTTAAGTGAGTCTCAAAGTAGTAGTCAACGCCATAAAGTATACATCCTTCATAAAAAGTATAAATACACCCCTCCACAGTCCCTTCTATAAATGGTTCATCCTAATGGGAAAAGAGAACTGCATCTTTTACATTGTTGAATACAACCATAACTAATCAAGTGTCTGCGATCTTGCTACACAAAAATTGTCACTCTAGTGTGATGGACTATAGAAAATATAAAATAAAGACAATTTTCCCAGAGATTCGGTAGGGACACCATATATCATAATCCACAATTTAAAAGGTGTACGCTGCTAACGCTGGAGTTGCACAGAAAAGCAGCTCACTCTTGTTATCCAAGCAAACAGAAAGGAGCAAAATCACAAAATCTCCCAGCTTGGAAGCATGAGGATGATGACAACAGTGTAATTTACAAAGATATGACGTTGTTATTAAATTAGGTATTCTGAATACCAGTCTTCATAAATTCATAGTTTGGATAATTCTCGGAGGATTTGATGATTACTGGTATTTCGGAAGAGGTATTTCAATGTAGATAATTGCGGCCTTTTAAATCACGCCTGTAGTGATTGACAAAAAACTACGCGGCCGGCTTCCGAGACCCTCGTCCGGACTCCTCTTTTCTCTCTCCCCGCGCTATCATCGTTCCATTGTCCATGTCGTCTCGTCTTCCTCTGATGCCTCCTGTTCCACCCACCCATCCCCCATCTTCGGAAGCGGCGCGACATCTCACATGGAGCAGCAGGAACAGGCTAATCTTGCGACGACTGGGACTGCGCCGCCGCATTTCTCCTTCCTCATCATCCTCTCCTCCGGATTTCCCATTCCTGGCTTATCCTCCCCAACCGGCACAGGCGCCACTGTCCAACTCCCATTGCCTGCTGCGGAATGACCACCAAAGCTTCATTGGCCAGTTTGAAACTAGCCTCCACCGCGACGCCTACAGCCCCACTGCCTCTGGCCGGTGTGTGCGACCGGGACTGGGCCGGTGTAGCGGCACAATAAAGTCTGCGGGCTGCAAAACTAGTTCCTCGTTGCAGAAATACCAGCAACAGTATGCAAATGGGACGGTTGTAAACAGTGGCATACAAATCTGACGCGGTTAAACTCCTAGAACTTATAAATATATATATATATATATATATATATATATATGTTTGCAAATAACGTACCCAAACGGGACCTTATAGGCACCAGCAATACCACATTTCTTCAGCATTTCTCATCAATGTGATTATTCTTGCCATAATGGTAGTAACAAAGATCAGAGGAGATCTAGCCATCCTGAAACTGTGAACCTCAGTTGGTAAGACCACTACCCCTTCCAGAAGAAGCCAAAAGTTAGAGGATTCTGATTGCAAGAGAAGAGCAACATATGCAGTGCTCACACGTTATAGACACTGGAATGCGTAATATAACCTGTGTAAGAGATGACACGGAAGCATCTGCTGACAGATCACAGCAAAGATATTAAGGTGTGTCAGAAATTACATAAGTTGCAATGTCTGAGTGGGATGATCAAGAGAGTGAATGACAAAGCTCTAGTTCATCCCTAAACTAATAAACTGGGAGAAGTATTTTTTGAGGTCATCACCCTGGGAGATCTTTTACTCATTAGCTTCTTATATTATGAGAAACATCTCTAAGATTTTTCGTGCTGAAGTAGGCAGGAACAACTATTTTTACATGGCCTTTGTTGTACACGGATAGACCATTGTGTTGCTATCCGCAATACGGTATCATTTAGGATCTTCTAGTACATAACTGACTATTCTCAACATAACCAGGTGTTTTCGTATCCGTTCACAAAGCAACTTTTATTCAATGGATTCTGCAAAGTAAAAGGTCTCCCATGGGATGTAACATGAATCAGAATAGAATGACTTCACAAATACAGTATTTCCCGCCAAGCTTTACAAAGGTGGCTTGAGAAGATTCATAGTCATTGTGCAGCCAGTAGAATGTATGAGAAACCTTCTAGGATAGCAATTACACAACCTATATAGGATATATATATATATAGGGTGATGATATAGAACGAGGCAATTCTCGGTGCGAGATGCGAGCACTGATTGTTGGCCGCTCGTTGCATTTGCCTTAACCGACCATGTAAACAATTATCTCTTGTCATCTATGGAGAACCAAACTTTCACTCTGCTGCACCTCTACGGAAACTATTATGATGTGACATATGAAACAGTACGTGTCATTGACTTAGTCCTCTTGACTTCCTCCTAATTTTTAATTCAACTGACGAACACAACCTCCCGGGTCCTTGTCTTCAAGCTACTGTTCCCCCCCCCCCCCCCCAAGATTTAATTATACATAGTGTTTAGCCACCTTTTTTCTTCTCCTAATTTTCTTATCGCCGTCATTACCCACTCTCTCTTCACCATCTCTTGATTTAAATGGAACTTAGAATGTGCTCACACACCAAGAGTTGATCCGTTAGTTTGCTGCATGCTATTTAAACAATCTTTAAGCTTAGTTTAGAGGATTATGGGACAATACATGTTGCCCTTCGTGTTTGTTGCATGCTATTTGAACATATTTTAAAAAGTTTAAAGGATTGTGGGATAATAAAAATGATTTAAGCTTTTTCAAACATGTAAATCGATAAAAAACAGAGTAGTACAATAATTAAATCCGAATCTTATAAAGAATTTCATCTGATTTCCAATACACATCATATGATAACATCCGAATCATAGTTTCAAAGAATATTATCTAAGTTTAAATAAATAAAAATAAAAAATAACACATATATTGCTAATAAAAATATTGTATATATACCAATATCATGCTAAACATGTATTATAAATGTTTATATTTTCCTTTTTAATGACACATCTTTAATAATATAAGCATATATGATGCAGGACAAAGTCCACTTAATTAGATTTATTTGTGTTATTTTTATATGTAGGGACATAAGTGCAATTTATCTAGTTATATGCACTTAGTTACAATTTTAAAAGCTTTATTTTTTATTTTATATTTTGTTAGACAATTTGTGCAATTGTCTAAGGTCTAGGGTTTTGTGTCTTTTAGTATAAATACTAACCTTAGGGGCATGTCCCAGCCAGTTGAATATGAATTGAAATATGATTTCCTTGTTTTTCCCTTTGGCCTTCTTATGTCATTATCCATGTTACCCCCTTTAGTCCAGTTATTTCTCATTTCCACTTTCTTAATCGACAAACCCTACTTTAGGTTTCATACACATGATTGTGCTACAAAAAGGTGCCTTATATACAAAAGTCCCCATCTTTATCCTTTTTAAGTCAAATTAGGGTTAGAGAGATGGAAAGATGAATATGCGACACGTTTATGTTTATTGGGTTGACAAACCCTAATTTTCATCATTTAGTACACCTTTATACATAAAGAAACCCTAATCCTTCAAATATTGTATTATAATATCGATATGAGTCCAAGGTTTTTTTTAATTCGTAACAGATCAAACTTTGCTTAAAAACATCAACTAAGACCATTAAATTCAGCAACATTCACAAATTAGGGTTTTGATCCATTAAAAGCATTAAAGACGTCATCTTTGAACATATTTTGAATTGGAAGCATATATAGACCAAGATCATATTTTTCTTGTGTATCTTGAATTTTTATGATCAAGATACATATATTATTTGCTACTTTCGGATAATCCTATGATTTACTACAATTTTAGTAGTTTTAATCTTTTCTGACCAATCACATGCCACCATGTAGACAGCCCGCTCAGGTGGCAAACCAATTAACCGAGTGAGAGAAAGAGATAAAAATACCAAACTATCCTTACCCTCAAAGAAGCACACACTGGGCAAAATGGTCTTTTGCCCACAACCCTTTTTCAGCCTCGATGTTGTTCCTTCTTCGCGAGTCAGGAGTCAACTCACAGGTTGATTGTAGGACTCCCGCCCTCCAATATTCAAGCAACGATCCGCGAACCTCTATCTGGACACTACAAACTCAAAGTGCCCCACAATTGCTCTAGAGGCGGTCTAGAATAGTGAGGCGATGGAGACAAATCTCCGGCGAGTCGACGGTGAAGACATGGGTGAAGATTGCATTGTTTTGAGCAATTGAAGATAGGGAAGTGCTCGGTAACTTGTGGGTGATCTTTGGGGCGGCTTGGTAGGCTTGCAGAGGGGTTGCAAACCCCGTTTTATACTTGACCATGATGGTAGGGTCCCTGGGTTTTAGACGAAACTCTTAGAAGCCTTGGGGACTTGTCCCAAACAGTTGAATAAGATAAACTGAGCAACAATATAAATACAATTAAGATGAAGCAGGCATGGATTATTAACAGGAAGGGCAATTACTGTTGCATTGGGAAACATATTAATAATTTAAAATGAATATGAAGAACATGTATATTTTCTATCAAGAACATTGTATAAAGATCTAGCAAGGCCTCAACTAATGTTTTCGTATTTGATCCAATACAATTATACTACACAGATGATTACATATTTCATTATGTCCTGAGGATTTGAGTCATACCACCCAAATCCAACCGACCACTATATGTATATAGTCGAAATCAGTGCCATACAAGGTCTAATGAAAGAGTCAGAATTCACAAACTCATCCCTTCGGTCAATACAAGGATATTGGCAGTGACATCATTAGTCAGACTGCTATCAGTGACTTATAGTCCCACTGTACATATCTAGCCAACCTTGGTACAGGTCACGGCGCTAGTGAGTTACGACCATAACCGCACTTTACTAGGATATAACCGCAACCATTTCTGTATCTCAAATCGAGCTACAACCGTAGTTGTACTCATTATTGGGGTATGACCGCAACCAATCCCATTCATATACATTCAGGACACAAGGAGATACCTCAACTTGCACCCCGCATATTCAGCAATATGCGCTCCGAGTTAAACTCGTTTCACCATTCAACAAGTGTTGACACTGAATGGGTCTATGGCACAGGGAAAACTACACTATTAGATTTCACCTGATTAATCAAATCAATTAAAACATATTTAAGCATCAATCAAGTTACAACGTATAACCTTTAAATAAGATTTACATAAATAGGGCATGACTCATTACCAGAATATATTGAATCACATCATCACTTTATGTCTGTTATTCATTATATGTCCATCTCAAGGACAAATATCCATCACAAAGACTAACATCCGTCACAAGGACCAATGTCCATCACAAGGACCAATGTCCACCACAAGGACCAATGTCCATCACATCATAACCACCATAGCTCATGCATGGCTATGTGCATCAATCTATATCACTGACATGGTTAGAAGCTGATAACAAGTAGGCAAAGCATCATCATCTCATAGAACTCATGCTATACATTTACATCATACGTTTTACATCATAGCAATTTGGGTTTCACTTCTCTCGATTAGGGTTTACAGGATTGGATCAACAACCATCTTTAGATCAACACTTCCTTCATCATTATGGAGTGTATTTAGATATATGGAAACATATTTCTATTTTTATTATGAAACATGTAAAGAGAGAGTTAGATCTCAATATCATACACAAGATTATACCATAGGGTATCACATCACACCATGTGACCCTAACATCAACAAGATGTACCACTACACATCACATATGGTATCAGTTAGGGTTAAGGTATCGGTTAACCCTAGATATCGGGCAACCAACCTAAGATTGGGTATCAGACACTATACTAATGTAGAATATCAGTTTATCATCACTAGGTATCGGGAACCTAAAATGTTATCAATTTAGAGGTACATCAAAGGGTGTATCGGCCATACAATCTCATAGGGTATCGGCCTCAAAGATCACCAAGGGACTTCAACCACTAGGGTTTAGAGTAGTATCTATTGAACCTCAAGGGAGATGTTTCCCTCTTCAACTCTAGGTGTATCGGGCAACATGTATGTCGGATTACATGTATATCAGATTAGGGTTACCCATGTTGACTTCCATACTCAACTAAAAGCATGGAGATTCAACACACTTCCTCACTAGTCATCACTAGAACATAACAAACCCCATCATGGTAGGTATATCGGTTTAGCATGTCGGATTGCATTGCATATCGGTTTAGCATGTATCGGATTGCATTGCATATCGGTTAGTCATCTTCTACCTCAATATGACGATACTAACAAGGTAAAAGAAAGGTGCATCTCATGGCAGCAACTTAGCAAGGTTCTATTCTCGAAATAGAATGTAAGGCTACCAAGAATAGATACTAACAAGCAAGGAAATAATGAGCTAAGAACAACTAGCAAGGTAACAAGTAGAAAGGTGACAATAACAAAGTAGGTTTAGAGTTATATAACCCACCTCAATAACAACCACGAAGCTCTAAGCTCCAAGGTCAAGCTCCAAGCTTCCCAAGGTCACTACAAAAAATTTGGCCTTTGTTGAAGAATATTTGTGAGGAACCAAAAATCGTGAATAATGATGTCTATTTGTGAGGGCTCATCCTTCAAATATGGGACCAAATCCCTCAACCTTATTTTTAACATCCTTAGACCTTTTATGTGAACACTAATCCCTCAAAAATACATTACTCACTAATCACTCTGTGAAAGATGCCATGTCAAATGTTTCCCTCCATCTCATAACCCTTCCCTCCATTCTAAAACACAATATTTGTAAATCAAAATAAAAAATAAAAAACCCTACCCCCTCTTTCCTCCACGCGAGAACCAATTCGTCGCTCTGTGCTTCCCCCTCTCACACCGTGCACGTCCGGCCGGTCCTCCCCTCTCCGCTCTGATCCTCCCCTCTCCGCCCTCCGTTTCTCTACGCACAAGCCCTCAGACGTCACTCCGACGCCCTCGCAAGATCGTCGCTCCGTGCTTCCCCCTCTCACGTCGTGCCCGTCCGGCCGGTCCACGAGCGAGAAAGGGTCTTGGGAGTCGCCTCCTGTGCAAGGATGGAGTGTATCGGCTGCGGGAGCGCGGCGGCACTCTCGGTATCATTCCAAGACTCGAGGTTCCGGCGAAGGATGTTGGTGGGGGTTCGACGGGTTGTTGCAGCAGGAAAGGTGGGATCTTTACTCGATGGCGGTAGCAAAAAGTGGTGGGAGGGAGCGGTGTGTGGAAGTGCTGAAGGAAACGGAGGAAGTGGACGGAATGCGGGAGGGCAGGGAGGCATTCACGGATGAGGAAGACTTCGTCAAGGCCGGGGGCGGCGAGCTCGCGTTTGTGCGGATGCAGGCGAGGAAGAAGATGGGAGAGCAGAGTAAGATAGCCGACAAGGTAATGAAACATCGCCCTTTTCACTTCTTCTCTTTTTGGTTTTGAAACTTTCTACTTTCTAGCATCAGAATTCTTGCTCATATTGTATTATTGTTTGAATGGGCTATCCGTTTTTGGCGTGCCTTTCGTTGAACTGTGCTAGTCTTCATGTTAGGCTACGTTGAATAGTAAAAACAATACCCTTACAGTAGAAAAAACAGGGGTCTCCCCTCCTTAAAAATATCTCCACCGATCATGTTGATGTATAAGACTTACTATATGCACACTTCTTATTATGGAAGGCGATCAACTAGTTGATCAAATATGTGCTCGTTTTGACTAGATGTTTATTCATAGAGTGTATTGTAGAATAGACGCTTAGCTACACTTCAAATTAATCTGAAGGATATACTCACAAAAGTCCTATATAACATATTGTCAGTGTTGTAAACCACCTAGCAAATTGATCCTTATCATCATGCAGCTCTACCCCCGTAAATCTTCTATCCTCCATACAGTTCTGCATGTCTCCTATTTAAAAAAAAAGAATAATCTAAAGAAACAGATTAAATACACCTACAGGTTAACAATACAGACTAAACAAATATATAGTTCTCGCAAAGCAGTTGCCACAGTCACCAAAGTGAGTATGCATTGGCAAGTCTGTTCTGTACAATAATCTGTGTATGTCGTGTGCCTAAAGTTTTTGAATTAAGGTCGGGCTAGAAAAATGCCAGCGCCCAGGTAATATATTTAGCTAGGAGACCCGGAAGTCATATTTAAACAGTGGAAACATATCAAAAATTCATCCCGAAGCCACTGACTGGGCTGAGGGAGTAAAAGTGGATAATTTAGCTTACAAAATGAGGAGGTAGCGTAGGTTGAACACTATTTCGCTCAAGTCCCATGATTTTTTCTTCTTCGTCTGTTGTTAAGTCCCATTTTGAGCTACTTGACGTGAGGATTTTCTGGAATTCTCCGGCTAGCATTAGACATGTAGGAACTACTTCGTCAGTTAGCTAGTACCTACATTAGGACTTAGGGGCTTCAGTAAAGAGGGCACTAGCTTTCACAGACCATCCTTTAGCGGCGATGGACAATGAATGTGCTCCCCGTTGAAAAGGATAATTCATGTGGCTAGGTGTTTCTTGTCATAAGCTAGGATAAGTATGTGATTTTTCTCACGTGAGGAAGTTGAATTTGATCATATGTTCTCCACTTGTTTTTTTTCCTTCTTTCCAAGGGGGTTGGATCTAATCCCCACAACCTTTGATTTCTGCAGTTAGTTCTCTGTTTGATATTTTTCCAGTTAATATTTAGTATGAATTGGTGCATTTTGTAGCTTCTAACAGTATCAATTGGTGATGCCCTACTTGATTTGGTAGTCATTGGTTGTGGTCCTACTGGTCTTGCCCTTGCTGCCGAGTCTTCTAAAAGAGGATTGAAAGTCGGTCTTATTGGTCCTGATCTTCCTTTCACAAATAACTATG
This sequence comes from Alisma plantago-aquatica, assembly GCA_963693085.1. NCBI lineage: Eukaryota > Viridiplantae > Streptophyta > Magnoliopsida > Alismatales > Alismataceae > Alisma > Alisma plantago-aquatica. Next base: position 66,017,276 of record OY856410.1, on the reverse strand, counting down.
GTGTATGGGAAGACGAATTCAAAGGTTTTCTTTTATTTGGGAAAAAATCAACGAGAGAAGCTTCATTTATCTCTTCACATTTGATCATTTTTGAAACTCTCACCAAATCCTAATATGCTCTGAATAACTCTTTTCAGTTTACATATTATCAAAGTAGGTTTCTAGTTCTCTTTCAATTTTCTTCTTCTTAGCTGATTTTTTGTGCCTTAAGTTGGCTTGGTATTGTGTATCTCTTTGTATGAAGCACTTATTTATTCAGGAACAATTTATATCATATAGATTTCTCTTTAGCTTTCCAAACTCTTTTAATAATTTGAGATGTCCGCATTACTTCAGAGAAATACTCCTCTGATGCTCACTACCATCATCAGGATGCTGACTACAATCTTATCTCATGAGAAGCATTTGAGAAGTTAAATAATAGATTTGATAAAGGTTTAGTGTCTTGCCATGGGAAGCAATTTCCATTTTAAACTATTTTGCTAAAATTTGGAAGATTGCTCTCCATCTCAATGAGGAAACCAATAATGAAGGGGCTCTGCTTGGAACAAAAGCTTGTGTTTGACTTAATAGTTCACACAACAGCTGAATTTGGCAGTTGTTAACAGATTGTGATAACATCCCACAAGACTTGTACTCAGATAATCTCAGATTAAAAAAATATTTGGGCCATAGAAGTATTAAACTATTGTTATTGTACTACTGTGCTCTTTCCCTCATTCTTTTGATACATATATCCTCTTTTCTAATCTGAGGCAACATCTATGTATAAATGAATGATATTAACTGGTTTTATCAAATATCACATCCGAAAGCAACAATTATTATTTGTGAATCATGAAGAACAGCATTCAGATTTTCTATTGTACCATTTAATACACTTTGAACCTAATAAAGTTGGAAGGACTAACTCATCAATGTTTCAATATATAACATTTAGTTCTGAGATTGTATTGATTAAATCTTCACCACATGCTAGTATCCTAGGATGCTATATCAGGTGCTGCACTTAAGAAGACATATCATGATTTCTTTCCACCCAAAGGGACTTAGCTAAAATTTTTAGGGGATTATATGAATCATGTAACTTACATCCTACTACTATGCTTCCTATACGCTTGTATGTGAATTAACTTTCTATTTATTTTTTCACCTAGATCTTGGGCTTACTCGATGTATAGAGCATGTATGGAGAGATACAATTGTGAATGAGGAGCCATGATTCCTTGCAGGTACTGAAAAGATGTATGTTTGATGGTTAAAATGCAAACATCTAACCTTGAAACAATTAGGCTTGCTATTGTTGCATCTGGAGTAGCTTCAGGGAAGCTCTTAGAGTATGAAGTGGGTGGCCCACAAGTGTGTGTGCAAACAACATATGGAGTTGAAGTAGAGGTAGGTTGCAATTCAATAGCGTATTCAATTAACAGTGAAGCATTGTGAATTTTCAGTCTACGATCTGTCTTAATCCATCTATATTATTTGGTGAGTTCCAAGACAATTAACGTCTTACATAACTATCGCTGCTTGATTGAATCACTTTTAGTGTACTGGTTTTCATGGACTGTAGAGACGTCTTTAAAGGAGAAAAACAAGGTCTCAAGGATGACTATCCAACATTTCTTTATGTCATGCCAATGTCATCAACAAGAGTGTTTTTTGAGGTGGGCTATATTGTGTAAACCTTTTCCTGATTACTTATTATATGTTAATATTTTCGAATTTAAGAATATTTTCTTACAGGAAACTTGCTTAGCCTCTAGGAACGCTATGCCTTTTGACTTGCTGAAGGAAAAGCTAATGTTGCGATTGGAAACGTTGGGTATTAGAATAAAGGAAGTTTATGAAGAGGTAGGTGCTTCTTGAATCCTGAATTTAGCATACTGGCAATAATGACATATGGATTGTTTTAGTTTATATCTTGACAGATTAGACCACTTGTAGTTCTTGCAAATTCTGTGAAGTTTTGAGAAACTTGTAGCAATGCCACACAACCTGCATAAAGTTTTAGCAAGCTAACTAAACAAGCGATTATGACCACAGTTGGTGTAACTGGAAGGATATAATGAAATATGTTCATAGTCTATTGCGCCAAGCAGAGGTGTCATATTATCTCAGATAACTAGCTTAACTTAGGCATTTGAGATGATTTTTCCAGAAACCACCAGTGTTATACAATGTGGATCAAACAACAATGTGTTTATACAATGTGGATAAAAAAACAATGTGTTTATACAATGTGTTCAGTAGCTTTCAGTAGGAGTAAAGCATGGATACTACTGGGTATAAAATGTATATACAATGTGTTATTATAGGTCATATTAGCATATATAATAAATTATCCTTAACACAGATAACTCTTAAACTGCTGGACCTATATAGAAATGACCTAGAATGTGTTTCACATGAAACACCCACATTACTGGACCTATATACATTCTAGGTTTCATTCCTAGAATATAATATGCTGGACTTTCCACATTACTGTATCTTGTCCCCTCGTTTAATATGCTACACATTGCTGTTTGACCTATATAAGGTGTATACATTACTATATGAAATGTTGGTTTTATCATAATAGACTTGTATAAGGACAATTCTAGGATAATAGTTTAAGCCAGTTTCCTTTCCAGTAGCTTTCACATGATATCCTTTAACTTATGATAATTATCCTTAACACAGATAATTCTTAAACTGCTGAGTAGTCCCTTGTATATATTCACATTACACAGAAACAATGTCTTAATACTTAGACTACTCAGGTAAGCATACAAAAAGGTGAAAAGGCACTTCTCAATACCACATGGATGAACTGTATGTGGTTGTATATGGTGTTAACATCATTTTGGTCTTGGGTAAATAGCATATTATTGTATGCATATGAGATGAATATTGGAATTTAATGAGAAAGCTTGTTTAGGTCATTAATTATCTATTCACACTTGGCACTGACAAGATGACCCTCTACCCAGGTACACTTTGATCTTTATTGTTGTTATTTTCTTCTTCAAAAACCATATCGTTTGTTGGCACAACTCAAGACCAACAAACTAATGTCATTTGGTGAAATACATCAATCTAGAACTGTTGTTTTGGATTTTCAGAATGTTGGCCTGGTGAACATAGAAAATCTCATCCTACAATCCTTTCAAAATAGTGTGTTGTTGAAATACATCAAACCAGAACATAGGTTAGTGTAATTCAAGACCAACAGATTGACATCATTTGGTGTGACACGTCAATCTAGAACCATTGTTTTGGAATTTCAGTGTGTCCTGGTGATGATAGAACATCCCATACTACAACCCTTTATTAGTTTAAGAGATTGGTTGTACCTATGAGTTGAGCAAGGGTTATCTCTAAAACAACATCTCAAAAAATTGATGCAACATGCAGCGTCCTTACACATGTAAATTTTGTTTTCTTTGTGAATCTTATCCCACTTTTCTTCTCTAAAAATAGGTAGCTGGGAATCTGCACTTGGTCCATCTCTACAAGCTTTTTAGGTTACTGATTGTTTCAGCCGTAATATAGTGTTAGCAATAGCTGATTCGTAACATTGATGTTATCAGTAGATGAACTACTATTGTTGTGATTATGAACTAGTGAAATCGATTCATATTATAATTATTATTAAGTCAACCTGTAAAATACTTCACTATTTCTCCAATCCAAAAGTTGCAAGTTGAAGAACAATTAATGTGTCTAGGAAATATTTCATTGAGAAAATTTAGAGATTGATAAAAAAAATTATATTGTCTCGATAATTATTAGGAATATAAGGGTTTCCTTGGAAGCTAAGAGTCCATTCGTGTGCATGTCCCAACATGGATAATTATTTTGTTCTCTCTTTTTTATAAACCAACTGCTTATATTTCTTCAATCTGTTGCCTAGAATGTTATATTCGAGATGGCACATTATGTTTAAATTATTTATTATAAGGTGTAATATTATGTCTAGTGAATCAAATGTTTACTATTTTCACTAACTTGATGGATCTGGTCCACAAGGTGTGAGATTGTTACTTAAATTGATTAAGCTAAAGAAAAAATATTGTCAAAAGATATGTTTCTTTGTCGGACTTTTCACTGGACACGTGTGGCCATTACTGCCCTGCAGCTGCCTTACTGTCACAAGTTGCCATGAGCACTTGTGGTTGCCTGCCTTTTATGTTTTCTCAGTTCGCACATCCCATCTCAACCCTGCTAATGTAAGCGATGGTGTTGTTCAGATCCATGTTGTGAGGATTGTGGGAGGTCAATCACTCCATCAAGCAGGTGTATCGAAGAATAGCACTTGCTAATAATCAATGATTGGATCCTCATCTTTACAACAATACCCAATCGATTAGAGTTGCATGCTCTGCAGTGTGACATGACCAATTTCATCCTCTTACCTAAGCCTATTGGTGATGCTAGCCTATGCTATCATGGATTCCAACTAACCCATGCTGCTAAACTACTGCATCTTCCTTTGAGATTGCCTGTTCTGGTGTTTCAGATGCTGAAGCAGAATTATGGCCCCATCGAACTGCTGGCTGTTATCCTTATCTATCATATGGCCACGCCCCCTCCAGATAAAACATATCCAGAATGGGGCAAAATGGGGAAAATAGTAGAAAAACTAGGTAGATTAGGTGAGTAGCACGGCCGTGGTGAGACACCACGGCCGTGGTGGGTAGGGGTGAGCACGGTCGTGGTAGAAGAGAACTACCGTGTTGGTTAAAATGGCTAAATGTCAGGTTGGTGGTAAAAAATGAGCCAAAATGGCCAAGGCCGTGGTGGGTAGGGGTGAGCACGGTCGTGGTGGAAGAGAACGGCCGTGTTGGTTAAAATGGCTAAATGTCAGGTTGGTGGTCAAAAATGGGCCAAAATGGCCACGGCCGTGGTGGGATCTGGTAGCACGGCAATGTTGTGTGGCACGAACGTGGTGGGTGGTCGCAGCACGGCCGTGCTGCGTAGCACGGCCGTGGTAGAGTATGCTCTGCAGCTGCTTCAAAACTGAGATTTTTCATGTGATTTCATCATTTGTAGCACGACCGTTCTATGTTACCACGACCATGTTGGGGGCTTAGCTTGCACTTTGAGCTTCAAATTTCATTATCCATGGACTTCTTTACTTAAGCTTGACTCTTGCCCACTAGGGGTAGGTTGGGGGAGCTCTGGGGCCTTCTTTGGGCCCCTCCATCTCTCTGGTCCATCCAAGTGTGGCCCAAGTACCTGAAAAACATGCAAATAATGTCCATAAGTGCATTTTATACAAATAAGCATATTAGGGGGAATAACATGAAATCTAACAGGCATAGATGTGATTGAAAAACAAAAAGACACAAGAATAAGCCCTAAAATAGGGCTGAATCAATCATCACCCATCATGCAACTTTTATACACATCCTTGTACTAAGTTTAATCATAATTTTAGTTTACGGGTGCATGTTGCTGCTATGTTGGTTCACTTACATTTATCTCTACTTCACACTCACTCTGATTCCTTTTTGTATTTATATTGATAGGGTAGAATTACTTTTAATGATGGATTTCGACGGACAATGCACCTTGGAGTAGACCAAAATATAAATATAAGGGTAAGTTGTTTGTTGTACTATGATTTATGTATTAACTTTAAATTCTATTAATATAATGATTTGTCATTTTTAGGAGAAGAATATTCAAGAACCTAACCGTATGAGGCCTGGCATTGATGAAGAGCACCACACCATTTGAAGGAATATGGAGACATTATAGATCTTAAGAGTTTCTAGCATGATATGTTGATTGTCATCAATCTCAAATTTTAGAACCATATGTACTCTTTATTTATATCAACGTTGAGCACGCAATGTATGGATAATATTTTGCTTCAATAACAAACTTTGGTTTGAGGTGATTTAACATTTTTATGTGTCATTTTGGTTTTGAATCTTCTTATGATGTCATGTGAATTAGTGTAAAAATATTGCTTGAGGTTATGTATACAAAGTTTTCATTTAAAATTTGATATTCACTATAGTAACAATTAATTAACATTTAATAAATCATTCAATAATCAATAACCAAATCATTTACAATAGTCCCTCATAAATATATTGATGAAGGTCCAGATTGACCATCAAAATTGCATTGATGACGACCACATAGCCCCTCAAAAATAATATTAATGAAGGCATTATCCCTTCAAAAATATATTCTCCAGGACCATCAAGTCCCTCAAAAATGTATTTATGAGAACTAAACATGCCCTCAATAATGTTATTATGAAGGCTAAATAGTCCCTCAAAAATGTATTTATGAAGGCTAAATTGTCACACCCCGATCTCACACTAACCACTAATCACGAGATTAGGGCGCGACGGAGGGATTAACACATAAACAAATCACTGCGAGCTTTTTCTTTTTAAAACCTCGTAATGATATCCGGATTATTGTTGTAAACTAAAACAAAATAAACTATTGCGGAAGCATTTCAATTAAACTGGCTAGAGAAAGTAAACAGAGTTTACAACATGTAACATTGTTTAACAGAAAGTAAACATAACAATTAATTTACATCTTTATACACATTACACATACACACTCTCTCTCACCCACACCATGTCCCAAAGACCGAGGGGAAGGGACTAAGAGACCTCTAACTACTAACTACGAACCTTCTATCGACTAGGCGTAAAGATAAATCGATCCTTCTGATTTCCTGCTGCTGATGATAACCTGAAAATGTTTTGAGTAGAGGTATGAGCCTACTCGCTCAGTGAATAGTATTTCACTTAGCTATCACTAAACAACTCATCAGGTTTATAAATTTAAAATTAAACATAAATGCAGATCTAAGCAAGGCAGTTCTAAATACATAGCAGATATACAGATATTAGTCACATTTCTAAGCATCAACAGATATCTCAGATAAATAAACAGTTATATAAATTTACTGTGATCCTACACGATTACTTATTCATATTATTATTATGCCCTAAATATATGCAGTGTACTCTGCATATAAAGATCCGCAGCAAGTTCATGCTACGGTCCCACCGTACAAGACTTAGCGACACACCCGGGAAATGCTAAGTCTGACTGCTGTCCTGGTCTTCTACAGGACTCTCAGGCTCACACGGCCTCACTGCACTCTCAAAAGAGTGTACTCTAGACTCCTCCTTTAACCTGAGCACACAGGCGGAGAGTCGGGGTTACCACCGTGACACACGCACGGATTATTGTTGAATAACCCCCATATACTCCAGTGCCACCGTGACACACGCACGGGTTATTGTTGAACACTGCCTTTCTGCCCTCGTGCCACCGTGACACACGCACGGATTATTGTTGAACACGAGTCACCGACCATCTAGACACACGCTAGGTAGGTCGTTTCACCCCAAGGTGCAGACCTCACGAGGGGTTCTACGGCGTTAGGGCACCTAAGTCTATTAACTGATTAACAAATAAACATTTAAACAGGAATATCACATTTACTGATTTCGTATCAAATCACAATACACTGTCATTCTAAACCGACAGAGCAATATATTTCAAATCATTGTAATTTCTGATAAATTCTCATACCATGCATTCAAGCAAATTAGAAATGCATAAATAACCCAACTTATTTCAATTTGGCACATACATAGTGAATTTACGCAATTGAACATCTTATTGCACAAATTAAAGAAATTTACTTCACATATGAGAATCATACTCAACAATTATCAATTCTCTAAATTTCTCGAAAAACGTGCACATTAACCCAAATCCTGGTTTGTGCATCACTTAACTCAATTAAGAGTTAATTACCTATCACAACACAATTTAATAACAATACTTGAGAATTTCTGGTAATATTTCAGAGAAATGTGCCATTTCAGGTAAATATCAATTTACACATATTAACGTCAAAAGATATATACAATTAGGGTTTTCATGCATATTTTATTTATTCATATCTACTTTGAAATCGTACATCTGATAATTTATCAGAAATCCTTATTGTCTGGGTTCATACCCAATCCATACCATTTTTAGACATGAATTTCTAATTTCAACATTCAAATAAGCAATTTAGGTTCCAATGAACCATATAAATCTACCGATTCAATCCACACTGATCAATTGCTAAATTTAATCATATAACAGCGTCTAGAAGCAATTTATGAAATAAAAAGTCGGGCGACGCCAAACGCTGCCCGACGCCTGATAACGCCTGTTATCAGCGTAATTCGCGCACATAACTGGAAATATTCAAACGCCTGAGTTATTTAATGATAAATGAATGAAATCCTACTCACCGCGTTTCGGACTGTCCGGGTTCGTCCGGAATTGCGTCTAGAGTCTGATTCCGGGCGAAATTGGGTTGTCTTTTACCTTGGAAATTTGCACTGTTCACGTTCCAGCAAACCCGTCAGTGAAATTCCTTCACATGTTGGTTGAAAACAGACTAAATCAACGGCTAACTCATGGTTAGGAACTGCGCACCTTGCTGTGTTCTCAATTTCGGAGCTCAAATCAGCCTCCCTATAGCCTTGGCACGCCCAAGGCGGCCTAGTTGCTGCTTGCCGCAGCAACTAGCTGCTGTGAACTGGCCGCAGGCCAAAGGTGTAGGGTAGCTAGGCTATGGATGGCTAACGGAGGAGGGAGAGGAGGAAGAAAAGTAGAAGAGGGAGAAGAAATTGTTGCTGGTCGGAGCAAAACGGGAAATCGCCCCTTCGTTCTTCTTGCCACGGAGGTCGGCTCTGCGTCGCTCACTGTTCTCTGTTGTATCGGGTGAAATTGAAGAAAAGATAAAGGAAAGGAAAGCAACCGACCCACTAAATGAAAAACAAATTCTGGAAAAATTGCATTCCAGTCCAGAATTCTTATAATTGCCATAACTATGGCCTCGGGGGTCCAACTTGATCGATTCTTCTTGCAATATTTCAAGCACAAAATTCTCTACGCCCTCAGAGCAATATATCATGCTAATTATACTATTTTACTGGTTCGAAATTCCAATTGCATCCAAAAATCACTTTATTTAACTTAAACATCATATTTATGCACTAATTGTATCTTATGTGCTTGATTCAACTAAATCAAGTTAATGATGCACTAACCACATCATAAACACATATGTTAACTCAAATAACTTTAATTAGGCTCAAATCCTAATGCTTACCAATAAACTTTGGAACGGGTCATAACAATCTCCCTCCCTTATAAGAATTTCGTCCCGAAATTCCTAAAAGAGAAAAGGAAACTTGTCATTCATTCCTAACTCGTGTTCCCACGTGTCTTCCTCTAGGTCAAGATTTCTCCACAAAATTATTACTAATGATATCTCACAATTCGTGAGTTTCTTGATCCTCCGATCAATCATCTGTATAAGTCCCTTAACCTAGAACACATCTGATCTGATCCCAGACCAACCCACAAAACTGTCTTTCCTGAATCGTTATAACAGTATCTCACTTTATGGTAATTACCAAGAAATTTTTATACTATTCATGCAAACAGACTAAAATTCTTAAATAAACAGAATACATGTCAATCTGGTGCTAAGTTAAAATCATGCAATTTAACTGTTAAAATCATCACATCTCATAATGAAAATTAATATCAAAATACTTGATTCATCGTACACCCTATCCTCAGGGTTTCATTTGCCTTGTTCATTCATCACATGCCAACACCCTACTCTTAGGGTTTCCTCATTCACTAACCACATGGCAACACCCTACTCTTAGGGTTTCCATTATCTCATCTGTTAGATTTCAATTCAAATCACAATACGGTATCATTCTACAATTGGCAGAACAATATATTTCAAATCATTGTAATTACCGAGTAATGTTTATATCATGCATGCAGACAGATTAAAAATTCATAAATATTCCAAACTCAATCAATTTTGGCACATACATACCGGATTCATGTAATTGAACATCTTATTACATCAATAAAAGCTATTTACTTCGCATATAACAAACCATCTGTACTATTGTTCAATTACTTAAATTTTCTCGAAGAACGTGCATATTAACCAAATTCCTGGTTTATGCATCACATAACTCAATTAAGAGTTATTTACGTATCATCACACAAGTATTTAATAGTACTTGAGAATTTCTAATGATATCTTAATGAAAAGTGCCAAATCATGTAAAATGTCAGATCACACACATTAACATAACAGGAAGCAGGTATTTAGGTTTATTTACATATTTTAATGCTATCTTACTATCTTGAAATCATGCACCTGATGGTTTACCAAAACTGTGCTGTCTGGGTTTTTATTCAAACCGAACCATTATCAGTTGTGTATTTCTAAACTCAACATTCACATTAAGCAAACTCTATAAGACTTAAATGTTCTTCCCATTTCCACTGAAAAGCAAAACACATGCTCTCAGCATGTTCTCAAGAGTCTGAATGGTTCTCTCAAACTAACCATCCGTCTGCGGATGAAAAGGTTGTATCGAATCTTAACTTTGTGCCCGAAGCACGATGCAACTGTTTCCACAACCTAGATGTGAACTTAGGATCTCAAAATGACATGATTGGAACTGGATTATCAAGCAACCTAATTATTTCATCCATGTATATCTTAGTCAAGTTTTGAGACATCAAAGGTTGACTTAATATGAAGAAAGCGAGCAGACTAAATTAATCTGTCCACAATCATTCATATCGAATCACAATCTCTAAGTGTCCTGGGAAATCTTACCACAAAATCCATTGTGATAATTTCCCATTCTCATTCAGGCATAGAAAAAGATTACAAGGTAGCTATAGGTCTCTAGGGTTTAGCTTTAACCTACTGGTACACACTACTTCTAACCACGTACTCAGTTACATTCTTCTGCATATCTGACCATCCATTTCAACTTCTTGGATTTCATATACCTCTTAGTGTCTTCCTAAAAACATAGCATACATCAATACATACACTTCTATAAAAATTCTTTTCTTTCAGCTTTTCCCCTTAAAGAATTTTACACTATCTTGAGATACACACAACATGTCATGTCAATATAACACCTTATCATCATAAAAACTTAAACTGTAGTCTCTTTTTCTCCTATCAGGTCATGCATGGTATGGCTTAAGTCACTATCACCCTTTTTATAGTTTCTTGATCTGATCATAAGAAGTAAGCTTAACTTACATCTATACAATCAAATCACTCTGTGTTATTACCCCTAAGCCTAAGTTCAACTTCCATATTTCTATTAGCAGGTCTCTATTGAAACCTGTCATAGAGAATGCATTGGCTGTTGAACTTGACTTTCTGCTAGAAACATCATCCACCACATTCTCTTTACCAGGGTGATAATCTATTGTCACATCATAAAGATAGTGACACCATGTCTTTAAAACATGAACTACATCAACTATCTTTGGATCATAATCGGATAATACTCCGATTTCTATGCTACTTACTTATTGTTACATTTTAGGTTTATGTCTTACTCATTCCTATAAATCATCTCATGTTGTTCATGTACCGATCAGGTTATCTTCTTCAAAACCCTAGATCGTTATCAAAACCAGTTTACTTTTCATAGAACAAATCCCAAGATCTTTATTTAACAAAGATATTGGCATACAAGGTTACATCACTAATGATACCCTTTAAACTACTTCAACCCTAATCATCCTAGGGTTTTAGTCTAAATCAATATCATAGCATTATTGTGTGTGGTCGATTATATAGATCAAATTGATTTGCTTGGGGCAATAACATATTAACCCAGCATTCAACTTTAATCACATTCAGCTGAAAATTCAGTTTTATAATAGTTTCTGTAATTCGTTTATTAAACTGTAAACAGAAACTCCAAAAATTTTGAAAATTTTATATGTTGTGCCTAATAAAGTTTTAAACCTACAGTAAAAATTTCAGGTCATTTCAAGTTACCAATAATTAATTAAAAATCGAACAGTGCGCTGCTATATAGCAGTCTGCAGCAGATTCGGTCGAGTTGCAACTCGACCGACACCTTACTGAAGAGATCAAAAGTCATCCAAAAATTACGCCAAATTAATAGAGTGTCTAAAATTTGTGATTTTCAAACATAATTAAAATTTGGGATCAATTGGACGTACCAATAAAAAGATAAAATTCAATTACCACACTGCTATATCATTCAGAAAATGTGATTGGTCGAGTTTGAAACTCAGCCGATGAACAGGTCAGAACATTCTTCAAAAATTCTGATATCTTCCAATGTTGTTCACATTTTATATATCCAAATCATATCCCAATTTTAGCCAAATTAGAGTTACATATAAGATACTAAAAATCATTTAGTGAGACATTCTATTTATCAAATTCTGTATTCATGCGTTATTTGAATCCTAATTTGGGCAATTTAGGGTCTATGCTTCTCAAGCCCTAATTCTCAAGATTAAGAACATTTATACTTCTATTCTTATGTTACTTGTTAATAGGAGTCATTAGATCCCAGTAACGCATCCTGCCAGCCGGACCAGGCCGAACCTGTAGTCCTGAAGCCAAGAGCTACTCGGGATTAATCAACCCCTATTTATCTTAGACATGTGGAAAGAATATCCACTTAGGGCAAACTCAATTAAACAAAAGTTTCGGGTCTACTTTAATACAAAGAAACCAACATTAAACAGTTCACTTCATGTCACAATATTATAAAAAGATCATACTTATTGTACAAACTGCAAGTCTGAATTCATGCATATAAGAGCGTTTCTAATGATCTTTAATCAATAAGCATTGTAAGGTAGGAGTTATATCACATCCTTTATTTAATCTCTTACTCCTACATTATTTTCTTATTTCTTAACCCTAGGATTTCTAGGGTTTTCTTCTCTAGCCTATCCTTCTTCTGCATACCTGGCCAGGGCATCCAGAGAGGAACAGACAGAGTAGCTTGATACTGGTCAATCTAAGTATTCAGACACCTGGCCAGGGTATCTAAACACTCAGACCTTCCAGAGCTAAAACACATCAACTATTGTTTGCCTTACTTATAACTTTATCTTTTGATCTTAATGATTCTTATCGACTCAACTTAAGCTCATTACTTGATTCTCGTGACCACATCCTCTTCCTGCTATCTGCAATAGTATAACAGAACATTTCCTGTTATAAAATCACAGTTAGAAGAAAGACGTCTAAGTCCTAATCCTATTGGTCTCTTATCGTCCCCTGACCTTGAGTAACTATGTACTCAAACCAAAGCTCTGATACCAAAAATTGTCACACCCCGATCTCACACTAACCACTAATCACGAGATTAGGGCGCGACGGAGGGATTAACACATAAACAAATCACTGCGAGCTTTTTCTTTTTAAAACCTCGTAATGATATCCGGATTATTGTTGTAAACTAAAACAAAATAAACTATTGCGGAAGCATTTCAATTAAACTGGCTAGAGAAAGTAAACAGAGTTTACAACATGTAACATTGTTTAACAGAAAGTAAACATAACAATTAATTTACATCTTTATACACATTACACATACACACTCTCTCTCACCCACACCATGTCCCAAAGACCGAGGGGAAGGGACTAAGAGACCTCTAACTACTAACTACGAACCTTCTATCGACTAGGCGTAAAGATAAATCGATCCTTCTGATTTCCTGCTGCTGATGATAACCTGAAAATGTTTTGAGTAGAGGTATGAGCCTACTCGCTCAGTGAATAGTATTTCACTTAGCTATCACTAAACAACTCATCAGGTTTATAAATTTAAAATTAAACATAAATGCAGATCTAAGCAAGGCAGTTCTAAATACATAGCAGATATACAGATATTAGTCACATTTCTAAGCATCAACAGATATCTCAGATAAATAAACAGTTATATAAATTTACTGTGATCCTACACGATTACTTATTCATATTATTATTATGCCCTAAATATATGCAGTGTACTCTGCATATAAAGATCCGCAGCAAGTTCATGCTACGGTCCCACCGTACAAGACTTAGCGACACACCCGGGAAATGCTAAGTCTGACTGCTGTCCTGGTCTGCTACAGGACTCTCAGGCTCACACGGCCTCACTGCACTCTCAAAAGAGTGTACTCTAGACTCCTCCTTTAACCTGAGCACACAGGCGGAGAGTCGGGGTTACCACCGTGACACACGCACGGATTATTGTTGAATAACCCCCATATACTCCAGTGCCACCGTGACACACGCACGGGTTATTGTTGAACACTGCCTTTCTGCCCTCGTGCCACCGTGACACACGCACGGATTATTGTTGAACACGAGTCACCGACCATCTAGACACACGCTAGGTAGGTCGTTTCACCCCAAGGTGCAGACCTCACGAGGGGTTCTACGGCGTTAGGGCACCTAAGTCTATTAACTGATTAACAAATAAACATTTAAACAGGAATATCACATTTACTGATTTCGTATCAAATCACAATACACTGTCATTCTAAACCGACAGAGCAATATATTTCAAATCATTGTAATTTCTGATAAATTCTCATACCATGCATTCAAGCAAATTAGAAATGCATAAATAACCCAACTTATTTCAATTTGGCACATACATAGTGAATTTACGCAATTGAACATCTTATTGCACAAATTAAAGAAATTTACTTCACATATGAGAATCATACTCAACAATTATCAATTCTCTAAATTTCTCGAAAAACGTGCACATTAACCCAAATCCTGGTTTGTGCATCACTTAACTCAATTAAGAGTTAATTACCTATCACAACACAATTTAATAACAATACTTGAGAATTTCTGGTAATATTTCAGAGAAATGTGCCATTTCAGGTAAATATCAATTTACACATATTAACGTCAAAAGATATATACAATTAGGGTTTTCATGCATATTTTATTTATTCATATCTACTTTGAAATCGTACATCTGATAATTTATCAGAAATCCTTATTGTCTGGGTTCATACCCAATCCATACCATTTTTAGACATGAATTTCTAATTTCAACATTCAAATAAGCAATTTAGGTTCCAATGAACCATATAAATCTACCGATTCAATCCACACTGATCAATTGCTAAATTTAATCATATAACAGCGTCTAGAAGCAATTTATGAAATAAAAAGTCGGGCGACGCCAAACGCTGCCCGACGCCTGATAACGCCTGTTATCAGCGTAATTCGCGCACATAACTGGAAATATTCAAACGCCTGAGTTATTTAATGATAAATGAATGAAATCCTACTCACCGCGTTTCGGACTGTCCGGGTTCGTCCGGAATTGCGTCTAGAGTCTGATTCCGGGCGAAATTGGGTTGTCTTTTACCTTGGAAATTTGCACTGTTCACGTTCCAGCAAACCCGTCAGTGAAATTCCTTCACATGTTGGTTGAAAACAGACTAAATCAACGGCTAACTCATGGTTAGGAACTGCGCACCTTGCTGTGTTCTCAATTTCGGAGCTCAAATCAGCCTCCCTATAGCCTTGGCACGCCCAAGGCGGCCTAGTTGCTGCTTGCCGCAGCAACTAGCTGCTGTGAACTGGCCGCAGGCCAAAGGTGTAGGGTAGCTAGGCTATGGATGGCTAACGGAGGAGGGAGAGGAGGAAGAAAAGTAGAAGAGGGAGAAGAAATTGTTGCTGGTCGGAGCAAAACGGGAAATCGCCCCTTCGTTCTTCTTGCCACGGAGGTCGGCTCTGCGTCGCTCACTGTTCTCTGTTGTATCGGGTGAAATTGAAGAAAAGATAAAGGAAAGGAAAGCAACCGACCCACTAAATGAAAAACAAATTCTGGAAAAATTGCATTCCAGTCCAGAATTCTTATAATTGCCATAACTATGGCCTCGGGGGTCCAACTTGATCGATTCTTCTTGCAATATTTCAAGCACAAAATTCTCTACGCCCTCAGAGCAATATATCATGCTAATTATACTATTTTACTGGTTCGAAATTCCAATTGCATCCAAAAATCACTTTATTTAACTTAAACATCATATTTATGCACTAATTGTATCTTATGTGCTTGATTCAACTAAATCAAGTTAATGATGCACTAACCACATCATAAACACATATGTTAACTCAAATAACTTTAATTAGGCTCAAATCCTAATGCTTACCAATAAACTTTGGAACGGGTCATAACATAAATAGTCCCTCAAAAATGTATTTATGAAGGCTAAATAGTCCCTCAATATAACATTCTTGAGGGTCAGTTGGTCCGTGACAATTGTATTCGTGAGGGCCACTGGTATTTGTCACGTGAGTTCTCTTCACAGACCATTTGTGAGGGCCAGACTCACAACCGTCCCTATTTGTGAGGACCTGTAGAGAGGGGTTTGTGACAGGACTCACTCGTGAATAATGGCCCAATTTTTACTAGTGGGTCAAGCTCCAAGCTTGATCCTACTAGTTTGATCTCCACAACACCTCCAAGAAGAAAGATAGAACCACAGTTAAGAAAGTAAAATAGAGGAAAGAAGATACCAAGGTCCATGGCTGAGAAGAAGAAAGAAGAAGAGAAAGAAAGCTAGAAAACCATGGCTTACCAAGGAAGAAGATGAAAGAGAGAACCACAAGCTTTTAGCTCGCCCACCAAGCTCCAAGGGAGAGTGCTCTTCAAGCTCAAGGGCAACCATCAAGGAGAGAAAGCAAGGATCACTAAAAGGGTTCTCTTAGATGGGAAGAAAGGGGTATATATACATGACCGATGAGAGAGACAACAAGGGGAGTGTGTCACCACCTTAGAACCCTGGAAGACACATGTCCAAGAGGAAAGGCCACATGTAACACCATGCAACAAGGTGATAGGATCTATATCTTTCTCACTTGGTCACTAAGAAAGGTCAAGGTCGATACACTCATCCAAACCGATAGGGATGATTCCTAGGTCACAAACTGATATGGCACATCTCTAGAGTCTCCACAAAATGATATGGCGATCCTCAAGGTACCATCAAACCGATAGGATGTCCTTCAAGATACCCTCAACCAATACTAAGCCTCCTAAAGGCAACCACAGACTGATACATGGTCTGACTAAGGCTCTCAAGCCCGAGGCAACACTCTTATGAGAAAAGCACACCTCAAACATGTGCCTAAAACATCACCAAGGATGTCACCACTCAACCAAGGCCAAAACAATGCGCCCAACAGTTCCTCTGTCCTCTAGATGATGCCAAGAGAGAGAAAACACACTCTATAGGTGGCAAACTTGCACATCAACACCTATTCTGGGTTAATTGCAAGTCTGCACCAAACCTCTCTTCAAAACACAAGCATCAAGCAACAAGCTCAAACAAGGAGTACAAACCTCCAACATGCCCTAATTACATATTAGATGATTAGAGCAAGAAGCCAAGCAACACTCTTAAGCAAAACAAATAGAGTTACCCAAAACGTGGGTCAGGGTCCTTACATATGCTGAGCTCATGTGAGTCAGTATGTGATATTGAGCTCGCGCGTATCTCAACAGTCTACTCTGGTTCAAGAAATATGGATTGAGTATTAAGAGGATGACAATTTCATGCCTCACATTCAATCTAGATATCATCGATAAAGGAAACTATATAATCATGCTAGCACTAATCAAGGATGTACGTTGAATTCATTCTTTAACTTAAGATTACTTGGGTAGCAATGGTGAGTTGCTAGATACCCCTCATTGTTTGCACTACCAATGTGTTTTGAGACTCTAGAAGTCGGCAACGAGATTGCTTATTATTGGATGATTAAACGGAGTACAGGGGGCTCTCTTTTATAAGACAAGAGAGTACACATGGTATAGAGATAACCCATGTGGGATAAAGAGTACACAATAGAAAAAGAGAAAAAGCATAAAGAAAAATACACTAAGTATAGAAAAGTAGTAAAGTGTATATACTAATACTCCCCCTCAAGCTGGAGCGTAGATGTCAATCATGCCCATCTTGGATGTCATAATAGAAAATCTCATCTTTGGAAGAATCTTTGTGAAGATGTCAACCACCTGATCAGAGGTATGGATGTAGGGAGTGGATATCTGGCCAGATAATACAACTTCACAAACAAAATGGCAGTCCACCTCAATGTGTTTAGTCCACTCATGAAAAGTGGGATTACTAGCGATAAATGTAGTATATTTGTTGTCACAATACATAGGAATAGGAGAGGAGTCAGAAATACCAAAATCCTTCAGTAGGCTTCGAATCTAGAAAAGCTCACAAGTAGTATGCGCCATGGCGCGATATTCAGCTTCACCACTTGAGTGAACAACCACAGTCTATTTCTTGCTTCTCCAAGTAACAAGGTTTCCTCCCACAAATGCACAGTAGCCAGAAGTGGAGCATCAGTCGAGCTTGCTCCGAGCATAGTCAGAATCAAGATAATAACCAAGGAGTTTACAATGACCATGTTTCTTATATAGCAGGCCTTTCCCAGTAGAGCTCTTCAAATATTTAAGAATGTGGCAAACAACGTCCCAATGACATTGTCGGGGTTTATCCAAGTATCTACTAACAAGCCCGACAGCAGAAGTAATATCAACTCGTGTGACGGTCAGATAAATAAGCTTACCAACCATGCATCAGTACTGATGATGGTCAGGATAGGCAGGAGAGTTCTCATCATCCCAGTCAGTATTTGGATCTAGAGGTGTGCTAGCAGGCTTAGCACCTAGAAGTCCAGTTTTAGAAAGAAGATCCAGAACATATTTGCATTGAGACAAACAAAGACCAAAAGAGGACCGAGAAACTTCAATCCCAAGAAAATATTGCAGAGAGCCAAAATTTTGGTAACAAAGTGTTTCTCCAGATAGCACTTGGTAGCCTGAATGCCTGCAGGATCACTCCCTGAGAGAATGATATCATCAACATATACAATAAGGATAACAATGCCAGCAGTAGTATTTTTGACAAAAATAGAGTGATCTGACTGGGAGTGTCTAAAAGAGAATTTCTGAAGAATAGTACTCAGTTTATCAAACCAAGCATGGGGACTCTGTTTTAAACCATAAATTGCCTTCCTCAGCCTGCAGACTTTAGAGGACTCCCTCTAAAGCACAAATCCCAAGGGTTGTTCCATGTAGACCTCCTCATGTAGATCCCCATATAGAAAAGCATTCTTCACATCAAGTTGATACAAGGGCCAATCAGAATTAATAGCAACAAAAATAAGAATCTGTACAGAGTTCGGCCGAGCCACAGGAAAGAGTCTCAAAATGATCGACCCTGTAAGTTTGTGTATAGCCTTTAGCAATGAGTCTCGCCTTTAACCGTTCAACCGTGCCATCCGGTTGATATTTGACAGTAAACACCCAGAGACAACCAACGGGGGAACAATCTGCAAGAGGATCAACTAGCTACCATGTGTTGCGTTCAGTAAGAGTCTACATTTCAGCTTCCATAGCTTGACACCAAGCAGGATGTTTAAGAGCCTGAGGAGCATTTTTAGGAATATATATAGCAGAAAGAGTAGTAGTAAAGTTAGCAAAATTAGTCCCCAGATGATCAGTAGTACATAAATTTCTAATAGGATGTTTAGTGCAAGTTCTAGTTCCTTTCCTCAAGCTGATAGGAACATCAAGATCAGAGAATACATGTGGTTGTGTTTGATCTAGCACGGAGGATGAAGATGTTGGAGGGGCCGTAGAGGAAGTTGATGTCTTCTGTCTTCTTTGATATACTTTTAGAGGCGGATTTTCAGTAGGAGAAGTAGTATCAACAATATCAGTAATATCAGCAGTATCATCCATGACAGGTAAAGGTGTATCCAGTAATAAATCCGATGTAAGAGTTGAACCAGTAGAAGAGTAAAAGGGCATGTGAATAAAGAAAACAACATCAGCAGATACAAACCATTTCTTTGACACATGATCATAGCAACGGTACCCTTTGTGAGTGTGCTAGTACCCTAGGAAGACACACTTAGTCACTCTGGGATCAAGTTTGGTGAGACCGGGACGAAGGTTTTTGACAAAGCAGGTGCTCCCAAAGATACAAGGAGACACAATAAAAAGAGGTGCATCTGGAAACAGAATATGATATGGAACTTGATTCCCAAGCATAGAAGAGGGCATTCGATTAATTAGGTAACAAGCAGTAGAGATAGCCTCAGGCCAAAAACACTAGAGAACATGATAATGAAAAAGTAAAGTGCGGGCAACTTCAAGAAGATAGAAATTTTTACATTCAGTGACTCCATTTTGTTGTGGTGTGTAAGCACATGAAGTTTGGTGTATGGTGCCTTGTTTTCGACAAAAGTTGCTGACAGAGGCTTGCACAAATTCTAAGGCATTATCAGTGCGAAAAATTTTAATGGGTTTAGCAAACTAGGTCTGAATCTCGGCAAAGAAAGTTGTGATACTGTCAAGAATGGTAGACCCGTCTTTAAGAAAAACAACCAGGTGGTTCCAGAAAAATCATCAATCAAACTCAAGAAATATCTAAATCCAGAAGTACTCGACACAGAACAGGGTCCCCAAACATCAACATGAGTAATGTCAAATGGCTGTTTAGAACTAATACATGATTTTTTTGAAAAAGATGCTCGAGTCTATTTGCCCAGTTGGCAAGTCTCACAATAAAAAATAGAGTCTAATACATCAGGTAAGAATTGCTTCAGCTTTTCTGCAGAAGGATGCCCTAAGCGATAGTGCCACTAGATGTCTGTCACAGAAGATGTCAAGTATGTTGCGGTCTTCGAAACGTCCATGTAGTATAGCCTATCTGGTCCCTCATGGCCTGAACCAATCATCATCCTCGTGCGCAGATCCTGAAAAATAACACCATCCGGGTCAAACGTAATCGAGCAACGAAGGCTCTTTACAGTTATATTTACAGATAGAAAATTAATAGGAAACTTAGGAACATAAAGTGTAGACCGCAGAGGCAGGCAACCAGTAGTACAGATATCACCAATCCCAGTAATAGGTGTCTTAGAGCCATCATATAGTGTAACAGGAGGTATAATAGAAGTATTGTGTAGTTTAAGAAATAAACAAGATTTTCAAAAATATGAGATGTCGCACCAGAATCAATCACCCATGAGTTTTTACCAGACTGTGTCAGGAGGGCGGTGCTACCATCAGTAGAAGCTTCAACAGAGGAAGCAAGACGAGCCTGGAGAAGCTTTTCGAATTCAGACTGTATCCAGTCAACAGAGGGCGGAGCAGAGGTAGTAGCAATCTCATTCTGATCCGTCGTGACCTGATTCGCCCAGGCTGGTTTGCCATGCTTGATCCAACAGTGATCTTCATTATGGTTTGTCCACTTGCAGAAAGTACAGTAACGAGGCTCAGTAGAGTTAGCGCCAGAGTATGAGCCACATCCAGGTACAGTAGAATGTCTGCGTCCACGGCCCCGACCACGACCACAACCACGGAAGGAATCTCCAGTGCGAACAGCGAGGGCTACTCCATCAGAAGTATCAAAAAGCTGCTGCAAAACTGATGGCAGACACTGAACCCTTTTGCGAACATCCTGAAGGGTAGGCAGAGGATCACTGGATAGGATCTGATCCACAACTCCAACAAAGGAAGATGGCAAACCAACGAGGAACTGAACAATCATAAGTTTGTTCTGTTGACGCTGAACTTCATTGATGTCGGCAGAAAGCAGATGATACACTTGAAATTCATCCCAGAGAGCACAGCAAGTGGTGTAGTAGTCCTCAATAGAATCAGTGGTAGAAAATTCCTGTTTGGCAAGTTGCTTGAAGATCTCAAAAACCTTCTTAGGATTTTGCTGATGAGAGTATACGTGAGAGAGTTGCTCCCACATTTCCTTCGGAGTCTGGAGGTGAAGAAGTGACTTGCTGATCTTGGGCTCAACACTGTTGACCATCCATGTCATAACGTTGTAGTCCTCCTTTGACCAAAGATCGTAGGCCTGCTTAGTCTTTTCATCAGCATCAGTAGCGGGGACCGTCAGTCCTTTGGTAGTTAGATGAGAATAGCGCCCTTGTGGTTTAACATATAGCTCAAAGGAATCCACCCAGAGGTGATAGTTGGAATTATCCAACTTAACAGTAGTGACACATAAGTTGCGTGGAAGGTCAGGTGTTGCCATTGGAAGGGGCAGAAGCACGGGCGCAAAGAGCAGCAGAAGTCTAACGCATGAACTAGTAGTAGCAAATAGAAGATCCACGCATGGATCTTAGAAAACCCATGTAGGGAAGTAGATAGAGATAAAAAAAACCTACGCCAACATGGAGGATTAGTCACTCCACCATGAGGCACAAGCAGAAAGAGAGAGAAACTCCGTTTACACTGTCAACGTGCCAGAACCAGAAAATGCCAGGGCTGTCCGGAGATTTCGGAAATAGAAACAGAGCTAGACGGAGGGGCCTGTGATAGATTAGGTCACAAAGTGGGTATAGCTAGGAGATAGGAGGTTGGTGGAGAGATTGGAGGGGTGGATGGCGGTACTGTAGCAGCAGTACTGTAACACTGGTACTGTAGCGGCGGCGGAAAAAAAGAGGGGGGGATGGCGGCGGCTAGGGTTGGTGGAGAAGATGGTGGCTAGGGTTGGGGTGAGAGAGGGATTAGGTTTAAGGTGGATCGGCCCGCTCTGATACCATCTAGAAGTTGGCAACAAGATTGCTTATTATTGGATGATTAAACAGATTACATGGGGCTCTCTTTTATAAGACAAGAGAGTACACATGGTATAGAGATAACCCATGTGGGATAAAGAGTACACAATAGAAAAAGAGAAAAAGCATAAAGCAAAATACACTAAGTATAGAAAAGAAGTAAAGTGTATATACTAATAGAGACATATATGGTCAAACACTTAAGATGAACCTGGAATAAGAGTCCACTCATGGATAAGGTTTAACTTAGTTACTAAAGTGTTTAGGTAATCTATTTAAACAACACTGACTTACAGTTGGCTGATTTGAGTGTCCAGTCGACCGACTGGGAATGCCAATCGACCGAGTGGAGTATCCAGTCGACTAACTAGACGATCAGTAAGAATAGATAAAGGAATTGATGTTGATGTCATGATGTTCATTAACTGTCGCATTGAAATTCAGTATGTTTGTGAATAAGAAAACATTTTGATCGACCGACTGGGAGCCCAATAGACCGATTGGTGACTCGAAACGGTCAAAAATTCATAAAATTTGTCACATAGTATCCTTGGATTTGTGGATACCCTACCCCATCCACCCACATATAAAGGGGTGGGTTGCCAAGGATCTCGGTACAAATACTCCTCATCTCAACATTATGGCAACGTGAGAGCCAGAGGGATCTTACTTGTAAAATGGAGAGACAACCAAAGGGGAGAAACGTCGACACTAGTACGTTGACAACACAAAGAGACAACTCCTCGTCGATTCTAAAAGAATGACACTAAGTTCTTGGTGGTCTGTGTGGACTATGTAGAGGTGTGGAGGCCATTGCCATCATGCTAGGAGAACGTCATCAACCGCCGTTCATGGTGATACACCAAGTTCTGCCCCGACAATCATTCGTGTGCTACTTGAGAAAGAAGTACAACGCTGCAAGGATTGTCACTGGATTTGCTTCATAATCAGATATATGCCTTGCACCCTCCTTTCCACTTCATAATTGTTGACGTGATCCACTGGTTATGGGGACTATGTCAAGATTTTTTGTCCATACTATCATCTTTTGTCACTATATTTTCCTACATGGACTCCTCCTTGGAACCTAGGTAGTCAAAGCACTTGGCACATTCTGCATCAGTGGTTCCACTAGAGCTAAATAACTAACCAACATCACATGTACCACTGACATTTTTGGTTATTGTTGGATACCACACTATAATAAAGAGTATGCCTTGACTGGTCTAAACCCCTGCACCCTTATTCAATATTATTTGAATACCTCAATCTGGACTTATTAATTATTTCTTCAAGTATCATTAGTTGTCCTCCTACATACATGTGTGGGCTATCTCTATATCAACTAAAACTTAGCTCTTATGGTATGCTCAAGTCATAGCTTTAATTATCAAAACCTAATCTTAAGATAGCTAAAGTTGAGATAAAGCACAAAGTAACTATATTATTGATAACAAAATATAATTAACATTACAATAATCTGTGACATGAAAATTATCAATAAGGAGAGTTATGAATTGTAACAAGCAATCTATCAAATTAACAGGTTGTGTTGGCAGTAGAATGGATAGAGGATGGCATGCACATAACTGGTTTTGGGTGTGCATCATAAATGCATCTAACAACCCGAAAATTAAAGAAACTTAGAACTACAAATAGATATTTGAAATATGCACTTCAATCTAATTCACTATAGAAATGTCAAAAATTGTGATATCCGTCGTATTTAGGGTTGAATTTCTAATATCAAATTTCTGATCCAAAAATTTTAGATCGAATTTAGATATTGAAATATCTTGTGGAGAAAAATATTCCACAAATATAAACACATTAATAAACATATTATCTTTATATAAAATTTGAAAATATAAACATTTCATTTATATATATATAATTAATATTAATATCCATACATAAACTATATTTGTTTACGTCAAATACATTCATTTTGGTTCAGAATAAGTAAAATATCTAAATTCATATGTTATTCGTTCAGATCAATTTTTGAAATCATCATATTTTATTCGTCATATATATAGGTGGAATCATAGCTTTTCATATTCAGATGCAAGTACTGTATTATCTATTTCTACACTCGATCCGTTTAAAGACTTGAGAGAATGGGACCTATTTTTTGTTTACCCATAATCCTCTAAACTAAGCTCGAAATGTTCATATAGCATATGCTAAAAACCAAAAGGATCATAGGAAGATGTTGGCGTCTGGGCACATTTCATGTTCAGTTATTGGCGTCTATGCATGTTTTATATTCTATTTATTAAATTAATAGACGATGAAGATAAAGTATAGATAACAACGGCGACAAAGAGATACAAGTAGGAAAGATGGCTAAGCACCGTATATTTAATCGAAGTGAATGACATGGGACATATGACTCGAATTAAAAATTAGAAGAAAGTGCGTAGGCTTAAGCCTAGGACACATAAGTAGTTATGATGGTTGCCACAGGTGAAAGTGGTTTTCGATAGATGACAGGAGCTCATTATTTAAATGCCAGCCAGGGCAAATGTAACGAGCGGCACACAATCACTGCTCGCATCTCGCACCGAGAACTGCCTCGTAATATATATATATATATATATATATATATATATATATATATATGGGCCCATCTTTATTACCCGCGCGAGTAGCTACCCGCCCATCCTTCCGAATATTTGTTTTTCAAAAAAAAAATTTCGAAATTGTAGAGGACTATTTTGTCTAGCTCTCCAAAAAATTTGAGCCAAAAATAATATCATTTGCCCCTCCAAAATAAAAAAAACCCGTCCTTATATATATCTGCTGTATATTTTGTACAGAGTTAGTTTTTTGGCCAGCAGAGTTACTTTTTTGACACCATTGTTACTTTTTTACAGCAGAGTTACTTTCTTAGTTAGGAGAGTTACTTTTTTGCTGCAGGGTAGAGAAAATCAATGCTACCCGCGCGGGCAATGAATGAACACTATATATATATATATATATATATATATATATATATATATATATATATATATGGTAGCGATCCAGTGAGAAACATCCTACGGTGAGAGCATGAGAGGCATTTGAATAACTACAAATTAGTAATTATTTTTTAAAATCCAACCGTATAGATGGAAAAAGCATCATTTCATTTACCGTTTTGCAAAAAATCACTGCAATCAGACATTGTTTACGTGTCCATATGTACAATATACACTTTTTACATCTAACGTTCAGTCTGAAATTCAATATAGAGCGTCGAAAAATATTTAGTTGTTGTGAATGATCTACAAATTGGATGGTAATAAAATTTAATAGGAAGGTAGATATTAAGATATACTTGTAATCTATACGGTTGGATTATGAAAAATTATTCTATGTGGAGAGTTATTCAAATGCCTCTCATGCTCTCACCAGATATGTTTCTCACTGGATCGTTACCATATATATATATATATATATATATATATATATATATATATATATATATATATATATATATAGTCAGGCTTGAATACACTCAAGTGTATAGATCACGCCGTACACCCCAATAATGTTTGCCTATCTAGACCATGTTTTTTCAAAATCTAATCCATTGATCTTCATAGTTACAATAATAATAGGTCACATACAAAATTTGAACTCATTTGGATGAGTGTAAGTCACTCATCCAAGGACAACAAAATTGACGCACAAAACTAATTTGAAATATATGATTTTTGCCTCCTTTAGATGCACGACATATAAGTGTCCAAATGAGATAAAATTTATTATATAGTATGTTCTTCTGATAATTAAGAAGATCAACAGTTTAGATTTTTCAAAAATTTACTACATCTTCAAAAATGACTGAGGTGTACGGTGCATCCGGTACACTCGAGTGTACACTAGCCTGACTATATATATATATATATATATATATATATATATATATATATATATATATATATATGTGTGTGTGCGCGCGTGTGCGTGCACGAGCGTGTGCGTGCGCGCGTGTGCGTGCACGAGCATGTGTGTGTGTGTGTGTATAGAGAGAGTCATAATGGAATACGCTCGAGTGCACAGATCGCACCGCACACTCAAGTGGTGTTTGCATATCTAGACAATTGTTTTGACAAATTCAACCGTTAATATTCATTGTTATAACAAATACAGGCTACATGCAAAATTTGAGCTCATTTGAAATTTTCTAAGTCACTTTTACATGACCAACAAAACCGACACACAAAACTAAATTGAATTGTATAATTTTTTCCACCATTAGATGCATGACTTATAAGTATCCAAATGTGCTCGAATTTTATATGTAGTATGTTAATATGATATTTAAGAAGATCAATGGTTTAGATTTTCAAAATAAATGTTACACGATTGAAAACTACTTGAGTGTATTCGATATCTGGTACACTCAAGTGTATTCTAACCTCTCTCTCTCTCTCTCTCTATGTATATATATATATATATATATATATATATATATATATATATATATATATATATATATATATATATATATATATACGTGTGTGTGTGTGTGTGTGATTGGGAGTGATTTAAATGGCCATGTGGTGAGTAGCAATGCTGAATACGAGAGAGTTCATGGTGGTTTTGGATATGGCAACAGAAATGGAGAGAAGATTTTAGATTTTGCAGTTGCATATGATATGATTTTGGAAAACACCCATTTCAAGAAAAGACTTATAAGATTACTTTTAAGAGTGGGCAAAATAGTAGCCAAATTGATTATCTCCTGACGAGGCGAGTGGATAGTAATATATGCAAGGATTGCAAAGTGATTCCTAGCGAACAACTCAGGACCCAACATAGATTGGTGGTTTTGGATATTAACATGAAGATCAATAAAGGCAAGCATAACAGAAACCAAGATAGCAGGATGAAGTAGTGGAATCTTAAAGGACAAAAGAAATTGACTTTTTAGGATAAACTCGTCAATGAGATAACTTGGAACTTTAAATCTGATGTTAAAGCTATGTGGCATAACATGAGCTCCTGCATAACAAAAATTTCCAAAGAGGTTTTGGGGGAGTCCAAAGGTTGTGGGCCTCCACAAAAAGAGACTTGGTGGTGGAATGATGAAGTACAGAAGGCTATTAAACTGAAAAGGGAGATATATATGAGCTTGCCCAAATCTCGAGATGATGCAATGTTCCAAAGATACAAGCAAGCAAAGAAAGAAGCTAAAAAGGTTGTTCAAGAGGCAATGTCTAGATACTTTGATGATATTTATAAGAAGTTGGACATAAGAGAAGGGGAAAAAGATATATATATAATATGGTTCGTATAACAGAAAGGAAAGGAAGAGACTTGAGTCAAGTGAAATGCATCAAGAATGAAGATGGCAAGGTGTTGGTGAAGGACGATGATATCAAGAACCAGTGGAGAAATTACTTCCATAAGCTTTTCAATGGTGATACTGCAAATAATGTTAGATACTCGGGTGAAATGAATACAAGAGATATCATTTACGCACGACGAGTTTCACCATTTGAGGTTAAGAATGCTTTGAAGAAGATGAAAATGAGAAAGGCATGTGGACCAGACGGTATTCCCATTGATGTAGAAGAGTATGGAGGATGAAGGAGTTATGTGGTTAACAAAGATCTTTAACAAGATCATGAAGACCAAGAAGATGTCGGATGAGTGTATAAATAGTACTATAGTCCCCATCTACAAGAACAAAGGTGATGTTCATAGTTGCACAAACTACATAGGTATCAAGTTGATGAGTCACACAATAGGGAGAGGATTATTGGGCAGAGGCTAAGATCTATAATGTAGATATCAAACAACCAATTTGGTTTCATGCTTGGAAGATCAACAACTGATGTTATTTTTCTGATAAGGAGGTTTATGGAGAAATATAGAGAAAGCAAAAGAGATCTTCATATGGTGTTTATTGATTTGGAAAAGGTCTATGATCGAGTACCCACAAAAGTGTTATGGATGGTTTTGAAGAAAAAGGGTGTGTCGATCCAATACATTGACATGATCAAAGACATTATGATATCTCTATTGCAAGTGTGAAGACTCCTGGAGGAGAGACACCAACTTTTCCTATCACAGTTGGGGTTCACCAAGGATCCACACTCAACCCATATTTGTTCGTTCTTGTTATGGATGAGCTGACAAAGAATGTTCAAGATGATATTTCTTGGTGTATGCTATTTGTTGATAATATTGTTTTGATTGACGAAACTAAAGATGGATTAAATCATAAAGTTGAATGGTGGAGAGAGGCATTGGAATCAAAAGGATTGATGATTAGTAGGAGAAAAACTAAATATATGTATTGTAATTTCAGCCATTCCCGCAGTGTGAATGATGGAGCAAAGTTGGATGGAGTAGATATACCAAAATGTGACAAATTTCATTACTTGGGTTCTATTATTCAAATAGATGGGGATGTCCAAAATGACGTTTGTCACAGGATCACTGCAGGATGGTTGAAATGGAGGAGTGCAACTGGAGTTTTATTTGATCGGAAGATCCCTCTCAGGTTAAAAAGTAAGTTTTATAGAACAGCTATACGGCCAGCCATGCTCTATGGGAGTGAATGTTGGCCGGTGAAGAAACAAAGTCTCAACGAGATATGCGTGGCTGAAATGGGTATGCTGAGATGGATGTGTGGGAAGACAAGAACATATCGCTTGAGAAATGATTATATCAGGAATAAAGTGGGTGGTAGCGAGCTTTGAGGACAAGTTGCACGAGGGTCGACTCAGATGGTATGGACATGTGCAATGTAAAACGACTAATGCGCCTATACGAAGAAATGTTATTGAGTCAAGCACAATAAATAGAAGAAGAGGAAGACCTAAATTAACATGAGATGAGCTTATAAAGAGAGATTTTGAATCTCTACATCTCAACCAGAATATGGCCCATGATTGAGCTGAATGGAAATGAAGGATCCATGTAGCTGACCCCAACATAGTTGGGACTGAGGCTTAGATGATGATATATGTGTGTGTGTATATATAGGCTTATACGAACTGTATACCTATTATGTACAACTTGTAAAATACTCATTTTGCATCTAATAGGTTTGCAGTATACTATTATATAATCCAACTTTATGTATTTGATATATACCCCTTAGATTATGCATTTCAAAGATCATTTGAATCCAACATTAGTGGAACTATGGAACATCCAATGATGGAAGATGTAAGAGATTTAATCAACAGTATTTGCATAAATTGTTTAATGTTTTACAATTATATCTCATGATGCACGTGAAATATGTTTGTGACCTTAGAATACAAATAATTTGAGAGCTAACAGTTATACCTAAATAATCATACCGTTATTGAGACATGGATGGCTTGAGGCTTAGTTGTTAGTGGTGGTGTGTATCATCTAAGAGAAAGGTTTTTAAAAAAGACCTAGTCACACTTGATATGTAAAATAGCCAATCTAGTGTGCCATCAATATGCTCACTCAGCTTTTAAGCCAATAACTCGACAATTCTTTTCACATTTTGGTGGTTTTACTTTCCATATCATGTGCAATCTTGTAAAGGGAGGTCGTACCCCTCAAATCATACTGACAACACCCAAGTCCCCTACTGACCCCCACATCATTTGGACCCATTCATGCTCAAAACGCTTTTAGGTTTTTTGTCAATGTGTTGCTGGTGTGGTGGCTTCAACAACCATTATTGGGGGCACCTTCTCTGGAAAGTTTCATTATCAACCATTACCTTATCCTCTAGAAAGCATTACTTTTTTGATAGTTTGACAACTGCCTATATTTGTGGTAGCACTACACACTAAGAGACCATGAGTGCAATTGGTATGACTATAAGAGAAAGCCTGGGAGCAAAGAAGAAACAATACCATAAAATTGATCACATAGTTTAATTGCTATCTTGGCACCACCTGCACTTGGATGAATACGATACCTCATATCAAATTAGATACAATGCATAATCTTTTAAAGCATAAACCACAATATTTATTTTTGGTTTACCTTGTTTCTAACAGATGAATGGTTTATTTTCAAATGCCAAATAAACATGGAAAAAGATTATTGTTTAAACTTTAGGAATAAGGAGAAAACCATCTCAGTTATGTAATGTTTTCAGTTATTAAATTTATCCAGTAGGGCTTAATACACATGTTGGACTCATTTTTTAAGGTTAAGTGTGGTTGCTCCATCCAAAACTCAATTATAGCTTGTGTTCCAATATAAATGTACTATTTCAATCTATGCATGTCTTACTAGGTAATCATGGTTGTTAAAAGTTGTGTTACAAGTGCTTACGGTACAGTGTGTGTCCTAGAATATATTTATAGAAAGAACAAAATACATGTTGAATGATAAAACAACAGAGAAAGAAACTTGCGAACCGCCGATCTGCCGCCATGTCGGTACTACCGATAGACAGGTCAGTAGTACTGAGATATGCAATCTTCGATATTGTTGATGTGTCAGTACCACCGACATATAGGTTGGTAGTACCGAGATATGCAGTCTTTAGTATATCAACACTCCCCTTCAAGCTGGAGCGTACACATCATGTATGCCGAGCTTGTGGCAAAAATTTTGAAAGATAGCTGGATGCAATGGCTTTGTGAGAACATCATCGAGCTGATCTCCAAATTTGACGCGAGGAGTCTTAATCTTCCCATCCTTGATCTGATTTCTAATGAAGTGACAATCAACTTCTATATGCTTGGTGCGTTCATGAAAGACTGGATTCTTGGCAATATAAACTGTAGCTTGATTATCACATCTGAGCTCTATGGGAGACAACACAAGAATTTTTAATTCAGAAAGTACAGATTGAACCCATTGCAACTCACAACAAGCATGAGTCATTTCCATGTATTCCGCCTCAGTGCTAGATCTTGCCACAACATTCTATTTTTTGCTTTTCAGGTAATAATATGATTTCCTAGAAAGGTACAATATCCAGAAGTAGACCTCTTGTCATTCATATTTCCAGCCCAATTTGCATCTGCATAGCCAATAAGGGTTAGAGTAGAAACAGGAGTCCTAGGTCTATAATAGGTTATTTGTTTCCCAAGTTGCACCTTTCAGATATCTGAGAATATGACAAATTGTTGTCCAATGTGACTGTTGTGGTGAGCTTATATGCTGACTCACCACTCCTACAACAAAAGAAATGTCAGTATGAGTAACTATTAGATATATCAGTTTGCCAACAATTTTCCTATAGTATCCTAGATCTGGATAATCAGTATCATCAGTCATCTCCTTCACATGATAATCCATAGGAGTAGACACTGGCTTGGACTCACGTATACTTGTGTCATGAAGTAAATCCAGCACATATTTCCTCTTAGATAAATTTGTACCTATATGAGATCTAAGTACTTCAATACCCAGAAAATACCTCAGTTTGCCCAGATCCTTTGTGTGAAATTGTCTCTGCAAGCCTTCTTTCACATGAGATATGCCTACAACATCACTTCCAGTGATAACTACATCATCAACATATACTACAACAATAATGGATCCAACTGAAGAACTAAAATAGAATAAGGAGTGATCAGTCACAGAACGAGAAAAGCCTAGCTTTAACACAACCTCATTGAATTTGTCAAACCAAGCTCTAGGAGATTGTTTCAACCCATACATAGCTTTCTTCAATCTACATACCCTATGACACTCCCCCTGAGCAACAAAACCAGGAGGTTTCTCCATATACACCTCTTTCTGTAGATCACCATGAAGAAAGGCATTCTTGACATCAAGTTGAAATAAAGGCCAATCAAAAGTAGTAGATAGAGAGATAATAATCCACACGGTATTCAAACGAGCCACAGGAGAAAAGCTCTCAAAGAAATTAACCCCATATGTCTGAGTATGGCCCTTTGATACCAATTGAGCCTTTAATCTCTCAACTGAGCCATTTGGATTATGTTTTACTTTAAACACCCATCAACATCCTACAATGTTTTTATCGGAAGGTAAGTCAATAAGTTCCCAGGTGTTGTTTTGTAAAAGAGCAGGCATTTCTATTTGCATTGCCTACTTCCAACCATTATCCTTCATAGCATCAAGATGATTTATTAGAATGACCACAAAGTCAATCCCAAGAGCAAAGGAACATGCATGCTGAGACAATCTTGACAAACAACACACACCTACAATAGGATGTCAAACAACACAAGAACGAGTACCTTTGCGGACATCAATGGGAACGTCAAGATCGGATGGTTCTTCAGGATTCTCTTGAATAGAGGAAGATGGGGAAGACTCTGAGACTGGAGGTGCTACCTCCTCTGGATCATGTCTGCCTCGTCTGTTGTAAACATGTGGAAATTATTGAATTGTAGTATCATCTGCTGACTGATCTTCCTGAACTATAGTATAGTCAGGGATGATAAGTTGCACTCTCTCACTCTGATGTGGTGGTGGCACTCTCCCACTGAAATGTGATGGTGGCACTTTCTCACTCTCACACAATTGTTCCCCCTTACTGGGAACACTAGAGAAATATGGAGTAGACTCATGAAAAGTTACATCCCTAGACAAAAAAAATATGGAGACTGGGATAGTAACATTTGTACCCCTTGTTGGTATTGGAGTATCCTAGAAAAAAGAGTCCTAATTGACCTAGGAGATAATTTATCAGCCTTAGGATCAAAATTGTGGACAAAGAAGGTACAACCAAACACCCTAAGGGGAATAGGAAATGGTTGATCATTAGGACGTAGGATAGAAAAAGGAGTACGCCCCTGAAGCACTGATGAGGGATGCCTGTTAATAAGAAAGTAGGTAGTAAGTAAAGCATCAGACCAAAACCTTTTAGGAAAATTGGATTGAAACATGATTTTCCTGGCGATACCAAGAAGATGACGATTTTTCATCTCAGTTACCCCATTTTGTTGAGTGTGAGGACAAGACGTACGATGCATCATCCCAACAGAACTATGTTGCGATGATTTTGAGTCGCATTTATAGACCTATTTCATATGTGTTTTGTGCTCTAATTACTCATTTTTATGGATAATATTGCATAATTCACTTAATTTGGTCTTTTCCATCATATTATATCAAATCCCCTTTGTTTTACTATTTTGAGCATTATTTATCATCTTATTATAAATTGTGTGGATTTACTTGGTCTTGTTGTGAAATTTCAGGAAAAACAAGTATCTGCTTCCGTCGATACCATCGACGGAAGTCGATACCATCGACCAAGCCACAGGTTGTCAGCCGAGAAGAGCAATACAGAGTCGATACCATCGACACAAGGAGAGCTACAGCGTCGCTAGAAGACAAAACCGACGCTACAGGAGTCGATACCATCGACGCCCAAGTCGATGGTATCGAGATCACCACAGGCGCTCAGAATAAAAGAAAGGAAAGCTGCCGCTAATCCGCTGGGTCGATACCATCGACCCGCATCGATGGTATCGATGCCGGCAGATATGCGTTGGATCTATTTTGATCTCGATCGGACGGCTGTTGTTATTTGACGACCTAATTAGGGACTTATACCTAATGACGGCCGCCCAGACGAGAGGATGATCTCATTTTTGATTGCATGAGTGCCGAGGAGGAGAAAAAGGAGAACGGAGGCCGAGAAGCTCATCCCGGGTGATTCAGACGCTGCCGAAGATGATTTCCACCACCGACATGCGGGGAAGCTCGTGTTCTATGCCAAGGATCCACCGGTTCTTCTCCGTTCAGGGGTTTTCCTATTTATTTCCCATTTTTCTTATGAATTCCCCAATTTCTACCATGTATTCGTGTGAGATGAACATGAGAGGCTAAAACCCTCAATCTTTAGGACCGGGAGTAGCCCGGGAATGCATTGTATGACATTTTTATATCAATAATTCATATTTTTCTCTCAAATTCGTGGTATAGATTCGTTTTCTCCATTTCTATTGTTATGCTTGATCACCATAATAATAATTTAATACCCTTAATCACTTCGACAGAAGGATTAACAGTTGAAAAGAGACGAATTCTACATTAATCAATAAAACCCTTGATAAAGGAGTTGTAAAATTAATGGTGGGAACTGAGAGACCGTTTTTAATGCGCTTAGTTTAGGGGAATGATTACTACGACGGTGGAATCAACCTAAACCTAAGTAGTGAATTACACCACGACAGTGGGTAATTCTCATTTCAGGCCACTACCCGGATAGAGAGAGAAGTGTGAGGAATTATATGAAACCTAATACAATGTTGACCCACGGTGAAACCGCCATCCTAAAGATATCCCTTTGAATTGATTAAATTAACCTTTAATCGATTGTTTTCTTTGTTTGATTTTTATTTTCTTTTAATTTCAACAACAAAACCCTATTTTGTTAATCGGTCTAGCTGATTGCGATTAGTTAGTAGAAGTATCCAATAATTCACGTATCCCTGAGTTCGACTCGGGCCTCACAAGGCCTATATTACTCGATGCGTATACTTGCGTTTAAGCACGTAGTAAAATATACGGATCAAGTTTTTGGCGTCGTTGCCGGGGATACGACGAATTATTGGCACTTTGAGTGCTAAGAGCGGCCACTCTAGGCCACATTTTTTTATTTTAAAACAATTTCAAAAATTCCTTTATTTCTCTATAATTGTGTTGACTCGTTCAAAGCATTGTACTAAACCCCTATTTCCATATTTTAGGTACTTTGCATGGTGCACACACGTAGTCGAGACTACGTGAATCACACACCGGAGGTTCCATCTGCGGGACCAGAGGACGAGGACTACTACGAGGAGGAACACCAAAGTGATATAAATTCTGAATCTGAGCAAGAACAAGAAGAAGAAATGGCTGAAGCACAGACAATATGGGAGAAGATCAAGGCGTCTTCTTCCTCAGCATCAAAGGGCCTATAAAGAAACAGGGGCTAAACATTCCAACCTACAAGATCGATCCAGCATTGATTAACTTGGTCAAATCCAACACATTTCACGGATTGAAAAATGAAGATCCAGTGGCCCACATTAGTCAGTTTGTTGAAAATTGTGATATGGTGAAGATAGATCGATTTCCACAGGATGTGCTCTACCTCAAGTTATTCCCGAGTTCCTTGGCTGGAGTGGCAAGAGAGTGGCTTCATAACCTCGACGATGAGTTTGTTGAATCATGGGATCACATGGTGGAGGTTTTCTTCGAGAGGTTCTTCCCTCCTGAGAAGACCAATGATATGATCCGGAAGATCCACAATTTCACCCAACAGGCGGGTGAAACTTATTCTGAGACTTGGGAGCGATTCCAATTCATGTTGAGGAGATGTCCACACCATGGACTGGACAAGGAAACCCAAGTGAAGATCTTCTACTTTGCTCTCTCCGAGCATGATAGAAGCAATCTTGATTCAGCTGGATCCGGATTTTTTTCTGAATAATACGGATACCAGATGTTGGGAGATACTGAAAAACATGGCTAGGAAACAGTCATGGGGTGATAGAGGGGCTGTGGAACATGTCAAGGCTGCTGGTGAATCCAGAATAGTGAGGGAGCTAAATGCCAAGTTAGATCTTCTAGCCAAGAAGGTGCTAACTAAGGAAGATGCATCTGAAGATGAGGAGGCCCAAGTGAAATTCATGCAACAGCAGGGCTATAGAAACAATGACTATGCATGGAGGAAAGATAAAAAGTTTTCATGGAAGGATCCGAAAAATTTTCTACAGGATCCGAATGCCAAGCCACAGCAGAAAGCCGAGGACAAGAACACTGAATTACTAACTCAAATGGTCCAGCAAAACCAAGAGATGATGGCCATGTTTGGAAAACAATTGCAATCTCAAGGTGATATTCTAACCAAGTTTGGGCAGACGCTGCAAAGCCATGGAGCACAAATGCGGGCATTGGAAACCACCGTGGCACATATTTCGAGTGAAGTGGCGGCCATCAAGCACGCCAACCAACAGAAACCATCCGAGAATGCAAATGTGGCTCAAGCACACCATCAGGTCAAGTACATGTCTGTGGTAAGCACTGAGGAGGAATCTCAGGTGCAAGAAGTTGTAGAAGAAAGAAAAATGACTTTCAATGTGCATGCAACACCGGCGATACCATATCCACGCACGTACTATGGATTGCCGGGCGGAAAACCTTTCTTCAGAAAATCACAAAGAGTTGTGAATATTGTATCTCCACCTAGGCAGGAAGAACAAGTGCAAGTTGTTTGTGCACATGTGGAGACATCTAAGGCGAGAGAGGAACCACAACAAGCTGCCAGTATTGAGGATGTCTTGCCACAGCCCACGCCGGAGGGAGTAATTGAAGCAAGCTTAGGGGAGGTATCCCCGAAAAGCTCTTATGTGCCACCTCATAGGCGTGTTGAGGCAGCAGATGTTTCAAATGTGGTTAATCCTAAGTCAAAGAAAGAACATCGTCATTTTAAAAAATTCCTAGAAATATTCCGAAAACTCCACATCAATATTCCATTAGTGGAGATGATCGAGAAAGTACCCGCCTATGGGAGGTTCATCAAGGAAATCATCAATAAGAAGAGGCGGATAAAAGACGATGAAATTTATTGGATGAATGAGACAGTGAGCTCTATGATTCATGGGAGTTCACCAAAGAAGAGAAAGGACCCAGGAGGTTTTTACATTCCGTGTTCAATAGGTGGTCAACATGTTTCTAAAGCGCAATGTGATTCCGGTGCTAGTATAAATCTCATGCCTTTGGCTACATTTCAAAAGTTGGGGTTAAAAGAGATAAAGAAGTTGGCTGCAACAATTGAATTGGCAGATGGGTCTACCGTGAGACCCTATGGAGTATGTGAAGATGTTCTCGTCAAAGTGGATAGATTCATATTTCCTGTGGACTTTGTCGTCATGGATATGCCACCACTCCAAAGCTGTGAAATTCTTCTAGGAAGACCTTTTCAAGCAACGGCGGATGTCGTGACTGCCTTAGGGAGAGGTACTTTGTCTTTGGGCATTGGAGGAGATCGTGTTGAATTCAAATTACCGCATGATCCTCTAAGTGCAGTCCCCAAGGTGAAAAGATGATGACTGTCATACGTCTAGCCTAAGACGTTAAATAAGGGCGCTTGTTGGGAGGCAACCCAACCATCGGTACATTAGGATAGTTTAATTTTAGTCATAGATTGCTTTTATTTCGTTTAAATTTTAGTTTAAAAATGATACCTTGATCCGTTTGTTGAATGTGCAGGCAAAGGCAGGGTCGATACCATCGACACACTCGTCGATGGTATCGACATGGGTTCAGGTTGACACCAGCAAAAATCGCACTACGTCGATACTATCGACACCCCCGTCGATGGTATCGACATGGTCACAGACAGGTCGCAATAAAAGTGTCGATGGTATCGACACCCCAGTCGATACCATCGAGATCTCTGGAGATATTCAGACGAATTTTGCTCAGTCAACTCGATACCATCGACGGCCTCGTCGATGGTATCGACATCATCACAGGTTGAATGCAACACAACGGCGGTGTCGCAATAAAAGC
Source organism: Alisma plantago-aquatica (assembly GCA_963693085.1). Classification (NCBI taxonomy): domain Eukaryota; kingdom Viridiplantae; phylum Streptophyta; class Magnoliopsida; order Alismatales; family Alismataceae; genus Alisma; species Alisma plantago-aquatica. The sequence goes on along the minus strand of OY856410.1, from coordinate 65,979,346 downwards.
AAGTCGATACCATCGACACTCATCGATGGTATCGACGGACATGTCACCGATCCGCACACAGACATCGACGATGATCGCAACAGCCACGTCAGCGATCCGGGTGCTGCGTCGATACCATCGACTTCCGTCGATGGTATCGACCCGTCAGCAATCCGGGTTTCTCGATCCAGCAAACGTCAGCCGTCAATACTCGCGAGGGAGGCGGCTACCCGCGAGATGTGTCGATACCATCGACCCGCGTCGATGGTATCGACGGGTCAACAGGGGCGCCGATCAAGCCTATTTAAGGGGACTTGCAACGTCATTTGACGTCACACCTTCAGAGCAAGTATCCTCCTTTGCGCCGAGCACTTCCCCGAGCCTTCCAAGACTGAAGAGAAGCGTCATCGAGCGGAGATCTTCATCGAGCAGAGAATTTCTTCTCCATCTTCACCGAGATCTTTTCTTCTAATCCCATCTTCTCGCAACCATGGTGCACGGCGCCGGAGCGTCGTCCTCAAGCGCACACCCTATGGAGATTGAGGAGTTCGTTCCTCCCCCAACCGCTTCCATCCCTCGTCCACGCCTAATTCATGCCAACATGGATGTGAGGAAGGTCTACGAGGAGATAATGAAGCGAAAGTTTGAGCCAACCCGGTATGTGGACCGGGGCATGATCCAGGAGTTGGGATTCGACACCAACTTGGCCTATGTGCTTCATGGACAAGCACGCAACACCAGCAGAAGCCTACGCCTTGACGAGCTGCAGTACCATGCGGATGGGCAGCCATTTTTCGGTGAATGGCCCACCTACAAGGAACTGGTGGCGGAGTTCATGGCGTCTCTCGACGTCTGCGTCGTACCAAACGACGTGGTAGCATCGGAGTGGGAATGGATCAAGGGAAGGGTGTCCTTCCGACTCTTCAACAACAACTACGTACAATCTCACACTGGTCCAGTTCAATCAAATCTTCAACTGGATCCACTCTCCACATGATCACCGAAGGCCGGACTCCCACACCGACTATGCAAAGATTTTCTCCGAGCTAGTTACAGTGTCGGCGGGGAAGACCGTGAGCTACCACAATGCAGCGGTAGCAGATTTTGAGCACCCGTTCGTCCGGGTCTTGCATAGGATGTTGAGCTTGACATTCTTCGCTCGAAGTGATCTTGCTTTGAGCAAGTTTCAGGAGAGTGACTTGTTCTTCCTTTACGCACTCCTGAAGCGTCAACCATGCAACTGGGGGGCGTTCTGGCTACAGCGCGTCCTGGCGGTGAAGAGGAGCACAAGGAAGGCTCCAATCCATTTTGGTGGTCTTGTCACCAAGTTGGCGCTTTACTTGGGGCTGAACCTTCAGTCCATGACTCCGATCTCTACGAGGAGCAAGGTGAACGTGCAACACTTGCACCGTTCAAACCTCATTCTTCTCCGGGACGGGTTGGCGTACGCTCATTGCCACGTCAACCAAGCTTATCAGGAGAGCTCCCTACCGGATGACGTCTTCAACATAGAGGGCAAGCAGCACTTCCGGTGGCCAATCATAGCCATCGAGTCCTCCGAGGAAGAAGGCGGAGGTGACGAGCAAGAAGGCGAGGCTGCATAGGAAGAGGAGGCTTTCACACCTCTTCGAGCACGTGTGGCACCACGAAAGCGTCCTAGGATGCATCCGGGTGCATCTTCATCATCTCAGCCCCCGCCACCATCACCACAGCACGAGCAGCCAACCGAGGATCCCTATTCCATGCAGGGGATGTACACCATGCTGCAGGACATCCAGCAGACTCAGCAGCAGCACATGGTTATGTATACCGGCATTCATGAGACTACGAGCTGGGTACTTGACAAGCAACGGGCTATGTTCGAGAACGAGCGACTCATCCTCGCCAACCAAGAGCAAATGCACAACCGGTTGCAGCGGATAGAGACGCAACAGGAGCCTTTCTTCGACCATTACTGGAGTCAAGACTACTTTGGAGGCTATCCACAGCCTCCTCCGAGGACCCAATATGATCCAAGCTTCCAGGGGGAGTACCCGTCTTGGGATCCTACGGCACCGCAATACCCACCACCGCCTCCGCAGGATTGATCAGGGTATCACTATTCCACCCTTAAGTTGGTTTTTGACTATGAGGCCATAGTCGAATTCAAGCTTAGGGGGGTGGCTGGAACAGTTCTATCTTTTATCTTTTCTTTTGGTGTTTTCTTAGTTTTTGCTTTTTGCTTTGTTGTTTGTTCTTGCAATTTTAGTTTGTTTAGGATCCACATCTATCTAGTGTAATCGTGGATGTCTTAAAAATTGTCATCTCGCTGTTTTCATGGGAAATTTAAGGGAATTTAAAAATTTCTGTGTCTTTTGGATAGCTTAACTTGGTTGTCCTTTGGAAACTTGTCCTATGAAAATGATTGATTATGTCAACTCTAAAGCAATATGTCACACCCACACCCCCATTGACTCATGAAAAGTGGATAGTAACGGTTGTTTGAGCCTAACCTAATCAAATGGTAATGAGACCTTAATTGGATATAAGAGAAAGAACCCTTTGAACTACTACACATGTCAGTAAGGAGGGACACATGATATTTTTCTAAGGTTCAGTAACTTAATCTTGTGATCATTCCACTTCATATTTTTCCATAATCCACCAACGAATTGGAAGTAAAGTACAGTTTTAATTCCTTCTTGCGTGCATAGCATGTAGATAGGATTTGCATTGTTAATTTCATACTTTTGCATAAAATGAAAAAAAAAATGTATAGTGATTCATGCACATTACCTTTAGGTGCATGTCATGTAGTTGCATTCATAACTTTCATGATTTTCACGCATAAGTACACCATGTACCTCAGTTTTTCCTAAAAAGTGATCTAAACTTTTCCATACCCTCGAAATAATGCAAAGATTTCCAATCGTGAAGAAAATGGCCTTATACATGTATCTCTAAGCAATTATGGATATGTGGGCTAAGAGAAAAAGAAAAAAAAAATTCTGAAAATCTGAAAAAAATTGAGAAAAGAAAAAAAAGAGAGAATTTAGAAGGAAATGGAATAAGAGGGAGAAAGGAACATGATATCACTTGCATAACAAGGAAATTGAGTACATGATGTGGCTTAATTATATTTCTATCTCTTTTTGAGGTGGAAGGTTAGTGCATGCATCATTCCACCCAATTATAGGCATTAGGGCATTTTTAATGTGCATTCACATCATTTAGGGCTTTTTGTTTTATGCATTTTGAAACTGTGTAATACTTCCAAATTCTTCCATGAACCACCCATTCCATCCACCCGTTGCTCGGATTGGTAGGCCACCGTGATTTTCTCCTCACTCATGTTTATCAGGAGAACTGCTTCCATGTAGATGGTAGTTAGGGCGAGCAACGTAGTGTAGGCGATCACAAGATGCACCAATGCTGAATCGGCGAACCTTATTATGTTAACTGCCTTATGTGATAGTGTTCATTGGTTGGAAGGATAATTTCTTTTATTGATGATTATTGTCGTCTGTAAGGTAATTACTGTTCTGTGATTAGGAAAGGCCGGTTTGAGAACGTCCAGTGGGAGTCATGTGGGATGTGGGGTGATGTGTTGATTTTTAGTTGACATCTGCAATTCTATTCTAAGGATTAGTTGCTCGAGGGCGAGCAATGTTTAAGCTTAGGGGAGTTTGATGCGATGATTTTGAGTCGCATTTATAGACCTATTTCATATGTGTTTTGTGCTCTAATTACTCATATTTATGGATAATATTGCATAATTCACTTAATTTGGTCTTTGCCATCATATTATATCAAATCCCCTTTGTTTTACTATTTTGAGCATTATTTATCATCTTATTATAAATTGTGTGGATTTACTTGGTCTTGTTGTGAAATTTCAGGAAAAACAAGTATCTGCTTCCGTCGATACCATCGACGGAAGTTGATACCATCGACCAAGCCACAGGTTGTCAGCCGAGAAGAGCAATACAGAGTCGATACCATCGACACAAGGAGAGCTACAGCGTCGCTAGAAGACAAAACCGACACTACAGGAGTCGATACCATCGACGCCCAAGTCGATGGTATCGAGATCACCACAGGCGCTCAGAATAAAAGAAAGGAAAGCTGCCGCTAATCCGCTGGGTCGATACCATCGACCCGCGTCGATGGTATCGACGCCGGCAGATATGCGTTGGATCTATTTTGATCTCGATCGGACGGCTGTTGTTATTTGACGACCTAATTAGGGACTTATACCTAATGACGGCCGCCCAGACGAGAGGATGATCTCATTTTTGATTGCACGAGTGCCGAGGAGGAGAAAAAGGAGAACGGAGGCCGAGAAGCTCATCCCGGGTGATTCGGACGCTGCCGAAGACGATTTCCACCACCGACAGGCGGGGAAGCTTGTGTTCTACGCCAAGGATCCACCGGTTCTTCTCCGTTCAGGGGTTTTCCTATTTATTTCCCGTTTTTCTTATGAATTCCCCAATTTCTACCATGTATTTGTGTGAGATGAACATGAGAGGCTAAAACCCTCAATCTTTAGGACCGGGAGTAGCCCGGGAATGCATTGTATGACATTTTTATATCAATAATTCATATTTTTCTCTCAAATCCGTGGTATAGATTTGTTTTCTCCATTTCTATTGATATGCTTGATCACCATAATAATAATTTAACACCCTTAATCACTTCGATAGAAGGATTAACGGTTGAAAAGAGACGAATTCTACATTAATCAATAAAACCCTTGATAAAGGAGTTGTAAAATTAATGGTGGGAACTGAGAGACCGTTTTTAATGCGCTTAGTTTAGGGGAATGATTACTACGACGGTGGAATCAACCTAAACCTAAGTAGTGAATTACACCACGACAGTGGGTAATTCTCATTTCAGGCCACTACCCGGATAGAGAGAGAAGTGTGAGGAATTATATGAAACCTAATACAATGTTGACCCGCGGTGAAACCGCCATCCTAAAGATATCCCTTTGAATTGATTAAATTAACCTTTAATCGATTGTTTTCTTTGTTGGATTTTTATTTCCTTTTAATTTCAACAACAAAACCCTATTTTGTTAATCGGTCTAGCTGATTGCGATTAGTTAGTAGAAGTCTCCAATAATTCACGTATCCCTGAGTTCGACTCGGGCCTCACAAGGCCTATATTACTCGACGCGTATACTTGCGTTTAAGCGCGTAGTAAAATACACGTCAAACTACAAAAATCAGCCATAGCATTTTGGACATATTCCAAGGCATTATCAGATTGAATAAATTTAATATTTCAATCAAATTGAAATTCAATTTTTTGATGAAAATGTTTGACAATTGATAACACAGACTCTCGACTTTTTAACAAATAAATCCATGTCATGCGAGAAAAATCATCCACAAAGGAAATAAAATAGCAAAAGCCATTATAGTTATCTTTTACAGGACCCCAAATATCACTGTGGACTAACTCAAAGGGACAAGAAGCTCGTTTATTGACTCGTCTGGGATAAGACATTCTATGATGTTTCCCCAATTGACAGGACTGACACTCTAAAGAAGACACCTGTGGTAACTCGTGTTCTAACTTCCTCAAGCTCTCCAAAGAAGGATGTCCATATCTGTGGTGCCACAGTAAGGGAGAACCGCTCAAAAGGATAGACGGAGCAGGAGCAGATACTTGGACAAGTAGACTTTCACCATGGAAGAGATAGAGATCACCTTTCCTAGGCCCCCACCAATCGTCCTCATACTCTTGAGATCCTGTAAGACAAAATAAGAAGGTCCAAATGTTACCGTGCAATTCAGAGTCATGGAACAAAATTTCAATCGAAATTGCGAAATTTCACTCGAAATTTCATTTTTTTGTGATCGGACATCGAAACGTCAGTACGCAGGAACTGGTCCACAATTTTACGAAAATTTCGCAGCTACAGTCGAAATTTCATAAAACAGGGGGTATTTTAGTACAAAAAAGTCCACTTTGGGCCTTGAAATTGTGAAATCAGTGTGAAATGGTATTCCATCGACTATATTTGTTGGGGCTTTGTTAGGTGTAAGTAGTAACTTGTAACCCTAAATATTTTTTTATTCACTTATGTAACCCTAGATATATTATAATAGTAGACTTATGCAATAAATATACTAACCTACAATATTGTATCTTGTAATTTGTAACTATAAGTTATAAAGTCTAGTACTCTAGTTGTTTTAACTTGAAGTTTGCAAGTTTGGAATAGTCTAATTGTCTAACAGACTTGATAGTTCTGTTCATTTGCGCACTCACACATCAAGACATGGATCCCAACCTCTAAACATATAAATGTATTATATAATCTAGTATGTCTATGTTTAAATATTGTGTTTGCAAAATTTCATAACTTAATTCCTTCATTTTGTCATCGAAATTCTGTTGAATTGTTCAACTTCCTTCACTTACAATGTAGGAGACCCCTACATATCCAATATGAAATATTATTGCATATTTGAGTAGATCTTGGTGATTAGATCATCCTGGTAAATTTTCATGATTTAATTCGCTTATTTGGTCGTCGAAATCGTTAGGGCCGTAAATATCATAATTTCTGCAGAAATTTCAAAAGTTTTTTGTTTTCGGGCCTTCGGAAATGACATCAAAATCAGACATTTAATTCTATGTTCAGAGTATCAATCAATTTTGCAACAGAAAGCAGATTGAATGGAAATGTAGGCACATAATGTACAAAATTAAGATCAATCCTAGGAGTCAGAGAAACAAATCCACTGGCTAACACTCTCCTCACTGAACCATCTTCTATAGTCACAGATTGGTGAGGAATATGTGAGTCAATGGAATGAAGCCGTCTCTTCATACCAGTCATATGTTGTGAAGCTCCAGAATCAACCACCAACAAAGAATTTGAATCAGAAGCCAGTAAAGAGGTAGCATGATTACCTGTAGTAGAGGCTAAGTGTGTTAAAGAAGATGATGATGATGATCTCATACTTAGATGTTGAGTAGCCAGAATAAATCTATCATACTCCTCCTTGGTGAGTGTGATGCCAGAAGGTCCAAAACTCAGCGCAGGAAGCTCAGAAGATGCAGTAGTACCAGCATAGTTTGCTGCCTCCACAAGAGGTGTAGCAGGTCTGCCATGCTTCTTTGAGCATTTTTCAACAGTGTGTCCAAGTTTATCACAGAAAGTGCACTTAGGACGTGTGTCACATCCTCGATCTGTACCTGGACGTCCTCCTCTTACTACAGCAGCAACAACGGCATGAGAATCTCCAAGAGATGGGACGGTTGTAGAATCAACCGATTCAAAGTTGGATTGCATAATTTGTGAGAAGGCTTCCTCCAAGCTAGGAAGTTTTTCAGAGGCTGGATGAAACTGCGGGCTGAACTGCATGAAGAACTCAGATTTAATAAGAACTTTTTTGTAATCAAGTCGTCTCGGTCCTTGATTTGTTCTTTGACAGTCACCGGATGATAAAAGCTCAACTCTTGAACAATAGCTTGGATCACTCCAAAATATTCTTCCAAAGGCTTGTCTCCATGTCATTCTGCAAACAGACTATCATAGATCATAAACTAACAAAGAACATTCTTTTCTTGAGAATAGTTTTCTTTACTACACTCCATATTTCTTTGGCGGTAGTGTAGAACATGAACCTAGCAGAGATCCCAGGTTCCATGCTTCCCCACAACCATGTCTTCACCAGACTATCATGACACTTCCATTGAGCATAGCCTTCGACAATAGAAGCAGTGCTTTGTCTTTGGACTCCAATACTATATGGACAACATTCATCCATAAGAGATAATTTTTCCCTTTTAGCTTGATGGGGGATAGGTGACATCTCATTGTAGACTACAGATGCCTTGGTGTCCTCCATGTTTCAAGCAAAAAATAGGGTGACGGGATGATACAGGTCATAATAAATGAAGAAGTGACGAAGAGATACTCGTCACGGATAAAGGATTAGATGCGTAACTGACACATCCACAGCCCCCAACTGAGATTTCTTAATCACACATGGAGGAGATGTGATTAGGAACTAGGGAATAGGCCGACAGTGGCGGTGATGACTACTATAGCTAGAGAGAAAGGGTAGGAGAGGGGAGGGTCACCAGAGAAGATGAAGAAGAGAGAAGGGGCGGCGCCACCGCCGGCTGGCCTAGGGTTCCCTACAAGCGAATCTGCTCTGATACCATGTAAAACGTTGGGTTACCAGTGCTAAGGGTACAGTGTGTGCCCTATAATATATTTATATAAAGAACAAATACATGTAGAATAATAAAACAAGTGAAAAATGAATCTTTAGGACAGTCATCTACCGACATGTCGGTACTACCGACAGACACGACGATAAGATCGAGATATGCAATCTTTGATATTGTTGATGTGTCGGTACAATCGACATACAGGTCGGTAGTACCGAGATATGAAGCCTTAAGTATATCAACAATTATTGAAATTAAACCAATAATATGTCCTAATAATTATGATGTCAACAAAACCCACAATTTATAACCTACAAAAAAGTTACGATAACAATTTAAGAACAATATAATTGAAGAACTAGGTATATTTGAGAACAATGAAAAAATACTATAAGTAGTAAGAAAGGGGGTTTGTATAAAATAGTAAAGCAAAGAGGGAGAGAAAGAATGACATTGGAGAAAAGGACGTGTTGGATTGTAGTTTCATTAGGATCGTGATGGTATATGAGGATGATGTGTACTAAAGTAGTTGGTGGAAGAGGAGTGGAAGGTTACAGTAGACATATCATAGAATCTGTGCTATTTTGGACATATTTTGTGGTGGTGAGGAAGGGGAAAAGCCATTTTTGAAGCATGAGGATGTAGAAAGGGGGGGATATGTAAGGAGAAAGAAGAAGACGATGGGTTATGGGGAGGAGGAAAAGATGGTAGAACAAGGACACTTATGTGAAGATGTTGTGAATGTCCTGGACATGTATCAGACACAGACATGCCATGAACACATTTTATGCATATCTATCATGTGTCTAGGTGCGCCCACGGTGTCTCTAAGCAGACCCATGTTGAGGACAACCATGATAGCCTCTGAAAAGTGTATGTGCTTCCTAGCTTCTGATTGTACAACCTTTTTCTAAGACAACTCTTATGATATCAACAAATATGGCAGATAACATCCCAATGGCATTATCATGGGTTGTCTATCCATCTACTAACCAACCTAATAACAACAATGATATCCATACGAGCAATAGTTAGATAATTTTACTTTACCAATTGTATTTCATGTATCTCTTGTTGTGAAGAAATAAAGATGAAGACTCATCACCTCAAAGAACATGAGCATAGAAAGGTGTATTGATGGTTTGACACCAAGAGTACCAGTGTCACCAAAGAGATCTAGAACGTACTTCCTTTGTGATGAGCTAACAAAATGGATGATATGAGCAATTTCCATTCTCGAAAAGTGTCATAAATGCCAAAATCTTCTCTACCAAAGTGTTTGCATAGCTATCGGATTGATACTTGGACACAAATCACAAATTAGAAATTTAGAACCACTCTCAAATAGAATTTATGATCAACACAAGCTAGCAAGACGAATCCTAAAGGTGTTGTTCATCAAAAATAGGTAGTGATCTACTTAAGATATGCAAAAAACTATTTTAAAAAGAATCTAGGGTTAGTTTTTGATACCAATCACAAGTAATGTTTTATGAAGCACGAAGAAAAACCCAGGAAGACAGACCCTAGTAGCCGCTTAAGCGACAGGCAGGCACTTAAGAAAGCACTTTTTTACAAAGTGAATCATTTAGGTTTAATATATTTTTATGCATATTTACATAAATACATACATATAACAAGAATATGTTGTTTAACATTTATCATACATAAACCCATGTAATAGTATGCAACAAATGCATATAAAATATAATAACATTACTATGATGCATACTTTTATCCACATACATTAGGTATAGCGGTAACATAAAAGTAGGTAACGTGGTAATATAAACAGTGATATCACTATACCAGTGTAGATAATACAAAGATAGTAGTCCAGTATATTATATAGTAGCAGTAGATATATGTCTATAACATACACTCATCATCATCATCATTAACATCATCATCATAGTAGAGTTGATAAAGAATGTTCAAGATGATATTCATTGGTGTATGTTATTTATTGATGATATTGTGTTGATTGACAAAACCATAGACGGATTGAATGACTAAGTTGAACTTTGGAGAAAGACATTGGAATCAAATGATTGATGATTACTAGGAGCAAAACTGAGCATATGCATTGAAATTTCAGCCATTCTCACAGTGTGAAAGGTGGAGCCTAGTTAGACAGAGTAGATATACCAAAATGTGATAAATTTTGTTAATTGGGATCTATTATACAGATATATTGAGATGTCCAAGATGACATTTTCCACAAGATCACTGCAGGATGGTTGAAATGGCTGAGTGCAATTGGAGTATTATGTGATCGGAAGATCCCTTTCAGATTAAAATGCAAGTTTCATAGAACAACTATACGACCAGTCATGCTCTATGGGAGTGAATGTTGGGCGGTGAAGAAACAAGGTGTTACCAAGATGAATGTGGATGAAATGTGTATGCTAAGATGGATGTGTGGGAAGACAAGAAAAGATTGCTTGATAAATGGTTATTTCAATATAAAATGGGGGTGGCGAGCATTGAGGACAAGTTGCACGAGGGTAAACTCAGATAATATGGACATGTGCAATGCAAACTGACTAATGTGCATATACGAAACAATGTTATTGATTCAAACACAATTAATAGAAGAGGAAGGTTTAAATTAACATGGGAAGGACTTATAAAGAGAGATTTTAAATCTTTACATCTCGATCAGAATATGATCCGTGATAGAGCTGAATGGAAACGAGGGATACATGTAACCGACCTCAACATGGTTGGGACTGAGGCTCAATTGATGATGATGACGATGATGATGTTTGTAGCATATTCTATGCTAGTATAATGTCTAGAAGTAGAAATGGATATGTAATTTACAAATGTACATGAAAAAATTGACCCTTGCTTCTTTCTTACTTGAGACAGTATAAGGAGGGTGTCTAAATGTTGCCTTTAGGTGACCTACTAAGTGAGAAAAGTGGAGAAAAAGAGGGGTCCTAAATGCCGCCTATAGGCTAAATAAATCTACTGGGACTGGTGAGAGCTTACGTGGCAGCTCAAAACATTTTTAATACATTAGGGGACTTTGGTTTAATCCATATAGAGCTTTCCTTTTGTGGAAGACTCCATGATACTCCCCCAGAACAACAAACTCAGGAATTTCTCCATGAAGATAATCTTCGTGAAATCACCATATAAGAAGGCATTCTCACATCAAGCTGAAAGAGAAACCAATCAAAATTGATAGCGACATATATAAGGCTAAAAAAAGAATTGATCCTTGTGAATGGGGAGAATGTCTTGAAGTAATTTGTATCATGGTTTTGGTGTGGCCTTTAGCACTAAGTCTAGCTTTAAGTAGGGGTGAGCATAGTTTGGTTTGGTTCGGTTTACTACTGACACTACAAACCGAACCATATACCGTTAACTAGTTTAAAACCAAACTAAACTGAAGTATTGATTTGTGGTCTGGTTCAATTTAGTTTTGTTTCAAACTATTATATGACAAACTATGGATCTGTTTGGTAAAGTGATTATTTTCACCATGGTCATTATAGAAGGAATAGGAATTGTTTATTCGATGATCAAAAAGGTGTATAATAAAGTTTCTTATATAACAGAAGAGAGGAGAGACTAAAGTAGAGATGAGAAATATAGGACTAAAATACTGAAGTAAAAACATGAGGCACATGCTAGGCACATGACACTCAATAAAACACAACATATCTCTATACTCCCCCTCAAGCTGGAGCGTAGATGTCGAACATGCCCAGCTTGTCCACTAGAGTCTGAAAATGAGCTTTTGGAAGAATTTTGGTGAAGATGTTCGCTACTTGCTTCTCCGTGTTGAGATATGGAGTGCAAATTTGGCCAGAAAGGACTGTCTCACAAACAAAGTGATAGTCGACCTCAATATGTTTTGTCCTTTAATGAAAAGTGGGGTTGCTCGCAATAAAAATGGAGGCCTTGTTGTCACAAAACATCGATATAGGGCAGGAATAGGATATGTCAAACTCCTGGAGGAGACTCTGGACCCACAGAAGTTCACATGCAGTATGAGCCATGGCTCAGTATTCTATCTCTAGACTGGATTTGGCTACGACATTCTGCTTTTTGCTTCGCCAGGCAACAAGATCTCCGCCCACAAATGTATAATAGCCCGATGTTAACATATGATCAGAGCTACTTCCTGCATAGTCAGAGTTTGAAAAACCAGAGAGATTACAGTGATCGTGCTTCTTATATAACAAGCCTTTGCCTGGAGAGCTTTTGAGATAGCACATAATGTGACATATAGCATCCCGATGACGCTGCCGAGGTTTATCAAGGTACCTATTGATGAATCCTACAACGGTAGTGAGGTCAGCTCTTGTGACCGTAAGATAAATAAGCTTGCCTACCAACCTTCTGAACTGGTGGTGATCAGCATAAGGAGGATAGTTTTCATCGTCCCAATCCATATTTGGATCAAGAGGAGTGTTGGCTGGTTTACAGCCAAGCATACCAGTTTCCTGCAAGAGATCAAGTACATATTTTCGTTGAGAGAGACAGCCCTGCAGATGATCTGGATACCTCAATGCCTAAGAAATATCTCAGCTTTCCAAGATCTTTAATGACAAACTGCTTTTCTAAGTAGGTTTTAGTTGCATGTATGCCCAAGCTATCACTTCCAGATAAAATAATATCATCAACATAGACAATAAGAATGACTAACCCAGCCACTGTTTTGCAGATAAAGACTGAATGATCTGAGTGGGAATGAGGGAAGCCAAAAGTAACTAAGATCTAACTAGTTTTTCGAACCAAGCACGCATGCTGTGTTTGAGACCGTAGATGGCCTTTTTTAGCTTATAGACTTTTGAGGCAGACTCCTCTTGAGCAACAAACCCGATGGTTGCTCCATTTAAACCTCCTCCTGTAGATCTCCATAAAGAAATGCATTTTTAACATCCAACTGAAAGAGGGACCAATCTTTGTTGACAACACTAGAAATCAGAATTTGAATAGAATTTAATCGTGCTACGGGAGAAAAAGTTTCAAAATAGTCGACACCATATGTTTGTGTGTACCCTTTTGCTACAAATCGAGATTTTAGGTGCTAAATTGTACCATCAGATTGATACTTAATGGTAAAGACCCATCGGCATCCAACAGTAGGGAATGAAGGAGGGTGATCCACAAGTTCCCACATCTTGCAATCACATAGTGCCTGCATTTCATGATCCATCACCTGTTTCCATGCAAGAATAAGGAGAGCTTTTGCAGCAGTCTTTGGAATAGTGACGACAGAAATCGTAGAAGTGAAGAATGCAAAACTGTTATGCAGGTTACCAGAAGAGCAGAAATGACTGATAGGATGTTTGGTGTAGGAATGAACACCTTTGTGCTGACTGATAGGGAGGTGCAAGTCAGAAATTACCTCAGTAGTTGTATAATCATCCGCAGATGCAGGAATTGGTTGTAAAGGGGTCATGGAAGGAGTCCTGGTCTTTGTCTGTCATTTGTACACTTGCAAATGAAGACCTTCAGGTTGGTCAGAAGAGGGAAAAACCTCAACAACATCTAGCAAAGGTGTCAGTGCCAACATATCACTGGAGAGTGATGCCCCATCATTAGAGAAATAGGGCATATGCTAAAAAAAGATCACATCTTCACTGACAAACCATTGTTTTAGAATAGGATCAAAGCAGCGATAACCTTTTTGGTTTCTAGAATATTCCAAAAAGATGCATTTAGTGGAGCGAGGATCAAGCTTTGTCATCCCTGGGCGTAGATTTTTGACAAAACAGGTACACCCAAAAATACGAGTAGGAACATAGAACAGTTGTGCATCGGAAAAGAGAATGGTGTAAGGTATGTGATTGTGTAAAATAGAGGATGGCATGCGGTTTATAAGATAGCATGTCATAGAAACAACTTCAGGCCAGAACTGGTGAGGTACTTTATAATGAAGAAGTAGAGTGCAAGCAACCTATAACAAGCAGCGATTTTTATGTTCAACAATGCCATTCTGTTGTGGAGTATAGGAGCAAGTAGTTTGATGGATGGTGCCATGAATAGAACAAAAAGATGTGATAGATTTTTGCATAAACTCTAGAGCATTATCGGTACGGAAAATCTTAATGGGTTTGTTGAATTGGGTCTGTATTTCAGAAAAGAAGATACTGATATTGTCCAAAAATAGTGCTGCGATCTTTTAGTAAAAAAACCAAGTAGCACAGGAATAATCATCAATAAAATTCAGAAAGTATTTAACACCAAAGTGACTGGGAACAGAACACGATCCCCAGATGTCCGCATGAATAATATCAAAAAATGCTTTAGAACCAAAAAACATTTAGCGGGAAATACAGACCGTGTTTGTTTACCCAAAAGACAAGATGCACAAGAAAAAGTTTTTTTAGATAATGCTGGAAATAAATGTTTCAGCATTGTTGCAGAAGGATGACCAAGCCGGTAGTGCCACTGCAGTCCTGTGACTAATGTAGACAGAAGAGCAGATGTTGTAGGTGGTCCATCCAAATAGTAGAGTTTGTATGGTCCTTCATGGCCCAAACCAATCCTCATCTTCGTACAAAGATCCTTCAAAACACAACCAGAAGGATCAAAATAATGGAGCACTGAAGTTGTTTCATAGTTTTACTGACAGATAATAAATTAATACAAAATTGTGGTATTTATAAAATAGATTGGAAGTGCAACTTTCGAGACAAGGGAATAGTGTCAATGCCATGAACAGGAGTCTTAGAGGCAATTGCAATAGTGACAGACGAAATATTTGTGGTTTTAATTAGAGCAGAAAATAAGTGGATGTTGCCAGCCATATGGACAGATGCACCAGAATCAATACACCATTTATTGTTACCAAAAGAAGGAGAGGCAAGCATGGTGGAGGAACCAATAGTAGATGTAGAGGGTAGCTGAGTCATGCGCTCCTGGAAGAACTTCTCAACTCCGAGTGAAGCCATTCAGTAGACGGCGGAGCAGACAGCTGGTCAGATGTAGTATGAGTGGAGGTCACTATATAAGCTTGGTTTGCCCCGGCCGATTTACCGTGCTTGATCCAACACCGATCTTTGTTGTGATTATCGCGACCACACCAGTTGCAGAAGCGAGGGCTAGTAACTTGTCCTCGACCAGGAGAAGTAGAAGAACCACGTCCACCAATAGGAGGCAGATGTCCGCCACGACCATGGCTTCAACCGCGGCCACATCCAGATTCAGTAGTGTGAACAGCCAGAGCAGGATGCTCAATAGCAGGAGTGGAGGTCATCGACGGAAGTCTTTGAACTCATTTAAGGACGTCGCGAAGAGTAGGCAAAGGGTCACTAGACAGAATTTGATCGACCACGTCAGAGAAGGAAGCATGAAGAGCAGCCAGAAATTGGACCAATTAGAGTTCATTGCACTGCTACTGGGCTTCTTTGATGTCGACCGTCAAGGGATGGTAGATTTCATAATCATTCTAGAGAGCAGAGCCCTGATTGTAGAAGTCATCCACAGAAGTGTCAGAAGAAAACTCCTTTTTGGCCAAGATTTTGAAAATTTCAAAAACACGCTTAAGATTCTGCTGATGAGAATAGTCATGGGATAGCTGGTCCCACATAGTCATGAAGGCATAACAAAGATTGACTGATCCGCGACTCAGTGCTACTAAGAAGTCAGGACATAATACCAGAGTCGTCTTTGGACCATTGTACATAGATTTGCTTGCTCTTTTTATTTGCAGTAGCATCAAGGGCAGTAGGAGGATCAATAGTGAGGTGTGAATATCGGCCTTATGCCTTGACATATAGAATAAAGGACGCCGACCAACGATGATAGTTAGAGCCATCAAATTTGATGGTGGTAACATACAGAGAACGAGGCGGCTCAACGGAGGCCATGATGAGTAGAGACAGAGCAGCAATATATTGGGCGGCGTAGTAGAAGCAATCAGTAGATAAGGAACCCGCTTTGTGGTAGTAGAACAACACCAGAGATCTAAAGCATCAGATCAGAAAAGACCCACTATGGGCAGATAAGCTAATAAAGTAACCTACGTCATCATGAGGAAGATCAAGATTCTATCATGAGGCACAGGCAGAAGAACCTAGAGAGCCGGAGAGACTCTCAATGTGCAGGAGCTATGGTCGTCTGGAAAACATCACGTACGTAAAGAGTTGAAGGGAGGCAAGGTATATTAGAGAAGGAGAAGGATGAGGGTGAGGACAGGAGGAGGAGGCGGCACTAGGAAGGTGTGGGGGGGTTGGGCAACGGCGGCAGGGGGGACTATGCGGTGGCGGAGGCCAGGGGCTGTTGCGGCGGGGGGGGGGGGGGAGTGTAGGGCATGAGGGTAAGGTGGGGATTTTCTAAGGGGAAGATCGGACCAGCTCTTGATACCATATAGATAGAATAGGAATTGTATATTCAATTATCAAAAAGGTATACAATACAGTTTCTTATATAACAGGAGAGAGGAGAGACTAAAGCAGAGATGAGCAATATGGGACTAAACTACTAAAGTAAAAACATAAGTGAGTCACATGACACTCAGTTTAACACACCATATCTCTATATTCATGCATCTAAGATGAGACACCACGTAAAATTGGTCTGGTAGACAATCTCAGTTGGGTAATCACAGATGAATGTGAAAAGTGTGTAAAAGTTCACCGGTTGTCAATCTGGTGTTTCAAGACTACTATTTTTTGCTACCTGCGGTTAACTTTTGGTCTTCCACCGCTACAGTATCTGAATTAATCGTGTTACCAAACGCTGTCTATAAAGCCTTATAGTATTATTATTATGAACACTTTAACCATTTATTATCATCTTAATCAAGGAATCTACCATGTTAAAAAAATCTTTGTATAAAAATACCTTTATTTGGAAATGGGTAATATAACAATACATTTATAAATTGTAAGGAGACATTATCCAACTTGGTTTCATGCCTAGAAGATCAAAAACATATGTTTCTCACAAACCAATTTGGTTTCATGCCTAGAAGATCAACAACATATGTTATTTTTCTGATAAGGAGGTTTGTGGAGAAGTATAGAGAAAGAAAAATAGATATTCATATGGTGTTTATTGATTTAGAAAAGGCTTATGATCGAGTACCCAGAGAAGTGTTGTGGATGGTTTTGAATAAAAGGGTGTGCCAACCCAATACATTGAATTGATCAAAGACATGTATGATAGCTCTACTGCAAGTGTGAAGACTCCTGGAGGAGATACACCAACTTTTCCTATCACGGTTGGGGTACACCAAGGATCCACATTCAGTCCATATATGTTCGTTCTTGTTATGGATGAATTGACAAAGAATGTTCAAGATGATATACTTTGGTGTATGTTATTTTTTGATGATATTAAATTTGATTGACGAAACTAAGGATGGATTGAAAGATAAAGTTGAGCGTTGGAGAAAGGCATTGGAATGAAATGGATTGATGATTGGATGGAGCAAAACTGATTATATGCATTGCAATTTCAACCAATCTCGCAGTGTGGATGATGGAGCCAAGTTGGACGGAATAGAAATACCAAAATGTGATAAATTTCTTTACTTGGGTTCTATTATTCAAATAGATGAGGATGTCTAAAATGACATCATTACAAGATGGTTGAAATGTAGGAGTGCAACTGGAGTATTATGTGATCGAAAGATCCCTCTCAGGTAAAAAAGTAAGCTTTATAGAATAGCTATACGACCAGCCATGCTCTATGGGAGTGAATGTTGGGCGCTGAAGAAACAAGATCTCAACAAGATGAATGAAATGAGTATGCTGAGATGGATGTGTGGGAAGACAAGAAAAAATTGCTTGAGAAATGACTATATCAGAAATAAAGTGAGGGTGGCGAGCATTGAGGACAAGTTGCGCGAGGGCCGACTCAGATGGTACGGACATTTGCAACGCAGACTGACTAATGTGCCTATAACAAAGCAATGCTATTAAGTCAAGCACAATAAATAGAAGAAGAGGAAGGCCTAAATTAACATGGGATGATATTATAAAGAGAGATTTTGAATCTCTACATCTCAAATCTCTACATCTCAACCAGAATATGGCCCATGATAGAGCTGAATGGAAATGAAGGATCCATGTAGCCGAGCCCAACATAGTTGGGACTGAGGCTTAGATGATCATGACGATGACGATGACGATGATGTATACATATATATACTAGTTTGGTTTGGTTTGGTTAAATTACACTTTCAAAATAAACCAAACTATTGTTTACTGGTTTGAAAATTAGATCAAACCAAACCATTTGCGCTTGTAAAAGTAAACCGAATTGCTTGGTTTGGTTCGGCTAGGTTGAGTTGTATGGTTTCATTTGGTTTGGTGCCTAGCCCTAGCTTTGAGGATTTTGATCATGCAATCAGGTTAATATGTCACCACTAAAACCTAGTGATGAACCAGTTGAACACATTCAGGAGAGGATCTACCAAATCCCATGTACGTCATTCAAACAAAGAAAAGTTTTCTTCTTCTATGGGTTTAAGCCAATAAGGGTGAGTTAAAGCATCATATGCAATCTTTAGAATCACAATTGTAGACAAAGCCAAGGTGAAGCGAGAAAAGAATAAGATGATTGTTCTCTAATTCACTCAAGAATGAGATGGCAATGGTCTGCTGACAAGCTCGTTCTGGTCATCAAATGAAGTACAATGGAATCCTGAAGCACCACCACGAATGCTATTGTGCGAGCCTGCAGTGCGGTAAGGCACTGCCATTTTGTTCCAATGACCAATTTTGACATGTCAGCTTAGTGGTACTCATTAATCCACAAGTGTCGATGTTTAGATTCACAATTGGTAGACAGTATTGTTCCTTTCCCCAAATCATAATTTGCTTCTTCCAAGCTAGCCATGCAATCTGACTTAACCGAGATGTTTCATTGGAGAAAGTGGAGATATCTGGAACTGTCATAACTGGCACAAGGGTGTTTTCCTTTTTTATCCATACTTGTCTAGAAGGCTAGGCGGTCCTTCCCACCTAGGGGAAGCCTAGGAGGCCTAGGCATTTCTAGGCTCCTAGGAGAAAGCCTAGCCATTTCTAGGTGTTCTTCATATTTGTTTATATTTTACATATATAAATGATTTTGTGTATACATTCAATTATATTCAAATATGTACATCATTATGTACATTTGTATTGCTTATCCCTAAGGTTAAACAATCACAACTTCACCTACATCACACCTGTCATGACCTAAGATAGACCTATTCGGCCATAATTTGACCTAACAAGATCTAAATTGGACGTAATTTAACTCAGTCTTACCTAATTTAGCCAAAGCCAGACCGATTTTGGCATAACATGACCTAATCAGACTTAACTTCCCCTATTTTGTCCTACATTTACCTAAACGTGCCCTAATTTAGTGAAATTAGATATAGTTCCCCCAATTAAGACATTTTCCCCAAATCCGACCTATTTCCTCAAATCAAACCTAATCTGCCCAAATTAAAACCAATTTGACCTATATTAGATCTATTTCTTCCCCCAAAATAACTAACCATGATTTAATTTGACCAATTCCGGCCATAATCTATGCTAATTTTGTCTTTAAGTGTCTTAATTTGGGCCGAAAAGGCCTAAGGCATCCACTTTACTAAATCAAAAAGCCTAGGCGCCCAGTTTAAGGCGGACCACCTAGAGACTAGGTGGCCTAGGCGAGCCTAGGCGGAGCCCAAGCGGGAGCCTGGATAACTATGTTTTTATCAGCAACAGATTTATCAAAATTCCAGAGATCAATAAAAAAGGACAATCTGTCAGACAGTTTATGATTGGATCTTTGTGTAGAGGTGATGAAGTGGGAGGTTTTGTAGTGTGAAGACATATTTGGCATTCATATGCTTGTAGAGGCTTGCTTTGGATGGGTACATGCTCCATTTCCAGATACATGGAACACAAGACGGTGAGGCCAAGAATTGAGGGATCAAAGAATCACCAATATCAGAATAATATATAGTGGTTACAAAGAAGACTGCGTCAAAACTATTGACCCACTTGCATTGAGTCGGATCATACTATGGTACCCCATGTTTTTACGGCATGGATTAAAATTTCAGTCGAGATTATGAAATTTTGATCGAAGTTTTGGTTTCACCCACTCCTAGATATCAAAATCAACGTGCCAAATTACTAAAATTTATATTATGCAATTTCATTAAAATTCGTGAAAAAAATCTAAAAAGATCTTTCAAAACTGTGGGACACCCCCCCTCAGATAGTTGAATTGAAAATATAAGACGTAACATGTTATTGCATAAGAACAAATGTATGTGTGCATTGCATGATCAAAATCCTGATCAAAATAGTTTTTTATATTTTCACTCACACATGTAGGAGCCCCCACCCTATGCCAACATATGATATTGTTGCATAATTAGGTGAATTTATATATGTAGATCATTATGGTAAAATTTCATGACTTGGTTCCTTTATTTGGTTGTCGAAATCTTCAAAATTTGCATCAATATCTTGTGTTAATGGGAGCGTAAATATCAAAATTTTGGTCATCCTTTCTGTAAAAATTTTTTTCTGAACCACCGGAAACAGCGTCGAAATCAACCTTTTTGAACTATGGTGTGGGGGCGTCCAAGAAAAATGTATTTAGTGGCACATGAGAAATTTTGATGTGGTCAAGGGTGAGAATTTTAGAAACATTGGTGCAACCATAAAATCATGGTTGTAAAGGGAAGAGGTCGAAGGTAGGGCATAGAAGGGAGAAGGTTTTTTTTGTTGATTACTAAAGAGGGCATATGGTAAACAAAGCAAGTTGTGAAAATAGCTTCAAGACAGACATGTTAAGGAACATGGGAGTGAGACATGATAGTTTTGCGAACATCCAATAGGTGGTGGATTTTGCGCTTGGCAATCCCATTTTGTTGTGTAGTGGGTCATGAGGTTTGTTGGATGGTTTCCTTGGTCCCAGTAAAAGTTGGTTAGGGTCATTTGGGCACATTATGTGGTGTTAACGATTGAAAATACTTTAATGGGTTAGAAGAACTAAATTTTGATCTCAACCAAAAAAAAAATTAAAGGCAAAATGGCCCAATCTCTAAGTGAAAATATGCATGTAGATTTGAAAATATCATCAATCAAGGAAATAAAGTATTTGTAGCTAGGAGTACTCATAGTCTAGCAAGAATCCTCATACATCAAAATGTATCATATAAAAAGTTGCACTAGTTGATATGGAAGAATGTTTAGAAGATGAGACACGAGTTTCTTTGCCCAGTTGGAAATATTTACATTCAACATGAATAACAAATTGCAAGAAATTAAGCTTTAAAATCGACAAGAAAGGGGTACCCAAGCCTAAAATTCCATTAAGAAGTTGAAGTTGAGAAGGATAGAGTTGCAGCCGCAAGTGTCTTGGTCTTTTGATTTTAGGTAGTAAAGAACGTCTGGACCTTCATTATTTCCACCAATCATCATCCTCATACTAAGACCCTACATAATAATATCATATAATTGTCTGGGAAGACGGTGATGGAACTTTTATTACCATACCACTTTCTGGCAAGTAACAAGTTAATAGCAAACTTGGGTACAAAGAGAAGAATGTAAAGCCAAAGAAAAGGCATGCACAATCCCAATGCCTTCAATAGTTGATTTTGAGCCAGCAACAAACAAAATGAGCGAAATACTTGAAGATTTGGTCAAGCAATCAGACAAATAGTCATCACCGTAATTATGAAAATAAGCATTGTAGTCAATATTTGATGATCTTTACCATACTTAGGTGGTGCAATTAGGGGAAGAGCTACTCTTTGTAGAGGACGTAGGAATGAGAATGATTGAGAACAACAACAAACCTTTCGAGCAGGAAATTGATAGGGTCAATTATGGGAGTAGAAGTGCTAGAGCCATCCTTAGTAGTTACCTTGTTGCAAAACATAGTCCCATTCACGACATTCAACCCACCAAACAAAACCCCCAGACAAGGTTTAATATAGATAATGTGTATGACGTCCTAATTAGCTTTTCTCTGCTAATGACCCAACTGAAATCAGAAATAAATGAAGTAATTGAGAACTTACAAATAAATCCTCTACTATGAATATAGCTCTCACATTTGCATAATAAACTCTAAAACACAACTATATGATAAAAGAAATAATAAAATCCTAATTAGAAGTGTTCTCGGGCATTTGGACTTGAGAGTTCATTTTACTTCAACACTTCTACTACGAATGATCTTGTCAGGCGATCAAAACCAAAAGTTGGTGATGTAAGCCAATGCCATTCATCATGTAAAGAAGATTGGTTAGATGAATCACACTTCTATTGCAAATTATCAAGCCAATGAATGTCTTTAAGTTGGAAGTTGCATCTAGGAGCGGCAGGAATAATAGATCATGGAATACTTTAACATCATCAATAGTAGGCATCCGATTGGGGTGTTGGACAACATCCTAGTATGGCTAAATCATAGTCGGTGTCGTATAAAAAGAAAAAGGATGTGTCATGGTAGGGTCCACAATGTGAGTTGTCGGGGACAATGACGATGACAAGCATGCGTGCTTGAATAGTGGGTCGAGGATCGTTGCAGGTGCAGAGACAACGTTGTTCACTTCTGAAATTGTGGTGTGGTAGTTACCATTGTTGAAGTGAGAGTTGCAAGACGCCTCATGGTGCAAGTCGATAAAGTTTGGGAAAAATCTAGAATGTTCAAATCAAAGTAATAGGCCGGTGTAGGATTCACGTCTATCAACGTGTAATCCAAATATTTTGTGATGTAGATAAAGACTATGAAAAGATGCATGAAGCACATGGAAGGAAGAAATTGCAAAAAAATAGATTTGGGGCTAAAACTCTACTTGGGGTTTGTTGTTGCAATGAAATCAAGTGTTACCCAGTCACTATGGAGCCTCTTGCCTAGACCTGTAAATGGATATCCAGAATCCGCACATTCGATCTGGATTCGAGTCTGAAATTTTGAAAAAAAATCTAACATCCGCATAATTCGAATTGGATTTAGGATATCAAATTTCATGTCCGGAAATTTCAGATAGGATATCGGATATGGCTGTATCTGCTCCAAAAAAATATGAATTCGACAAATATATACATATATTATTAAATATATATTATCTATATGTCAAAATATGAAAATATAGATATTTTATCATATATATGCATAGTAATATCAATGTTTTCTATATATAATATATTGATAATAATACATTTATGATTTCTGATTCAGATTGGATATTTATCTGAATTCAGATATTATTTATCAGATCAGATTCGAATATTATTACATGATATCCATCGGATATCGGATCGAATATCAGACCAAATTTTTTTTCCAGATTTAGATATCAGATATAGTAGTATCCACTCCATATACGATTCATTTACAGGTCTACTCTTTCCCTAGCTAATGCTTTATTGGCCACAAGACCATTGACTGGAGGGAAGTAGGGTTTGGGGACCCCTAAGGGAGCAATATTGTCTCTTCTAAAGTTTCATCTCGTCGCTTGGAGACCAGGGAGGACAAGTCATCCACCTACTCTAATTGTAAGCAAGAAACGAAGGAGGCATGCAGACCAATACAGGTCTACTAGTGGCTAAAACCGGTCCTGACGACTACTTGTCTGTAGAGGAAGAGATGGGTGTTAGACCAATCTTGCTTGTTAGAAGATGCTTTGGGTAAGGAGAGATTGGAGAGAGAAAAAGAAATTGGTGAGAAAACTAAAGGGGAAGATGGGGAAGCCAGGAGAGAGGTGGGAACCTTATGTGGTGAAGAAATTAATGAAGTGGATCTGAAAGAGGAAGAAGGGGAAGAACAGGGGGAGACTTAGTCACATGAACAATAAGTCTCACTTTTACGGGATATAAGTGGAAGGGGATCAATCCTGACCTAGGTTATGGGATTAATCTGTGGTGGAGAATAGGAGTGTAACATCCCTGACCTGGGTTATGATTTAACCCTAGATGTTTTGCCTAATAAGGTTAAGTAGATTCTTAATCTTATCTTGGGAAAAGTAATTAGGCCTCATAAGAAACTTATGTTTCAATTTTGGTCCTGTTTGAGCAATGTTGAAGCAATGTTTGCTTATTTTGGTTACCCAAGTCGAGGGGTTAACTTGGAAATGTTGCATCATAAGATGTTCCTCTGATGTTAAGACATCATAATAATGAATGTGATGTAGTGGTATGGTTTCCACAAGCTTGGGCACCAAGATTAAGCTTGTAAAGCAATGTTGTGCATTAAAACCTAGTTTTGGTGAAAAGTGCAATTTACCCAAAACCTAGGGTTCAATATGCAAATTACCACTTCAATAAGGTCCCTAATGTTTCTTGGCATAATGTAGAGAAAAGAAAGTGAGAGGGGTGCCTCTTTTGAATTAAGTTGGAGGAAAGAGAATCTTGATATTAAAATAATCAAGATTAATGCCTAATTGAAGACCCTAATTTGATTTAGGGAAAAAATGAATAAAAATAATTGAAGGGCTTTCAACCAAAATGTTTTGGGTTGATTTTGAATAAGGATGGACGTTCCTTTGCCAAGATAAGGAATGAAAATATCCTAAGTAGGTGAAATTCCACTCACCTTATTATAAGAAAAAGAAAACCCACTCACATATGGATATTAATATAATAAGCATTAAGGTGCTTAATTTGCTTTTCTTTAAATTAAGGAAAATGAAGGAGAATTAAAGGCAAAGGAAGGTGCCTCGTCCTTAAGGGATTTGAGGGGGAAGAGGCGGCCATATATTTGGAATTTAATGCATTTTAATAATGCATTTTCTCTCTCATCAATTTCCTTATAAAAGTGCTTTTTCAAGCCAAATGAAAGGCTATTTCGGATTTGCTTCTTTCCTTTGCTTGCAAAACCGACCAAGGAGCTAGAGAGGAGAAGGAGGAGGACTCCCTACCTGTTGGTAAGCTCTTGACCTTCGTTCTCCTTGATTTCATGGAGGAAATCGAAAATAAATTATGGATTCCTTCTTATTTCGATCTCCTCTTCAACCCTAGCCAACTTTTGCAATCAAAAGCTTGAGGACGAGCCTAGGGGGAGTTGCTAGAGCTTCATACACCATTAATGGCGTGATCTTGGAGCTTTGGAGCTCAATTGGAGGTGGTTTTTATAACTCAAACCCTTAAACATTGCTATTGCATCAATTCTCTATGCTTTGTTGATTGATTTCTTCAATTTGATACACTCTTGTTTCTTTGCTGCAATTTCCATCAAGAACGGTTGCTGTTCTTGGTTGTTCGAAGGAAGGTGATGATGACATCATCCTAGATGCTTATCCAAAGAAAATTACCAAGCAAAACCGTTTTTATAGCTACTCCAAATCGTTTTAATTTGACTGGCTATGCGGTTTCAGCAAACCGTTTCAGGGCAAACGGTTTGAAACCGTTTGGGAGAAAACGGTTTCAAGACCGTTTGAGATGGTTGACCAAGCGTTGACCGTTTGGGAATTTTGTTCCTAATTATGTAGGATGATAACCATCCAAATGTGAGGGATTAACTCCAAAGGAATCGAGAGTTGAAGGCCAATCAATTAGGCAATCAGATTGAATTATGTGCTGATTTTCAACCTGATTAACTTGACCTGGTTGAGAAAACGGTTTCAATACCGTTTGAGATGGTTGAACAAGCGTTTACCATATGCGATTCCTGTTCATAATTATGTTTATTAATAACCCTCCAAATTTGAGGGATTAACTCCAAAGGAATCGTGAGTTGAAGCCTAATCAATTAGGGAAACCTAATTGGATTAAGTGCTGATTTTCAATCTGATTTAATTGAACTTTTTGGGCAAACGATCTCAAGACCGTATAAGATGGTTGACTAAGCGTTGACCGTATGATATTACTGTTCCTAATGATGTTGGTTAATGACTCACCAAATTTTATGGATTAATTCCAAACGAGTCATGAGTTGAAGGCTAATCAATTGGGAAAACCCTAATTGAAATCAGTGCTGAAATTCCAATGAGTTAATTAGAGATTTTGGGTTGATTAGCCCAAACGGTCTCAAGACCGTTTGGGGATCACCCAAACGGTCTCAAGACCGTTTGGGGATCACTCCAAGACCGTGTGGAGGTCTGGGGTCAAGTATAGTTGACCAATTGAAGGTCCAAAGGTACTAATCATATTGCAATGTAGTGCTGATTTGTTGATCAACTCGATAGACCAATCCATGATGAATTTTCACTAGAGTCCAAAGGTTGGATGGGCAAACGGTCTCAAGACCGTTTGGAGCTCATCCAAACGGTCTCAAGACCGTTTGGTGGTCACCCAAGACCGTTTGGAGGTCTAGGGTTGAGTATGGTTAGGTGTTTGAAGGTCTAAAGGTACCAAGCTGTTAAACAATGTAATGTTGATTTGGTGATCAATCCAATGAACCAAACCCTAATTGGATTGCTTAGATTTAAGTGATATGATGGGCAAAAGGTCTCAAGATCGTTTGGAGGTCATACAAACGACCTCAAGACCGTTTGGTGGTCACCCAAGACCGTTTGGAGGTCTAGGGTTGAGTATGGTTAGGTGTTTGAAGGTCTAAAGGTACCAAGCTGTTAAACAATGTAATGCTGATTTGGTGATCAATCCAATGAACCAAACCCTAATTGGATTGCTTAGATTTGAGTGATATGATGGGCAAACGGTCTCAAGACCGTTTGGAGGTCATCCAAACGACCTCAAGACCGTTTGGGGTTAGGTCATACCCAATTTGGATGATGGTTCAATGGTTTCAAAGCAACTAGTCTTACATTGATTAGTGTTGTTGAATCATCGATTCCAAACCCTAATTCAATTGAATCAAACCCTAATTAATGATCAATTGAGGGTCAATTGAGAGTCAAATCAGTTGAAGGTTGACCTATTAAACTCAATTGAAGTATGAGTATAGGTTCAATTGATGATTGGTTCCATGAATTCAATGATTGAAGGAATCAACATTGAAAACCCTAATTCAATTGGATACCTTATGTCATTGAAGGTCCAATGGATCAAACCTTTTTGAAAACCTAATGTGATTAGGTGGGAGATACCTTTAATGGTACTAGTAATTAATGCATAACAAATGCATGGATCCAATACATGATGTAAACCCTAATTAAGGCCGATTTCATGTATAACCCTATTAAGAGGTTGCCTACATGTGAAATCACTAATTAGGATGAATAGTAAACCCTAATTCATTTGGATACCTTATGTAATGGAGGTCTAATGTGATGATGAATGTACTATTGATACAATGATGATTAGTATTGACAATCAATGAAATTACAGAGGTTGAAACCCTAATAGTACCTAAGTGATTAAGTGTCAATTAAGGGATGAATCCCTAATTGCTTATAGGATCAATGACTTGATACACTATGTTAATCATAGTTGTATGTACACGACTAAAGAGTTGATATGACCTAATCAAGTTAATAAGTTGATAGCATGAATTCATACATGAATATGATTCATGTGGTGATTAAGGGTTATGATCCTTAAGCAAAGAGATCATGAAACCCTAAACATGAACATAAACCCTAATTGACAGAGTTATTGAACTCAAACCCTAGTTGAGGGTGTATCCATGTGAAACCCTAATTGAAGGTGTATCCATGTGAAGCCCTAATTGAGGGTGCTTTTATGAGAAACCCTAATTGGGAATGATTAGTAAACCCTAATTATGGGAAATGTGATATGAAACCCTAATGAAGGGTGATGTTATATGCAATCCCTATTCTAATGGAGGGAAATGGTATGTGAAACCATAATTCCCTAATAAAAGAATAGAATTCATACTTGAATATGATACATGAGATTTGTGATGGAAATCCTAATCCTAGTAAAGGATTAAGGGTAATACTGATACATGAGATGTGTGATGGAAATCCTAATCCTGGTAAAGGATTAAGGGTAATACCCTTGAATTATTAATATATTGTTTTTGCATGGTGATGATAGATAATTGATGTGCTGCTATCATATGTGCTAACCATGCAGGTATCATGAGATGATGACCATAGCCAGGTATGAGCTATGAAGTGTTATTAGTTTGAATTTGTTTATTGGGCCTTGTGTGCCATAATATACCTTGTGCCCGGTAAGAGGTAGCAAGAGAGTTGATGGGCCTCAAGTGCCATGATGGATGCTTGTATAACAAGTATCATGCTTATCTTAGTCAGATGACCTAAAGGTGTTAATTACTGGAGAATGTGGTAACAATGCTCAGGTGATGAGCTAAGGGTTTAATTACCCAGAATCACATGTTAGTGCATTGAAATTGTGAAGGGATGAGAATTCCCAGTGTTGAAATAAGGGATTGAGATCCCAACACCTTGTGAAAAGAGTGTGGCTACGGGCCATGACTCCACAACGATAATGCCAGGCTTTAGTTATATGATCTAAGCCTGAAGAACGTTAATGCAGTGATAATGATTCTGTAGTTTGAATAGATGTTATACATGTTCTTCATATTCCTTAATAAATGATATGTTGATTCTATTTAAACTGTAATGCTTCTGACATAGAATGATGTTCTAAACTGTTAGACATTTACCTGCTGTCAATTAAATATGATTTCTCTGTTCATATTTATCTTCTTAAGTTACAATAACAATGTTTCTGGAGGAGAGTTATATCTCTCGCTGGGGCAATTTTTATAATTGTCTCACCCCCGTGGGAACCACATTTTTAGGTGGACGTGGACGAAGAGACAGGAATCCTTCAGGAGGTGAAGGACAACAACAGCAGCAGCAGGGACAACAGTGAAGTCTCAGGTGGAGACATTGGCTGTCATGTCATGTTCAGATGTATATAAAGTCCTATGTGTCGTCTCTGTACTCTCAGGTCCTCGGAGTAGTAGTTAGTGATTTCGAGATTTTGGCTTAATGCCTCAAGGGTTTTATACTACTTGTGTATAGTTAAGACAGAGTAGTTAATGTTTGCATTCCTCGAGAAGCAAAAGTACATGAGATGTATATATATGAACCAGGATGTAAAGCTTTACTTTAGTTCTGAATGAAAGGGGTTTTCCTGTGAATGGATCTCTTTGCAAAAAGTTTTAATTTTTTAGTGATTTTCGCTAATCCACTGCTTGATGAATGCTTCCTCATTAGTTAATCTTATTTTCACGAGACGGTCATCACAATTTAGTGGTATCAGAGCTCTAGGTTCGCTGAGTCTACAGAGACATAGGACTAAGGTATCGAGTCTGTGTTAGTGTCCTCCAGTATACCCTATAATGATTTCTGCTTGTGCAGAGAAAGGGTAAAGTTTTAAAATGACTGGAGAGCACAAGGAACACATTGCTTAGGGAAATGTTGTTGCACCAAGAAGTGGTGCAAGGATCATGCAAGAATAGAATGAGTGCCTGAGAATCCCCATTAAGACCTGATCAGGATAGAGAATCCTATGATCATGCTCTTGTTGGGCAGATTAGGGCAACAATAATGCATATAGGGGACTGGATACTAGCTTTACAATCTAGGTTATCAGTCCTTAATACAGAAAGTTTGAGCTTTAAAAGAGTTCCTAAATGACTTAGTCATGTTGGAACAAGGGAAAATCATGTGTGTATAATGATATGAATAGCAAGGAATATGATAGCATGTAAGTGCATACTACTTGATCTCAGTATTTGTAAACCATGGCCAGGTATACAACTATTGATGATAAAGTGGGTATGGAAACTCTTAGATTGTTGTCTTTTTGGTTGATCTGATCAAGTAGTCATTCTGAGACAATCTAATGAGTATCATGAAATAAGAAATATGGAATGAATAAAGGAATATGCTTTGTGCAATTCCAATAAAGGAAGATGCTTTGTGCAATTCCAATAAAGGAAGATGCTTTCTGCAATTCCAATAAAGGAATATGCTTTGTGCAATTCCAATAAAGGAAGATGCTTTGTGCAATTCCAATAAAGGAAGATGCTTTGTGCAATTCCAATAAAGGAATATGCTTTGTTCAATTCCAATAAAGGAAGATGCTTTGTGCAATTCCAATAAAGGAAGATGCTTTGTGCAATTCCAATAAAGGAAGATGCTTTGTGCAATTCCAATAAAGGAAGATGCTTTGTGCAATTCCAATAAAGGAAGATGCTTTGTGCAATTCCAATAAAGGAAGATGCTTTGTGCAATTCCAATAAAGGAAGATGCTTTGTGCAATTCCAATAAAGGAAGATGATGTCTGCAATTCCAATAAAGGAAGATGCTTTGTGCAATTCCAATAAAGGAAGATGCTTTGTGCAATTCCAATAAAGGAAGATGCTTTGTGCAATTCCAATAAAGGAAGATGCTTTGTGCAATTCCGATAAAGGAATATGCTTTGTGCAATTCCAATAAAGGAAGATGCTTTGTGCAATTCCAATAAAGGAATATGCTTTGTGCAAATCCAACCCTAAACAAAAAGGGAAAAGCTATGTGACATTCCTAACTAATAGGAAGAACTATGTGAACATTCCCAATTACATAGAGTTTTCTAAGCTAATTATCTATGTTAGATATATATGTTTTTCCTTTTGATAAGTATTCTTGAGTGATTATTGAAGTATGTTCTTTTATGTTTCTTCCTTTCAATAATATGGACATCATATGTTAGGGGTTTATGCTCTGCATAAACATTGATGAGGTTGAGCTAATGAAAGGAGCTTTGTGTGGAATCACAGAGTTCATAATATCTCCAGGATATTAAGATGATATGTGGAGACTTGAGGGCATGATTAATGAACAATCTGTTCCTCCTTTTCCTGGGATTTCGAGGACGAAATCCTTGTTAGGGGTTTATAATTTGTATCATCCCTGACCTAGGTTATGATTTAACCCTAGATGTTTTGCCTAATAAGGTTAAGTAGATTCTTAATCTTATCTTGGGAAAAGTAATTAGGCCTCATAAGAAACTTATGTTTCAATTTTGGTCCTGTTTGAGCAATGTTGAAGCAATGTTTGCTTATTTTGGTTACCCAAGTCGAGGGGTTAACTTGCAAATGTTGCATGATAAGATGTTCCTCTGATGTTAAGACATCATAATAATGAATGTGATGTAGTGGTATGGTTTCCACAAGCTTGGGCACCAAGATTAAGCTTGTAAAGCAATGTTGTGCATTAAAACCTAGTTTTGGTGAAAAGTGCAATTTACCCAAAACCTAGGGTTCAATATGCAAATTACCACTTCAATAAGGTCCCTAATGTTTCTTGGCATCATGTAGAGCAAAGAAAGTGAGAGGGGTGCCTCTTTTGAATTAAGTTGGAGGAGAGAGAATCTTGATATTAAAATAATCAAGATTAATGCCTAATTGAAAATCCTAATTTGATTTAGGGAAAAAATGAATAAAAATAATTGAAGGGCTTTCAACCAAAATGTTTTGGGTTGATTTTGAATAAGGATGGACGTTCCTTTGCCAAGATAAGGAATGAAAATATCCTAAGTAGGTGAAATTCCACTCACCTTATTATAAGAAAAAGAAAACCCACTCACATATGGATATTAATATAATAAGCATTAAGGTGCTTAATTTGCTTTTCTTTAAATTAAGGATAATGAAGGAGAATTAAAGGCAAAGGAAGGTGCCTCGTCCTTAAGGGATTTGAGGGGGAAGAGGCGGCCATATTTTTTGAATTTAATGCATTTTAATTATGCATTTTCTCTCTCATCAATTTCCTTATAAAAGTGCCTTTTTCAAGCCAAATGAAAGGCTATTTCGGATTTTCTTCTTTCCTTTGATTGCAAAACCGACCAAGGAGCTAGAGAGGAGCAGGAGGACGACTCCCTACCTGTTGGTAAGCTCTTTACCTTCGTTCTCCTTGATTTCATGGAGGAAATCGAAAATAAATTATGGATTCCTTCTTATTTCGATCTCCTCTTCAACCCTAGCCAACTTTTGCAATCAAAAGCTTGAGGACGAGCCTAGGGGGAGTTGCTAGAGCTTCATCCACCATTAATGGCGTAAGCTTGGAGCTTTGGAGCTCAATTGGAGGCGGGTTTTATAACTTAAACCCTTAAACATTGCTATTGCATCAATTATCTATGCTTTGTTGATTGATTTCTTCAATTTGATACACTCTTGTTTCTTTGCTGCAATTTCCATCAAGAACGGTTGCTGTTCTTGGTTGTTCGAAGGAAGGGGATTATGACATCATCCTAGATGCTTATCCAAAGAAAATTACCAAGCAAAACCGTTTTGATAGCTACTCCAAATCGTTTTAATTTGATTGGCTATGCGGTTTCAGCAAACCGTTTAAGGACAAACGGTTTGAAACCGTTTGGGAGCAAACGGTTTCAATACCATTTGAGATGGTTGAACAAGCATTGACCGTTTGGGAATTTTGTTCCTAATTATGTAGGCTGATAACCATCCAAATTTTAGGGATGAACTCCAAAGTAATCGAGAGTTGAAGGCCAATCAATTAGGCAATCAGATTGAATTATGTGCTGATTTTCAACCTGATTAACTTGACCTGGTTGAGAAAACGGGTTCAAGACCGTTTGAGATGGTTGACCAAGCGTTGACCGTATGAGATTCCTGTTCATAATTATGTTTATTAATAACCCTCCAAATTTGAGGGATTAACTCCAAAGGAATCGTGAGTTGAAGCCTAATCCATTAGGGAAACCTAATTGGATTAAGTGCTGATTTTCAATCTGATTTAATTGAACTTTTTGGGAAAACGGTCGAAACACCGTAAAAGATGGTTGACTAAGCGTTGACCGTATGAGATTACTGTTCCTAATGATGTTGGTTAATAACTCACCAAATTTTATGGATTAATTCCAAACGAGTCATGAGTTGCAGGCTAATCAATTGGGCAAACCCTAATTGAAATCAGTGCTGAAATTCCAATGAGTTAATTAGAGATTTTGGGTTGATTAGCCCAAACAATCTCAAGACCGTTTGGGGATCACCCAAATGGTCTCAAGACCGTTTGGGGATCACCCCAAGACCGTGTGGAGGTCTGGGGTCAAGTATAGTTGACCAATTGAAGGTCCAAAGGTACTAATCATATTGCAATGTAGTGCTGATTTGTTGATCAACTCGATAGACCAATCCATGATGAATTTTCACTAGAGTCCAAAGGTTGGATGGGAAAACGGTCTCAAGACCGTTTGGAGCTCATCCAAACGGTCTCAAGACCGTTTGGTGGTCACCCAAGACCGTTTGGAGGTCTAGGGTTGAGTATGGTTAGGTGTTTGAAGGTCTAAAGGTACCAAGCTGTTAAACAATGTAATGCTGATTTGGTGATCAATCCAATGAACCAAACCCTAATTGGATTGCTTAGATTTGAGTGATATGATGGGCAAACGGTCTCAAGACCGTTTGGAGGTCATCCCAACGACCTCAAGACCGTTTGGTGGTCACCCAAGACTGTTTGGAGGTCTAGGGTTGAGTATGGTTAGGTATTTGAAGGTCTAAAGGTACCAAGCTGTTAAACAATGTAATGCTGATTTGGTGATCAATCCAATGAACCAAACCCTAATTGGATTGCTTAGATTTGAGTGATATGATGGTAAAACGGTCTCAATACCGTTTGGAGGTCATCCAAACGACCTCAAGACCGTTTGGGGTTAGGTCATACCCAATTTGGATGATGGTTCAATGGTTTCAAAGCAACTAGTCTTACATTGATTAGTGTTGTTGAATCATCGATTCCAAACCCTAATTCAATTGAATCAAACCCTAATTGATGATCAATTGAGGGTCAATTGAGAGTCAAATCAGTTGAAGGTTGACCTATTAAAATCAATTGAAGTATGAGTATAGGTCCAATTGATGATTGGTTCCATGAATTCAATGATTGAAGGAATCAACATTGAAAACCCTAATTCAATTGGATACCTTATGTCATTGAAGGTCCAATGGATCAAACCTTTTTGAAAACCTAATGTGATTAGGTGGGAGATACATTTAATGGTACTAGTCATTAATGCATAACAAATGCATGGATCCAATACATGATGTAAACCCTAATTGAGGCCGATTTCATGTATAACCCTATTAAGAGGTTGCCTACATGTGAAATACCTAATTAGGATAAATAGTAAACCCTAATTCATTTGGATACCTTATGTAATGGAGGTCTAATGTGATGATGAATGTACTATTGATCCAATGATGATTAGTAATGACAATCAATGAAAGTACAGAGGTTGAAACCCTAATAGTACCTAAGTGATTAAGTGTCAATTAAGGGATGAATCCCTAATTGCTTATAGGATCAATGACTTGATACACTATGTTAATCATAGTTGTATGTACACGACTAAAGAGTTGATATGACCTAATCAAGTTAATAAGTTGATAGCATGAATTCATACATGAATATGATTCATGTGGTGATTAAGGGTTATGATCCTTAAGCAAAGAGATCATGAAACCCTAAACATGAACATAAACCCTAATTGACAGGGTTATTGAACTCAAACCCTAGTTGAGGGTGTATCCATGTGAAACCCTAATTGAAGGTGTATCCATGTGAAGCCCTAATTGAGGGTGATTTTATGAGAAACCCTAATTGGGAATGATTAGTAAACCCTAATTATGGGCAATGTGATATGAAACCCTAATGAAGGGTGATGTTATATGCAATCCCTATTCTAATGGAGGGAAATGGTATGTGAAACCATAATTCCCTAATAAAAGAATAGAATTCATACTTGAATATGATACATGAGATTTGTGATGGAAATCCTAATCCTAGTAAAGGATTAAGGGTAATACTGATACATGAGATGTGTGATGGAAATCCTAATCCTGGTAAAGGATTAAGGGTAATACCCTTGAATTATTAATATATTGTTTTTGCATGGTGATGATAGATAATTGATGTGCTGCTATCATATGTGCTAACCATGCAGGTATCATGAGATGATGAGCATAGCCAGGTATGAGCTATGATGTGTTATTAGTTTGAATTTGTTTATTGGGCCTTGTGTGCCATAATATACCTTGTGCCCGGTAAGAGGTAACAAGAGAGTTGATGGGCCTCAAGTGCCATGATGGATGCTTGTATAACAAGTATCATGCTTATCTTAGTCAGATGACCTAAAGGTGTTAATTACTGGAGAATGTGGTAACAATGCTCAGGTGATGAGTTAAGGGTTTAATTACCCAGAATCACATGTTAGTGCATTGAAATTGTGAAGGGATGAGAATTCCCAGTGTTGAAATAAGGGATTGAGATCCCAACACCTTGTGAAAAGAGTGTGGCTACGGGGTATGACTCCACAACGAAAATGCCAGGCTTTAGTTATATGATCTAAGCCTGAAGAACGTTAATGCAGTGATAATGATTTTGTAGTTTGAATAGATGTTATACATGTTCTTCATATTCCTTAATAAATGATATGTTGATTCTATTTTAACTGTAATGCTTCTGACATAGAATGATGTTCTAAACTGTTAGACATTTACCTGCTGTCAATTAAATATGATTTCTCTGTTCATATTTATCTTCTTAAGTTACAATAACAATGATTCTGGAGGAGAGTTATATCTCTCGCTGGGGCAATTTTTATAATTGTCTCACCCCCGTGGGAACCACATTTTTAGGTGGACGCGGACGAAGAGACAGGAATCCTTCAGGAGGTGAAGGACAACAACAGCAGCAGTAGGGACAGCAGTGAAGTCTCAGGTGGAGACATTGGCTGTCATGTCATGTTCAGATGTATATAAAGTCCTATGTGTCATCTCTGTACTCTCAGGTCCTCGGAGTAGTAGTTAGTGATTTCGAGATTTTGGCTTAATGCCTCGAGGGTTTTATACTACCTGTGTATAGTTAAGACATAGTAGTTAATGTTTGCATTCCTCGAGAAGCAAAAGTACATGAGATGTATATATATGAACCAGGATGTAAAGCTTTACTTTAGTTCTGAATGAAAGGGGTTTTCCTGTGAATGGATCTCTTTGCAAAAAGTTTTAATTTTTTAGTGATTTTCGCTAATCCGCTGCTTGATGAACGCTTCCGCATTAGTTAATCTTATTTTCGCGAGACGGTCATCACAAGGAGGTTATTCACACCTAGGGATTTGGTCATTTCTTGGGTGGAAATATGAGACTTGGATCTAGGGTTTAGACCAGTGCAAACTTCATTTGCAAAACATAACTCTAAACAATATCCCCATATGAAGTATTATGTAGATAACTCACACGAAGCCCTAATTGGAAAATTTCCATTATTGACCTAACTTAAATAACAAAGAAAACAATTAATGGAGAACTTAAAAATAAGTCCCCAACTATTACATGTAGCACCTAAAATGAAATCATTGCATAATAAATCCTAAAACACATTATATAATAAAATAACTCATAAATTCCTAATTAGAAGCGTTCTAAGGCATTTGGATGCAAGAGTAGGACTTGTTCTGCATTAAACCTAGTTTACCCAAGCGGAAGTGTCTGTTTAGCATGACAACATTTCCGGTGTGATTTTTTACCATAAAAAGTGTAACTATGGGGCCTAAAAAGATTGTCAATGTCCCCATCCAACCCCCTTTTATGAGTGGCCATGGCCACAACCAAATCCAACAAGAAGGGCGGTAGAATCCAAGGGAGAGAAAATGTCATGCTCCTTGGATGAGAGATGTTAAAAATGTTTAAAGACTTCATGAAGATCAAGTTGGGGATCACTCCCGAGAATCTGATCAGTAAAGCTGAAGACAGTGTCTGGGAGGTTGGATAGGAACTAGACAACTTGATGTTCTTGAGACTGCTTCAAGGGTTCAATAATACTAAAGGAAAGAGGATGGCACATCTCAAGATCGTCACATAGGGATTTCAAATTTAGGCATATCTTCTATGTCGGTGCCAAGCACAAGCTCTCTCTTGAGCTAACAAAACTGGTCTTAACACTAGAGGTCCTCCTTCGTAGAAGAGCTTGAGGCTCATGCTGACTCACAACCTGTCTTAACTTAACATATCTTATGTCATAAAATATGATTTACTTGCATCATCAAAACTTATCTCAAATCCTCAAAACTGGACTTTAATCCTTAGTGGCAAACATATATCATCATAACCATCTTATATAATCTATACAAGACTTGCATCACATCATCAAAACTCATTTCATCTATTCCATCTATCACATATTCTAAAAAGGCTCTAGACATCTAATCTAGAACTACTCTCTCTTCTAGACTGATGTCATTCACCTTCACTTAGGTTACATGACCACCTCCTACTCGTACATGTGTGGGGACACATTTTTGTAATACATATATATAATAAAATATTATATAGTTTTTCTCTGATAAAGCAAGCATCAGAGAAAACTATCGAGGTTCGATCCGTTTGGAATCAAAAACCAAATCCTGAAAATGAGTGTCCCACACATAGTAGAGAGTATAGTGTCATGAAAACTAGTGAAAAGGGTGAGAACAGGGGTAGACTAGTGTAGCTACTCTAGACAATGTGCACAATATGTCTAGGGTTTCTCTTCCCTTGATGCATATCATTTCCAAATAATGCAACATCCCATACCGATGCACTACAAGGAAAGAACGACATCTAAGGACTTGCTACTCAACAAGCACCAGTCTAGACCTAGTTCTCGGACATCTAGGTGCTAACCTAGAGGCTAGGTCAGATCTAGTCTCTAAAAGACAACTAATCTAACCCTAAAGATTATTAAGTTCAAGGTTCTTTGGTTTTGAGTTGCATAATGAACAAATGTCAATCTTTGCTATTGTTCATGCTCTAATACCACCTGTGACGTCCCCGGATTTTCTAAAACTTAATCTAATGTGTGACGTCCAAATTGAAACCCTCACCTCAGTGAGAATCCCAATTTAAACATCCCACACTAGGCTAAGAAGAAGAAAATTAGAGGAAGTCATAAGGAAACAATCAGTAGCACATGTACATGAACAATAATAAAACCATAAACACATGTTCACCATTAAACATATAATTACAACATGAATTGTTACAACATTTGATAATACATATTGAATAGAAAACTTACACATATGCATGCACTACCACTAAACTACAGGATCTTAAGACAACAGGTCCACCTGTACATCAGCTCGCCATACAACTCTCACTATCCTGGATCTTCAAGAGCATAACCACAACCTAAACAAAAGATTACATGTGGTACACGTCAGCACAATATTCAAGAATATTGTACTGAGTACGCCTACGTGTCTTTTATATACCTCTCATCATATCTTAGCAATAAGATAAAACTAATATACTTGGCAGTGTTAAACAAATATAAGAAAATCATATACTTGCACAAAGATATTCATTAACAAAAGAGAACACATATTTTAAACTCATTTTCCATTATATGCTTGTGCATCTGCCTACCAATGGGATAGATGCATCCAGGCCTCATGATCTGCTTACCAAAGAGATAGATCATTGTACATGTGATCTGCTTGCCAAAGAGATAGATCACTCACTAGCACTATGCTTACCAAATAGATATAGTGCTTTCATATAATGGAACAAATATATTATGTTTCATGTGTTCATAGCCATAAATATAGAAAATCAAGCAAGATATCATACAAAAACAATCACTCATCCAATATCATATGCCAAGTATTCTAGTACACATATAACACAAGCATATCGTATAATAAGCCAAGTAAGAGGTAATGGTGTACCTTGATCAAGAGAAACCTAATCATCACATGTTCCTCAGGTCAACTCTAATCTTGTTCATCCCTGATTAAGGCAAGATCATAAACTATCATCAGGTTCTCATCATCATAACCCTAGTTATGTCCATTTTAGGGTTTACC
The DNA here is from genome assembly GCA_963693085.1 of Alisma plantago-aquatica. NCBI lineage: Eukaryota > Viridiplantae > Streptophyta > Magnoliopsida > Alismatales > Alismataceae > Alisma > Alisma plantago-aquatica. The sequence goes on along the minus strand of OY856410.1, from coordinate 65,940,524 downwards.
TAAGTCATTAGGATATTCTCATTATTACTTGCATTCTTGTCTTAGAATTATCATACTGATGTCATTTTCCAGATTATGATTCATTATCTGAACATTATCTTCCATAGCATTTTTGTGCACATTATTTAACCCTAGGTTACACCATTAACCAAGATTAGGGTTTTAAACCATGTATTAAAGGTCAACTTCATATAACATGAATTATATGCATCATCATGATCTCATCATTAAATCTGAGGTTCCAAATATGGATATGAGCTTACTCTATAAATTTCATCATTTATTGACCATTAATGTATTGTATACATTTTCTTTAGGGTTATTAGCCCGAATTATCCATATTAAGAAAATTGCATGATTTGGGACATCAACAAGATCATATCTGACATCATATGTATTCTAAAAATAATTATGGACTTACAAACATTTTTCCATAATTTTATATCAGCATTTAATACTTATTATCCATGAGATGATCATTCCACAACTTACATAATATCACTGAGATTAAAGCATAAAAAGGTTGATATTATGATTCTACTGTGTTCTATTCATTTTTCTGAGAATTTTTGGTATATTACATGTATTTTTCTGATATGCGTGCTAATTACTACAAATTATATAAGAACTCAAGTGAACTGGCGGTTCACTTCTACCTTGAAGCTGGCCTCAAGTGAACCGACATTTCACTTCTGAGAGCAGGCCAGTTTTCTGGGCGGTCTGGGACTCAAACTAGTTCAGGCTCTCCCTCTTGTCTGCATTCTCATGATAATAGAACCCGACCCTGTGTTCTCACGCGACCACGACCGCCGCCCGCCGTTAAGCATGCATCCACGGGCGTGCTCAGACACTGCCGTGCTCCATCTTCTGGCAAGAAATCAGTTGCCGACTGCTACTCATCGTCCACTACTGATGATGCCTCTACCTCCTCAAAATCTCTTCTACTCAATGCTTCTTCTCAGTGAGTAGGAGCACATGTGCCCCTTGCCTAACGCAGTGGGGTCTTGCGGCAGAAATCGTCGGCGGGAAAGGGGTGTGCATCGTGGGTAAAGGTTGAAACTCGAACCTGCTAGTGAGGTTGCTGGTTGTTCCTCTATGACCAAAATGCTCAACGCATGTTGTACGCCGCCGCCGGTTCTCCTCTCCGGCATGCAACCGCAGAAGCTACTCTCCTCCTCATCTGAGTCACGTACCACCCCACTTCCTCAGTCTCTCGTCTCTCTGCCTGCATCTCCTCACCGTGAGCTCGAGGAGGTTGGCACTGCTGACTGCACCTCTGGTGAGAGGTTGGCGCAGCCACCAGGGTCTTCCTTGGGATATTGCGGCTTGTGTTGACGCTAGCGGCTCCGAAGCCCTACCTCGATGAGGTCGATCTGTGGTGGAGTTTGCAGTTTGCAAGCCACTATCGGCGGTGGGGTGAAAGACCCATCCCCAGAGCAAAGCTCTGTGGTAGTGAGAACTCTTGCGGGAGATGGAGGGCTCGCACTCTCAGGGGGATCAAACAGTTCATCTTGGGAAGTAGTAAACAACCCGCCGGTTATCTCCCACTTCTCTCACCCCACGATCAGTGATTGTGCTCGCATGGACCATCAGCCACTCGCTTCAACTCAACAACATAATAGCAAGGTGAGATGATGGGGTTCGTTCGATTCTAGCCATCTAAAGGATTAAGAGAGGCCACGTACTCGATCTGCGGCTCCTCAAGTCTAGGGTGCGTGTCACTGAATATTATCTAATCTTAGTCTACTATATTGAAACATTGGCCATAAGAATATTAACCTTATTGCATGTGCATCACAAAGCCAAAGATTTCATCATATTCATACCTAAATAGCTCCATCTAGAGATATCGATACGATTAATAAACGTTGACCGAGGCTTTATTATCATCCAGGCTATATCCCATAAAATCTCATTCTCAAGTTTCCACTACTTGACCAATGAACAACTTAATCCAAAAAGGGAATCAACTTAGGGATCTTAATCTTGGTGTCAACACAACGAATCATCCATATTTTATCAAAGTACTTGGAGTTCTTAAGATAAGTCAACATATGAATTTAAATATGTCATTAGACATTTAAGGATTCTGAAAGTCCACTCCATCACATCCTACACACCTTAAAACAAATTTTGTCCTTGAAATTAAGCCAAATCCAGTCTTTCACATCATATACATCTTAAAGGAAATTTCATCCTCGAAATTAAGTCATTCTCATACTCCAAGGGGAAAACATCATCCATGTAGGGTACCACTTTAAGGTTTAGAAACTTAAGCTATGTCATTACATATCTCATATGCTATGGTTGCATCCTTATCTTACTCGTGCATTAATATACAACATCATACTATCACGTTCCAAAGAAGTTAACCCAAGTTAACCCATTATATCAAGGTGTTATCAACATTTTATTGAGCTAATTATTTGAACATGTTCAATCATTAACATATGCCTTTTAAGTGGGAGTTAACTAAAGTTAACCCACTTTATCCATGTAGATCATATCAAGGTGTCATAATTGTTATGTTGTGCTAACTGTCAAACTATATCTTTCATCTTTATTAAGCAATAAGATTAACACCTCATGTAACATGTTTCATTCATATGATCGTATTTCGTTGTTCATAATTGATGACACATTTACTGGTGATTTATTACAAGATAAACTACCAACATCACATTATTATCATTATTCATGTACATGTTTAACCATTTATGCATTGCCATCTATTAAACCATCTCTAGGTTTTCATCAGGTCATGTCTATATATCACATCTTGAGATTAGATCACATCCTTACATGCATTATATCATGGATGTGATAAATAAACTTATGTGAGTGACTAATCAAACATGTATCAGGACTTTATCTAGTCCAATTGAGGTCCTAACCCTTACCATGAGGGTAGTGCCATGCTCAGACTCTCTGAGTTAACTCAACTCTATGAGTATCTCATATGTGTATACTTTATCTTTCCTCTCTTAGTCTAGGGTTTTCGGATTACCTTATTGGCACTAGTGATAGCCTTATAAGCTCTAATCGCATAATAACAACCCAAAACATGTTATGACATTCTCATCATAGATCTCTACCTATGAAACATGCTTACCCAAAACTCTCTTATATACACCACTAGATTCCTATGTGGGAAACCACCAACCTGAGCATGAGGCTTCACCCAACTAACATAGATACCTCCTCTAGGGTCTTGGGCTCTCTCCCTCACCCAGATGGCAGGCACTCATTTTCATGATCACATACACATATATATATCAAACCTGTCTCTATCTCTAGGGTTTGGTCCTCCCAAGGACATCTAGGGTTCCGCAAAACTATAGGAATCATGCATTAAGAAACACAACTCATTCACTCAGGAGTATTCTAGTTTAGGACATATCAAATCACATATTTCTCATATTTCTCATATCATGGAGTCTAGGTTCTCTGGCCTTCTCCCTGTGCGTCTCGCTCTCTCTTGAGCTAACCCCAAAACTGGTCCTAACACTAGAGGTCCTCCTTCGTAGAAGAGCTTGAGGCTCATGCTGACTCACAACCTGTCTTAACTTAACATATCTTATCTCATAAAAGTTGATTTACTTGCATCATCAAAACTTATCTCAAATCCTCAAAACTGGACTTTAATCCTTAGTGGAAAACATATATCATCATAACAATCTTATATAATCTATACAAGACTTGCATCACATCATCAAAACTTATTTCATCTATTCCATCTATCACATATTCTAAAAAGGCTCTAGACATCTAATCTAGAACTACTCTCTCTTCTAGACTGATGTCATTCACCTTCACTTAGGTTACATGACCACCTCCTACTTGTACTTGTGTGGGGACACATTTTTGCAATACATATATATAATAAAATATTATATAGTTTTTCTCCGATAAAGCAAGCGTCAGAGAAAACTATTGAGGTTTGATCCGTTTGGAATCAAAAACCAAATCTTGAAAACGAGTGTCCCACACATAGTAGAGAGTATAGTGTCATGAAAACTAGTGAAAAGGGTGAGAACACATGGTAGACTAGTGTAGCTACTCTAGACAATGTGCAAAATATGTCTAGGGTTTCTCTTCCCTTGATGCACGTCATTTCCAAATAATGCAACGTCCCATACCGCTGCACTACAAGGAAAGAACGACATCTAAGGACTTGCTACTCAACAAGCACCAGTCTAGACCTAGTTCTCGGACATCTAGGTGCTAACCTAGAGGCTAGGTCAGATCTAGTCTCTAAAAGACAACTAATCTAACCCTAAAGATTATTAAGTTCAAGGTTCTTTGGTTTTGAGTTGCATAATGAGAAAATGTCAAGTTTTGCTATTGTTCATGCTCTGATACCACCTGTGACGTCCCCATATTTTCTAAAACTTAATCTAATGTGTGACGTCCAAATTGAAACCCTCACCTCAGTGAGAATCCCAATTTAAACATCCCACACTAGGCTAAGAAGAAGAAAATCAGAGGAAGTCATAAGGAAACAATCAGTAGCACATGTACATGAACAATAATAAAACCATACACACATGTTCACCATTCAACATATAATTACAACATGAATTGTTACAACATTTGATATTACATATTGAATAGAAAACTTACACATATACATGCATTACCATTAAACTATAGGATCTTAAGACAATAGGTCCACCTGTACATCAGCTCGCCATACAACTCTCACTATCCCAGATCTTCAAGAGCATAACCACAACCTAAACAAAAGATTACATGCGGAACACGTCAGCACAATATTCAAGAATATTGTACTGAGTACGCCTACATGTCTTTTATATACCTCTCATCATATCTTGGCAATAAGATAAAACTAATATACTTGGAAGTGTTAAACAAATATAAGAAAATCATATACTTTCACAAAGATATTCATTAACAAAAGAGAACACATATTTTAAACTCATTTTCCATTATATGCTTGTGCATCTGCCTACCAATGGGATAGATGCATCCAGGCCTCATGATCTTCTTACCAAAGAGATAGATCATTGTACATGTGATCTGCTTACCAAAGAGATAGATCACTCACTAGCACTATGCTTACCAACGAGGTATAGTGCTTTCAAATAATGGAACAAATATATTATGTTTCATGTGTTCATAGCCATAAATATGGAAAATCAAGCAAGATATCATACAAAAACAATCACTCATCCAATATCATATGCCAAGTATTCTAGTACACATATAACACAATCATATTGTATAATAAGCCAAGTAAGAGGTAAAGGCATATCTTGATCAAGAGAAACCTAATCATCACATGTTCCTCAGGTTAACTCTAACCTTGTTCATCCCTGATTAAGGCAAGATCATAAACTATCATCAGGTTCTCATCATCATAACCCTAGTTATGTCCATTTTAGGGTTTACCTAACTCATTAGGATATTCTCATTATTACTTGCATTCTTGTCTTAGAATTATCATACTGATGTCATTTTCCAGATTATGATTCATTATCTGAACATTATCTTCCATAGCATTTTTGTGCACATTATTTAACCCTAGGTTACACCATTAACCAAGATTAGGGTTTTAAACCATGTATTAAAGATCAACTTCATATAACATGAATTATATGCATCATCATGATCTCATCATTAAATCTGAGGTTCCAAATATGGATATGATCTTACTCTATAAATTTCATCATTTATTGATCATGTTGGGTTTTAGGGGAGGCTGAGAAGGCAGCGGAAACAAAAATTTTCTCCCCCAAACCCAGAACAAAGAAACACGTCAACGTCTATACAATAGGAAATGGTGGTTTGTGGAATCATACCTTGTCCCGAGGCTTGCTCGACGACAATACCTTGCGCCTTGCGTGGTCTTCACCTCCTATCTTGGACGGTGTCTGTGTAGCTCCTGGTCACACTGGGACTGACGAGATTGAAGGCTATCCTCCTAGCGGTAGAAACCTCCCACCTCTGAAGTAGTCCACATGGACCACCTAGAACTCCAAACTCCTTGTCCTACTAGGAATTGGAAGGAGTTGCACCCTCCTGTCAGCGTACTAGTCGCCGACACACTCTCCTGCCACCAGTCGCAACTGCAGTTGTCCTTCCCTTCTTGTGCCTCCCTTATCGGGTAGCACTTGCTCGGGCTCTCTCGGTTACCAAAACCAGAGAGAACGACAACTTTGCAGAGCAACTAGTTTGCACTGAGTTGTACTTTGAGAAGCCCCCAATACCCCTATATATAGGAGGGTCATGGGACATGGTTCTCCATCTCAGGCAATGTGGGACTAAAAGCAGGAGTAGAAGGGTTCGAGATTTTCCACAAAACAACCAACTTGCAACCTGAACCGATCGTTTCATTTCTAAAACGGTCGGTTGGGGACCTAAGCCGGTCGGTTGACACCTCAACCGATCGGTTGGAACCCATGAGCCGATCGGTTCACTTCTGAACCGGTCGGTTCGTGGTCCTGATTAGTTCCCGATTGACTTTCCATCTTTTGTTTCTAATTGGTATCAAATTCCCATCCTTATTCCAATCAAATTGGGCAAGTGAAATGAAAGGAAAATTCTCATCAATCCTACTTTCCCAACTTGCCCGGTTGCAACAGTTGAACTGATCGTTTCAACACTTGAAGCAATCATTCACCCTGTCCTTGAGCCGATCGACTCACCACCTGAGCCGATCGGTTCACCAAGCTGATCCAATCAGTTCATCACATGAGCCGATCGGTTGGGAGTGCAGATTGTGTAGAATCAGTCAATTGCAGTTTCAATCAATCTGATACTCTAATCAATCAGTCCAACACCTTGAACACTATGATTTTGAGTTATCAATTAATTGAGTGTTTAATTGAACTACTAAACTCCTTTAGTAATCAATCTAAACATTGCTTGTGGATGAAACTCCTTTTCCAGGTTAAATCCTATGTGTGTGACCCTGCAGGTCCTTTTCACATTGGCAGTGAAAGTCCATAACACTTATGACTTCACAAACAAAAAGTGGTGCCTAGTCACACATCAGTGCTACCCAAGTGAAATAGAAAGTTGGAGAACAACTTTCAATCCTACAATCCGTGAATGGTGTTACAGTGAATGTATAATTCCTTTGTCACTGATATCCCGAATGAACTCGAGGCATGGAACAGTCATCCTGTCAACATTCATTCACTTTCTTGATCTCAGAGTAGATTGGAAGAGATATGTATGACATCAATATCACATATTGATTCACACATGTGTGCGCACACCTATTTCAATCCTACTCATCAAGTGGCCTTGGATATCAAACTCCCTCAGGAGGGACAAATCCCATATCTATCACTCACCCCTCAAAAGCCCCATGTGTCAAAGCCACCCAATCATCACCTTTATAACAACCCATGTTTCAGGACTGCTTTTGATGATGTCAAAGTGTGCCCAACAACATGTATTGAGTGTAGTGATTTCAGGTCAAAGAATTACACTCACCACCATCACTTTGAGTACTGACTGTGACTACCATGTCATGGTTCCATGTGTCAAACTCACGGTGGGTCTGTCTAGTACACTTGTTCTCTAACAAGTACATATGTGTTTGGTTTGATATCTCTATATCATGACTAATGAGATTCTGTCATCAACCAACACCACAATATAGTCTTGTGTGTCATTTCTTTCTATCTACCTTCCACAATGACATCCGACTAGGGACATAACAAGAATGTACAAACTCTTAGCATTCGTATGATCTCATCGTTCAGGTCCTCAACCTGAAAGCATACGTCACCGAGTATTGTCATTCTCTAGACATTCAATATGTTGTATCACTATCTCATATGACTGAACTAGAAAGAATTGGAAGCTTGCCTTAGATGTTTATCAAATCAATCTTAATGTATCCCACCAATCATCCCATGATTGGCTCTCAAGGCATACATACCAACAGACTCCCACTTGCACTACGAGCCAATCACCCTTGAATCATATTCATAGTGATCTTCAAACATGTCCCACATGTTATTGTGCTCTAGTGTGATCATAGTGAGTTATGGCAACACCTTGCCAAAGTCAGTATAAATTGCATGTCTCTCATCTCTTTGTTGTACGTTACATGTATGAGATGGAGTTGTCGTAATATGCGATCTAGTATTCCTTTGCTAACCTTTAGCCACATTGCATGATCAAGGATTCCATACTTGTCATCAATGAGCGGAATATCTATAAGTTCATCTCATGAACTTCCAGATCCATATAGTATCCACTGTTGTTCTGAAACACATAGATACTCAACATTTCCTTTTAAATGGTTTTATTAGAACACTTCCAATTATCAACAAACTTTCACCTTTATATATCCTATATATATTTTGCGATTAATTTTTCTGTCCTTTTCGGAAGTTTGCATCAATGTAACTCTTTTACATCGAACTCTTCCTTATCTCCATAGAACTAGTACTTCTCAAGTACTTATCAAGTTCTTATGGTTTCCAGTAACCCTTACTGGAAGTAGACAGACATCCACTCGTCATGTCCCACATACGAGTTATCAGGATGAGCATATCATATTATCATGTCCTACATACAAGATGATGAATGCATTTTATTCTTTCCATGCAAGATAATGGGATGATTACATACATGATAGATCCATATCTATTCTTAGTGTTCCCATTCTTCATAAGAATTGGACACTTGGCCTTGGGATACTAACTCCATGTAACATGGACAAGTTTTCTCCCACTGAATATGTGCATACTGAACCCTTCAATACAGATTTCCAATGTATGCTTTCTCTTTTTAGGTCAAGAGGTTTTTCGAGAACTATTTCTATAGATCTCTATTCCTATCACATAGGAAACATCTCTATCTTCCTTAAAGATAATTTCCACTTTTGGATTTCCATTCTAGAACATTTCCATTTCACATCAACATGTGGAATGTGAACACGCTCCCACTAAATCACAGATTCCTTCTTTATCTTTGACATATCAGTCAAACCCTTTGACTGTATCATCAAAGTAAAGATCCAATTCTGAGTTGCTTGTACTCAATCAATCACATCGATTAGTCTATTGTAACTTATATACTTCATTCGCATTAGTGGATTCATAAACCTTATAGGTTGTGTCACGTACACATCCTTGTTTTATTCCTCATAGGAATGCAGTTTTAGTATCCATATGCCAAATGTCTTACTCATTAAGTCGCAATCAACAAGCATCATCTTTCTCAAAATGTTATCCATGTGTCTTAACACTTAAGACTTATTCGCACTTATGGATTTTATTCCAATGGGTGCTACCATCAAGGTCATACCTTATGGTTCACATGGATGTCATTTAGGATGTAATGGTCATAAACCATAACTCAAAATTTAGTTCCTCATATTCATCTAGATAGTTGACTCATCACATGAACAACTCATCACATAGATAATTGAGATGTATCTGTCAAGGATATAAGAACTCACAACTCCTTGTGATTCTCAATGTCCTTTATTAGTGTGGGGTATTTTTTATTAAGAAGAATTCAGTTATTTGATAATCATTCTCTAACTCCTTAGAGTATGATTCCTTCTTGATTTAGACATCACCATGCCTTAATCATGAGTTCACTATGATACACTATCACAATCACTCATAAGGATCTCAAACATTTAGTCCAAGTATTTCATTCATTGATCTCATCAAGAATTAACACTTTACCAAATTCGTACTTCATCTATGATAATCTTGAACACTTCAAGATATTCATATTGGTATTTCTCTAAACACCATTTGAAGTATCAACATTTGTTCCAATAGGTATGTAAATACATCACATGTATTATACCTAATAGGACGATCATTATCCCACTACCATTAGTGAAGATTGATTAATCATGTCCAAGATATTCATGTCTCTTACTGGTTCTCTAACAAAAAGAGTCTAGATTTATCCATCACATGGAAACTAGAAATGAATTTCTCATGATTGATGCTAATTTGATTGTTTGAGTTATCTATAACTTTTAGGTATCATTTTATCTTATGCATATCAAATACCACAAGATAAACAAGGCATTTCCACAAAGATCATATCTTTAAAAGATTGAAACATCAACTTTATTGATTGCCATCATTGTCATATAATATGCAAAAATAAAGTGTTTCTATCTATTGGAAAATATGAAATAGCAGTTCATAACTGTATTACATGCCTTTTAGGATGAAAATAAACTAAAGTACTCCTATCTGTGGTGGCAACACTTGCCCCATTTATTGAGTGCTTTACACTTTACATCTTGGTATCATATACCTCAAAAAGTGTTACAAGTTTACTTTCATGACACCTTTAAGTAGAGACGTTTGTTGCCTCCTTCTTCTTTTGTTCTTCCAGATAGAGAGTACAATTCCTTTTCTAATGTCCTGGCTTTTGACAATGGTGGCAATTTCCTTTCTTGATCATGCCTCCCTCAGCCTTGAGAGCTGAAGACGACTTGGGCTCTTGGCTAGCATCAGAACCTTTCTTAGCTTTGCCCTTGCCCTTGCGCTTGGACTTGCCTTTCTTGCTCGTGATCACCATCACAGACTTAGGCTTGTCCTTCTTCATCTGTATCTCGGCTGTCCTCAACATGCCCAACAACTCTGAAAGTGGCCTATCAAAGTTGTTCATGTTGTAGTTCATCACAAACTGACTATAGGATTCTGGCAACGATTGCAGTATCACGTCAGTAGCCAACTCTTGGCTTAGTGGAAATCCCAGTCTTGTCAGGTTCTCCACATACCCAATCATCTTGAGTGTGTGAGGACCAACTGGATCTCCTTCTGTCATGACGCACTTGAACAATGCCCTTGAGACATTTTATCTCTCTTGCCATGCCTGATCTTCATACATGTTCCTGAGATGCTGAATCATCTCAATGACACCCATGTTCTCATGTTGTCTCTACAACTCGTGGTTCATAGAGCACAACATCAAGCACTTTGCATCAATGGAATCATCAAAATGCTTCTTGTAAGCATCCCTTTCTGCCTTTGGTGCATTGGGAGTAGGTTCCTCTGGAATTGGAGTATCCAGGACATAGAACTTCCGCTCTTAAGTGAGAACAATTCTCAATGTCCTATACCAGTCGTGGAAGTTTGTCCCATTTAGTTTGTCCTTTTCAAGGACTGATCGCAAAGAAAAGTGATTGTTGTTTGTTGCCATTTGTACTACAAAAGAAAATATGCAATTTTAGTCCAAAAACTCATTTTTGACTTATTTGATTGATTTGAAAAGTTGACGATATAATTAGGCCTTTAATTAATTATCACTCCCACTATTTTAATTCAAATTCATAGCGCTCACCATCAATTTGGAATATTGCTGATGCAGCCCTATTTTAGGGCTTCATCTTGTGTCTTTTTGCTCTTCAATCACATCTATACCTGTTAGATTGCATGTCATTCCCCCTATTATGCTTATTTGTATAAAATGCACTTATGGACATCATTTGCGTGTTTTTCAGGCATTTGGACCACACTTGATGGAAGAGAGAGAGAAGGAGTGATCCTAGGGTTCCTCTACCCTTGGAGAGGCCCAAAGTGAAGTCCGACGCTCCCTCGACCTACCCCTAGTGGCCAAAGATCATTTGAAGCAAAGATGTCCAAGAAAATCCGAAGATACAAGTCAAAGTGCTGCCCCAGGACTCAGCACGGCCGTGGTATAATAAAACGGCCGTGCTAGGTCACTTAGAAATCGACAGGTTCAACTTCCAAATCAAGCAGAAGGCAGCACGGCCGTGGTGGAACAAAACGGCCGTGCCAGTGACAGACACCACGGCCGTGCACCACAAAATGGTCGTGGCGCAGTGGAGCAAAACGGCCATGCAACAGTACCACGACCACATCAACCAGGCCCACCACGGCCGTGCCATCCACCACGGCCGTGGCACACCACAGCCACCACGACCGTGGTACCCCACCATGGCTGTGGCCTTTTCAGCCCAAATTTGACCACCAACCTAATGTTTAGCCATTTTAATTCCCACGACCATGCCCATACACCACGGTCGTGGCCTACCCTACCCACCACGACCGTGGTGACCCACCCCGGCCGTGCTACTCACAAAACTCACCTAGTTTTCACTATTTTGCCCATTTTGCCCCTACTTGACCTAGTGCTTCCTCCCCACACCTATATATACCTAGGTGGCGGCTGGGGCACGAGGTTGGCTATCTTCTACTCCCATTTTCGCCCCCTTGTCACCTCCACTGCATTCCACTTCACCTCCACCTCAAATCCACTCCATTTCACCATTTCCACCACATAACCCCCCATATCTAAGCCTTCCATCCACTTCCCACCATCATCCCACTCCATTTCATCCTTGGAGGAGGGAGGAGGACGTCCTGCAGCTACTGGAGAGGAGGAGTCCTTCATCTACACTGAGCTCCATGGCTTCATCTACCTCTTTCTTCTCTCTTTTTGTATTTTCCATTTCTATGGGTAGCTAGGCCCCTTGGGTGGGCTGTTTGGGGGAAAATATGTTACTTTGATACCATGTTGGGGGAAAATGACATGTAAACTTTGTAATTTCATTTGTTAATGATTATATTCTATTTGTATCTCTTTCTCCATGGATTGCTTGTTGGTTTGTGTGTGAAATCACCTAGGAATTTAGGCAAATTCCTTATATGTGTGAATTTTGGGATTTGCCCCTAGGTCCAATTCTTGGATCCCTAGGTTGCCTCCCATCTTCCTACATCTTAATCAATCTCCCTAAACCTAAGTGAGAGATCTAAGTAGCTAGATTAGATAATTCTAGTGCAATTAGCATGGTGCCTTCTCAAGGCTAGAATGTGGGGGAATTGGGGTCCAAAACCCGAATCTCACCTCCCCATTACTACCCTCGGCCCCTAATTGCCCTAGGAATGCCTAATCTAGAAACCTAGACTCGATTAGACTCTAATTGAATTGAACCTAATCCCTAACCCAATTGAGCCTCGTAAGGGTAGTAGGGGGTGTTAGGGACTAGTTCCCCTATACACAACCTAGCATATCCATGGCTAGTTAGTAGCTTAGGTTAATTCATTAGACTATAACTTGTTGTTTGGTTTGTATAATCTAAATGGAATCATAATGTTCACATGTCACCCCCCAACTTAAGTGATAAGTTCATACCCCTAAACAGCCCACACGTCTCTTTACTGCTTAAAACCCTAGTTTCGTGTCTGCTTAGCTTAATTAGTTATTTTCTTGCTTAGTTAGCTTCTTGCCTTGCTCTTGCCTTGTTTATGCTAGTTTAGTTATTCAATTATTCTTTTGCTTCTCTATTCTTTGCCTTAGTGTAACTTCCCTTTTCATACCTAGCTTAGTCCTTTCTTTCCTGCTTAGTCTTAATCTAGTCTAGGGTTAACGTAGATTTCATTCCTACCTTTAATTGCTTTCTTGTTTATCCTTAGTTAACAATCAAATCACCTTTAAACCCTTAACCCTAGTCTCCGCAGTAGGAACCTAGCTAAACTAACCTAGATCTAGTGCCCCCTCTTTTCCCTGTGGATCGACCCTATACTTGCCACCTTCCTATACTACGACACGACCCCGTGCGCTTGCGGGTGTAGTGTTTTAGTAGATGTAGGTAGCTAGTTTAGGTCTTATAAATTTTGAAAGCAAACCCCCATCCACCGTGCATTCCGACCTCGTGGGGCGCATCTATTCTATCGAGTAGTGTGTTAGCACCACTAGCGGAATCGCACCAAGCTTTCTGGTGTCGTTGCCAGGGATTAGAGGCGCTCGGCCTAGCTAGTTAGTTTTGCTTTGACTTTTCCTACTGCCCTCATCATTGCTATTCTTTATTCATTTTTCTTTGCATTTCTTGTGTATATTGGTTTACTAACTTGCTTTCTTTTGTTTGGTTGTGCTTTGTGCATGTGACAAGCCATTCGGGAGGAAACAAGATGGAAGACCAAAGTGCACCTCACAAGCCACTTCAAGATTACTTCATGCCTAACAACTACAAATCGCCAATTGCTAGCAGGGTTGATCAAATGCCAGGGGAGCAATTCTCTATTCCTCCAGGTCTTCTTGGGCTCCTGCCCATCTTCTATGGCTCAGAGAGTGAGAACCCCTACAAGCACTTGGACTCCTTTCTTGAAGTATGCTCCACCTTCAGGACGTCGACGGCTAGTGATGATACAATTCGATTGACCGTGTTCTCCTTCTCCCTCAAAGATAGAGCTAAAGATTGGTATGACTCAAGAAAGGACATCATGAGTTGGGAAACAATGAAGAATGCTTTCTTGAGACAGTTCTACTCTATTGCAAGGTTGACACAAATGCGGCGTTCCGTGACAAGTTTTAGCCAAATGGGCAGTGAGCAGTTTCATCATGCATGGGAGAGATTCAAGAAGCTGTTGAGAGAGTGCCCTCACCATGAGATCCCTTTGTGGCAGCTAGTTCAATCATTCTACTCTGGTTTGTCTCTAAAGGACCAAGACACAGTGGACTCTTCTTGTGGAGAAGTTTTCATGGCTAGGCCACCTGAGGAGATATGGCCTTTGTTTGAGCAGTTGGCTGAAGGATCAAGAATTCGAGCTTCTAGCATGATGAATGAAAGAGGGTATGCCTTTGTTGTGACACCCCCTACTCATGATGACTCAAGCCCGCAAGTGATGAAGATTCTTGGTGACATGGTGAACTTCATGAAGAACCAAGTGACAAATGCTCCTTGCCACCCGGTCAATTCTATAGAGTTCTATGGGAAAGAAAAGAAGACACCTCACTCCTATAGCTATCAGGAACCACAAAGTCCCACATACAGCTCAAGGTTTGAGGAAGAGGTTCTTTCTAGATTGAGAGTGTTTGATGATGTTCAAAGAGATGTTGCAAGGTTAGAAGAGAGAATAGAGCAACTATCTTCTATCATCGCTCTCCAAGAGGAAAAGTTGTCTTCAAGACCCATCGTGAGCCACCATGAAGCAAGTGGACCCATGCCCTCTTCACAAGTTTTCAACAGTCCACCCCCCATGCAAGTACATCCCATTCACTCCTTCCAAGGCTATCCCCAGCCTTACACCCCTCCACCACCTCCCTCACCTCAAATTTCACAAAATTTCACTTTCCAACCCCAATTCTCTCATCCTCCTCAATTCCCTTCTCCACCTCAATTTCAACCCCAAGTATCACCTCCACCTCCTCCACAACCACAACATGCTCCCCCTCTCCACCATGAGCAAGGTAGTGCCATGACAGTTCTAAGGAGTGGATAAACTCTTGAGCAGCCCGCAAGTCAAGGAATGGTTGATAGAGCAAAGCAAAGGCAGTCAAGTGGTGATACTGTGATTGATATTGCTGAAGATGATGTTGTGATACCGCATGTTGAGTTTGGGATTACATGTGATCCATCACATATCCCTTGTGCAGGTCCTACCATCCCTAGTGTTCCTCCTCATGTTCATGTAAGTGCAGCAAAAGCTAGTGATCCTCTAGTTGTAGAAGCACTAGATGAGCCACCAGAATTGAAAAGGAGGAAAAAGCACAATGTTGACATTCTTGAGGTGTTTCGTCAGGTAAAGGTGAACATTCCACTTTTGGATGCTATCAAGCAAATCCCATCATATGCCAAGTTCCTCAAGAACCTATGCACTGTGAAAAGAAGGTGAACTGGGAGGATTCCAAAGAAGGTGAGACTGAATGAACAAGTGAGCTCCATCATACAACACTCACTCCCCGTGAAGAGAAAGGACCCAGGAGCCCCACTCATACCTAGTTACATAGGGGGACATCGCATAGACAGGTCCTTGCTTGATTTGGGATCTAGTGTGAATTTGATGCCATATCATGTCTATGTTGAGCTGGGCTTAGGCAAGTTGAAGCCGGCACATTGCACTCTCCAGTTGGCAGATAGATCCATAGAAGTGCCTATAGGTAGAGTGGATGATGTCTTGGTAATGATATACAAGGAAAAAGGCACGGTGTTCCCGGTGGATTTCATCGTACTTGATATGGAGCCGGAGGATAAGAAGATTCCCATCATCTTGGGGAGGCCGTTCTTATCTACAGCTGATGCCGACATTCATGTACGCAGTGGCACCATGACAGTCTCATTTATGGACATGAAGATCAACATCAACATGTACAGGACCCCAACCCGGCGAGTCCGAGATAGGGATATTGGACATGATCACTTCACAAGTCCAAATGGGCAATTGAGAGAAGGACATCAAGGTGAAGAAGTTAATGATGATTACTGTGATCAAAGGGATGAGGAAAATAGATTGAGTGCAAAGGAAGGATGCATGTTTTGCAAGAATGGACACATGAGAATGCCAAACGGATGAATTTTGAAGAATCACCAAAAAGCCTAGCTGAAGGCAAGAAACTCAGCGCTTGTGGGAGGCAACCCACCTAGGTTTGGGAATTTTTGACCCGAACTGCATTTTTGATACTTTTTCTTTGTTTTTACTTTTTTTCCAAGAAAGCACACACACACACTCGTATTTGATAGTTTTTGTATAGTTTTGATATGTGCAGGCGAGAACAGAGTGAAACGAAGAAGAATAGATGAAATTTTGACAACGCATCATTAGAATATCAACTTGAGATCTATTTTTGATGATTTGAACAAGACTCGAGTCTCCTACTGCTGTTACAGTGGCCAACACGGCCGTGGTACATCAACACGGTCGTGGTACATCAACACGGCCGTGGTGGTGCACTCACATTCAACAAAGAAATGATCAGAAAATTGCGAAAAGTGGCTAAGTTTTGAACCAGGGCAGAACGGCCGTGCAAGGCAGCACGGCCGTGGTACACGAAGCCACCACGGCCGTGCCGCGTAGCACGGCCGTACAGTAGCCCGATTCCAGCAGTTTTAAGTCAGAATTTGCAAAACCTTTTTTTTCACTTGCTCATTTCTCCGAAGAACAGAACGGCCGTACCCCGCGTCCTAGAGACCGTGTAGCGCTCCGCCCACCCATTCCACCCCTTGAATCCCCACCAAATCACTCCCAAACCATCCCCAATCACTCCCCTACCATTTCCACTACCTTAATCTCTAGATCCCACCCATTTCCATCCACAAACGCACCACTCTCTCTCCATTCCGCCCCAACAGCCCCGTTCTTCGGAGAAATCCAATTTTTTCTAATTCTACCTCCATTTTCGAGCAAGAATGAAGAAGTTTGCAAGGAAGGCGGTAGAGAAGACTAGGGGTGTCATCCCCTACCAAAGGAAGCCAAGGAACAACCACCCCCAGTTGACGGAGGCGGAATTGGATGCCACGGTGGAGTCTTTTGCTGAAGAAACCTCCGTACAACCACATCGGGGTGCACCATCTTCATCGCAGCCACTAGCAGAATCGCACCAATTGCAGCGTACAACCTTCTAGTGGGCAAGATCCTGAAATCCTCTAAGTTATGGACCAGCTTGGGCTGTCACCCACAACTTAGATCTCTCAGGTAGGCAACTCTTGCCAATTGCATCATATGCAACTCTTGATAAGATGTCATATGCAACTCCTTTCCATGATCATCTCCATGCCTCAAGGTGCTAGATCCTATCTAGGTCACCTTGTTAAGTCCGACCCAAAGCAAACATGATGAATATGCACCCTGCTTGGGAAGACCCACATATCCATCCTTCACGCTTCCACGAGATAGACGGTGCACCACGCTTGGGCGTGCCCACACTTGGTCGATCAAGCTTTTCACATGTGTCGCATTTGGAAGGCATCTAAAACTTAATATTTAATGAGGGATTTGGTTTTTATATTCATATACATATCCAATCACCACAATACATAGTACGTATCATATGCATGCTATATCCCACAGAAAACATGCAAAATAATAAAAGCGATGATTATGGCCATCCTAATGTGATTCCTCGAGCCAAGAGGAATCACGGTCATCTAGGTCTACATCACATGCAACCTGTACAAGATGAACTCTGTGTTTTGCCTTTCTGGGTTTGATCAATTCATCACATGAATGATCAGCTCGCCATCAGACTGGTTGGCTGGGTGCCACCAGCCGATTGGTTGGCTCCTCCAACCGAACGGTTCGCATGGTCACCGTGCATCTCTTCATGGCCACCACCCGCTCGCGTCGCTCCTCGAACCGGTCATCATCCGATCGGCTCACTCCTTGAACCGATCGTCTCGAACGTCAACCGATCGGTTCACTCCTTGAACCGATCGTCTCAGCTGTCGTCAGATGTCCTCTGTTCTTTGACATAACAGGAAATAAAATTCTATCCTATTTTACATTGTAAAAAGAGAAACCTCAAGTTACATTCGAGGGGAGCAAAGGTAGGAAAGAAATCTCGAATTATTTCGAGTTACATCAGGAATAGGAGAAGGAAGATCGGTGCGCAGACCGAGATGCAAGCAACCACATACAACCATACACAAAAAGGGTTTATTGGCCATAACCACACTATACATCCACCACAAAACTCATTTAAGGGTGACGCGTATCGATTGCATTAATAATACATATCATATATGTAAATTTAGATTTGTGGATTTAGGATTGGACATGCATAAAGCCAATTTTATTCACATCGTATGCTATAAATAAAGGCGACAAACCAAAATTGATCATATCGATATTCCCAAACTATAGAGCAGTTGACGTGGCTCTGATACCACTGTTGGGTTTTAGGGGAGGCAGAGAAGGCAGCGGAAACAAAAAATTTTCTCCCCCAAACCCAGAACAAGGAAACGCGTCACCGTCTATACAATAGGAAAGGATGGTTTGTGGAATCATACCTTGTCCCGAGGCTTGCTCGACGGCAATACCTCGCGCCTTGCGCGGTCTTCACCTCCTATCTTGGACGGTGTCTGTGCAGCTCTTGTCGCACCGGGACTGACGGGATTGAAGGCTGTTCTCCTAGCGGTAAAAACCTCCCGCCTCTGAAGTAGCCCACAGGGACCACCTGGAACTCCAATCTCATTATCCCATAAGGAATTGGAAGGAGTCGCACCCTCCTATCAGCGTACTAGTCGCCTACACACTCTCCTGCCACCAGTCGCAACTGCAGTTGTCCTTCCCTTGTTGTGCCTCCCTTATCATGTAGCACTTGTTCGGGCTCTCTCAGTTACCAAAACCAGAGAGAATGACAACTTTGCAGAGAAATTAGTTTGCACTGAGTTGTACTTTGAGAAGCCCCCAATACCCCTATATATAGGAGGGTCATGGGACAGGGTTCTCCATCCTGGGCAATGTGAGACTAAAAGCAGGAGTAGAAGGGTTTGAGATTTTCCAAAAAACAACCAACTCACAACCTGAACCGATCGTTTCATTTCTGAAACGGTCGGTTGGGGACCAGAGCCGGTCGGTTGACACCTCAACCGATCGGTTGGGACCCATGAGTTGATCGGTTCACTTCTGAACCGGTCGGTTCGTGGTCCTGATCAGTTCCCGATTGACTTTCCATCTTTTGTTTCTAATTGGTATCAAATACCAATCCTTGTTCCAATCAAATTGGGCAAGTGAAATGAAAAGAAAATTCTCACCAATCCTACTTTCCCAACTTGCCCGGTTGCAACAGTTGAACCGATCGTTTCAACACTTGAAGCAATCATTCACCCTGTCCTTGAGCCGATCGACTCACCACCTGAGCCAATCGGTTCACCAAGCTGAGCCGATCGATTCATCACATGAGCTGATCGGTTGGGAGTGCGGATTGTGTAGAATTAGTCAATTGCAGTTCCAATCAATCTGATACTCTAATCAATCAGTCAAACACCTTGAACACTATGATTTTGAGTTATCAATTAATTGAGTGTTTAATTGAACTACTAAACTCCTTTAGTAATCAATCTAAACATTGCTTGTGGACAAAACTCCTTTTCCAGGTTAAATCCTATGTGTGTGACCCTACATGTCCTTTTCATGTTGACATTGAAAGTCCATAACACTTATGACTTCACAAGCAAAGAGCAGTGCCTAGTCACACATCAGTGCTACCCAAGTGAAATAGAAAGTTGGAGAACAACTTTCAATCCTACAATTTGTGAATGGTGTTATAGTGAATGTATAATTTATTTGTCACTGATTTCCCGAATGAACTCGAGGCATGGAACAGTCATCCTGCCAACGTTCATTCACTTTCTTGATCTCAGAGTAGATTGGAAGAGATATGTATGACATCAATATCACATACTGATTCACACATGCGTGCGCATGCCTATTTCAATCCTACTCATCAAGTGGCCTTGGATATCAAACTCCCTCAGGAGGGACAAATCCCATATCTATCACTCACCCCTCAAAAGCCCCATGTGTCAAAGCCACCCAATCATCACCTTTATAACAACCTATGTTTCAGGACTGCTTTTGATGATGTCAAAGTGTGCCCAACGACATGTGTTGAGTGTAGTGATTTTAGGTCAAATAATCACACTCACCACCATCACTGTGAGTACTGACTGTGACTACCATGTCATGGTTCCATGTGTCAAACTCACGGTGGGTCTGTCTGGTACACTTGTTCTCTAACAAGTACCTATGTGTTTGGTTTGATATCTCTATATCATGACTAATGAGATTCTGTCATCAACCAACACCACAATCTAGTCTTGTGTGTCATTGTTGTCTATCTACCTTCCACAATGACATCCGACTAGGGACATAACAAGAATGTATAAACTCTTAGCATCCGTATGATCTCATCGTTCAGGTCCTCAACCTGAAAGCATACGTCATTGAGTATTGTCATTCTCTAGACATTCAATATGTTCTATCACTATCTCATATGACTGAACCAGAAAGAATTGGAAGCTTGCCTTAGATTTTTATCAAATCAATCTTAATGTATCCCACCAATCATCCCATGATTGGCTCTCAGGGCATACATACCAACAGATCATTAATGTATTTTCTACATTTTCTTTAGGGTTATTAGCCCTAATTATCCATATTAAGCAAATTACATGATTTTGCACATCAACATGATCATATGTGACATCATATGCATTCTAAACATAATTATGGACTTACTGACATTTTTCCATAATTTTATATCATCATTTAATATTTATTATCCATGATATGATCATTCCACAACTTACATAATATCACTGAGATTAAAGCATAAAAAGGCTGATATTATGATTCTACTGTGTTCTATTCATTTTTCTGAGAATTTTCGGTATATTACATGTATTTTTCTGATGTGCATGCTAATTACTACATATTATATAAGAACTCATCATTTTTGAAGTATTTACCTCTGTTAGCCAGTCAGATGCTGCCACATGGACCCTTGGGTAACAACTTCTGCCTTGAAGCTGGCCTGAAGTGAACCGGCGGTTCACTTCTGAGAGCAGGCCAGTTTTCTGGGCGTTCTGGGACTCAAGCTGGTTTAGGCTCTCCCTCTTCTCTGCGTTCTCGGGATAACAGAACCCGACCCCGCATTCTCACGCGACCACGCCCGCCGCCCGTCGTTAAGCATGCATCCACGGGCGTGCTCAGACACTGCAGTGCTCCATCTTCTGGCGAGAAATCAGTTGCCGACTGCTACTCATCATCCACTACTGATGACACCTCTACCTCCTCAAAATCTCTTCTTCTCGATGCTGCTTCTCAGCGAAGAGGAGCACGGGTGCCCCTTGCCTAACACAGCGGGGTCTTGCGGCAGAAATCGTCGGCGGGAAAGGGGTGTCCATCGTGGGTAAAGGTTGAAACTCAGACCTTCTAGTGAGGTTGTTGGCTGTTCCTCTATGACCAAAATGCTCGACACATGTTGTACGCCGCCTCCGGTTCTCCTCTCCGGCATGCAACCGCAGAAGCTACTCTCCTCCTCGTCTGAGTCACGTACCACCCCACTTCCTCGATCTCTCATCTCTCTTCTTGCATCTCCTCACCGTGAGCTTGAGGAGGTTGGCAGTGCTGAATGCGCCTCTAGTGAGAGGTTGGCGCAGCCACCAGGGTCTTCCTTGGGCTGTTGCTGCTTGGGTTGACGCTAGCGGCTCTGAAGCCCTGCCTCGATGAGGTCGATCTGTGGTGGAGTTTGCAGTTTGCAAGCCACTATCAGTGGTGGGGTGAAAGACCCATCCCCAGAGTAAATCTCCGTGGTAGTGAGCACTCTTGTGGGATATGGAGGGCTCACACTCTCAGGGGGGTCAAACAGTTCATCTTGGGAAGTAGTAAACAACCCGTCGGTTATCTCCCGCTCCTCTCACCCCACGATCAGTGATCTTGCTCACATGGACCATCAGCCACTCGCTTCAACTCAATAACATAACAACAAGGTGAGATGATGGGGTTCGTTCGATTCTAGCTATCTAAAGGATTAAGAGAGGCCACGTACTCGATCTGCGGCTCCTCAAGCCTGGGGTGCGTGTCACTGAAGATTATCTAATCTTAGTCTACTATATTGAAACATTGGCCATAAGAATATTAACCTTATTGCATGTGCACCACAAAGCCAAAGATTTCATCATATTCATACCTAAATAGCTCCATCTAGAGATATCGATACGATTAATAAACGTTGACCGAGGTTTTATTATCATCCAGGCTATATCCCATAAAATCTCAATCTCAAGTTTCCACTACTTGACCAATGAACAACTTAATCCAAAAAGGGAATCAACTTAGGGATCTTAATCTTGGTGTCAACACAACTAATCATCCATATTTTATCAAAGTACTTGGAGTTCTCAAGATAAGTCAACATATGAATTTCAATATGTCATTGGACATTTAAGGATTCCTAAAGTCCACTCCATCATAGTATTCATAAAAGGTTTTATATTTTTGAGGCAGTGTTGAACGAGGCACGTTCCTCAATGTACAATATGCATCCCTGGCAATACCAAGATGTATAAGAATTTAAAGGACCTATATCAGGGGTTTGAGATGAAGCAAGATGTGGCAGAGTTGGAGTATTAGAACAGAAAATGGAAGGGATTATAGGATTACTTCTTGGTGGTAGAGTTCTCTATTTGCCAGTAGGTGAAGGCACGACATCAGAAACTTACACGACTATTGCATCCATTTCCTATCCCTCAGTGGAAATAGAATCATGTCACTATGGATATTGTGGTTGGTCTATCCAAGACAGCCAAGGGATATGACTTCATCTGGGTATTTCTTGACTGTCTGATTAAGTGCACTTTCTACCATAGTTATCAAGTCCCCCACTAGGAGAGCCAGGCTTTGTAGGAGGTGTTTAAATTTGGGTGCTTAGGACCCTAGTAAGTTGGGTTAGTATAAGGGTCTTTTCGTTCCAATTTAGGTCATTTTGGCATCAAAATAAGTCAAATCAAGTTAAAATTTTGTCAAACTAGGTCATGTACAATAGTTTTAGGGCTAAATTAGGGTAGTCTATGTTGGATTCTAGTAAATTTAGGTTTGATTTTGCTAATTAGGTGTAATTTATGCCAAATTAGAGTATGTTAGATTTGATTAGACTTGATTTAGGTGACATGAAGTGTCAATTATGTAAGTTTAGCATCAATTAAGTTTAAGAAACACATAGAATATACTTAATAAATATACACATATAAAATATTTGATATTAAACATATTTATAATTTACAAATTTAATTGAATGCTTGGGCCACCTAGACAGTGTCGCATAGCTGCCAACGTGACTAGGCTCCCAAGTCTTAGACAACTACGCTTTCTGTCAATCAAGACTACTTACTTAGCTTAGAAGTTAGCTCAAATCTACGCGGATGAGGTTGAATGTCTACATGGTATACCATCAACTATAGTTTCACACAGAGAACCGCATTTCACAAGCAGGTACGCATGAAGCTTTAGGTGCGCATTTGAAGTTCTTGACAGCCTTTCACCCGCATACAGATGGTCGATCAGAGAGAACAATTCAGGCACTAGAAGATCTTTTAAGATCTTATGTACTTCAATTCCTTGGTAGTTGGGATATCCACTTGAGTCTAATAGAGTTTATGTGTAACAATAACTTCAGAGGAGTATCGACACAACACCATATGAAGCATTGTATGGTAGGCATTATAGATTCTCTATATGCTAGTATAAGATGAGTGAGTATCAGATTTTGAGTTCAAGGTTAGTGCAGCAGACACCTAAGAAGATGTTGATTCGCAACAGTTGAAAGCAACATAGGATAGACAAAAGGCTCACGGTAACAATTACAGAAGAGTGCTTGAGTTTCAAGTTCGAGACTTTGTTTACCTAAAGGTTTCACCTTGGAAGACAAATTTGATGTTTGAGAAGGATAAGCTTTATGCAAAGTACACATGGTCTTATCCTATCATATATTGTGTTGGCAAGGTGGCTTAAAGTTGGAGTTTCCTCCTGAGCTGAGTAGATTGCATGATATTTTTCATGTTTTGATGTCAAGAAAGTGTCATCGTTATACACATTAAACATTATTCCTAGTTAAAAGTTTAGCTATCATAGTATGTTTAGTATGAAAAAGGAGAAATTATGATCTTAGACAGGGGGAGAAAAGTTGAGGTGGCAGGAGGTACCTTTAGCAAAGTTTGGTGGCATCACTATGGTGTAGAGGGTTCCATCTGGGAGTAGGAGGAGATGCATCCATTATATTCAGTTTTGTTCTAGGAATTCAGAGGTGAAATCGTATTAGGAAGGGTGAGTTGTAATACCATGATCCTTGCTTTGCTTTGATCGATTTTATGTGATTTATGACTTATTCTTATTTTATTTGGAATAATAAAAATAAAATTCATGTTGTGTGACAATTCACACGTGATTTAAGAGATCTAGACAATCTAGAGTTAAAATCTGGCGCAATGAAATTTTAAAAGTTGCGGACAAAAAACTTATAGATTGCATCAATCGATGCAAGAGATCAAGCTTTGGACTCCACACGGGCCCAAGTTTGGTAGCTTCAACCATAGTAGACCACCAGTCAAAGAAATTGGGTCGGGGCATTGTGACCGCTCTGTGCGGTCGAATCATGTCTAGGTGGGCCAGAGCGCATCAACCTGAGACGATGCATGTAGTGAGGTGGCTGAAGCAGGCTATTTTAGGGTCCTTGCAACCAAGTTTTGGCTCAAAGCGTGTAGAAAGGAGGTTGATTCAATCTACTTTAGGTCAATGCATGTTGGAGTTAGTCAAACTGGGCAATTTTTGGCGTTGAAGAGACCCAATGGGGGTCAAAGCAAGGTGCTTTTTGGTCAAAGTAAGGTGTTTGGTGGTGCTTTGCAGTTTTCTCATGAGCCTAATCATATAAATAGAACCCTCTTTTACCCAAGAGCTTTGTTGCATCTTTTTAGAACTACAGAGGACAACCTAGAGCTAGAAGGCAATCTTGGAGAAAAACCCATGCAAATTGGCGATTCTTCAAGATTTTTGAATATTAAATCTTTGAATCACCATCTAACCATTATAGAACTGAATCCATGTAAGTTTCTTCTCTTTTTCTCATCTCTTGAACTATTTTCTCTCCTCTCTACCTTCTTGGACAAAGTTTTTCATGTTTCACGGTAGATCCTTCTCTAGCTAGAAATCTCTCATTTTACTCTTTGTCGGCCTAGTTGGAGCTAAAGCTTGCTAAGTTGGGTGTTCTATGAGTTGTTTGGTGATCTTGGAGTTAAGGTACATGCATGTTGTTGTTGGAGAATGTTCTCTTCATCTAAGGAAAGTGATTTAGCCTCTGTTTAGCAATTCTTGTAACGCAATTCCTACATATAATCACCAAACTTCACTAAATACATGATATAGAAGCCAAAGATGGAAAATTTTTATGATGTGTTTGGGTTAAACTTTGAGAACTTTGGGATTATTAGTTTCTCTTTGTAATTTGATTTTATAGCACAAAAAGATGATATTTTTATTACCCATACTGTATAGAATAGAAATATTTTTATTTGATGTGTCTAAAACAAATACATTTCTCTCTCTTTTGTAGAATAAGAGAGTAAGAAACAAAACTAGGAAATATGGGATAAAAGAAAAGCTAAAGACAAGACAAGTCTAAAGCACATAACAAAACACACAACATAGCATAACTCACAACACAACAGAAATAAGGAATATATATCAACATTCCCCCTCAAGCAGGAGCATAGATATCAATCATGCCCAGCTTGTCCACCATGGTAGTGAATATGGCCTTGGGAAGAAGCTTTGTGAAGATATCTGCTACTTGATCACAAGTATGAGTATATGGAGTAGAGATATTGCCAAATAAGACAGCTTCTCAGAAAAAAAAATGGCAATCCACCTCAATATGCTTGGAGCACTCATGAAACGTTGGATTGCTGACAATGAATATAGTAGCTTTATTGGCACAATACATATGAATAGGATCAAGGATCAGAAATGTCAAACTCCTTCAGAAGACCATGGACCCACAACAGTTGACAAGTAGTATGAGCCATAGCTCTATACTCAGCTTCAACACTAGATCAGGCAACCACAGTCTGTTTCTTGTTGCGCCAGGTAATAAGATTACCTCCCAAAAGTTACAGTAACCAGATGTAGATTTACGATCTATCTTGTTGCATGCATAATCAAAATCAGAATATCATGTGATTTTACAATGCCCAAGTCTTCTGTAGAATGTCTTTTCCTAGAGAGTATTTTAGGTATTTTAGAATATGACACAACATCCCAGAGGCATTGTTTGGGTTTATCTAGATATCTACTGACTAATCCAAATGCAGATGATATATCATCCCTTTTAACAGTCAGATATATAAGTTTACCAACTAATCTATGATATTGTTGGTTATCTGGGTATGGAGGAAGAGAGTCATCATCCCAGTTGGTATTAGGATCTAAAGGAGTACTAGTAGGCTTTGCTCCAAGCATGGTTGTTTCCGTCAAAGATCCAGAACATATTTCCTCTGTGATAAACAAATACCTGAAGAAGAGCAGGAAATTTCCATACCCAGAAAATATCTCAATTTTCCCAGGTCTTTAGTGATAATGTGTTTTTCAGGTATTGTTTAGTAGCCTAGATGCCTACTTGATCACTCCCAGATAAGATGATATCTTCAACATAGACAATCAGAATTATAAGACCAGAGGAAGTTTTCTTAATGAAAATCAAGTAATTAGAATGAGAGCGGCGAAAGCTAAATTTTTGAGGAATATGACTGTCAAACCAGGCATGTGGACTCTATTTCAGTCCATATATAGCTTTGCGTAACCTGCATACTTTAGAACACTCCCCCTGAGCAACAAACCCAAGTGGTTGCTCTATATATACCTCCTCGTGCATGCCACCATAAAAGAAGACATTTTTGGCGTCCAATTGAAATAGGGGCCAATTACAATTCACAACCACAGAGATAAGGACACACACAAATTTTAGACATGCAACAGGAGAAAAAGTCTCAAAAACATCAACTCCATATGTTTGGGTATAGTCTTTGGCGACAAAACGAGCCTTTAATCTTTCAATTGGGCCATCCGGCTGATACTTTATGGTAAAGATCCAACGACATCCTACATGAGAGCAATCGCTAGAAGCATCAACCAAGTCCCACATATGTCGATCAGTAAGGGCCTGCATTTGTCTCCAAAGTAGACCTATAAATGGATAGTCGAAATTTGCATATTCGATCCGCATCAGAATCCAAAAACATGAAGAAAAAAAAATCCATATTCGAGGCATGTCGGATCGGATTCGGATATTGGATTTAATATCCGAAAATTTTCGAATCGGATATCGGATATACTACTATCACACTGAAAAATATTTGTATCTGGTAGTTAAAAAATATATAACTTATACCTTAATATCCGTTGCACATTCCTTATTATTGCGCGTGCCCATTTGACGGAGGCAGACACGCAATAAGGAGCCGTTTGGGTGGAACTGTTTAAAATACCGGTAGTCATGTATAATTAAAGTTGTTGATTAAAGGTCATTAAATACTTCAGTATTCGTCATTACCAGGTACAACAGCAGATTGGCGAGCTTCTGAAAACCGCCTGTTTTGGCGGAATTGGAAAATCACGCGATATGTTCCAGTGTGGCCTGTTCCTGTCTCTCGACCAGCCTTTATTGTTGTCTGGCCTTCAGGCCCGCGGTGGTCACGTTCAAACGGATAATTTTCCTGTACACGGCTACCGTATTGTGGATGTCGGGGGCCGAACGGCCCCTAAAGGTCTTGCGGCCCAACCTTCTCTCCTTCGGTTTTCTCCCAACATGACCCCCTTTTCATTTGCGATTGTGGAGCCCTACCCAGCGATCGGCACAACACAACAGCGCACGAGCTCTCATGGTGCTTGATGCGTCGAGGATCCAGTAATCCCTGGCTGAAGACGCATGGCAATAGCAACTCCATAGAAGACACTGTCGGCCTTCTTGCTTCAAGTGTAAGGACGGCGGATGCTCCGTAACCTACTGATGTAGTACGTGCATTAGTCCATGGGTGAGTTTCTTGGTGCAAAAATATCTTCTCTTCATCTTCTAAGGGTATTCTAGCTCCATTACCTCACCGCCTGGAACTATGCCGAATTTCCAACGTTTACCTGTGTCTATGCAGCTAGATTGTCTCGACATATAGCAAGTGCTTCTTTGAGGAAGGTTAAAGATCTAGTGATTTGAGTATCTAAAGCACATTCCGAGCAATCTTGTTTCTTTTGTATGTTTAATATAGACATCTTCTTATAAAAGGTCAGAGCCTTTCCCCCTTTTTCCTTAACGTTTGATGCAATTTGGCAAAAAATTGTGTGTTTCATAGATTTATGGCAACTCAGATATATCTCATTGAAATGTAATTCATAGTCATATACTTCCGTTTTAAAATCTGACAGGAAAATGTACGCCCCCTGCCTTTTATATTGCTATCTACTCGGCTACTCCATACAATGCATTTAACGTATTCATATTTTTGCTTTAGATAAAATTCTTCAAACGGTTATTAAAAACAGGAAGCATATTTAACTTCTGGAAACTTATATAGCTCGACGCATTTTGGATTTCCATGAACATCAAAAGTGTTCCAGAAAATGTGGAGTGCTTCAGAAAATGTGGTTGACATGATTATTATCTTTGTTTCCCATACTAAGAATTTTTTATATTCAGCTAGTAGTCTGCATTCTATTTGATATAATTGTATTTGGTAGCAGCAACTTCTGTGTCTTGCTTCTATGTAATACATGAAAGTTGAAAATATCCATACAAGGCAGCACTTTAGGTGTTCATCCACAAAAAAAAAATATTGGAGGACATCTATTGTGTTTTTCACACAGCACATGAGAGCGACACTTCAAATACTTGTGCTTCCTTAATTATTGGCAAGATCACCGTCCTTCGTGTTTCTTATTGTTTTTGGATACAGAGGCAAAGGTGGGTCCATATAGTTTTTATACGCTCGGTGTTTGGAATCACAAGTAAATGGCTTAACAAAAAAATGCCAAACATTTCTATGGAATTCGAATTCAGATTCGGATATTATTCGAATTTGAATTGTAAAATCAAATTCGAATTCGGATAGCTTTTTAGAAACTCGGTGGATATCGGATCAGATGTAGAATCGGATAGAAAAAAATAGATTCGGATTTCAGATTCAGTGCTATCTGATTCGAATTCGATCCGTTTACAAATCTACTTCACAGCATGCGCCATGCAGGATGTTGTAAATCCCGAGCAACATTCTTAGGAATAGAAACAACAAATAAAGCAGAGGTAAAATTGGCAAGTTAGTGCCCAGATTAGCAGTAGAATAAAGATTTCCAATAGGATGCAGAGTGCAAGACATGGTCCCTTTATGTAGACCAATCGTAACATCTAAATCAGAAAATACCTGAGGTTGAGGGGGATCTGCCGACAGGGATGTAGGAATTGGTGAAGGAGGGGCCATGGAGGGAGTTGTAGCTTTCGGTCTTCGTTGATACACTTTCAGAGGCAGAGATGGTGAAACATCAGTAGGAGGCAAGTCAGTTTCAACGGACACAGGCAGTGGTGTATCAACTGATAGATCAGATGACAGAGTAGATCCTGCTGTAGAGTAGAATGGCATATGCTAAAAAAAGACCACATTGGCACTGACAAACCATTTCTTTGTAGAGGGATCATATCATTTGTACCCATATTGAGTCCGAGAGTGGCCCAAGAAAACACATTTTGTAGACCATGGGTCAAGCTTAGTTAAATCAGGACGTAAGTTCTTGACAAAGCAAGTGCTTCCAAAAATCTGAGGAGGCACAGTAAAAAGGGGGGCATCATGGTACAAGATTTGATAAGGCACTTGATTGCCAAGAACAGAGGAGGGCATGCGGTTAATTAGATAGCAACCAATTGAGATAGCTTCCGGCCAGAAAGTTTTGGATACATTATAGTGAAAAAGAAGGGTGGGGGCAACTTCTAAAAGGTGACGATTCTTGCGCTCAAAAACCCCATTTTGTTGGGGGTATACGAGTAGCAAGTTTGATGAATAGTACCAAACTTGCAACAAAACTGGTTGGGAGAGGATTGCACAAACTCTAAGGCATTATCAGTCAGAAAATCTTACTTGGTGTGTCAAACTGAGTACGGATTTCAGCAAAGAAGGTGGTTATAGTATCTAGCGTGTGAGGTCGATCTTTCAATAAAAACAATCATGTAGTTCTAGGAAAGTCGTCAATAAAGCTCATATAGTACCAAAATCTAGATGTGCTTGGAACAGAACATGGACCCCTAAACATCAACATGCACAATATCAAAAGGTTTTTCCAGAACTAATACAAGATTTATTTGAAAAACTGACATGAGTTTGCTTACCCAGCTGGCAAGTTTCACAATGAAAAACAGAATCTGAAATAGAAGGAATCAAATGCTTCAATTTTGCAATAGATGGATGGCCCATCGATAATGCCATTGTAAGCCTGTCACAGACGCAGTCAACAAAGCAGTATTGTTCGGTGTATCCAAGTAATACAATATGTATGATCCCTCATGGCCTGAACCAATCCTCATCCTCGTGAAGAGATCCTAAAATACACAACTGTCCGGGTCAAAAATAATTGAGCACCGAAGGCTCTTCACAGTTTAACTAACAGATAACAAATTCAACGAAAATTTTAGAACATAAAGAGTTGAGCGCGATAAGAGATTGCCATGAGTACAAATATTCCCTATACCAGAAACAGGAGTCTGAGAACCTTTAGCAAGCGTCATAGGTGGAACAGAGAAGTTTTATGGAGTTCAGAAGAAAGGAAAAATTGCCAGAAATATGGGAGGTGGCTCCAGCATCAATCGCCCATTTATTTTACCATAAGATGCAGATGAGGCAAGGAGAGCAGAACCTCCATCAGCAGCGACATCAATAGTGGAGGAAATGAGACAGGACTAAAGCATATTTTCAAACTCAGAGCTGATCCAATCCACAAATGGCTGGAGACAATGAGGATGATGCAGAATCAGGTAGATCTGTAAAGACCTGATTGGCCCATGCTAGCTCACCATGCTTAATCCAACTGCGATCTTCAATATAGTTTGTGTGTTTACAGAAATGATAGTATTGTTGTTCAGAAGAGGATATGTCTTGACCAGATGATGAAGAACCATGACCAGGACCAATGGTAGAGCAACCACGACCAAGACCTCATCCTCGACTATGGTCACGGGAGGAGTCCCTCGAGCGGACAGCTAGAGCGGCAGCAACAGAGTGGTTGGGTTACAAAGGGGAGACATACAGGAGTCATTAGACCCGTTTAAGGGCATCACATAGAGTAGGCAACAAGAGAATTGGACAAGATTTGATCTACCACTCTAGAGAATGAGTGTGGCAAGCCCATAAGAAATTGCATTAATTGATGTTCATTGCGTTGATGTTGTATTTGAGTGATATCAGCAAAGAGGGGGTGATATACTTCAAACTCATCCCAGAGAGCGCAACATTGATTGTTGTAATCATCCACAGATTCAATAGCATAATACTCCATGGCCAAGTGTTTGAAAATTTCAAACACTTTCTTCGGGTAGTTGATAACACCCAAATTAGCGCATATTTTCTATGCATTTTATCTATAATTTTATATCACTTTAGTCCTAATATGCACTCCTTTGTTCATGTTTTATGCTTTCTGTCTCGAATTAGATAAAAGTAAAAAAAATAGCCAATAATGTAGCTAATTAACTAATTTTTGACTTGCAGGCACCGAAACTAGCCAATTTTAGGACTTTCAAGTACTGAACCTGAAAAGACAAGAGTTCCAACAGGTGGCCGATACGGCTGCCCGATACGGTCTGGCCGATACGGCTGCCCGATATGGCGTGCCCGATATGGATGCCTGATACGACCTGCCCGATACAACTGCCTGACACTCCCCCTGCCCGACACGGTTGTCGGGCGATATTCATATTGGCCCACCTGATGCCTCAAGATCGAAGCCACGGATGAAGGACACGTGGACCAATAAAATCTACAACTCCCATCAACTCACTGCCTATAAATAGCATCTGCCAACCTACAGAGCAAGGGAGGAGCCGGAGGGAGGACCCTACAAGAGCTAGTTCCTACACCAAGGAGCTAGTGTGTCGAGTTCTCCAAAATTCTATTGCCCGATACGGTTGCCCGATACGGTCTGCCCGATACGGTTGCCCGATACAGACTGCCCGATACGGACTGCCTGATACGGACTGCCCGATACGGACTAGAGAGAGAGAGCCGAGGAGTCTAGAGGGACAAAGAGAAGACCCAAGGGCCGAGATCCGACCTGCACAGAGGCCGAGGAGCGAGAGCCACTTCTCCTCTACGGGCCATATATCTTCCCTATTCTCTTTCATTCTACTGCATTCCTTTATTTCTTGTACAAACGATGTTCATCCATCTTTGTTCGGTGCCAGCTATGCTTGTCTATGGCTAGTTAGCTCCTTCTTGGCTATGTAGCCCGATCTGGGCATGTTTATATACTTTTGCCTTAAGCAAGTAGATTCATATCAGATCTAGTAAGTTGCATGTTCTATTTTCTCTTTCCAAGTTATGATTGCTAGTTTGGTTGATCTCTTACTCGCTTGAACTGCTATTTCTACCTGTATCGAGAGATCCGTTGTAGGAATAGCTAAGAGACGATAGTTTGGATCCGAACCTGAGAGGGGAAAGATCCGAGGTATTCTGTTCCTAACACTCTGGAATATCCTAAGACCCGAGAGGGAACTTAGTGTATTCTGAGGTGTTGATATGTCATTCCTCGAGAGAGGGTCATTGACATATTGTTGATGGTTTTAGTCACGCATCGCGAGAGAAAGTGGGACGACCCCACAGGACAGATGCCACTGTGCATACTAGATGCTTGGTTGGGTGTTCAAGGGTTGTCTACGCCTGTGAACGAGTGCATAGACTGTCCCGTTTGTGGTTACATAGCCAGGTACTCTCTTTCTCTGTTTAGTAGAATCACGAGCTCTGTTTTGTTTTGTTTTGTTTTGTTTTCTTTGTTTTGTTTTATATCGTGACAACCCGCTAGACTAGTTCTAGCACTTACTTTTATCGACTATCGTCTTGGATTATCTGACTAAAGAACGAGATCTGTGGCATCGTAAACGTCACCACGTCCCTGTGTTCGACCCCGTATATCTACTTCGATCCCGTAATAAAGTTGCGGGGGCCTAGAAGGTTTCGGGTTATAAATTTAAATCTTGATTCCTTCCTTTGTCCCGCATTAATTTTCGGACGCGTGAAAAAGGCCGATCAACTTTTGGCGCCGTTGCCGGGGATGTGGTTTTCCACGTTTACATGCCTAGTAGATTTTTGTTCTGTCACTATAAGTCTGTATATACATGCATAGTTTTCCTCTTTCTTTACACATACTTGTTCATATATATTAAATTACTTTTCTCTTTCTCATACCTTTTTTTTCAGCCATGGACCTTGCTTCCGCAAGACAAGTCATGTTGTCCACCTGTCCTCCTAAGTTTTTCCGCAGTTCTGACAGCTGGAAAATAATTGAAGGTCATGCTCTGCAACTAGTCGAGTTATACTCACTTCCACCGTCGTCATATGTTGAAATTCCAACAAAGGAGACTTCCAGTCAACCATCGACCCCCATTCTATCCTGGGATCAAGAACTGATTAAGGCAGTGGAGTTGGCTAGGGAAAGTATTCAAGCACTCACCTCCTTAGCGCCTCATATCCAAGAAGATGTCGATCCAATGCAACAACTGCTAGAAGAGTAGGATCGTCATCTCAAAGTAGCCACCGAGGCTGCAGACTGCAGTAGAAGTCTAGTTCAAACTGTTGAGCGAGGATTCGTTCAAGCGCATAAGTTTGGTACAGCAGGTCAACAACCGATGTGCATGGCAGAATTGACGGGTCTCGAAAGCATTGTTGCTCAAGTACAACAACTTCATGATAAAGATGTTGAACGAGGCAGGAGGCTCTAAGAGCTCATTGATTTAGTTACAATCCAATTACAAATGCCATCACAAGATAATGAAGATGTTAGTCATCAGGACCATTCTATTGGGTATGAAGTGGAGTATGCATCACCATCCTATTCAGACCATCAACTGGATTCACCAGGATTTTTCTGTGAAGACCAACCCACTCCAGGAAACCCTTCATTATATCCAGATGACCCAGCTGATGAACCAATGGAAGATATGAGTCATAGACTTGAATGGATCTATGATGACGATGATGAAGACTCTAAAAGCCAAGTTTCCTCACAGCTAGAAGGTTGGCTAGAGGAACCAGAGTCAGATATTGAACCAGACCAGAGTGACATCTCTCATATTGAGACTTGTCATTTCACTTTGAGCAGTACGCCAACCATGGTTTGGAACAATTTGTTCGACGACGACGACAACGACGATGACAGCTGCTCGACATGGAGCAGTGGGTATAGTAATGAAGACGAGTTAGAGAAGCATGAGCCATCATTTGCCACCATCCCTTTACAAGGCTTGGTGGACGTCAAGGGGGCAGGATGGACGGTTCACTACAACATGGCTGCTGAGCATGAAGACACCCCTGACTCCATGCCAGGTGATAAGCTTGGGGTGGTAGAACTACAAACATATTCTTCAGGGGGTACTTTTTGCTTAGAAGATGATTGGATGACTCAGACAATACATGAAGATTTATCTGAGCATCCAACCTCAAGTACAGAGATGGAGAGAGAAGATATGAGTTCTCAAGATGACGTCCAACCTCTCTCATCTATTTCATCCTGTTTCGACATCCCAGGACCTTCATTTTTAGATTCATATAATGAAAGGTACCTTGAGGATGATTTTCCAAAGAATTCATCCCAGTGCAGCTCAAATCAATTCCAGCACAAAGATGACTTCACCGAATCGCCAGATTTTACTTTTCTTCTTCAGACTCGGCAGGGCCAACACATCCGCCTATTCTACTCATATTATGTGGCAGAACCCGTCGGCAAGACACAAGTGACACTGGTCCCAAAAATTAGAATTTGGGATCCCAGTGTCGGTATCGTGGGGCATCCACCCCCTTTTCTCTTACCCACCCTCCCGCCCTTTTATTACAATAAATTTTAATGTTCCTATTCTTGTTAGTTAGCTTCTTTCCTCTAACTGTTTTATTTCCTTCCATCCATGCAACATCTTTAGAACTTCAATAACTGCCATTAACAATCATGCATTCTTGCCTCACTATTTCAAGTTTAAGTCTTGCTCGAGGACGAGCAAACTCTTAAGCTTGGGGTGGCAGGCTTCGCCCTTCTTTCTCTTCACTCTTCTTGCATGCACGTTTATTTCTTTCATATAGCATAAGCTTGTAGCTTCACAATTATGGCTATGTGGTGCGACTCTAATAGATAAATGCTTGACTTTATGCCTAATTGCACAGTTTTTATCTTAAAAATTGCTTGACCTCTTGCTTGACTTGCTCTTTGACTCTTTCCTTGAGTTTGGTAATAAATCTAAGGTTATATCCCTTTTTCATAGCTTAAAGCTAATTTCCCTTGATCTATGTTGTGAATGGCGAATCCATGGTAAAGGACTGTTGGAATGAGCTAAAACATGATTAAAGAATCCTAGCTGCAGTTTCACAAGCTTGCCTCTATTCTAAGGATTCTTGAATCATAATTGCAACTTTTCACATAGGTGTCAAGCGGATCATGATGAGTTTTGAGCTATGATCAAAATGAAGTGTTTTCCTTGATGGACTATGTGCCTTCTCACATTAGATTGAGTCAAAAAGATGAAAAATATAAAAATGTGCAAAAGAGGCTTGGCCGCCCACAAAATCCCAAAAATATCTATATAGTTATCACCCAAGCCTACAAATAGAATGCAGATGTTAAAAGCATGAGTGTGAACAATAAATGAGTGTTGTTTTCTATTTTAGGAGAGTTGATGATGGTGCCCAGCCGGTGTATGACTGCGCTCATGAACGCGGATATGTCATGCCTGGTAGTACCACTCTAAAAGCTCATTAGAGGGTCACTAGGAACCCCCTAGGTGACCTATGAGATCATCTCAGTAGCAGGGTTGGTTCGAGCGCAGCACGAGGAGTTTGTCTCACTGCTCTGGGCCAACTGGCTCAAACTGTAGGGATTGTTGCTCGTTACATGGACCAACCTGACGTAGATCGGGATTCTCAGAAGTCAGTAGAGTCTTTTTACTTTGTTTCTTAGGACATGAATAAGTGAGAGGCGTGGTATTCCTAATTGGTTTGCATGGATTCATGGTGATGGCTCATTGCTCATCACCTGCTGGATCACCTAAATGACAACTCTTTCATGTTTAAATAATTATGATTCAAACCCTTATGAGTATCGACAGGCTGTAGTTAATTTGCTTAATCTTGCCTGGACACTCTTTGATCTTGCTTTGGCAGGATTGTGCTTGTTTGGTGGGGGTTTGTTCTGAAATGACATGGATCAAGAGTATTGATGCTTTAAACTATTTTTCTTAACTTTAGCATTTATTGCCAAGCTTAATTTGGATGTTATCTTTTGTTCTTTGAGCACAGTCTTGCTTGAGGACAAGCAAGTTTTAAGCTTGGGGTAGTTGATAACACCCAAATTAGCGCATATTTTCTATGCATTTTATCTATGATTTTATATCACTTTAGTCCTAATATGCACTCTTTTGTTCATGTTTTATGCTTTCTGTCTCGAATTAGATAAAAGTAATAAAAATAGCAAATAATGTAGCTAATTAGCCAATTTTTGACTTGCAGGCACCGAAACTAGCTAATTTTAGGACTTTCAAGTACCAAACCTTAAAAGACAAGAGTTCCAGTAGGTAGTCGATACGGCTGCCCGATACGGTCTGGCCGATTCGGCTGCCCGATACAGCCTGGCCGATACGGCTGCCTGATATGGCGTGCCTGATATGGCTGCCCGATACAGCCTGCCCGATACGGCCTGCCCGATACAACTGCCTGACACTCCCCCTGCCCGACACGGTCATCGGGCGATAGTCATATTGGCCCACCTGATGCCTCAAGATCGAAGCCACGGATGAAGGACACATGGACCAATAAAAGCTACAACTCCCATCAACTCGCTGCCTATAAATAGCAGCTGCCAACCTACAGAGCAAGGGAGGAGTCGGAGGGAGGACCCTGCAAGAGCTAATTCCTAGACCAAGGAGCTAATGTGTCGAGTTCTCCAAAATTCTACTGCCCGATACGGTTGCCCGATACGGTCTGCCCGATACGGTCTAGAGAGAGAGCCGAGGAGTCCATAGGGACGAAGAGAAGACACAAGGGCCGAGATCCGAACTGCATAGAGGCCGAGGAGCGAGAGCCACCTCTCCTCTATGGGCTATATCTCTTCCCTATTCTATTTCATTCTACTGCATTCCTTTGTTTCTTGTATAAACTATGTTCATCCATCTTTGTTCGGTGCCAACTATGCTTGTCTATGGCTAGTTAGATCCTTCTTGGCTATGTAACCCGATCTGGGCATGTTTATATACTTTTGCCTTAAGCAAGTAGATTCATATCAGATCTAGTAAGTTGCATGTTCTATTTTCTCTTTCCAAGTTATGATTGCTGGTTTGGTTGATCTCTTACTCGCTTGAACTGCTATTTCTTCCTGTATCGAGAGATCCGTTGTAGGAATAGCTAAGAGACGATAGTTTGGATCCGAACCTGAGAGGGGGAAGATCTGAGGTATTCTGTTCCTAACACCCTGGAATATCCTAAGACCCGAGAGGGAACTTAGTGTATTCTGAGGTGTTGATATGTCATTCCTCGAGAGAGTGTCATTGACATATTGTTGATGGTTTTAGTCACGCATCGCGAGAGCGAGTGGGATGACCCTACAGGACAGATGCCACCGTGCATACTAGATGCTTGCTTGGGTGTTCAAGTGTTATCTACGCCGGATAATGAGTGCATAGGCTTTCCCGTTTGTGGTTACATAGCCAGGAACTCTCTTTCTCTGTTTAGTAGAATCACGAGCTCTATTTTGTTTTGTTTTGTTTTCTTTGTTTTGTTTTATATCGTGACAACCCGCTAGACTAGTTCTAGCACTTACTTTTATCGACTATCGTCTTGGCTTATCTGACTAAAGAACGAGATCTGTGGCGTCCTAAACGTCACCACGTCCCTGTGTTCGACCCCGTATATCTACTTTGACCCCGTAATAAAGTTGCGGGGGCCTAGATAGTTTCGGGTTATAAATTTAAAGCTTGATTCCTTCCTTTGTCCCGCGTTCATTTTCGGACGCGTGAAAAATGCCGATCAGTAGTGTTGATGAGAGTAAACATGTGAGAGTTGGTCCCACATGGCTTAAGCAGTCCGAAGATGAAGAAGTGGCTACTGATCTTGGGCTTAACACTATTGACCATCCAGGTCATGATGTCGAAGTTGAGTCCTCCTTAATCCACAAATTGTAGGCTTGTTTAGTTTTATTGTCAGCATTATCAGCAGGTACGGTTGGAGCACCAGAAGTGAGTTGTAACAACCATGAGCTTTGACATAGAGCTCAAAGGCCGCAAACCAAGTGTGATAGTTTGAGCCATCCAACTTCACAGTAGTGATGCATAGCGTCTGAAGTGGCTCAGCAGATGCCATTAGAAAGATATGTAGGATGATAGATACGTCAACAAGAAGTAGTAGCAGGGAAGAGGACCCAAACCCAAGGGCAGCAGCAATAGTCAGCAAG
The DNA here is from genome assembly GCA_963693085.1 of Alisma plantago-aquatica. Lineage (NCBI taxonomy): Eukaryota > Viridiplantae > Streptophyta > Magnoliopsida > Alismatales > Alismataceae > Alisma > Alisma plantago-aquatica. The sequence continues at coordinate 65,901,600 of OY856410.1, read as the reverse complement.
CAACATAAGGAGTAACCCAACTCATGGGCAGTAGTAGGTACAAGGAGAGACCCAATATATGGGCAGCAGTAGATTTGGATCAATAGATTCGAAGAAACCCGCAAAGAGGCAGTAGGCAGCAGCAGCAGATCAGATCTGAGAAACCTACACAATGGAAGAAGAGAAGAGAAAGACCTACGTTATCACGAGGAGAGAGTTAATCCACCATGAGACATTGACAGGCAATAAAGATAGTCTTTTTAGATCTTCAACGTGCTAATTTTAAAAGGTGTTCAGAGACGAAGAAGGAAGAAGATGGAAGGAGGGAAGGCTTAGTGGTGGAGAAGGGAGGTGGAGGGGTGGCGGCGGTGGGAGTAGGGGGATGGAGGGGTGGCAACGGGGCGGGGTAAAGGGGATCGACAACGGGAGTAGGGGGATGGAGGGGTGGTGACAGGGCGGGGTAAAGGGGATCAGCGACAGGGAGGAAAATAGGCGAAGGGGAGGTGTTGGGTGAAGGAAGGAGGCAGGGTAGGAGGTGGCAGATGATTGGGAGAGTTAGAGTGTGGGGGAAGGGCGGTGGGAGAAGGGGGGCATGGAGGTAGGTAGGGTGGGAGAAGGGTGGCGGGTTGGAGAGGGGTGATGGCTAGTAGGAGGGCTAGGGAAGCATTAGGGTTAGAGGGGAGGGCGTTAGGGAGGCTCGTAGCCGTCTAATACCATATAGAACAGATATGTCTTTATTTGATGTGTCTAAGACAAATAGAATGTTCTCTCTTTTGTAGGATAAGAGAGTAAGAAAGAAATAGAACTAGGCAATATGTGATAAAAAAGAAGCTAAGGACAAGACAAGTCTAAAGCACATAAAAAACACACAACATAGCATAACACATAACACAATGAAATAAGGAATATATATCAACATATTGGTTACAGCTACGAACTTTGCAAGTTAATTGCTCTAAATTATTACTACCTTTTGCATATTGAGCTTATATAATGGAATCCTCTAGTGAAACTTTTCAAAATGCTTCCTTATATCATTCAATAATTTATAGGTTCTTAAGCATAACTTTTGATCCCTATTTGTGACATGATCCACGTATGGATGAAAATGGGAAAATTGCTAGTTTTGCTTATGCATGTTGGATATAAATTAATGTTTTGTGACATTTAATGCTTTAATTATTCATACCTTAGTATGATGTTTTGAATGTTACCTTCTTGTTCCATTGAATACAAGTAAATGGATTAATTAATAAGTATAACCCTAATTCATGTAGTTTCCTTGTGACCATATAGCATCCCTAGTGTTTGAAAGTCAGAGAAGTGAACCGGGTATACTTCTAGCAATCAGGGATTGCGACAAGGTACACAAAGACATATATTTTTTAATAAATGTGGGTTATCGAGAATCCATATGAGAATTCATCCTCTACGCACCTTGAATTCGTTTATATAAATGCGTCAAGTCTGTATCTCCTGTTGTTATATGACATTTATGCCAATGTGATTAGAAATAATGTGATGTGATGTTATATGCTAATATTGCCAATGTGATATGATACTTGTCCTGACCTGAGAACCTAGGATGACCTGATATTTTTATGTAAATTGTAGGCAATGACGCACTAATTTTTATACTTTCACCAATAGAGGGATGGCGGGATCTTAGTGAGACAGCATTATCCTAATATCCTCTACGACAGGCTAGGGGGGCTTCACGGTTACTAGCTAGTAGTTTGGACGATACATTCCAATAACCCAGGGCTTAACAATAATAATGTTAATCAACCCATGTAGCAATACTTGAATAGCTACATAATTGTCTTTTTTTTATATTGCCGATACCACTCAACTATGTTTTGCCAAAGTTGATCTTTAACATGGATCTACCTAATTCAGCATTATCGTGGACACATACTCTAGTTACTATGTGAATACTCTCTTTCTCTCGTTGGGACTTTGGTCACACTCTTGTGGTTACTTACCCTTTTTAGGCTCTTAGCATTTGACCCAGGGATTTTCCAATGGGTGTCTTTCACCTGGACATCAGTGCGTTGAAGGTGGAAGTATAATCTTTGTTGTGTTTAGAGTCCTCCTTGACATAGGTCCAGAGAAGGGTGTTTTATATGATGATGTATCTGCGACTCAACTTTTTGTTGCATACCTTGTATCAGATGTATATGTTATAACTATGAGCAGCACTACCTTTTGTATAAGCAGGTTGTGATCTTGGTTACATATGATGACCAATGTGTGGTTACTTGTTGATAAATGAATAATATTGTCCTTTTTAGGTGAGCATGTGTGAAACTTTGTTGGAATTTGAAATTGAGTTTATTCTTACATACTTGGACGGTGTTAGTTAAGATCAGTTTGGCTTGTAAGTTTTCAGTTATTTTCTTGCAAGTAGCCTACTCAATCCCATGGTTTGCATGTGTGTTGATTATGCGGTTGCATACCATATGCAAGGAGCCAACAGCCTATCAGGATCAACCTACGCATACGACCAATGTCCCTACACCTTTCTTTGCCAAGTAAAGAACTTCAATCAACTTTGAGAGAGATTGAGAGAGGTAACTGAGAGCCTCATAAGATAATAATTAGGGTTAGTTCTCTTACAATGAATTCCTAATTGAAGTAATCAGGTGTAAGCTCAAGAAGGAATTCCAGGGCTCTTTGAGGTACTATCTCAACTTTGTAGCATATGGATGCTTTGGCATACTTTAGAAGCTCCCAAATGTTTCATGTTTAGACTTGAGAGTGTCTACTAGCCAATATAGGTGACAAACAAAATTCAAGTTGTTTCCAGGGGAGTTAAAACCAACTGATCTATTTTCACTTTTTCTTCTGAAACAACTAGTTTTGCACTTCAAAAAAGTTATCTCCCGTCAGTCAGTGGCGGGAATTTTCATGACAAAAAACATTTCATGACTATCCATTGTGTTCAAATAACATGCTCGGCTAGATTTTTCCTAGGGAAGTCCAATCGATAATATTTATTGTTGGAAACTCCAAACAACGTCAATTTGAGGTTTCCAAGGGAAATCCAGTCGAAATTTATTTGGCTTTGACCATATTATAAAGTTGGCTTGTATTTTCCGAGGGAAATCCAATCGATGATATTTCTTGATCATATCCCATCTTGCTCAACAGATGGTTTTCTAAAATAGAAACGTAGCCAATGCTCAAGTGAATTTCCACACATAGGAGATCACTCTGTTGACTTGGATTCTTAAGGATGAAACTTAGTAGACTAATAGTATTCTCAAGGATGACATTGCCACTTGATCTTTATTTGAGGAAAATCAAAATCAAAATTGAAGATATGAACATGTGAGTATGCCATTGTCACAATCATTTCAATAATTACAAATTGAGCTTAATATAAGATATTATATACAATGAGTGATTTGAAACAAGAATCTAAAGATTTTCATCAAATTTCAATCACATAAGTCTTATTGCATGACTTGAGAAATTTTTCAATCAAGGTTTGTCAAGTAGAGTACATAGAGTGTGTCCATAACATCTGAAACATCTTCAATAGATTCATTAGACCATAGCATGGAATAAATAGGTCAACATAAAAAAATGGGATTCTCCACTTCAGTCGTGGGCTTAATAGGCGTGGGCTTAATAGGAAGTATAAAAAGACACCATATAGCATAACATATCACACATAGTGCGTAGTTAATGTACATGTCGTGTTGGAAGTACTCACATAGTGCAAGATAGTTGCACAATGTATACAAGAGAAACATGCATAGAGGAACACACTGTGTAAGAAGTAGCACATCGAGTTAGATAGTATAGTAGATACGGGGGTCAAGGGACTTGTTGTGTGTGGATTCACACATCTTGTCACAGTAGGGACAGTAACAGTAGGCGGACGGACACACACCATGTAGAACCATCACATGTTGCTTCACATGCAGGATGTGTGATCAGCGCGGCGTCAACCCAAACTCCATCACACACATTTCATTTATTGGGCATAGTTGGTGTATTTGACGACTCTATATTTAGTGCTCTGCATGGTTCCTTGGTAACCTCTAGTTTGATCGGGGAAACCACTAAAAATTGAATAGACTAATGAAGATTATCGGTTAAGCTGAAGAAACTTATGATATTTTAGTTGATCAAGGATGCTTTGCTTGATTGATCTTTGTGTGTGGTTAAAAGATAGCAACGAGTAGTGGAAAATGAGATGGGAATCCAAAAACACCGGGAAATAAATTAAGCATGTCCCCTCTATTCATCAGTCAGCCATGAAAGAAGGTCGTAAGCATAGGTGGGCCCCTAGAGGCTAAGATACGCCTTCCCTAGAAATAACCCTAAGACATGAGACTATATGGGAAGGCCATAGGCCATGGAGAAGCAGGAGGCATGTTGAGGGGCAAGAAGAAGAAAAATAGGGGTTAGTGGGCAGTGGCAAGGAGGGGATACAATGATGGAAGATAAAGGGGGATAGGAGAGGGGAGGAGATTGCTCTAATATTCTTGCTCAGTACCACGTAAAAGGTATTGTATTCATAACTTGATATTTTACATGTGATTACAAGACTCTTATATATAGGCCCTATGAGTAGGTTGATATAAGTACTCTAAGAACTTTCATACAACATGGTTGGCCATATAGATGTTTAAACACTTGTTTTTATAGTCATTGGCATTTTCTAATTGCATATTATGTTTCACTTATGCATTTCATTCATCCTACTTTGTTCCTATGAAAAACATCATCTTGTAGATCTCCAACATTATCCACATAAGGATACCAATCATATTTTGCTACATCACTCCATCCAACTTGACACCACCCTTCACAATTCCATATTGACTAAAATTACAATGCATATACTTTGTTGTGCTTTGACTAATCTTAAATTCATTAAATTACAATGCAAATTCATTGTTTGGGCGATTAGGCGATGACATCTAGGACTTGGTAGCCTAGTCACCTAGGTAGCTAGGCGTCACTCCCTAGGCAGCCCAGACATTCTATTAACTTTTTTACTTTATAATTACTTTTTATGTTAAATTAGATGTGATTATGAGTGTTTTTACTAAGTGTGTCCTTGGTTTCCTAAACTTAACAAAACCTAAATTTACCTATATTGACACTTACTTTGACCTATACCAACATGAGACGTATAATTAGACAAATCAAACCTAAATTGACTTGAATCAGACATAGAATAACCCAATTTAGCCCTACATATACCTTACATGACCTAGTTGGACAAAATTTTGACTTGATTCGATCTGATTTGGTGTCAAAATGGCCTAAATTGGGCCCACAAGGTCTTAGGCGCCCACCCTCTTAGTTTGGGGGGCTATACACCAAGACTTGGACACCTCCTTCGGAGCCTAGCTGGCCTAGGAGTGCTAAGGCAGTGCAGAGGTGAGGGCCTTGATGACTATGCAATGTGTATCTGCAAAGTTCAACTTCGTGATTCAATCTTTCTCTAGCTTCATCAATCGGCACAATTTCATCAGCAAAGAACATACACCAAGTAATATATATCATCATGTACATGCTTTGTCAGCTCATCCATAACAAGAAAAAGTAAATAAGCGCTTAGAGCCATCCTTGATGTACCCCAATTGTAAAGGAAATGCAGTCACTCCTCCAAAAGACTTCATATTTGTAGTTAAGCTACCATATATGTTTTAAATTTACCAAAACATTGGATTATTGCAGTTTTGTTTTCCAACATGTACCAAAGCACTTGCATCGCTATTCGATTGCAATCATTTTCTATATCAAGAAAACCATATGAAGATCTACCCTGCTTTCAGTATACTTCATAAGCTTCCTTATTCACGTGTCACCTTTTATTGCTTGTTCACATGTGTATGGTTTGAGATGTTAGTATCAATTAAACTTATAAACTATATATGGATGCCTTCTCTATCTATAGAAATCTAAAAATTTGGCATAGTGCCTTGCCAATGGTTGAACCGTGGATCCAAGACATGGACGTTTTGTTGGGTCAATCTTTGATTCGGTTCTAAAAATCTGGGTCCAGACTCAACAATGTGCTATTGGATGCTCATAATTGTATGATGTGATGCTTTTCCCGGGGATTAGTTTTGTCATTCATAAGGGACTAGTGGCACAACTTGTTTCCGGTCTGCCTTCTATTTCATTATAAGAGATCTTCATTGTTTTAAATGATATGTAGATATTCAGTTCATGTAAAAAAAAATGGTGTATAGTTTACGCTATACAATGATTACATATGCCTGCCTATGTAGGCAAATGTGTCAGAGATGCTTACTGACAGGCATACTGCGACTTCATCCAGATAGTAGTTCAAAAAACTTATAATGTCTCACTGCGACTAACCAATCTTTCCGTATAGAATACCATCACCCAAATTGAGATGCAAAAGGTTGCAATGCCAATGTATTAAACTCGCTACTGGCAATAAGATTAACAGCTACTCGTAGTCAACATAATCACGCACACAGTGCCTACATATTGCTAAGCTTGTTCATGGTATATTTGCTGTACTATAACCAGCAAAAGAAAGAACTATGCAACAAGAATAGCAATTTCTGTGTGAATCCTTTTGAAATGATATAGTTTAGACGCCGTTTCAACAGACAGGGCAATATGTCTTTTATATAGCTATCCAATCTGGCCAAATTAAAATAGTATATATGAAGATACATTTCCCCCAAATCAACAGATGGAAGTGATAGAAACTAAAATGACTCTACGTACAGAAAACAGAAATTTCACAGCAGGACAAATGTCGCATGTGAAGAGAAAGACGATCACTGAGGCTGAAGGTATAGAGTCCTGAATACTACGTTGCAGATAAGGATATACGAATATGAATGCTACTGAAACCTCTGATGGCGATCTGGTATAAGTGTCACTGTGTCAGAGATCAAATGGAAAAATGACTTTCCTGAGACATCCAGACACGCACTCGACCGAACTATGCCTTTGGAATCAAACATACACGGGATGACTAACACACACAGAGACAGACACGGGTTCCGACTCACTCAATTATTCTGCATTGCAATAAAAGCGGCGGGGAACAGCATCTAATTCGAGATCACAGCATTACTTCGCATGTATAATATATCAGATGACTGGAAATCATCCTCAGGTCGGTACATCATGTTAGAAACATCAAAGTCATGGACCGATCCGGAACAAAGCATTTAGAAAGATGATCGATGCAAAATAGGACTTGGGAGCACACCTGTGTTCCGGCGCTCCCTCGTCTTCCTTTCGGGAGCTGCTGACGGCGACGGCGACGGCGACGGCGACACATTAGTTATCCTCTCGGCGGGATTGGAATGTCATGTTGGACCATTGGCCGATTCAGAACAAATTATTTAGAAAGATGGTCGACACAGAGGAGGAATTTGGGAGAACCTGAGTTCAGGCGCTCCCTCGTCTTCCTTATACGAAACTGCCGATGACGGCCACGGCGACACATCGGGCCGCTGATCTCCCGCTCATTTTCCTCCCTCCTACATCTGGTTGGGCTGCATTTCAACTCGTGCAGCTCCAAATGAATGCCAACGGCAGGCAATGTTCATCCACGTATAAAATTCAGGGGAACAGACCGTGCCCATTTCGGGCGCTGTTTCATTTCCAGGACTAGCAGGAAGTCTCTCGTTCTCCGTGTTGGCAGCAGCGATTCCTCCTCCTTTGGGTTCTTCTTACTTCTCTGGTTATTGCGGCTGCAGTTAATGAGCATAGACTTTGCTGATGGTGTATTTATGCAGGTAACAACAACAACAAACTGCCTCCAAGCAAACGTAAGAAATCGTAAGAAATCAAACTAGTCCTGTTCAAATTCTGCTTAACCAAACGATTGAGTTATAGTTTAATTACACGTTTTTCATTTCCTGAGTTTGAACTCATCTTGTGTCTTCCATCTATTAGCAACCAAACGAGCCCTAAATCTCGAAAACAATATTCGTAGGTGTCCGTTAAAAAAGATTGTATTTTTCGTGTGGAAAATGACGTTGCCTCCTTCGGCACCCCGCACACACCTATTTAGGGCTAGTTTGGTAAGATGTGGGTTTACTTCATTACAATTCAATGTTCACTTTTCACTTTTACATTTGATCCGGTTGGAGTACTCCAGTGTAATTGTTTAAATTTCATCAGCATCCAACTACATCATTGGTAGTAAAAACTTGGAATTGATACCACGGAATTTTTGGGGGTAGTTGGGTGCATTTGCAGTTTGTCCACCTACTTCAGCGATGTGACCTCGCGGAGGATGTACTTTTCGTTATGTACTTGTCATGCATGTACATTGTTCTGCTTTCCTTACCAAATGGCTATGAGACAAAACACTGAACTTAAACAATATCCTACCAAATATAATCTAGGCAGCTCCGATGATATGATTATCTATGACTGTTTTTTCAAATCACAAAACAGCACCCGATTCCTCCCTACCAAATTAGCCCTTAATAATGTAAGACTAGTCAACACACACGAACCCATATTGAATTAGATACATTTTTTATATCATCATAATATTTTTTAAAATTAAATTAATTAAAGGTATACAGTGACCAATAGTGGACTACTATGCGAACACATCAAAATATATGCAATATCTTGAATGTTGCTATGAATTTATTAAAATAATGTGTATTACCAGAAGTTTAGTAAAATGACTAGAGAAGCAAGTGTTGTGGTTTCTTAGGGAGGAAAAGGGTTTATTGCATTGAATTAGTCAAGAGAATGTGTGCTAATGGGAGATTTAGTTATAAATGAGAGAGAATAGATGCAAAAGACGAAAGAAAAAATAAAAAAAGACATGAGGAGATGTAGTTAGGGGGAATGGGGATCAAGGATATGTAGACGATCCGTTACAAACTTGCAAAGGTGTAAAGAGTGGGAGGAACGAATAATAGATAGTAATTAATAGTAGGAGTGGGGGGAGAATTGAATGAGATGAAGGCAGTGAGATAGAGAAGATGGAGTTATGGAGAAAGTGGGTTCGTAAAGGGTGGAGAGATTGGTTGTTTCGAGTATGGGGTAAGGAGAGAGAGAAAAAAGAGAGTTGAGAGTTACACATAGAGAGTGTGGGCAATTGGAAAGGTGGGAATCGACTTTTTGGTGGAAGATAACTCTATTAATAAAATTCTAAAAAAATATGTAAAGGAACCACCCAAATTTAAAACAGGAAGAATGAATTACCTAGTGGGGATTCAAAATAATTGAGAGATATATGAACACAATCAATTTTTATAATCTTACTGTCTATATACATGTTATATTTTCTATTTGCATTCAACTTTTCATAGAGATTACAAGGAAATAGAAGGGAGATGGGTAACAAGTTGCGTCGCCAATCCCTTCTGAATAGCAAATCCAATCCTCTGAAACACGACATTCATAGACCTATGAGTCATCACATTAAAAGGAAGGGAAAAACTATGAGAGGGAGATGATCAAAGACGGTAAAAGCAATAATAATCTATGTTTTGTATTGGCTAGGGTGGTAGGTTGGAGACAGAATAATAAAATTGTATATGGAAAGGATGAGAAAAGTTGGATGGATTTGAATTTAAAAAGATCCTTCTTTTTTATTGTAATTGATATATTATGTTTATTGTTGGATCCTAAGATGGGTGATTGGATGCTTTAGAGGGAGGTGAATAGAGATGAATGCACTTAAACAAAATTCATTAGACCTTCAAGATATATCAAAAGATAAGGTTGCCAAATAGGAAATTTGAGTGCAACTAAAACATACATAGCAAGGGAGAGAGGGATTGAACATACACCGATTAACAAGCTATATAGATTGGTTTCACACTTCAAACTTGAAGTATGCCAGTCAACTACCTGGAGAGGTCAACCTCTAGGATTTCTTAACCATTGCACTCTTATATTCATTCATAAGACTTACAATATATGACTCACCAAAGGACTTACATATCCAATACAAAGAGTCTTCAACCTTACCAAGGACTTACCCACTTTGTAACAAGTGTTCAGCCTTCTCCAAGGACTTACCCACTCTTGGACAAGTCTTCAGACTTCTAGGAATTACCCACTCTTCTTGGATCTTCAGCCTTTGACTTCACCTTCACTCGGAGAAGCTTCCACCAAGGACTTACCCACTTGAGCAAGAAGTCTTTTGCCTTCACCAAGGGGTTACCCACTCTTGCTCCAAGTCTTCGGCCTTGATCTTCACCAAGGGAATCCTTCCCTGGTTCTTCTTCACCTCTCTTAGCCAAGAGAGAGATCCTTCATCTTCATGGTTGAAATGAGAGATTGGGAGGTGATGAAAGTGAGAGCCTCACAATATATACATGTAGGACTGGCTCTCTTATAGATCTCCTACTCACTCTAATGGACGATGCAAGTGATTAAGATTATAGAGAGAGAGTAGGTTGTAGGATGCACTCAACTATAGACTAGGAACCTCATATAGAGTTTTGCATTGAATGTTCAACCTTAGAATGAAGCCCAAGGGGTCATATTTATAGCTGGGGATGCCTCTTAGCCTTTGGGAACACTTAAGAATGAAAACTAGCCATTTTGTGGATTGCGATAGATATATTTTTGATTGTTGCAAATCTACAATGACTAGAAACACCTTTCTGCACTTTTCCGTACAGTTCAATCGGTCAAGTTTCTATAAAGGTAACTCGACCGATCCCACTATGCGACAAGACCAATTTAATCAATCGGTCGAGTTTGTCCTGGGGTAACTCGACCGATTCACCTAAATTAGTTTTGGTCTACAGAGGCGTCAGTTGAGTTCTGTGAAATGGAAAATCAACCGTCAAAAGTCATTTTCAAAATCCAATCAGGATCGGTCGAGTTTGCAACTCGACCAATGAACAGCCGGATGTGAATTTTGGAAAATGCCTTTTGAGTGCTTAAATATTCAATCTAAGTGCTCCTGATTTTTTCTAAGCTTAATTACAAGTCATGCAATCACTACATGATTTACAATATGATTCTAATGGATTTACATCATATTAAAAAACATGCACTTGTATTGACTTTGACTTGAATCTTCTCCAAGTTGAGATGATCAAGTTAGGGCATTTGGAGTGTGTCTATATTTAATCTGATTTAGTCATCATCAAAATAAGGATTTAGTCAATTTATACCTTGAATCAACATACTCCCCCTTTTTGAAGATGACAAACCATTCCATAAATGTATTGAAAACATTTAAGTAAAGTCATACCTTTGGAGAAACCTAGGGGTTTCAATAGAATTGAGTTCATATGCTCCCCCTTAATTGATACTCATGGGCTTCTCATACTCCCCCTCAATTGATGTCATTTTTGCTGCATGGTTAGCTTTCATAATATTTATAGAATATTATGTCTTCTACTCATATATGTGCTAGGCATATATGTCTTCTCCCTTTTACCTTCTCCCCTTTACATAAGAGACATGCTTCTCTTCTTCATGTAAGACATGCCTTCTCCCTCTTTGTCAAAAGAAGACATATTTCTCTTGCTTGGTTAGCTTTCATAACATTTATTGAATATTATATCTTCTACTCATATATGTGCTAAACATATATATCTTCTCCCTTTTACCTTCTCGCCTTTACATAAGAGACATGCTTCTCTTCTTCATGTAAGACTTGCCTTCTCCCTCTTTGTCAAAAGAAGACATATGTTCTCACCCTTTGTCATTTCAAAAAGGTGGGGGTATGAAGAGATAAGAAACACCACTTGTTAAAAGAAAGAAATGCTAGAATTATATGTATATGAACTACTAGATATAATCACAAGTTAAGACTACTAGTAGGATCTAGATCATAAAAAGAGATGCACAAGATAAAGAGCAAGCTATGAGTAGATGTAGAGATATATCCAAACAAAGAGATGTGCAGTTTGAGAAGTAATAAAGGATATAACTCAACTAGCAAATATACCTTATTACCAAAAGATGATTACCATTAAGAACCTCAAGGTTGAATCAAAACAAGACATACAACTAGATATATGTAACAAATTTGGGCATAGAGGAAGCAATTTAGACACAACCAAGAGATCCAAAGAGATCATCATCAAAACCTACATAGAAATTCAAAGAAAGTAATTGCAAAATACAGATATACCAATTTAGAGAAATTAGAGAGATAGAGTTGTAAGCAAGAAAGGCAATTTAAAACATGGAAATATGCACATATAAAGATACCAAATGGGAGTGCCAAAGAATAGGGCTATTGGTTGAGAAAATCTAGTTGAGAGGGAAATTCTCATTCAATAAGCCAAATGTATATTCTGTGCACAGTTTTGTCGGTCAAGTTCTGTGCATTGACAACTCAACCGATGACAGTTGTTGGCAACATCCATTGGTGTCTATCGGTCGAGTTTCAAACAAGACAAACTCGACCGACAAAGCTGTTGTCAAAAAGCACATATATTTCATAAAAACATATTTAGAGGCATGCTAAAATATAAACCATATCCAAATATGTGTAAGCAAGTTAGTAATTCACTATGAAAGCACTAGAAATAGTTTTTGAGTAAGAGTGTGAATAGAATCTCAAAATACCACTTTTGACTCAAAAACCACATGCATAGTGCACACTAACTTGGAAAAACATGCTATGATTGGATATGAGCAAGAAAAACATTACCATAGTGCTTACAATTTCTTTTTCTCTTGATGTCACCCTCTACACATCTCACCTTTCTTCTTTCATGTGGATTGAGAAATCAATTTGCAATTCAATAGCTCAAGTCAACTCATTTGCAAGTACCTATAAGAAGAAACATGAAATGGTCCTCAATCATGTTTTTGGGTTCGGAGGGGCTAGCTTAGCAACCCAAGTCCTAGTGCTCTTGGGTGCTTTCCTAAATAGGCAACAAGTAGAATAATGGCCAATATCATTATAATAGTTGCATGTGCCTGTAGCCTTAGAACTAGAGGATTCTCCATGGAAGATTAGAGGTCCTTTACCTTTGTTGTTCCTCTGACTATCGCCATACCCTAAACCATGTCTACCAATTTGTTTAGTAGTATGGTGTAGGATATCATTAAGATTATTTTTACCAAGTAAGAATCCTTGCAAAGAAGATATCAAACTATGATTATCATGCATAAGAGAAGAAATAGTAGAAGACAAATGATCGATATTATCTCTAGCATGCAAAAGATCATTTTCTAACAAAGAGCTTTAGTTAAATAAGAATCTCTATCAATACAAAGAGAAGCAATATTATTCTCTCTACTAGTAGAACTAGGACAAGACTCAAGCACATTGATTTTAGCAAGAAAGGAGACATTTTCAATTTCAATCAAAACAATCTTAGAAAGACAAACACCATTTTCAAATTCTAATCCTTACAAAAGAAATTGTGTCCTTATTTTCAGATTTAAGAGCATCAATATCATGCATGAGAGAATCAACAGTTAATGTATGCTCTTGATTAGAACTACTCATAAGAGGTTGAGTTTTCAGAAATCTAATCTTATCAAGCAAGCTAGCATTTTCAAGTTTAGTGGCATCTACTTACTAAGACAAGCATTTTTATCATCAAGCAAGCAAGTATTGGCATGTTCAAGATCATCTAATTGTACATGCATATTATCAACAATTCTAGAAAGCCTTTTCCTTTTATTTTTAGAAGACTCGAGAGAGGCACGAGTACCATTAATGATAGAAATTAAAGGTACTTTATCTAAAGAGTTTAGATTTACCTCATTTGGGTCTTCACTTGTTGATTTCATACGAGCAAAATGGCATTCTCCTTCATCACTAGAGCTTGAGCTAGATCCTCCACTTGATTCTTCACTTGAGCTTGAGTTGTAGGAGTCACTTGAGCTCTTGTTCCATTTCTCCTTCTTGTACTTATCTTCTCTTTCCTTATGATGATGGGTCTTCTTGCCTTGTAGACAATTTATCTTGAAGTGGCCCTTCTTTCCACACTTGAGGCACCAGATGAGGGAGAAATTCTTGCCTTTATAGAATCTACCCTTAGAGTACATGCCATCTTATTCAACATGAGAGGATGGAGAGGCTTGTCTCATAATAACTTCAATTTGAGCCTTGATTAATGTCTTCTTCATTCTCTTTAGCTCTTTCTCCTCTTGTCTTTCAACTTCTTCTCTTTTATCAAGTGTGACTTCATAGGCTTGTAGATTTCCAATGAGCTCTTCAATGGGGATATCATCTAGAGACCTTACTTTCTCAATGGAAGTCATCTTGGGTTCCCATATCTTGGGGAGAGCTCCAAGAATCTTAGAGTTGATCTGTCCTCTAGTCATAGGATGACCTAGGATGGTAGGGATATTTACAATTGTGTTGAGTCTTGAGTACATGTTGGCTATCTTCTCCTCCTTTCCCATCTTAAAGTTCTCAAGCAGCCCTTTGAGCATGTAGGATTTGCTTTCCTTCACTTGAGTTGTCCCATCATAAGTGATGCATAGCTTTCTCCATACCTCATAGGCCATATCACAAGAGGAAATCCGGTTGAACTCGGTTGGGTTCAATGTGGCATAGAGGATGTTGATTGTTATTGCATTCAAGGTGGCTTTCTTCATGGTAGCTTCATCCCATGCTTCTATCTTGGTCTTCGGTAGCTTGTATGGATGATCTACCATTTTCCATAGCTCAAGACTTGATCCTTGGATGTAGAATTATAGCCTTCTTTTCCAATAGAGAAAATTGCTCCCATCAAAGATTGGAAGGTTGATCAAGTATCTTCCTCCTCGATAGTCACCCATCTTCTCCTACTTATAGAAGTATGCTTGGAGAAGACCCACTCTGATACCACTTGTTGGATCTAAGGCTCTAGATGGGGGTGAATAGAGCTTTAAAATTCTCACAAGTTAAAACACTACAGTGATTATATTCTGTCTCTTGGAGAACATCGAAGTCAAATGGTCTCATTATGTCCTTCACCAGATGACCTCTTTTGACTCTGGTAAGAACACCCTTGGCACCCACCCACCCTACCCAGCCCTAATCTGTGGTCTTTTTCAATTTGCAACTGGAAAATCTCTTTTCCATGACCTTCATTACAAATCAGCTCAGAAAGGAGTTTGCATGAGTAAGACCACACTTCAGAAGTTTGTGCATATCCCTTCCTCTACCACACCTGAAGCCTCCACCTCTACCTCCACCAGTACACCTCCACTGCCTCATCCTTCCCAACCTGCCCATGCCTCGTTCTATATATCAAATGAAACCCTCATGGACTACATGATGCATCAACGAGCATATAACCTTCAAGTCCAGGAGCACATGCATCAGGATCTTTGTGTCGTCATGTCTAACATGAACCTTTCATGTGCATACCCTTATCCTGCCTACCAGACCTACCCAGGAGGTGACTGTGCATCCTATGCATTTGATCACTTTTACCCAACCCCTCCACCTACTGCTTCCACTGCTATACCCTCTGATGTTGGTGGATCTACCCCTGCTTTGCTACCTCTCCCTGCTGGTCCTATAACTACCATACTTGTAGGACTTGACACCTCTTCTCCTTCCTTTCCTCAAGCCTAGGAGTTACATGACCTTAGTATGTCATGGGCTGAGCAGAATGTCAGGTGGGCCGATCGTGGTTTTGGTTCCTCTACCGATGAGGAGATACCAGATTAGGCTAATGAGGAAGCTATTCCTGCTGATGAGGAAGCTTATGAGGATGACTGTGATGATGGTTCTGGTGGCTCTGATCATGGTTCTGGTGATGAAGGTGATGTTGCTATCTCTACTGCACCTTTAGACGAAGATGATGACTACGAGCCCGAATTTTCTGATGTTGATGCTGATGATGTTGATGATGTGGACATAGAAGGCCTAGATGTCTAGATGTTTTAGTTTTTAGTGTATAGATACTGATCATATATATCTTTCTAGGCTATTTTGTACTAAAAACATCTAGGCACATTTTCTGATCTGTTTGTACTATTTATCATCATGTTTTCATCGTTTGTGGTTAGTAGTTGCTTTTAAGGATGTGCTCTCTAGATTGTAATCTTAATCATAGGTACACTTACTCTTTGATTTACTATATCTCATGAGTTGGTGTCATGTTTATCATATTTTGATTATGACTTAGATTGTTTGTTTCTCTCATCTCTGTTTGATGTATGCTATGATATTGTAAGTTTTATGTTGTGGATGTATGTTTTGGTTGTGCTTGGAGAAGACCTATTTATATGCTCTTCTACCCCCCTTACCTTTTTGATAATATCAAAAGGGGGAGAGAATTTCAATGCTTTGAAGCTCAACCATATTGCTTTTATTGCCTATGTGATCCTTTTCTTGTTCATTATATTGTTTATCATGTGGCTTGCTAAAGGACCATATAATATATATGTTATATTGTTTTGTGTAGAAAAACTAACTATGCAGGTAAGAGTAAGCATAGATTGAGGGGGAGCAATTCACATTGTTGAAACAATGAATCCCCCTGCAATTCACAAGGCAATGGTATAACTTTACATATCCTTTTCAATATGATTGAGGAATGGTTTGTCTTTGTCAAAAAGGGGGAGAATGTTGACTTGAGAGTTATACATTGCCCATATTTTGATATTGACTTAACCATTCCATACCGATGTATCTAATGTGTTTGTTCAAGATTGACAGGCTTTAGGTACGTGAAAAGGATCAAATTACACAAGCCCTAGCTTGTTCAAGTTCAAGTCAAAAGAAATGCAAGTGTGCATTTTGGGAAATCACTCCAAATGACCTTAGATTAATTTTATAATCACTTGTATTGATTATATATATGACTTGTAACTAAGATTAGAAAAAACTAGGGACACTTATTTCCAACATTTGGTCACTCAAAAGTCAAATTAGAAAATTTGTCACAGGCTGTTTATCGGTCGAATTGGAAACTTGACCGATCCAGTGATGGATTTTCTAAAGATGACCAATCGGTAGAGTTGCACACTCACATAACTTGACTGATCGATCAACTAAGGAAAACTGGTTTTAACTCATTGGTCGAGTTTTCTAGAACAAACTCGATTGATAATTTGAAAATTGGCTTTGTCACTTAATGGATCGGTTGAGTTATCTTTATTGAAAATTGACCGAATGTACTATATAGAAAACACAGAAAAAGTGATTATAACCGTTGGAGAGTTGTTTTGAGCAAGAATAGATCCGTTGTAACTTGGAAAATGACTATATTTCACCCTTAAGTGATCCCACACTTAAGGGAACATCCCCAACTATTAATAGGACCCCTTGGAGTTCATTCTAAGGCTGTTAATTCATGCCATTCTAAGTCCTTACTATAGTTGGGTGTGTTGCAACTCCTTGAGCCCCTTTCGCTCTCTCTCATTTATAGAGAATTTTGTGATTATGAGTGAGTTAGGTCAGTTGTAAGAGAGCTACCTCCATGTGCTTGTAAAGCTCTCATTTCATTCCATCTTCCCTACCCCCTTTCTCAAAGAAGCAAAGGTTGAAGCAAGCTACTCTGAGTGAAGGTTGAAGCAAGCTACTCCGAGTGAAGGTGAAGCTGTTGTTGTTCTTCTTCAAGGTTGAAGAAGAGGTGAAGATCTTATCCAGGTAAAGGAGAAGGGCAAGGCCAAGATTCAAGAAGAGTGGGAAAAGTCCTTCAAGGCCAAAGACTTGATGCAAGTGTGGGTAAGTCCTTTCTGAAGGATGAAGACATCTTGATCAAGTGGGTAGGTCCTTGTATAGGTGGAAGACTCTTGTCTTGAGTAGGTAAGTCCTTGGATGTATGATGGTCTCCTTGTATCTCTTATGAATGAATATAAGTATACACAGATTGCAAAGTCCTAGAGGTTGACCTCTCTAGGTAGTGGATTGACTCTCTCCTTGTTTAGAGAGTGGAACCACTCTAAACCACCTTGTCCAAGTGCATGTTTCAATTTCTCTCATCCTTGCTATGCTTGCTTAGTTAGGACTTCAAATTTCTCTTAAGCTATTGGTTTTGATTGATATAATTTGAAGGTCTAACTTGTGAGAATTTTGAAGCTCTATTACCCCCTCTCTAGAGCCCTAGATCCAACATCTATCACATATTAAACAATTATATAACGTTTCTATTTAAAAAGTAAGATTAATTTCTTTTGGTTTTAATTTGAGTAAGATTAGAGGAGTTGTGATGGTGAACAATCATTTAAGACATGATAGATAGTGTATCTTGGAAGGAGTTGTGAATTTAGAGAGAGGGGCCATATTTTTATCAAGGGGTTTATTGCAGCGATGTATGGGCGATGACAAAATGTGGGGAAGGGGGAGATGTTTGGTAACTGTTTCCAACGTGATTAGGGAGGAAAAATCATTGCATAAAGGGAGAGAGTGGGGTCAGGCCGAGAGGAGTGGTGGGGATTGTTTGTTCATGAAACCTCCACATTACTCTCACATTCATAAAAAGAAAGAATATCTGAGAGAGAGAGAGAGAGAGTTAAGGAGAGAGCCATGTTTTTAAATGTTATTTTCTGATTGGTCAAAGAAGCCAAAATGGCACAACCTATAAATAATTAAAAAAACTGCCTCTTTTTATAGTAATATAGATAGACTCAAACGGTTTGGTCCTCCTATAAGTTTCCCATAAACAACCCCTTTAAAATTTGTAGTAGTCACAAACTCATTTAACTGATTTGTTGGTAGTTTGGAAAGACCTTCTAATCCTAAGTTTATTTGTATGATGTCACATAGGTTGTATTTGTATAATGTTAGTTGCTGATAGTGAAGAACTATTGATGTGTTTGTTTGTCACATTGATAAAGTTTTCTTTGAGCATCGAATTATGTATAAGTGTCGATGTTCTACAACATAGTATAAGCTAACATGTTGCACAATGATAACAAAAGTATAAACATTGATTACATAATACGAAAAATTTGAAAACTATATAAAATAAAATGTTATTTGATATCCATGTTCTTGTATTCACTACCCCTATATCTCGAGAAGAAGCCCAGTGAAAAGTTGAAACATGGTTATATTATAGATCAATTTTTGTAAAACAAAGTGAGCTGCTTTGGAATGACAAGCATCCGTAGGGAACTGGCATACCGCCTCAACATGAGACTTTATTAGAAACACCTTTTGCAAATGGGACGTGTAGGGGTTGTGGTCGGAGAAAATCACAACATGAATGCAATGTGACACTTACCATGGAGTTCCCTTCTAAAGAAAAAGAACATCCTTCAACTCATAGTCCCCATTTTCAAGGGCAACCAGATTTGCATTGTCTAGTTGGGTTATGTATCATCTATATTGGCATTAGATGTAATAAGCTTCATGCCAACAATGAGATAGGAGGATAAATACACTTTGTGGAATTTTAGATGGTAGACATTATCAAAGAAAGACAATATAATTGCTTTAATTCCAGAAATGAAGATGAGGCCATTGAAGATATCTACACTCTATGCATACTTGAGATCATGCTTTGTTGCAATCTTGTTAAGTTGGAGCAGATGACCCAGATAGGGGGGTTGAGAAGTAAGACTTTTTGTCTAGTCGGTGGATGCAAAAGCACACATCTTGAGGTCACATGATGTAGGGAGTTGATCCAGAAAATGAAAGTGCATATACTGATGTGTCCAGCAGAGGAGGTCACATGTGAGAGATTCATCTGGTATCAATCCCATATGTAATTGTCATATCTATTTGTCCACATGTCTAGTGAATTTCAAGAAACATATGTATTGTCTTGATCATATATCTCTCTTGACCGAAAATGATCTATAAGGCACATATAAAATATGTCATACATGATGAGTATAGCATTCATTCTACAAAAAGGAGGATGAATATGAAAATTGAGGTATAACTATCACAAACCTAAGCAATCGCTTATCTAGTACCTCTAGTTGTTCATCGTAGTTGGGATCTGATCACAGATGAATATGGATAATACTATTCATTAGAGGATGTCTTCACATAATGACAAAATGTTATATACTCCCATCAAGTTGTAGTTGTTGTTTTTGCTCCTCACACCCCACTTATACTCTTAGTTTGTGGACCTCTAGTTGGAGGTATGGGGAACGTGACCAGTTAGGAGTGTAGTGGTGCGGTGAAGTAGGTATAGATTGAAGAATTTTTCACTTTGTGAGGCACAATATGTGGAGGAGACTGTTCGGATGAACTGGTGAAAATTTGAAGTTACTTAGAGAACATGAGCGTGGGGCATGGACTGGGAGTGGTGGGGTTGATAATTTAAGGGAGGAGGGAAAACAAAACCAATTAAAATTAGAAAAATGTGAGAAAAAACGTGAGAAGAGATTGAGTGAAGGAGAACACTACAATTCAGAATGTTGATTTGTGATTGGTCAAGGGGGTTACGAATGACTGGTTTGTAAATAGTTCAAAAAACTCTGTCTTTTATAGTAGTATATAAAACATTGGCAACATAATATAGAAATTTTAACATTATATAAAAATAAAATATTATTTGATATCCATGTTCTCATATTCACTGCCTCTATATCTCGGGAAGAAGCCCAGTGATAACTTGGAAACATGGTTTTATTCTAGACCATTTTTAGTAAAACAATGTGAGCCTCTTTGGAATCGCAAGCATCAATAGGGAACTAGCATACTGCCTCAATATGAGAGTTTATTATAAGCACTTTTTGCAAATGGGATGTGTAGGGATTGTGGTAAGAGAAAATCACAACACGAATGCAATGTGTCACTCACCATGGAATTCACTTCTTAAGAAAAATCTTAGAGAACATAATTAACATCCTTCAACTCATAGTCCCCATTTTCAAGGGCAACTGGATTTGCATTGGATAGTTGCATTATGTAACATCTATATTGGCAACAAATGTAATAAGCTTCATGCCAACAGTGAGACAGGGGGGTAGATACTCTTTGTGAAATTTCGGATGGAAGTCATTATCAAACAAAAAACATTATAATTACTTTAATTCTAGAAATGAAGATGAGCTCGTTGAAGATATCCACACTCTATGCATACTTGAGATCATGCTTTGCTGCAATCTTGATAAGTTGGTGCAAATGACTCAGACGACTATTGTGGTTGAGAAGTAAGACTTTTTGTCTGGTCGGTGGATGCAAAATCATACAACTTGAGGTCACATGATGTAGGGAGTTTATCTAAAAAAATGAAAGTGCAAATAGTGATGCGGCCAACAAAGGAGGTCGGATGCGATAGATTCATCTGGTATAGATCCCATATGTAATTGTCATATCTATTTGTCCATATGTCTAGTGACTTGCAAGGAACATATGTACTGGCTCGATGTTTTCTCTTAGTTAAATGAAAATGATCTATATGACACATTTAAAATATGCCATACATGATGAGTATAGCATTCATTCTACAGAAAGGAGGATGAATATGAAAATTGAGGTAAAACTATTGCAAACCTAAGCAATCTCTTCTCTAGTACCTCTAGTTGTTCACCGTAGTTGGGATATGGTCACAGATGAATCTAGATAATACTCTTCATTAGAGGATGTCTTCACATAGCGGCAATTTGTTATCTACTCCCATCAAGTTGTAGTTGTTGTTTTTTCTCCTCACACCCAACTTATACTTAGTTGGTGGACCACTAGTTGGAGATATGGGGAACATGGCCAGTTAGGAGTGTAGTGGTGTAGTTAAGTAGTTATAGATTGAAGAAGTCATCACTTTTTGAGGTGCAAGATGTAGAGGAGACTATTGGGATGAACCGGTGAAAAATTGAAGTTAATTGGAGAACATAAGCGTGCGACATGGATAGGGAGTGGTGGGGTAGGTATACTTAAGGTGGGGAGGGAAAACAAAACCAATTAAAATTAGAAAAATGTGAGAACAGATTGAGTGAAGGAGAACACAACAATTCAAAATGTTGTTTTATGATTGGTCAAGGGGGGTTACGAATGACTAGTTTGTAAATAGTTGAAAAAACTCCCTCTTTTTATAGCAGTATAGATAAAAACAACAATCACTTCTCTAGTGCCTCTAGTTGTTCATCCTAGTTGGGATCTGATCACATATGAATCTGCATAATACTCTTCATTAGAGGATGTCTTCACGTAATGACAAAATGTTATGTACTTCCATCAAGTTGTAGTTGTTGTTTTTGTTTCTCACACCCCACTTATACTCTTATTTCATAGATCGCTATTTGGAGATATGGTAATGTGGCCAGTTAGGAGTTAAGTGGTGCATTGAAGTAGATATAGATTGAAGAAGTCGTCACTTTGTGAGGTTCAAGATGTGGAGGAGACTGTTGGGACGAACCGGTAAAAAATGGAAGTTAATTGGAGAACATGAGCGTGGGATATGGACAAGGAGTGGTGGGGTTAGTAGTTTGAGGCGGGGAGGAAAAAAAAAACCAATTAAAATTAGAAAAAATGTGAGAAAAAAATGTGAGGAGAGATTTAGTGAAGGAGAACATAATAATTCAAAATTTTGTTTTGTATATGGTCAAGGGGGTTACGAATGACTGGTTTGTAAATAGTTGAAAAAACTCCCTCTTTTTATAGTAGTATAGAAAACATTAATTACATAATACAAAAAATTTAAAAAATATATAAAAATAAAATCTTATTTGATATCCATGTTCTCATATTCACTGCCCCTATATCTTAGGAAGAAGTGCAATGAAAACTTGAAAACATGGTTTTATTCTAGATCAATTTTAGTAAAACAAAGTGAGCAGCTTTGGAATGACAAGCATCAATAGTGAACTGGCATACCACTTCAACATGAGAGTTATATTAGAAGCACCTTTTGCAAATTATGGTCAGAGTAAATCACAACATTAATGAAATGTGACTCCCACCATGGAATTCACTTCTAAAGAAAAAGCTTAGAGAACAGAATCAACATCCTTTAACTCATAGTCCCCATTTTCAAGGGAAACCAAATTTGCATTGGCTAGTTGGGTTATGTAACATCTATATTGGTAACATATGCAATAAGCTTCATGCTAGTGAAATTTTAGATGGAAGACATTATCAAAGAAAGACATTATAATTACTTTAATTCCAGAATCTAAGATGATGTTGTTGAAGATATCTAGCCTCTATGCATACTTGAGATCATGATTTGCGGTAATCTTGATAAGTTGGTGCAGATGATGCAAACGACTGTTGGGGTTGAGAAGTAAGACTTTTTGTCTGATCGGTGGATGCAAAAGCATATAGATTGAGGTCACATGTTGTAGGGAGTTGATCCAGAAAATGAAAGTGCAAATACTGATGCGGCCAACAGAGGAGGTCAGATGTGAGAGATTCATCTGGTATCGATCCCATATGTAATTGTCATATCTATTTGTCCATTTGTCTAGTGACTTTCAAGGAACATATTTACAACCATAAATGATCTGTAAGATACATATAAAATACGTCATACATGATGAGTATAACATTCAATCTATAGGAAGGAGGATGATGAAAATTGAGGTAAAAATATTGCAAAATTGAGCAATCGCTTCTCTAGTGCCTATAGTTGTTTATCTAGTTGGGATCTGATCATAGATGAATATGGAGAATACTCTTCATTAGAGGATGTTTTCACGTAATGACAAAATGTTATCTACTCCCATCAAGTTGTAGTTGTTGTTTTTGCTCCTCACACCCCACTTATACTTAGTTCGTGGACCAATAGTTGGAGATATGGGGAACGTGGCCAGTTAGGAGTGTAGTGGTGCGGAGAAATAGGTATCGATTGAAGAAGTTGTCACTTTGTGAGGCGCAAGATGTGGATGAGACTATTGGGATGAACTAGTGAAAAATGGAAGTTGACTGGAGAACATTAGCATGGGGCATGGATGGGAGTGGTGGGGTTGGTAGTTTAAGGTGGGGAGGGAAAATAAAACCAATTAAAATTAGAAAAATGTGAGAAAAAATGTGAGAAGAGATTGAGTGAAGGATAACACAACAATTTAAAATGTTGTTTTGTGATTGGTCAATGGGGTTACGAATGACCCATTTATAAATAGTTGAAAAAACTCCCTCTTTTTTTAGTAGTATAGATTAAAATAGCAACCACTTCTCTAGTGCCTCTAGTTGTTCATCATAGTTGGGATCTGATCACAGATGAATCTGATAATGCTCTTCACTAGAGGTTGTCTTCATGTAATGACAAAATGTTATCTACTCACATCTAGTTGTAGCAGTTTCTTTTGCTCCTCACACCCCAGTTATACTTAGTTCGTGGATCACAAGTTGGAGATATGGGGAATGTGGCCAGTTAGGAGTGTAGTGGTGCACTGAAGTAGTTATAGATTGATGAAGTTGTCACTTTGTGAGGCGCAAGGTGTGGAGGAGACTATTGGGACAAACTAGTAAAAAATGGAAGTTAATTGGAGAACATGAGTGTGGGGCATGGACTGGGAGTGGTGGGGTCAGTAGTTTAAGGTGGGGAGGGAAAATAAAACCAATTAAAATTAGAAAAAATGTGAGAAAAATATGAGAAGAGATTGAGTGAAGGAGAACACAACAATTTGGAATGTTGTTTTGTGATTTGTCAAGGGGGTTATGAATGTTTAGTTTGTAAATAGTTGAAAAATCCCTCTTTTATAGTAGTATGGATGGAATCAGCAATAGCTTCTCTAGTGCCTCAGTTGTTCATTGTAGTTGGGATCTGATCACAAATGAATCTGGATAATACTCTTCATTAGAGGATGTGTTCACATAATGGCAAAATGTTATCTACTCCCATCAAGTTGTAGTTGTTGTTTTTGCTCCTCACACCCCACTTATACTCTTAGTTTGTGGACCAATAGTCATATATATGAGGAACATGTCCAGTTAGGAGTGTAGTGGTGTAGTGAAGTAGTTATAGATTGAAGAAGTTGTCACTTTGTGAGGTGCAATATGTGGAGGAGACTGTTGGTACAAATTAGTGAAAAATGGAAGTTAATTGGAGAACATGAGTGTGGGGCATGGACTGGGAGTGGTGGGGTTGGTAGTTTAAGGTGGGGAGGGGAAAAATCAATTAAAATTAGAACAAAATGTGAGAAAAAAAATGTGAGAAGAGATTGAGTGAAGGAGAACACAACAATTTAGATTTATTTTTGTGATTGGCCAATGGGCTTACGAATGACTGGTTTGTAAATAGTTGTAAAAACTCCTTCATTTTATAGTAGTATAAAAACATTGATAACATGATATAGAAAATTTAAAAACTATATAAAAATAAAATCTTATTTGATATCCATGTTCTCATATTCACTGGCCCTATATCTCGAGAAGAAGCCCAGTGAAAACTTGGAAATATGGTTTTATTCTAGATCAATTTTAGTAAAACAAAGTGATCCTCTTTGGAATAACAAGAATCAATAGGGAACTGACATACTTCTTCAACATGAGAGTTTATTAGAAGCACCTTTTGCAAATGGGACATGTATGGGTTGTTGTCAGAGCAAATCACAGCATCAATGCAATGTGACACTCACTGTGGAATTTGCTTCTTAAGAAAAAGCTTAGAGAACAGAACCAACATCCTTCAACTCATAATGCCCATTTTTAAGGGCAACCAGATTTGCATTGGCTAGTTGGGTTATGCAACATCTATATTGGCAACAGATGCAATAAGCTTCATGCCATCAGTGAGACATGGTGATAGATACACTTTGTGAAATTTTGGATGGAAGACATTATCAAAGAAAGACATTATAATTATTCCAGAAATGAAGATGAGGTTATTGAAGATATCTACACTCTATGTGTACTTGAGATCATGCTTTGTTGCAATCTTGATAAATTGGTACAGATGACCCAAATGGTGGATACAAAAGCATACAACTTGAGGTCACATGATGTAGGGAGTTGATCCAGAAAATGAAAGTGCAAATACCGATACGGCCAACAGAGGAGGTCAGATGCGAGAGATTCATCTGATATCGATCCCAGATGTAATTGTCATATCTATTTATCCATATGTCAAGTGACTTGTAAGGAACATATGTACTAGATCGATAGTTTCTCATCATCATTCAAGGGGAAATATGCCCATTACCAATGGGGCGTCGTCAGTTTTGGAAGGGGAGAATGTTGGCATCGTGTGTGAAATAGAGAGGAGTAACACACATGAGGCATTGCAAGGAGCTAATTAAAGCCAACTTAGTTTTAGTTGATGGCATGATATATATTGATGTTTGTACATTCAGTCAGCTATTTAAGAGGGTAATGGAAGTCCAATTGACTTGAAAATAAGTGCCTATGGTAATTAGGGCATGAAGAATTCGATTTCAGCCTCAAATTTTACTTTTTGAAAGAATCTTTTGTAATATTTCATTACTTGCATTCTAAGTATTCATTTAATGTACTTATTACCTTTAATAACACCAATGTGTCACAATATCTTATATTAATTTAGTTTCTTCATCCTTTACTCTTACTAGTATTCTAGAGGATCAAACTTCATTATTTCTTTCTAGTATGATTGTTTTACATTTATCCCTTTATGTGGTGTATATTTGTGAAGCATTTTGAAACTAAGTTTCAACTCATAATATAATTTTTGAGAACAATGATTTATTTCGTTTTGATAAAATGGTTCTAAGGAAAGAGGAGGGATGAGTAAGATACCCACAGTTGGGTATGTTACAACATTCCAACCCTTAAAGAGGATTTCATCCTCGAAATCAACCAAGCTATATCCCAATATACAAAGCTATAACATCTAACCAATTGTAAGTTTCTATTGCACTAGATAGAGTTAATGTAGTGAGTCCTAGCGTAACACATCCACTTCACACTTATATACAAAACCCAACATGATCTTATCGTATCCATTCATCAAGTCTCTATTATCTTCTCATATTGTGTTATGGTCTAGGGAAAATATACTAAGATTGAGGATTAACAATTTTAATTTGTTATGGTTACCTACATGTTTAAGGAGGTCTCTCCATCCTACTATTATGATGTTCAATACCCTTCCATGATCAGTCTCTATAAGTAGATTTACCTTTAGTGTCATTTCATATAACAACCACCAAGTCTATGGACTAACTTGATTGGGAACAAGGACCTCAACATATCACATCATGATTACTATCATCATCATTATCGATTTTTTTGCTGAAGTAACATTTATGGTGGAATAATTAGAAATTATTACTCACTATCCTAATTGGTGGTGCCTATAATTATGTGACATTATTACTACAAGTTACCCAAGAGATTCCTATTCTAATAACCATTGATTTCTACTATTCATCAAATCAAGTTAATGACCCAAGTGTACAAGGTTCCACCCCTTAAAAGGACCTTCCTAACCATACATAGATTCGAGAAGGGTAGCCAACTAGATTATATCTATTATATCTATTCTTCCTATTAAAATATATATCATACTTATGCCTAGGGTTGGAGGATTTGAACATGGAACTCAACAATTTCTTCACTAACGAGCCTATCTACTACTACCACTTCCTTCTGGTGGTGACTTGGTTCCTAAACCATCGATGAAATCACAAAAAACATTTTTTATAAATATAATTTAATAATGAAAATAAGTTTGACACTGAAAACCTTGTAATAGGAATCCAAATTGGTTACATAATCAATCTGAGAACCAATTCGACCACTTCCGCTTCATAAATGGGGCTTCTCTACACACATCATTAAGGGATATGACAAGTATATCCAAATTCTAGATGTGGAGGGGATACAAGTTTCTTCTAACATACAACTAACTTCTAGTAGGTTCTACTAAGCACAACCTTCATTATTCCATCATTCCCTTATTCGGGACTAGGCCATCACATCCTAAAACATCATTTATTTGTAATATTGTGGAACCATAACAAGAAGATATTAGTGTCTCTACTTCCCTTGTTTATTTCCTTCCATGGTATCATTACAAGTCTAGGTGAACTAGAGAGTCAACTACTCCTCATCTCATACAACTTATAAATTATTTACACAATAGTGAAGAGAGAGTGGTCAACTCTTAAAGGATCAGCCCTAGATGTACCTACCTCACATAACCTTAGTGTTAGTGTACATCAAAAGTCTCGAGAAGGAGAGTACCCACTAGAGTTTCTAAAGATGAATGTGCCTCCATATGTCCTCTGGGAAAATACAATGGCACAATGTTTTAGTATGTTATTCAACTATGTGATCATTCCTCTATAGGACAAGGGAGATGAACATTATCCCTACCTATGGGTATGTTAGGGATGACATTTCAAGGATATTTACTTGATGCTTATTTCTTCCTTCAACAAACCCCCATTAATGAGATATCACAAGTTTGGATAGTATAGTATCCAGTCCTTGGATGGTGAGTTTCAAGCAAAACTATGTCAAGATAACTCCATGTTGCATTTAAGACAAACCTAAAATTAAACGATCTCATTCATATCATCATGTACTATCATAGGACATCTCAAAATCTAAATCTCATGTCAATATTCTAAGTTTGTATCCATGCATGCTCAGTCCACATAATCTGCCTATCATGGACATGCTAGAAAACAACATAAGAAATAGTATTAATGACTTGTAATGGGGTTATGCACAGTTATCTGAGTTCAAGTCAACCTACTTTTCGTAATAGATGAATTGTCCTCTCCTAAGGAGGGATGTAGAGGTTACTTCCTAGAAGAGTTAAACTTTACATATATAAAGTTATACCTATACATAGAGGGTAGGATTGATAAGAGTTTACCTAAAACTACATCATCTACATACTTTGTTTGGATAGATATATACCACCAAATTGGATAGGTAGGTGAAATCCTAATTGGTTGACATGATTTAGGTTTAGGTATGATGACAACCTATAATGGGTCACTTACATACTAGGAATAATATAGGATAACTCAAAATAGTCAAGTCACCGACTTCTTAGGCTCTAATACCATTTTTTAAAGACTGGGATCCAATAGTGGGCCCACTCAATGGTACAAATACAAGCCATGAAATAATTAAGAAGCAAAAAACATAATTGTTTACAAAGTTACTAAATATTTCCATGTACATTTCTTTCTCAACATAAAGGGTGGTGCATGAAATAAAAAGGTTAAATCTATATGCACATAAGCCCATATGCAGAGGGTAACAAGGTTGTCTCAAGCTATCCTTAGGTTCACCAATTAGATCACGATCATCCTGCGTCTCAACCCTATACAACACCTACACCTCGGTGGATGGTACACCTAGAAAAATAGGAAAACAAGGTATGTATCAACAAAAGCTGAGTATGTACATTAGAAAATCAACTAGGCATTAATTGATACAAAAGTAAAATAAGATGTTCCCATAAAAAAGGGGGCCATTAAATCTAGGTAAATTTTAATGAGAAGTACCAAAAGAAGGAATTTCCAAAAGAATGAGGCAGTATAATTAAACAATTGTGAGAACACATCTTGCCATTAACATCCACAATATCACAACAATTATAATCATTCACATGCAGATATATTTAGACTAAATAGCTAAAGTATAACTAAGACACCATTGGATATTTGGTCTTAAAAAAATGGGTGGAATAGCACACCTCGGGTGGAAATAGCATGCTCCTATATAAATAGAGGTGGAAATAGCACACTGCGGTAAAAAATAGTGTTCCCTAATCATTGTGATCATGCACCATACAATAGACATCTAGATAAATTATCAACATGCATAAATAAAGTGGAAAGATATGGTATAAACCATCAATCATATTTTTAAATACAAAAATAATAGAAGGTGGGGTCATTGACCCAATTCAACATGATAATAGTAATTTAAGAAGAATAACGTTAACTTTAATTGAGAGTATATAATTTTTCCAACAAATAGAATACGAGCGAGTATTGCAAAAGATGCCTCATTATGTGAAAATTTAGTCATATAATGCCCCGTTATAAATAGAGAGATTGTACATACCTGGTCTTCAAGTCTAATGGTTAACCAAATAGAATTCTTGGTCCCAAAGTCTAAGTATTCTTCCGAGGAACACATTATATAAGGTAATCTACACCAAAGCAATTTGTGTATAAATGTCTGTTATTGATTTTTTTTATTGTTCTTATTATAGTCCTAGTCACCTAATGTCATGTTAGGGTTGTTAATATTATTGAGTAAATATTTGATCCATTAGATGGCTATTTTAGTTCTAAGGCTCATCTTTAGTCATAGCTTAAAGTACGTCACGTTATATATGTGTGGTTAATAGTATACATTCCTCTTATTTAGGTCTTCTACTTGTATTCTCTATATATAACATATAACTTGATTTTAGCCAATCTGAGTCAATTATAGATATCTCATGAGACACTAATGATCAAAGTATTCTTAATAGATGTTTCTAGGGTCTAAGTCTAATATAATTCTATATATGACATAGTTAGTGATGTATTAATCGAGACACATTAATTGTTGGTTGAAAGATTAATATACCATTGTTTATATCCCAATCATGTATATGAATGCACTCTTGTAGTCATTGCTTATATAGATGCATGAATGGGAATACATATGTGTCTATATATATATATATATATATATATATATATAATTTCTTAACATAGATAGGTACGTTGAATATTCTTTAAAATACCTACAGTAAAAGTTATCTTATTTGTTACAATTACCATATAATTGCATCTAACATATACACATGTATATTACTAATGATTTGTTAGACAATATTATACTAATATGACTAAGCTCTTGAAGCATATTGACTATACCTCATTAATCATCACTTTACAAGTTATATTTAACACCACAACCAACATACCTAATATTATAATATTGATTAGTTGACTAGTTATCTTAGGTTATTGCTATGATTATATACCCACCCTAGGTATTGAGTCATATCATAGTTACTAGTATCACTCACATATCTTTTGAAGATAAAACTATAGGGAATAAGGTTCTAACCTTCGAATCACAACATGCATTATTAATCTTCATCGGATCATCCTAAACTTGAGATTCATGGAAACCAATGAACCAAACATCTCTTCATGTATTATCTCATGTGTAACTCCCTAGTCAATTGCTAGAGATTAAGAATATACGAGAAAAATAATTATGAATTTCAATCTTCTACTGACCTACATATTGGCTTGGTTCCTACAAATTCTTAATTGTTTAAATCTTCATTTCTTGATCCATAGTGGAGGAGATGATTCAAGCATCAATTTTTATGCTCCCTGATGTAGTTGTAGATTGCCATATTGGTAACTATCATTGTGTAAAAGCCATCATGTTGCAGTAGATTCAAGGAAAGAGAAGATGTGGGGTTCTTCTTTATCTCATCTCAACAGTCGATGTTCCATTCACGATTGTGCTGGTTTTATGAACACTGTCTGGTCCAGATATAGATCTAGAGGAGGCGTCAGTCCTAGTGGTAAGGTAAGTAGTGTGCATATGTTTGGTTATCATCATTGGGCATGTTCCATCAGCAACAGTTTTTGTCAAGAATGATCGATTTACATGGAGAAACTTGGAGGTGATGCGCAGGTGTGTAATGGCTACTTGATCTAATGGTGGCCATGGTAGCAGACTGTGGTACCCTCTTGTTCTCATGGATATGTGCACCAGGGATGAGGGAAGACAACACATCTAGGAGTTAGAGGCAAAGAGCAGCAGTTGTACCCACAAGAGGATCACTCTATCATCATTAGCCACCAGCCTCAGATTGGTAGTCGCCATGGTAATGGAATATGGTGATGATGGAGCTCCAGGCCATGAAATCTTGGAGTAGCATGAAGATGAAGGATATTCAGCGACCATGGTTGGGTAGCGAGGAAAGAAAGGGAGAAGGAGTGGATGGTGGCACTGCCTGTAGGCGTCCAACCATGTCTGGAGAGATTGTTGTTGCATGGTTCTTTGTGGCATTGGTGGGCACAGGTGGAACGGGGAGGCTATAGGGAAGCACCTGGAGGATGGGGCAACGCCTGTGTGCGGTGTCTAACACATGGGGAGACTTTGGTGTTGCAGGTATGAACAAGGTGAAATATGTGATGACCCTGAGTTTTTTTGGTATTGGCACCTAATATGGTAAATTGAGATCATAAATATCCTTTAGAGTTGACTCTGAGTTGACTATTCGATCAATCAATTATAAATTATTTATCCACCTAGAAGATGTGGTTTAGGCATTATTGATGATAGTGACAAATAAATGAGTGCAGTCATGATGGATGGCTATGGTATATCGTCTTGGGTACTTGAGGCTAAGATCTCCATTTAGTAGTCACAATGACCTCAAGTGGTGAATTGATAAGCCTTTAGGGTGTTAGCATCATAACTAGTATTGTTGAACTTATCTGATCAAGATGCTATTATTTTCTAAGTTGAGTTCAAGTTTTACGCACCTATTATAAGGTTGTTTGGAGAATTAGTTTTCATGACCAATTAATGGATTTTGTGCCTCAAACTTTGGTATAAGACACTTTAGGATATCGTGAGCATATTTCTAAAATTATAGGATGTTTCGATCTTGTTGTAAAGAGATATAATTGCTTGAAGTTGAGGACATTCATGAAATAAAAGTGGCAGGACTTTGTTCTTTTGGTTATTGAGTTAGTACCCGTGACAATTTGATGCTACAATGAACTGCCCTTTCTTGGGTATGGCTTTTAGCATGGAATGCATGGCCAATATCTCACGCTTAGTGGAGAAGTGAGGCCTAGCTCTGAGCTTTGTGGATCACGAGACTGACCAGGACAATATGTACCTTCTTGAGCGCGTAACCAAGATATAGGTGATCAAAGAGCGATCACGGTGGCAGTGTGAGGTTGCCTCATTGAAACTACCCCATAACCCCACCTATAGCTTGGAACTTGGAGACCGGTGGCACCCAAATCCCACTGCTCTCTCCCTCCCTGACAACTGTGAAGTGGATGAGACATGCATGGAGAGCCGACATAGAAGACTCCACCATGACCAGGCTGAGAGGAGGCTGCGATCTCCACTGATCCCTCCCCATCTACCCCCTACATGGAGGCTCACAACCCAAGAGTGCTCTTTGGATTTGGACCTTATAGAGATGGCCGAGAGCAAGAAGAAGGCATTGCTCGAGCCTTGAGGAAGCACTAACGGCGGCAAGGGTTCCCCAATGCTTCCTCTAGCGGTGCAACATGCAGAGGGCATCGTGGCTGTGGAGGTTTCCGAAGAACCCTCCACCATCACATCCAGCCGCCAAGTCTTAATCTGGTGGTCTTCTCACTCACAAGCTCATCAGAGGGGATGATGATGATGGATTTCTTGGAACGCCAGTGAGGTCGAGATCGATCTGCAATGATAGCTTGCATCGAGAACCAAGCCTCTGCACATAATTCTCACCGGCGTAGGTTGGTCTCATGCTACACGAATGGGAAAGATATCTAGTTATGCATTGTCAAATGAAGCTGAAGCATACCCAGTCACGATGGTGGCATGGGTCGGGAGATGACACACACACGCAGAAGACCATTGTGAATCCTCATCACGTTGTTCCTTCATGGTGGAGATGCTTCCATTAACAAAGGATGTGCTTAAAATGTAGAGGAAGAGAGGGCAGAGAGTGGGTCAACTTAGAAAGGAAAACTAGCCAAAGCCTATCAGTTCGAGGAAGGCCCTAGCGTACGCTCCTTGCTCGCCGGAGAGAAGCCTCACGTCGACGGCCGTGTTGAGAAGACGTAGGCGGGTGTCGAGCATGGCTATGACAGTTCACGAGAACTGAGATGAGACCCTGATTCAGGTATGTAGGTCAGAGATGTGGCAGATCCACACAAAGATCCAGCTCCAATTACCCCCAAAAGGTAATCCTTTTTAGTATTTTCAGAAAATGACCTTTTCTTAGAAAATGGTCTATAAATAGCTCCCGTGTCCTAAAAATCCCCCAAAAATACTCCTAGACTAAAAAAAATGTCCCCTACATTACTGGACCCTTAGATTAGACCTTTAATAAACAAATAATGATGATCTTTATTGTATATGATAATGCTTCTTTTTGAGATCATATGATTGATATAATTAGCATACCACGGAAATTAAATCTGAGAAAATTATTACTGAATCCTAGTATAATGTGGAAACAAAATATGAACTCATATTTAACTATTATTTCAAAATAATAGGCCTTCTCTCATTAAAACCCATTTCTATGGTTATAACCTCATTTTAATTCTAGAAAACAGACCAGTTATCAGAAAAATATAAAAATTGTACCAGACCTTTTTAATGATATATAGATCAGACTAAAAATATTAGACACCATCCTAACATCACATTGACCTAGGTTTGACTAAAACCATAGCTTGGACCTAAATAATCAAGACTAATGATGTTCTTTTATTAATGATGATTAATTTGCTATTAATCAGGTGATAACCAGATATCTAGATGATCGAGGATTATTAGGAATCTTTGAACTCAGGTACGTGGTCTTATAAGTATAAGACTAGATTTCTTGGTTGATCTTGATATGTAATATCATGAATGCTATTATTTGGATATTCATTCCTTGGTTGAACTAGTATGAGTTATACTTCGCCAAAATCTAATATAACATAAAAGGATATGGATGGGTTGTAGCTACTAGTGCACCTAGCCTGGTATGGATGTATGTTGCCTAACATGGATGTATGATGCTTTGGCCCATGTTATATGTATGATGATATAATATTTTCACATACTGGATGTAAGTTAAGTGCAAATAAGTGTAGTACAACCACATCAAATAAATGTAATAAAAAGGATGTTTACCTATTTGCCTTAAGAAATGGATTTTCTCTCTTTCTTCCTTATTCAAGTATTTTCCTTTATGCAACCTTACTAGTGTATCTTTTACCATGTACCAACTTCTGTTGATTCGTTTGTTTCACATATGTTTTCGGTTCAGAGATAGCATGGGAGAAAAAGAACAGAGTGTGAGCAAGTTATTCAGGCTACCTATTGTGTAGATCCTGATTAGCATACATGTTCATAGACTTGTAAATCTTTTTTTTAATATGTTAATGTAATCCAAGATGTAATAATTCATGTTGTAAATATACATGTTATTGTAGAGAAATGTTATGGTTGTATGTTCATGTCTGCATATTATGCTTCCGCATTGCTCTCTGAAATGATTGTCTAACGTTTTTGGATTTTATCTTCTCATCTCATGGGGTTTTGAGGAGGTGAAATTCTGGGTACGTTACAATTGGTATCAGAGCATGAACAATAGCTACACCTAACAATTTCTCATCATGAAACATATAAACTAAGCCTCACCTTTCACCTTAAATCCTAGAAACTTAGTAATTGTTCTATAGGAATAAGGTTTGACTTAGCCTCTAGGTTAGAACCTAGATGTTCGAGAACTAGGTTTAGACAAGTGTGTGAAGCCCTATTCATATAGAGCTCATATGAATTCTTGTTCTCACCATTTCACTAGGTGACATGACACTGGACTATCTACTGTGTGTGGGACACTCAATTTTGTTGATTTGGTTTTGTTTTCCAATCGACTCGACCCTCGACAGTTTTCTCTGACGTCCGCCTTCTCAGAGAAAACTATATAATATTTTATTATATATATGTAAATATGAAAATGTGTCCCTAACACTAGAGAGTAGTTATTGTTCATGCAACCTAAGTGAAAGGGGGTGACATCAGTCTAGAAGAGAGAGTATATCTAGAATAGATGTCTAGAGCCTTATATGGATATGTGATAGATAGATTGGCAATAGAATGATAGATGATGTAAGAAAGGATGATCTAATACAAATTCGATCTCTGAGGTACATGTTGTTTATAAAGACCTAAGTTGTAAATGAGGTCTGAATCCAAATTTGGATAATCTATGCTAAGTCCTGATGATAAAAGTACATACTCTTCCTTAAGATGATCTAAGTTAAGATAACGTTGAATATGCATGAGCCTCAAGCTCTTTTACAAAGGAGGACCTCTAGTGTTAGGACAACATATCTGGTGAACTCCAGAGAGAGTGAGACCCACAAGGAGAGGGTCGTAGGACCTACCCTATAATATATGAAAAATATGAGATATATGTGAAATGATGTGTCCTAAACTAGGTTACTCTTGAGTAGATGAGTTGAGTTCTTTTGCATGATTCAATCCCATATGTGAGAGTTGGGCAAAAAAAATGATGTGTAGGTGACTCATAATGAGAAAGTCAATTCGTTGGCTAAGTTAGACCTTAGCTTGAGTGATGTATGTTTGTGAATCACATCATTAGCTGCAAGTGAGGTGATATATGAACTCTGATTCTGAGAGTAAATTGTCTTGTGTATAGGATACTCATAAATGTTGTTCTTTCTTCCTCTCTTTCCTAATATATGATGCTATAAACCTCACTTGATCTAGATAGATGATGTATATATGAGGAGTCACTCATAGAAGTTTGGACTATGCTATATTCCCTTCGTATGTCATACATGTAATATCCAAGTCTGAAATCATGATAAGATTGGTTTAGTATATTCTCTTTCCCTCTATATCATGCATGAAAGATATAAGTTTGAAATCATTAGCTAAAAGAAAAGATATATTTGGATCATAACTTTAATGATCACAAAATATAGTTCTTGACTTTGATCCTTCTCAATCTATGCTTCTACATTTTAGCATAACCCTCACACAATAGGGAGAAACCCTAATTACAGAGATGAATATATTACTTCCCTCTATTGTTGAAATCCTAGTATAGTGTTGATCATGAATCACAATAGTGATGTAAAGTGTGAAAATTTCATAATAGATGACATGAAACTTGGCATTATAATGAATGGTTTAGTAGGGGTGAAATATAAAACCCCCAGTAGCACCTTATTAACTTCATATGTATGAATGAAACCCTTATCCTTAAGGGACAATGGGGATGTAAATCCTAAAATATAAGAACTTCATGTGATGAATAAGACACTAAGTAATGCTACAATTCCTTAAACAAATGATGCTTCCACCTATATAAGGTGGGGTGGGTACACCCTGCATGCTTAATAATCTAAGTGATAACTTAGGATGAATCTACAATAATGATATTCTTGGAACTTAGAAGTGGTGACCTAGTGGCATCCACAACTCCTTGACATCACCTTAAGTATGAGGTTAGTTGAATTTCAAGGACAAAATTCCATATAAGGTGGGGTGAATGTGATGACCCTAATTGTTTTTGGTATTGTCACCCAATATGGTAAATTGAGATCATAAACATCCTTTAGATTTGACTCTGAGTTGACTATTCGATTAATCAATTATAAATTATTTATCCACCTAGAAGATGTGGTTTAGGTACTATTGATGATAGTGACAAATAAATGAATGCAATCATGATGGATGGCTATGGTATATCAACTTGGTTACTTGAGGCTAAGAGCTCCATTTAGTAGTCACAATGACCTCAAGTGGTGAATTGATAAGCCTTTTGGGTGTTAGCATCATAACTAGTATTATTGAACTTATCTCATCAAGATGCTATTATTTTCTAAGTTGAGTTCAAGTTTTATGCACCAATTATAAGGTTGTTTGGAGAATTAGTTTTCATGACAAATTAATGGATTTTGTGCCTCAAAATTTGGTATAAGACACTTTAGGATATCGTGCGCATATGTCTAAAATTATAGGATGTTTCAATCTTGTTGTAAAGAGATATATTTGCTTGAAGTTGAGGACATTCATGAAATAAAATTGGTTGGACTTTGTTCTTTTGGTTATTGAGTTATTACCCGTGACAATTTGATGTTACGCGGAACTTCCCTTTCTTAGGTATGGCTTTTAGCATGGAATGCATGGCCAATATCTCACGCTTAGTGGAGAAGTGAGGGCTATCTCCGAGCTTTGTGGATCACGAGACTGACCAGGCCAATATGTACCTTCTTGAGTACGTAAACTAGATACAGGTGATCAAAGAGCGATCGCAGTGGCAGTGTGAGGTTGCATCATCAAAACTACCCTATAACCCCACCTGTAGCTTGGAACATGGAGACCGGTGGCACTCAAACCCCACTGCCCTTTCCTCCCTCCCTGACAACCGTGAAGTGGATGAAGACATGCATGGAGAGCCGACGGAGAAGACTCCACCATGACCAGGATGAGAGGAGGCTGCGATCTCCACTGATCCCTCCCTGTCTACCCCCTACATGGAGGCTCCCAACCCAAGAGTGCTCTCCGGATCTGGACCTTACAGAGATGGCCGAGAGTAAGAAGAAGGCCTTGCTCGAGCCTTGAGGAAGCACTAACGGCGACAAGGGTTCCCCAGCGCTTCCTCTGGCGACACTACATCCAGAGGGCATTGTGGCTGTGGAGGTTGCCAAAGAACCCTCCACCATCACCTCCAGTTGCTAGGTCTCAATCTGGTGGTCTGCTCACTCATGAGCTCATCGGAGGGGATGATACCGATGGATTTCTTGGAACGCCAGTGAGGTCGAGATCGGTCTGCTAGGAAAGCTTGCACCGATAACCAAACCTTTGCACATAATGCTCACCGATGTAGGTTGGGATCGTGCTCACACGAATGGGAAAGAGATCTGGTTATGCATCAGCAAATGAAGCTGAAGCAGACCCAATCATGATTGCGGCATGGGTTGGGAGATGACACACGCACGCAAAAGACCACTGTGAATCCTCATCATGTTGTTCCTTCATGGTGGTGCTACTGTCATGAACAAAGGATGAGCTTCAAACGTAGAGGAAGAGAGGGCAGAGAGTGGGTTAGCTCAGAAAGGAAAACTAGCTAAAGCCTATCAGTTCAAGGAAGGCCCTAGCATCGGCTCCTTGGTCGCCGGTGAGAAGCCTCACGTCGATGGCCGTGTTGAGAAGACGTAGGCGGGTGTCGAGCAAGGCTGTGGCAGTTTGTGAGAACTGAGATGAGACCCTGACTCAGTTATGCGGGTCAGAGATGTGGCAGATTCACACCAAGATCCGGCCCCAGTTACCCCCAAAAAGTAATCCTTTTTAGTATTTTCAGAAAATGACCTTTTCTTAGAAAATGGCCTATAAATAGCCCCCCTATCCTAAAAATCCCCGCAAAATACTCCTAGACTCAGAAAAATGTCCCCTACATTACTGGACCCTTAGACCAGACTTTAACAGACAAATAATGATGATCGTTATTGTAGATGATAATGCTTCTTTTTTAGATCATATTATTGGTATAATTAGCATACCATGAAAATTAAATCTGACAAAATTATTACTAAATCCTAGTATAATGTGGAAACCAAATATGAACTCAGATTTAACTAATATGTCAAAATAATAGGCCTTTTCTCATTAAAACCCAATTCTATGTTTATAACCTCATTTTAATTCTAGAAAACAAACCAATTATCAGAAAAATATAAAAACCATACCAGGCCTTTTTAATGATATATAGATCAGACTAAAAATAATAGACACCATCCTAACATCACATTGACCTAGGTTTGACCAAACCCTAGCTTGGACCTAAATAATCAAGACTAATGATGTTCTTTTATTAATGATGATTAATTTGCTATTAATCATGTGATGACCATATATCTAGATGATCGAGGATTATTAGGAATCTCTGAACTCAAGTACGTGGTCTTATAAGTATAAGACTAGATTTCTTGGTTGCTTATGATATGTAATATCATGAATGCTATTATTTGGATATTCATTGCTTGGTTGAACTATTATGAGTTATAATTTGCCAAAATCTAATATAACATAAAAGGATATGGATGGGTTGTAGCTACTAGTGCACCTAGCCTAGTATGGATGTATGTTGCCTAACATGGATGTATGATGCTTTGGCCCATGTTTTTTTTGGTCGGCAAAAAATCGTGTTACTATAAAACCAAAAACTTTAGGTACATAAGTGCCTCAAAATAAACTAGATCTATGTGCCTCCACGCAGGAAGAGCACATCAAATCAGGACTAGGAAAACCTCAGATATCAGAGAACTAAGAGCATCATAGAGACCTATCAGGAAGAATAGACTAGGAAAAGAAGAAGAAGGTCACATAGAAACATTCGTAACACCCACAGAGATATCTATGTGAGTCTCCTAGCTAATTAACTACAAACCATTCGCCATACACATCTTAATCTGCAACTAGAGTTGACTGATAGCTGAGAGATGCATAACAAGCAAAAGAGAAATGCGTGACCTGCCACGTCATACAAACTCCCTGGAGATAGGTGATCTGCCACTTCTAGCCCAGCTCCATACAAGATAGGTAACTGTACAGGCGACATATACAGACTAATGGAACCCCATCCAGGACAAAACCTACGTCTTCAGCGTCCAGCCATCGTCAATCCATGAACAGTGACAATCTGCATACCCACATAGATGTGTTGCACGAACAGAGTCCAACCAGCCACCTACAAATCAGGCTTATCAATAGGATAGCAGGCTCGCTTCAGACTGAGTATTACACCTAATAAGATACCAGCACACCCAACACAGAAAGACCAGACAAATGATACTAAACGGATCATGAGAAGTCAATTATAGGAATCTCTTCAGTTCCAGTCCTCCTGTGTTTTTTCTTCTTTTTCTTTGACCTTGGTTCCTTGTTCACCCTAAAATCCTCTAGCACATCCGGGTCAAGATCATCAGAACTGATCAAAGATCCATCATCAAAATTCTAGGAGTATTTCTGGTGATAAACCAAGGCTATTCCTGTATCCTGTGCAAGCTGCTTCAAACAGGGAGGGGTAGCAATCGACTTGGAATAAGAAAGCTCCCAGTCCAAGTTCAGTGCGCCCACACTCTCTGCAGGAGACCTACTCTTCATATCTGGTTCCAGCTGTACTAAACCGGGAGCTTCATCAACCTTTTGCTCAGAATCTTGGATAAGCTTAGGATCGTCTTCACAGAAGGGGATGTTCTTCTCAACAGGAAATTGAGCGCCTTGCCTCCTTGTACTCTTCCCGACTCTTAACTGCAGTTGACTCGACATCGGCCTGCTCCCTGTGGCACTAGGATAAGAGGGCAGTCGGTGGCCGAACTGAGAGAAGGCAGAGAAGATTTGAGGCTTCGCCACAAAGCTGACCTTCAGGTTTCTGGGGCTACCATCTACTCTGACTTTAACGTTTTATGGGAACTCAGAGCTAGCAACAACCTCAACACACACAGTGGTGTCACCCAAGCAATGGACAGAGAGGCTAGCGTCATCAATGTCAAGGGGCTTACCGACTAAGCTCGCGACGCCGCTGAGTCTCTTCGCGGTCCAGTGCATCCCCAGATTCGCGAGCGTGATCCACACTGGGAGTTTGGGGAAGGAAAGAGGCTGGAGTGGAAGACCCGGCTCCCAAGCCTGGACGACGACGAGAGCCCCGTCCATCATCCACGGTGCCTCACCGAGGACCCGCCCCCTTTCCTTGGCCATCGGCAAC
This sequence comes from Alisma plantago-aquatica, assembly GCA_963693085.1. Lineage (NCBI taxonomy): Eukaryota > Viridiplantae > Streptophyta > Magnoliopsida > Alismatales > Alismataceae > Alisma > Alisma plantago-aquatica. The sequence goes on along the minus strand of OY856410.1, from coordinate 65,860,420 downwards.
TTCATGATGAAGCCCTCCGTTTCCTCCGCAACGATGTCGAACGCACCGCTGGGTCTCCACAGGCGTCGGATCCAGCCGTGTAGCTGACTACGGAATGATTTCCTCCCCATGAACCTAATCGAGGCGTACTCCTGCCACGAAGGGAGGGGTTCGTCCTCACTCAAGATGGAGAAGCATATGAACCCATCGATGATTTCCAGCTCGATGAAATCGATAGTGGGGGAAACTTTGCAAGGTACCCCTGATCTACTGGTGGACAGCCAGTCGACCACTTTGCAACTTGCTGATGAAGCCCCGCTCTCCTATGGCGGCCGAGTCGTAGGATCCGGTGAAGCGGTGAATTTTTCTGAGGTGGATGAAGCCATAGTGTTGACGCCGGTCTGGGGTGACGGGGTCCCTCGTGCTCCTTCGGCCTCGCTTGAGCTCACAGGAGGAACCGATACGGGTTCTGGTGGTGGCATCCTCGTTCCTGGACTTGCGCCGCACCTAGGGTTAGTCCCCCTCCCGCGACCTCGACCTCCCCTTCCTCCTCTCTGCGACATTCTGACCTTTTCTTTGGCCCATGTTAGATTTATGATTATATAATTTTTGCTCATACTGGATGTAAGTCAAGTGTAAATAAGTGTAGTACAACCGCATCAAATAAATGTAATAAAAAGGATGTTTACCTGATTTTCGCCTTAAGAAATGGTTTTTCTCTCTTTCTTCCTTCTTCAAGTATTTTCCTTTATGAAACCTTACTAGTGTATCTTTTAACACGTACCAACCTTTGTTGATTCGTTTGTTTCACGTATGTTTTTGGTTCAGAGATAGCATGGGAGAAAAAGAACAAGGTGTGAGCAAGTTGTTCCGGTTACCTATTGTGTAGATCCTGAGTAGCATACATTTTCATAGACTTGTAAATCTTTTTTTTAATATGTAAATGTAATCCAAGATGTAATAATTCATGTTGTAAATATCCATGTTATTGTTGAGAAATGCTATGGTTGTATGTTCATGTATGTGTATTATGCTTCCGCATCGCTCTCTGAAACGATTGTCTAACATTTTTGGATTTTCTCTTCTCATCTCCATGGGGTTTTGAGGAGGTGAAAATATGGGGACGTTACAAAATACTTGGTAGCGAGGGTGCAAGGTCCATTCATGGCTCTCACTGTTGTCATGACACTCGGTGTAGTAGAGAAATCTAGAAAGGAGTGGCTTGGGTTTGGGTGTGCCAAGGAAGGAAGGGATGATATAGAGAGAAAGAGTTGGGAGAGAGAGTAAGGGGAAAGAGGAGAGGGTGTGGATAGTCATCATTCAAGGGAAAAGATGCTTGTTACCAATGGGGCATCACCAATTTTGGAAGGGGAGAACGCTGACATCATGTGTGTAATAGAGAGGAGTAACACACATGAGGAGTTACTAGGAGATAGTTAAAGCCAACTTAGTTTTAGTTGTTGGCATGATATATATTGGGGTTTCTGCATTCAATCAACTAATTAAGATGGTAATGGAAGTCCAATTGACTTAAAAATAAGTGCCTATGGTAATTAGGACATGAGGAATTCTATTTTGACCTCAAAGTTTACTTTTTGAAAGCATCTTCAATAATATTTCATTACTTGCATTCTAATATTCATTTAATGTACCTATTACCTTTAATAACACCAATGTGTCACAATATCTTATATTAATTTGCTTCTTCATCCTTTACTCGTACTAGTATTCTAGAGGATCAAACTTCATTATTTCTTTCTATTATGATTGTTTTAGATTCATCCCTTTATGTGGTGTATATTTGTGAAGCATGTTGAAATTAAGTTTCAACTCATAATATAATTTTTGAGAACAATGATTTATTTTATTTTGATAAAATGGTTCTAAGGAAAGAGGAGGGATGAGTAAGATACCCAAAGTTGGGTATGGTACAACACTCCACCCCTTAAAGAGAATTTTGTCCCCGAAATCCACCAAGCTATTACTCAATATGCTAAGCTATAATTTCTAACCAATTACAAGTTTCTATTTCACTAGATAGAGTTAATGTAGTGATTCCTAGCATAACAAATCCACTTCACACTTATATACAAAACCCAACATGAACTTATCTTATCCATTCATCAAGTCTCTATTATCTTCTCATATTGCATTATGGTCTAGGGAAAATACACTAAGATTGAGGATTAACAATTTTAAATCATTATGGTACCTACATGTTTAAGGAGGTCTCTGCATACTACTATTATGATGTTTGATATCCCTTCCATGATCATTCTCTATATGTAGATTTATCTTTAGGGTGATTCATATAACAACCACCAAGTCTATGGACTAACTTGATTGGGAAAAAGGACCTGAACATATCACATCATGATTACTATCATAAAAACAATTGATTTTTTTTTACCGAAGTAACATTTATGGTGGCAGAATTAGAAATGCTTACTTACTATCCTGATTTGGTGGTGCCTATAATTGTGGGAAATTATTACTACAAGTTACCAAGAGATTCCTATTATAATAACCATTGACTTCTACTATTCATTAAATTAAGTTAATGACCCAAGTGTACAAGGTTCCACCTCTTAAAAGTACCTTCCTAACCATTCATAGATTCGAGAGGGGTAGACAACTAGATTATATATATTATATTTGTTCTTCCTATAAAAGTATATATCATACGTATGCTTAGGGTCCGAGGATTTGAACATGCAACTCAATGATTTACGAGCCTATCTACTGCTACCATTTCCTTATGATAGTGACTTGGTTCCATAACCATCATTGAAATCACAAAAAAACATTTTTATAGATATAATTTAATAATAACCATAAGTTTGATGATGAAAACCTTATAATGGAAATCTAAATTGGAACCAAAATCGATCCGAGAACCAAGTCGACCACTTCCTACCACATACAACATATACTTTCATCCTAACACCACTTCATCTTCATAAAAGGGGCTTCTGTGCACTCATCATCAAGGAATATGACAAGTATATCCAAATTCTAAATGCTAAGGGGATACAAGTTTCTTCTAACACGCAACTAACTTCTAGTAGGTCCTACTAAGAACAACCTCCATTATTCATCCATTTCCTTAATCGAGACTGTCCATCACATCCTAAAACATCATTTATTTTTAAGATTGTGTATCCATAATAAGAATATATTAGGGTCTCTACTTCCCTAGTTGATTTACTTCCATGGTATCATTACAAGTCCATGTGAACTAGATAGTCAACTACTCCTCATCTCACACATCATATAAATTAATTACACGATTGTGAATGTCCCATAATAAAATCTCCATATTTTAGGCCCACCAATGGGGAGACTCCTGTTAGATTGACACACACATGTTTTCCTCCAAACTAGCCAAATATTAGGGCATCCATTGGTATAGGTGTCGGTCTCCCTTCTTGTGGACCAGTCAAGAAATTCGTAGGCGCCTCTTTTTTAGTGGCAATTCCAACATGTCTGAGTTCATCCTAGAGAATATCTCTAACAAGATCATGTCTATACTTAAAGCTTGGGAGCTCCCTGTAATGATTCACATGCTCCCTAAAGGTATCTAAACATGCCATGTGACAAAGAGGACATGCCTCATCAACTGGAAAAAGAGGGATCATAAGGTGATACTTGAGGATAGTACAATACTCTACTGGTGAAATATGCAGTCCAAGCCCATCAATAGGAATAGCCATAAGAAAATCTTGAGTGTGCTCAGCTTGCAAACACCTAAAAACTACTTTTTGTATAATAGTCATGTCAAAGTTAACATCCATGTCCTTAACAATTTTGCTAAAAAGGCACTCACCAAAACATTTGGGCTTTAGTGGGGACGGTGTCCTTATTAGCAAAATAGCTAAGGTCAAATGATGGAATCGTGAGATGTAGAGAGCTAAAAGCATAGTTGAAATCAAAGTCCACATTTAAATTTGTTTGTTAGAGAAAGATTATAATGAGACTGGAATAAGATTACAAAAGCAAAACTTATTTTATTAAAGATTTAATTCAATTAATAAAGAGTATTGGGGACTCTACGTGTAATGACCCCCTCCCCATGTTATCCCCAATTAAGGTGGACTGATATGGAAAGGGCCATTATCATAATACATGATCGAAGGTTAGCAATTAACCAAGAATATTTAATAATTTTTCACTAAATAGAAAGAGTTTGGTAATAAGATGTTAGATAAACTGTCCAACATGGAGTTACATTAAAAGGGAAACTATTGTTTGCAACTGGAAATAATACTATCTATCTATATCCTCTAGAAATACATTAAATCTTTTCTTTTGGTTCCATCTTCTTTGGAAGTCCATATTGCAGAAAATTAATAGTTTAACCTAAAATGCCGTGAAACAAAACACAACCAGTATAACAAGTTGTGGGGGAACAAAATATCCTCATCTAGGTGTAAAAACATATTCAGCCATAGCAACAAATATGATTACAAATTTGAACATGCATTTTCTTTCTAATTATCCACTTAATCTCGGTGGTACACTTCCTCTCTAGAGCACTCATGTAGGGAACCCTCTCATTAGGGTTTAGTCCCTATAGTGGACTTCTCATAAACTCCCATTCCAGGGCTCGATTTGTTATGATGTTCCTTGCCTGGATAAGCCTCTCAATGGCCATCCTATCCCAAATTGGCCTCATAATGACCATTCTGTCCTGGCTTAGTCTTATTTGTGACCATCCTATCTCGCCTTGATCATTCGTCACCATACTGACATTTCATACATCCCACATGTATCACTTACATGCATTAAAGATAGTTAAGTAAGTTATATAATGTGATACTCATAGAGGATTTAATGATTGTTAAAACTAAATAAACAATCAATAGTCCATTTGCAATCAATACGAGAAACCTTGGAAATCCACGGAAGTCATTTAAGTGAATTACTCATAGGAATAACCCCATACCTTTCTCAAAAGAGATCAAAAGTCCAAGATATGAGCAGATTGAGATCAAGCAAGCAATCACCCTAAAATTAGTGCATAACACGTAAGTATTACTATTTTTCCAAAATCTATCATTTAGACTGACTTGGGTTCCAAGTTAGGGTTTTGGGGTCCACTTAGGGTTTTGGCTTCCCAAACCCTAATTGTCACTTTTAATGCCCTTTTAACTCAAAAACCCTAATTTTAATGTTATATGCATTAATACTTTCAAATTAAGTCAACTATGTTTCTTTTATCCAAAAAGACCCAACTTTATTAATTAAAGTCATTTAGGCATATTTTGAGAATTATAACCAAGAAATTAGGGGTTTTATGCATTCAACACATCAAGGATATACACTTTAGACACTTTTAGTATTAGATACTGAATTAGGTCTTGAAACCATTTTGTTTGCATTAATTGAATTTTTTTGATCAACTTCCATATATAATATTCATCATTGCATATTCCTATTAATTTCTATGATTTTTATAATGTTAAATAATTTTGACCAATCTCAAGCTGCCACCTAGGTAGTGCACTCGGGTCTTGGCCTTTCCAACTTGATTGGGTCGAGTCAATGGGCTCATGTCACCTAAGTGTGTTGTGCTCGCATGGTTCTGTGCTAGACAGAGTGAAAAGAGGGAAAAAGGACCAAGAAGTCCTCAGATGTTCTAAAGAGGAGACGGAGGTAAAATACCTAGATGCCTTATTCAACCTTGGTTCCTCCTTTTCGCACGAGTAGGTGGTCAACTCACTAGTTGACTTTACAATCTAGGCCTTCTATGTGGCAAGTAAGAAGGTGATCACCTTCCTCTTGCTCTGATGAATTCAATGAGGGCTTCAATTTCCCTGGAGGTGTCTGGAGTTTTTGGGGTGAAGGAAGGTTAACTTCGGTGAGGTGGCATGGAGAGGAAGAGGTGAAGGATGGGTCTAGAAAGGGAATTGGACACAGGAAAGGATGTGCAAGGTTGAGTAGGGTCTCGCAAGCCAAGGGTCATAGCCCTATATATACCCTGGTCTATGGCAACTGGGTTACTTATCAGTTTCATGAATAGGGAAAATCTTCTACAACCCTCCAAGTCAAGAAAAACCTAGGGTAGGTAGGTTTGTATTGATCTCACGAAGCCAATGGAAAGATTTCCAATCTTACTCATGTACTGAGTTGCAAGAAAATCAATTAGGAAAACATGCTTTTAATCTCCTACGTTTCCTATTTTTTGTGATCTAGAAGATGATGTTTTGAGCATTGGATCCTAATCCAATAGTCAGTGATGCATGTGATAATATAAATGTCCACAATAATCCTTTTCCAACTACGAAAATGTGTGACATTTAATGTTTATTCCTATTTATTCATTCACTTTAGGATTTCTGGAAAAATCCATATCTCTCTCTCCTTTGACCCTTTTAATCCCAAATTTTGAAGGAATGTTTTGAAAGACTTTATCTAAGTGTGGGCATGTTGGAGACCAAAATACTCAACTTAAAGATACTTTTCTTAATCTCCAAGTCTCCCTCTTTATCTTATATATAAGGCATCAAATCAATTCTTCTCTCTTTCCTAGTTTCCCATATTTCTTATTTTGATTAGTTTTCTTATTAAAAACATTGTGGAATGTGATCATCTGAGACCAATCTCTTTAAATAACACCATTCTGAAAACTAGCTTCAAAGATGGTAGTATAAAGGTTGAAGAAACACATTTCGAACTGGATTTTGATAGAACAAAGCAGCTTTGTTCCTGGTAGAAGAATAACAGATAACATAGCACTAGTGCAAGAAATCATTCACAGAATGAGAAAGAGAAAATGTTCTAAATCCATGGCAATAAAAATTGACCTATCCAAAGCTTATGATCGAATGTCGTGGAGTTTCGTTCAAGACACGCTTGACAAAGTAAACATCCCTACATGTATCAAACAGTTCATTATGAACTCTATTTATGGGGGGAGCTCCACAATTGTCTGGAATGGTAAACAATCCAAAGCTTTCTCTGCTAGCAGAGGGCTTAGGCAGGGCGACCCACTTTCACCATATTTATTTGTCTTATGTTTAGAGTGACTATCTCAAATGATTCAGGAGAAGGTGATTGAGGGTAGTTGGAAGCCAATAAAGCTGGGAAGAACCAGATTTATAGTGGCTCATGTCTGTTTCGCTGATGACTTAATACTTTTTACAGAGTCCAGTAGGAAATAGATGAGGACCATCCTACATTGCTTCAAAAACTTTGGACGGGCTTCTGGTCAGGAAATTTCAGTAGCCAAATCACATATTTACTTCTCTAAAAGCATACCTCGAGCTATTAAAAAGGATATGCATTGGATGAGTAACTTCCTTCTAACGAATGATCTTGGGAGGTATTTGGGAGTTCCAATTTTGCACACGAGAATCACCAAGCATACATATGCACACATCATTGGCAAGATGGAGAGTAAGGTTGAAGCCTAGGCAGCAAAGAGCTTATCTCTGGCAGGGAGGGTGTGTTTGGCCAAATCCACCTTGTCAGCCATTCCTACTTACACAATGCACACCACACTTTTACCTAGAAGCTTGTGTGACAAAATTGATGCTGTAATTAGACGGTTCATATGGGGTGGACCCTACAAATCCAAGCCAGTATTGCTTGTCACGTGGAACAAAGTTTCAAGCTCAAAAGAAAATGGGGGACTAGGCATTAAATGTATGCGAGATTGGAACGAGGCACTAGTACTCAAGAATACCTGGGATCTAGTAGTATCTCGACAAACACCATGGTGTAATGCAATCAGGAAATAATTTGAAAAAGTTGAACATGGGAAGAAAGTAGCAGCGTCGAGACTTGCACAAGCTGCCTTGGACGGGAAACAGTTTATCTACGAGAACTCTGTCATGGTTCCAATCAGTGGCTTATCAGTAAACGTATGTCATGACAGTTGGGTTAGACCTGGTTTACTCCTGAGAGATCATGCAAAGCAGCAAATACCAGAAGATATTTTAGAGATAAAGCTGAGCAACTTAGTTCTGGACTCAGGTAACTGGGATTGGGAGTTTCTAAAACTCTAGTTCGAGGAGGACATTCTCAGATTAATAAAGAAGATAGACATCCCGGTATGCCCAACGGGGAAGGATATTTGAGCTTGGAATCATACCATTGATGGGTGTTTCTCGGCAAGTTCGGCCTACCATATCCTCAGGAAGCAGAAGGAGAGTCAAAGCCAAAGAAACTGGAGTAATATGTGGAAGCTACATGTACCAACAAGAATCAAATTCTTTGCATTGCTTGTCCACCATGAAGCTCTACTCACAAATAACCGCCGCAGAGTCTGACATATGACTGCGGATGGAGTATGCGCGAGATGTGGGGAGGTAGAAGAAACGATCCTACATGCACTTCATGACTGTAGCAAAGTATGAGAGATATGGAGTTACTTTCTTTCTACTCAGGAAACAACACGCTTCATGCAAGCTGATACAGTGAATGGTTGGCTTCAATTGGCTGCTGCTGATAACAGCAGACCCAAGGAACTATTCTAGATTATTTGTAACAAGATTTGGTACTTCAGGAACATTGAGATCTATTAAGGTGAAGCCAAGTGCATTTCTCATCAGGTTATCCAGATCAGGACGTCGATCCAGTTGATAAAGGAAACCTGGAAAAGGCAAGCTGAGAAGCCGCCGATAGCATTTGGAAACTGGAGTAAACCACTGAAAAATGTTGTCAAACTCAACATAGATGCATCGATCAATAACAGGGGAGTAGAAGTAGCTGTCATTGCAAGAGATGTTGAGGGAAGCTGGTTGGGTGGTTGGACCAGGAAGATTCACACAACGTCAGCCACTGCGGCTAAACTAGCCGGCATACACTTCGCTTATCAACAGATAAAAAGGAATGTGTGGCCTAACATTTTAGTTGAAACAGATTTCCAAGTTGCAATGAAATTGTTAAAGGATGATGCCCTGAACTACCCCAAATCCGCATACTGGTTAACCAGGCTATGTGAGGAAAGATCGGAAAACACGAAGATTCAATATGAACGATGAAAATGCAACTCAGTAGTGGATGGAATGGCAAAATTCCAACTCAGGAGCAAATCACCCGAACATTATTTTGATTCGCCCCCAACCTATATTCTTAAGCACCATCTCAAAAATGTCCTTGTAAACAACACTAGTGAGGAGCTGTATCACGACATGGAACCACAAATGGAATAAATAAAGAGTATTGGATTGTTAAAAAAAACATTATGGAAACAAAACCAAACCATTAGTTTCCTTCAACACCACTTTTCTTGACAATTCCATATTATTTACCCATTACATTTAGTAATTCATTTATTTTAAGTATTTCTCTCTTTCTTTTCCCCATGTCCATTAATGGATTATCAAAAATAGCAAAAACCATGAAAAATATTGTAAAAGGAAAATTTTGCAAAAGAAATCCATACTTTTAAAGCAAAACACCACATTCCAATATATGCTTATTATTCAAATAATGACATTTCAATTAAGTAAATACGTGTGAAAAACCATGTTATAACATTGTGGTTCACCATCATAACCTACATAGTTATTCTAATCAATTGAACTCTTGAATTAAGTAATATAGATTAGGACCAAGCAAATTTTCATACTTATTGAACACAAATGTCACAATGATTGAACCCTAACAAATGTGGATCTCAATGTTTATGGTTCATCATTCATTAGTCTAGTAGAACTCCATTTGAGATCTCATCCACATTTATACATGTTCCATTTGGTGTTCTAGTCCTAGGATCTGTAGTCTCAACACTAAGGATTATAAGAAATAAGAAATATGTTTGATCGGATCATATTACTCCATATAGGTACTTATTCAGAGTTCTATGTGTTCATCCAGTGTTCCAACCTTAGGATACATGATTCACCCAATATTATCACAAAAGAAATATAGTTGATCAAACCATACAACAAGTGCATAGATCAAAACAAGCACATATAACAACAAAATTCTCAGAGTCAAAGTTATTTAGAACAAGGTACGCCATATGGAGAGACATCCCATGCCCCAGTAATGAGATCTACTTGCTCATATTCAGTATAGACACAAAGGTATAGATAGGAAGGAAACAAGCCATGTTGCTAGAGTCTAGTAGAAATATGGTAGTGTCAATGACGAAGAAGACAACTTATTCTCTCCCATACATGATTCGTGCACCCAAAGGAGGCTCTAAGATGATAGGATATGATCCCCTTTGTATGTAGACTACCCCCTCCATTTATAGGGAAGGAATATGACCACAAAACTCTATATTAACATCATGGCAGTGGCTGTAAAGACTAGGTCCAGTGTGCCAATTGACCAATTGGGGATCCAGTCAGTTGACAGAGGTAAATTGATGCTCAGGTTTGTATGCATGTCATTTTGTTGGTTGCGGGTCCAATCGGTTGACTAGACGAGTGGATGCCTGAGTTAATATGTTGGTCATTCAATTGGTTTGAGGTGAATCGAATGATTCAACTGCAATAGAAGGCCCCTCTTTTTCATGTTAAGTTATTCGTTTGGGTGACCTTTGATCGGTTGGAAAATATAGATCTACCAATTCTTGTTTGTGAGTGGGATGATTAGAGATGTCAATCGAAAATTTACAATTCTAGGAGTTTGAGATTAACACTTTGTGCCTCGTTGGTCTTCTAATTCCTGGAGTATTTTTTGGGGTTCTTAATCTTTGGAGTGAATGGGTATGATTTAGTGTTTTCTTGCAATAAATGAGCATATATAATTAAAACTCTAATTTAGGAGACAAAAGAAAAACTAAATCAATTAAATCCTAAAACTAAGAAATTACATCATCATGCCCTTAAGGAAATGATCTAAAATATGTGATAAAAATATATGAATATGCATTCATCATTGATCACTATAGGTTTCTAGACTAGTTTGGCCATAACATTAAATGTTAATCATCGTTACATATGATATTTGAATATGGATTACCTTCCAAATATGTCAAATAGATTAGATCATGAATATTGAATAATATAATAGATGTTGAGTCTGATCTAGGTCTTTAATTATCTGTTATGGATTCCTTATATATATAGAGTCAAGATAGAATACACAGAGCAGGATACACTCAAGTAGTTTTTCATGATGAAATATTTTTTTTTTCAAAAATCTAATCCATTGATCTTCTTAAACATCTTGTGAATAACACATACACAAAATTTGAGCACAATTGGACATTTATAGGTCATGTTATAAAGACCGCAAAAATTATGCCTTTCAAATTAGTTTTGTGCATAGATTTTGTTTCCCTTGGATGAGTGACTTACACTCATCCAAAATGGGCTCAAAGTTTGTATGTAGCCTACACTATAAAAAAAGATGATTTAACTACATTTATTCTAACTACATATATTATATATGTAGTCAAAATTAATTTTCCTTACAAATTATAAAAGTATAAATTAAAAACAAATGCAATATTTTGTAATAGCTACAAATCTGTCTATATATATCCTAATTTCACTACAAAATACACTTATCGTGTCTTCCCTCCCAATAAACTAAAGCATCCCAATTGAAATAAAAAACCACACCACTTCTTTCGTGCAATTTCATGCATGCGGCCCTTCTGGCGCCAGTCGCCCACCCCCGATACCGCACTACCCCCACCCATCACATGCTCTCTCCCACTCTCACTCTCTTCTCCTCCCTCCGATCTGGTTGCCTTGGCTCCCTCTCACTCTCTTCTCATCCTCCACAACCCCACTTTTAATAGATTACCTCACTAACCGCTGGAGAGGAAGCGCCCGATGGACGAAACATGCGCGGAAGCCGGATAGGTACAGGGGCAGGATTCCCTAAATTGATATCTTTTTCCTATTTGTTCTTCTTTATATTTCCTGGTATTCCCTTTGTAGTGCTAGATGGAAGGAACCTACGAGGAAACCAAATAGATACATGGGTCAGGCTTCCCTAAATTCAGATTTTGTACTATTTGTTCTTCTCAATCTTTCATGGTTTCTCCCATTTTATCCACTAGAAAGGAATGCTTCTGCTACACAGTATATCTATCCACCTACTTTTGAATGCACCAGCGTCAAGTGTATCTTCTATTAAAGGAGAAAAAGTCCTAGCTTCATGTACACTCACAAAACCACAATGCTCCTGCTTTATGGTGGTCAAGTATGTAATGATCACATCTTTGTTTTGAATCTTCTAGTCATTACTGATTTTCAAATATTCACACAAGTCTGTGCCATCTAAGAATCATTGATGATGCATCTAGATTTATTGAAGTTCAAGTATTTATCCTAGCCCTGTCCAGAATTCCAACCTAGTCTTGTTCATACATTCTAGCTAGCTACACACGATTCGTAATATCACTCACTCATAGAATCATTATATAAATGATGCATTTGACATACATTTTACCCCTGACATTCTTCCAGAATGTCAGCATTAAACCATAATACGTCATTCATAAACCACCTGCAAGAGTGCTGATGTTCCATGGACCCTGAATATTCTGAGTTTTTTTCACTGAATTTATTCTCCATAGTATTTGATAGGTTTTTTTACAACAATAGTGAACAGAAAAGTAGATACGGATCTCCTATTTGAAAACCTTTCCTACTTCCAAATAGGCTTGCCAAGGTTCAATTCACAATAACCCATAATGAACCATGTAGCAAATATATTGTTTATTACGTTTCCATATGTTAGTCGCTCCTCTATGGATCATAGAGATACACTTGTATCATCAGCTAGTATCTTAGGGTTTTTTCCATTGCATACCAAAATGCAATGAAGATACGACCAACTGTGCTGATATGATATTGTTGAACATTAATAAAAATCACTATAGTATAGCAGATAGAATAAGGCTAGCTTGTATTTATGATTAAGCTATGAGAGAGTCAACATAGATGATATATGGACATATATAAAGAATTCTGGTAAGTGTGCCAGTTCACATTAGCATTATTAAGTAATACAATGTCTGAGAGATAGAGGCTTGAGTGATGAACTTGGGGAGTTCTATTATGAGAGATATGACGTTGTTGTATCTCAAAACAGAGATGAACCGAAAGGAATCCATGTATTCTATGAAAATATGGTTTGGATGGATGCTTCTCCATGCTATTTCTCATGTACACATTGGGATATTATCTATCATTTCCAAAAACAAGTCACCTGTAGTTGCATTAATATCTAATAGATTAATCAGTATCTGAGTTAACACAGACAAACTCGCAACATTCCTACTCTTATTTTAGTGAACAAATCCTTAATCCAGTCCGCCCTCTGATTAGTAACTAGGCTTGCTTATACCGAACATGTATGTATTGTATTGCTGTTAAAACTAGTTGCTTTTGCAGGCAATAAATTGGCGACATAATAATAATGGTGTTGTTTATGGAGTGGGTAAAGTATACAACTATGAAGCACATATTCTTTCCATAGTTTTGACATGTATTGGAGTATGCCACTTCTATGTTAGACCTTGAAACATGTTCAACACATATAGATGTATAATCCTATATATGTCCAGGGGTGTCTGAATTGATGGATAGTGACTAAGGCTGAAAAAGTTCTAGCTTTCCTGTAACTGATGACTATTGTTTCTCTTGACTACTCACTAGTCGATAGATTCATCCATTTCATAGCAAGGATATACGACTATAGGGAAATTTAACCATTAAGAACACTTCCTTTATATAGCTTTTGTATCTATTATTCTTTACTTGGATCATACTACCATTACTTGTAAGCCATTAATTCTTGTTTGTTGTGTTTTAATTACTATAGTAAACACATCAATAGTAACTACAACATGGTAGACTAAATAGATCACTGAGTTAGAATTTATAATACAGTTGAAACCTGATCATTTATGTAACTACATTTCAGAAAGTTGTAAACAAGCGTACACTATATATCCCTTAGGATTTCCCATGACTTATATATACATTTTATCCTTCCGCCATGTTCATGTCCTATATTTTTTGGATATTGCCATGTCCATGCCCATGCCAAAACCAAGAACTGTCTGTATTTCCTAGATATACATATGATCAACTCTCTTGAATAACTTAATGGCTTGATTTGTGGAGACTAATTGGCAAGCTATTCTAGCTAGTTTCATACTTTAATTACCAATATACTATACTTTTTTCAAGGATATAACAATGAATGACATATTGAGCCTTGGTTATGATAACCTAACTGCCTGAAGATTTAATTGACTCTAGATAAACTAATGATTATAAAAAAAACTTACAGGAATATTTTAACAAGCAGCTGCAGTGGATTTAGTCTTACTTCTAGATTTCCAAATTTTCTGGAAGATTTTATCCTTCCTGCATATTGAAGATTTATGCATTTGTTTTTTGGAAAACTGTAATGTAACATATTCCATTGATATTCAAGAGAACCCTCATGCATATAGGACCTTCATCACTCATCAACTACATCGATTTAGGGAATTTCAACAAAACAACATTCAACACTTACATCATCGCAAAAGGTTAATTTCTTCATGATGCCACCACCTCTATCTTCCATATGCCATTTTTGTGTAGCAATTGTTCAGGTAGGTTCCTACATTTCGGGTAACAGTTGATTTGGAATCTGGATAGCATAACAATATGTAGGTATGTGCTCTTCTAATATGTTAAAAATGGTGTATTTCATTCAATCTAACTTTGTTAACATTTAGTCAATTACTTATGGAGAAAACGTTTTTATTCAAGCATATACATATAACTTCATTATAAACAATGACTCTTAGATACTACAAAGTAGAGCACATTTCACAATATTGCAAACATTTAGTTGTACATTTTAAACAAGCTAACTAAGTGATTTATATGAAGATTTATTCACTTTTTTCAATTGAACATAGTGACAAATAACAAGTTGATATGCTGAGAAAGTGATGAATGATGACAAATAAGTGGTTATTTCTAGTTGGAACGAGGGTCTGATTTTTACTAGCAACATTAGCAGAGAATGACCCAATAACACTTGCTCCAAAAGTTGCATGTGTTCCTTCATTTCTATGTGCTTCTGAAGATCTATGCCGAGGTATGTGATTTGGGGGTTTCACATGTATTTTTCATCAAATATATATAGCATGAAACTATATGTTTAACTCTGTTTCTAACCAATGATCTTTTTTTTTATTAGCTGGGTGGAACCAATATGATGTTGGTAGTTAAGAGGTTAATGGGAATTCTGCTTGTTTATTTCTGTTGATGATAGCATGTCTATTTATAGAATGCTTTTTGTAAGTACCTGATCGATTGTATAGTTCATTTGGTTATCTCTATTGTTATATCATAACAAAAGTAGCTACTAATAAGGTTAGTTCCAATAATCAAGATCATCAACTTGTTGGTAGACAAGTTGAGCACATATGTAGGATAATAATCTTGATGAAAAACATAAATTTTGTAAGCAACTATGTCCATCCTTAATAATTCTCTAAATATTGTTGTGTATTACATAGTTGAACTAGAAATAAAGTGTTAGTAGTAGGTTGATGTCATAGAAATAAAGTTGACTTGATTGTTATTATGTATTCTTTGAGATAGGTCATCAATGAACATGGTCAAGCTTAATATTGGATAACAAAGTAATGTAGATCAAAGCTATAGTGATGTTCATCTTTATTGAAGTTTTGATACTTTGTTATGGTTTGTTGGTGTTCATCAATATTGGAGCATCTGTATGTTGATGAGATAGATTCATAACTCCAGTTGTCCAAGGCATCTGTCGTGTTGATTGCCTACTTGTCTTCTGGAACCTAGTTATTGCTACTCCTCCAAATTTATTCTCTATTAATGTAAGTGTTGTAGTTGTGCTTGATGGTTGTTGTGACTAAAATTAGTTATGTTTCCCTATTGCAGTGTTGAGAAGATGGTTTGATAGGTGTTCTATACCTACTATACCATGCATCTATTACAGTGTCAAGAAGATGGAATGATAGTTTGCAAATCACTCTTAGCTATGGTCATCTATCTTCAATCATCATTGTAGTTGATTTCATATGTCCATAATTGCATCTTAATATGGAGGAACAAGTTGGATCAGATCCTACAACAAATGAAGGTAGCCAAAAGAGGACATCAACATAGAATACAAGATCATGCTAGCAAAGTCTTCGTGGATAAAACTTTGCTAAAGGTTTTTTCAAAAAGACATACTCTTAAATATTGTTATATTCTTTCTACTTGTTTGACGACTATTTTTTTATTTAAGGTCTTGGTCGATAAGAGTCCCCCATTTATTGCAATGTGAACATGTGCAGTCTAAAAACTACCTATCAGAGGTGCACATGTTTCATATTATGCTGCATAGCACACTACTCTTTGTTAGATTGTTATTATATTTGGTTAGATCCATGGATTAAAGGTATTTAAACAATTTCTTCTAACTTATGCACATATCAACATATGATCTCAATGTACCTGAAACCACTGAATGCTCATCCTCCTCTTTCTTATTTTTTCACATATCAACACATGATCCTTGACTACCTTTCAGAGCAAGCCTTCTTACATTCATTTACAGGTTGAAAACCATTCATGTACATGTTTGAACCAATTGAAATTTATGACAGGTAAAATTGTGTGTAGAACAGCCGTGCTGGGCTGCATGGCCGTGGTGGGTAGTGGGTAGCACATCCGTGGTGGATGGGAACGATCATGGTGGAAAAATGGAATGAACAGAGGAATTTTGGGTTTCTGGAATTAGTAGCACGGCTGTGCTGGCCTCTGGCCAGCACGGGCCAGCTGGCTAGAACGGGCATGCTGGCTACCATGGTCGTGCTGAGCTCTGGCTACCACGGGCGTGCTAGGCTCTGGCTACCATGAGCCTTCTGGCTAGCACGGCCGTGCTGGGCTCTGGCTACCACGAGCCTGCTGACATTCTAGGTCATTTTCCTGAAGTTATTGTTAGTTATTTGTTTATATTATGCTAATTATTGTAATTTAGTATGATTATGATTTCTACAAAGCATTACAAATATCGTCCTCCATCTATATAGAAGCAATTTGAAGACTCTTATCTTTCGATTTGAAGGATTTACTTGATTTGATTCATATCTTCTTTTACCGACCAGTTAGTATCCATTTAAATTCTTGCAGTTCACAAATTGTCGTCAGGGCAACTAGACTATATATTGAATTGTAGAAAACTGAAGGCATGAAGCCCATTGATACTTCTCATTCACTTCATACTTCTCATTCACTGGGAGAAGACAACTTATGTAATAGGTAAGTTATGAGTAGGAGAAACTATGTTTTCTTGTTTGTTTCGTGAGCTATATCTCAAAACTTGTATGTTTCTTTGCAGGTATCCATGGTGGTTCACACAAAGTGGATGCTACTATAAACTTGATGGTGCTTGAGATCCACAACATACAAATGTACAAAATGTATGGATTATGAGAAGAAATGCCAATATGTTCTGATCTAGGGGATTCGACAACCAAAACTACATACATGAACCTCTACATGACGTTGCCAACAGGAAAGGCTGCAACTCTTGTGCTTAGTCCTATGTGTTGAGAGCTCTGGGAGTTGATGAGGACATGTCACATACCTTGTTTGGGATTGGAAGATTCACCACTAAAGTTGAGATTCATAGAGTTGTTGAACTCATTGTGAATTAGGTGAACAAACTAAGGGAGATGTAACAAAGTGGATTTTCATATAATAATTACTCTTTTGCCCTCATTATACCTACTAATGGTCCCAAATTATTTTTCTTGTCTTCATAATCATATTTGAGACTCAAATCCAAGATATGGTGACCAATGTAGTTTTTATACACATTATAACACTTCAAATTGGATTTATTCATCACTTTGTCCAAAGAATCTAATTGGTCAATCAAACTTTGTCTTTTGATTCTCAAACATTTTCTAGATATTCTCCACATATTTTTGAAGCTTTGGTCCAAATTTGAGGTCCATTGGACATTCCTACATTTTACTATGAATTCTTGACGTTTATGTATTGAAAACCCCTTTTCCCCCTTTTATTTGTGCCTTTTTCTTAGCTTTGCCATGTCAGCGATCCATACAAGGGATCCGGGGTGACTGTTGGCCCTTGGATCTGCCTCTTATAGATCCCGGCCTGATCCAGTGGCCGCGAGGTCATCATCAACCTCCCGCAATCAGCGGGGAGGTGTCTTTATGGCCGAGGCTTGCAATCTCGCGTCCTTGACCTCGATTCAAAATTCCGAGCGAATAGAAACGACCATCTCACGATTTCGAACTTGAAGAGCCCTAGTTTGACCACCATTCATGCTCTGTCCAGCCATTAGAACGAGCTCTTTCTCTCCTGTCTCACTCCGGTGGCCATGGCCTTTTTCAAATCTCGAACTAGCCCTAACCCTAGCTCGATGCTATAAAAGGACCCCCCCCCCCCCAAGGTATGCAACAAGCGCATCTCCCTTAGAGATCATCCTACCGTGCCATCTCAGCTTCAAGTGCTCTATCATTGCTCTCCGATAACCTATTGCCGGTGTAGCACCACCACACATGGCCCTTTAGGCGTTCACGTTTCTCGCATCCTCTGCCCTTTCTCTGTCCCCCATCAAGTTCGCGGGGCCGAGGCAAGCTCGGCCAGCCTACTCACCGCCTTCCTCGCCTTCTCCTGCTCCAGTCCCCCACCATTCCGGCAAGCCATCTCCGTCGCATTTGCATTGCTCATGCACGAAGGTTGGAACAGGAGAAAGAAAGGTCGTGAACCAGCCGGTCCGAAAGAGAGAGCCCACCTGGTCCACGACTCAGTGAACTAACAATCGAACCGGTCAATCAAGTCTGAATCGGACAATCAAAGGCCTAAACCGGGCTCCCAAACAGTGAGCAGCCTAGATCACATGGTTCGATCTGGAGCATTCATTGCACATCCAACGGCCTCCCCCATTTTGGAAAATAAGGTATTTATATCCCTCTCTACTCAGAATTGCAATAAAATGGTCAAATCTTGTTTAAATCATATCTAATGCATATGATCTACAAAAATGATGAACAAGTAGTCAATCTTGATCAGAAAAATCCAATGAACTTGTTAAAAATACTTTTGAAACCTGATTATAAATGATGCTCACTGATATCCCTAGATCATACACTCTTTATCATTTAAATTGTCAAATGACTCACAATCATGATTAATCTTTGGAAACACTATATTTAGACTCTGATGATATTTTGTAACTAGATCTGGTCTATTTGAATCATCTACTCTTGAAAGTGAATTATTAGTGATCTAGATATATTTATTTTATTCAATCTTGATTATAACGAATAATGAGTAATCTTGATATTGATCTAAATCTTGCAAAACCTTGGTATATTCTTGAACCATAAATATGATCCTGAATTCCAATTATACTAAGTATGATGATGATGATTTAGAAATTTGATGATGACTTGGATAATGATCATAAATTAGGGTTAAACATATGATCCTAGAAAACCTAGGTAAGTCATTCACACTCGAATATATTGTATACTTGAAATAATGTTGAACATATTGAAATATTGATCATAAGTGGATGACACCCTAAGGTTGACCTAGGAAAGTGTAACCCTAATCTCGAATATTGCAACATGATATCCAAATATCTGGATCTTGACCCTTGATCAAAATATTGCGTTTTAGGATCTAACTCGAAGGGTCGACCTATTACTCGTGATCTATACTCGAAATCTCGGTGAAAGGTACGCTATTATATGACTCCTCCTTGATTGTATTGAAGATACTTTTATGTATATCTTGATTGTATACTTGGCTATTTATTTGGATGAGCTACTGTTCCCTAGGATTAGTCTTCTATTTTTCTATACTATATTTTGAAAAACATGAAAACATTAATTGCATGCCCATTATGACTGCCCGTATATTGATAATGATGATGATATTGATAATGTTGATAATGTTGATATTAAGTACAACAACCCCCTCATTTGGAAGTGGGACTTGTACATTGGCCTCCTATGTTCCTATGGTGAGAAGGAGCCCAGTGACTTACCCCATCGCGTTGGGGCGATAAAGTCACACAAAAATATATAAGCATGCTTCTCGAATTACAGCATAATGGGAACTCGTAATAAAAATTGAATCGTTGAATAATAACCTTTTTTGTTGAATGATATTGATTTTGGAAATCGTTTGTTATACTTTGAAGTATAAGTCCTGCCTAGTATATGTATTTTCTTATAAATCGTTTTCCTTGATTTTGATAGCGTACCGTGCAATTGCATGATTGTGTCCCGTGCAATTGCATGATTGTGTCTCGATTTTATTGATTTTAGGTAATACCAATGGAATATTGAATAAGATCGCTTCCGCACTCATACACTCTGATGACAAAGATAAATCGGGTATATCTCCATATTGGGTTAGTTTGTTCTTTAATTATTCAGTTTTTGAGTTATTTATTTCTTATTGTATATGCCAGTGTGTTAGATCCTATTGGGCCACTCAGGGACGGACGCTTCAATCCCTTTTCTACTGTCGAGGCTGTGGGATTGGGATTGGGGTAAGAATGGTTCCGTGACAGTTGGTATCAGATCCTTCACACTCCCATATACTTTAAGTAAATAATTTCTCCATTCTCTTACACCCAAGAAACCCTAAAGTCCATAATGGTGAAAATGAGGTGTCTAGGCTCGGGGTCCTGACATAATTTCTCCTATCCGTCTTCATGGTGGCTGAGATCCCCCACTCTACCTGGCCTTAATCGATCCAGAACTGGACCTAAAGGTTCTCTTATAAAACCATAGAGAGTCTTCTAGCGTCTCATCGCTTCTTTAAGGACGCTCCTAAGCCACCCATGTATATGAAGATTAAGTAGTCTTCTTATCTCATCATGTGGTCCTTATCATGACCTTTTACCACTTGATGTCTCGATTATGGGTAGCTTATGCATGGGAAAATGAATATTGCTAAATTTTTGAAAGTTGATACTATGATCTGACCTTAATTTAAAAAATCGATTTTGACCAATTAATTTTGAAACCAAATACTCATGTTTGACCCCTAATATCATGAACACTCAATTTTGATTATGTTTGAGGTTATGATATGGTGAAAGAAGGATGAATTATACCCTATACCTTATTGTTGATAAGGTCCCTATTTGATTAATGTCCATGTTGCCCTATAATTGATTAAACCTAAAATATAGTTAAGAAAACTCGTATCCTACTTTATACACACCTTGACCATGCTATCAAATGACTAAGTCTTAGACTCACAAAATCATGATATAAGACTATGATGCAAAAAGCAGTTTTCCTATTGACTATTGATGCCTTTTGTAATCCTGATTTTGATATTATGCTCTAATTCCTCGAATGTCAAATTCAAATCCTCGATTTTCAAATTTTGTCACTACCTTGATATTGAAAGAAAAAATTGCAAATCTTGACATTATTGACCTATTATCTTAAATTTAGATCTTATGACCTTGATATATACGATTTAATCAGGGATACTCTCCCTATTTGAATAAACTCAATTGATAATAACTAATATTGGTAATGTGTCAGATTAGGGTGGTAGTTGACTCATGACTCCCCTAACCAAGGTCACATCCCTATTATGACTATCTTTAAATTTTCATCTTGTTGATTATTTAGAGTGTGGAAAGGTATCCCCTTTCACCCGATTATGATTCATTGACCTAGGACTAATAGGTTAAAACCATGGTTGATACTCGATCTTAAATATTGATAATAACCTTGACATATGACAATATTGACTATAGCTTGTGGTTGACTTCCTAAATAGACCTAGGTATAGATCATTCATCAACCTTGGATACAATGATAATGAAATCTTGATATGTTGCTCAAATACTGCCTGAATATTGTTGCTCAAAATTGAATATAGATGAGTGATCTCCCCCAAGGTCTAAATAGGAATAAAAACCCTAGCTTTGAAATATATATACATATGACCAAATTTTGGATCTATGTCTTTTGGGTGTCTAAAATCTTGACTCTTGATATTGATTAATGGATTTGTGACTCATGATTATCTATCTCAATAATGATACAAATCCTATGATCACACTATTTGGACCTCGAGATATATGACTAATGACTTCAAAATCCCAAATCTTGAAATTTTGAAATGATGACTATGTTGACACTCTCAATTTACGAATTAGAGTTTATCTCTCACTAGGACTAGGGTGGGACCTACCCATTGATTTTGAGCTTGAAATAATGATATTGAAATTATGATATTGTCTTAAAATGTTGAAATATGCAATCTCAAATCATGGATGTATAACCCCATCTAGACCAACGTAGAAGATAAGACCCTGAGATTTTGGGACTAAAAGTCACCTTGTACACTTGAACTATATTTGTTTGACCTAAAATATGATCTCTCCAAAGTTGTGACCAATGGGATGCTTTACATATTTGTGACTCATATAGTGACTTTGGACAATATATGTGCTGATTTTGATACACAATTGCTCGATGATGAAATAATGTTAGTACCAAGTTGATTATGATATGGAACATGGAATCTCAATTTTGTTTTTTTGGATTAATTGAAGTTTGAGGACATGATTTTGATTTTATACTTGAGGATATCCCAATATTTGAGGAAATTACTTAGGTTGAATAAATGTTTGAGGTTGTTTTGAATTTTGGGGACAAAATTCCTTTTTAAGGAGGGAAGGATGTAACAAAGTGGATTTTCGCATAATAATTACTCTTTTGCCCTCATTATACCTACTAATGGTCCCAAATTATTTTTCTTGTCTTCATAATCATATTTGAGACTCAAATCCAAGATATGGTGACCAATGTAGTTTTTATACACATTATAACACTTCAAATTGGATGTATTCATCACTTTGTCCAAAGAATCTAATTGGTCAATCAAACTTTGTCTTTTGATTCTCAAACATTTTCTAGATATTCTCCACATTATTTTGAAGCTTTGGTCCAAATTTGAGGTCAATTGGACATTCCTACATTTACTATGAATTCTTGAAGTTTATGTATTGAAAACCCCTTTTCCCCCTTTTATTTGTGCCTTTTTCTTAGCTTTGCCATGTCAGCGATCCATACAAGGGATCCGGGGTGACTGTTGGCCCTTGGATCTTCCTCTTACAGATCCCGGCCTGATCTAGT
Organism: Alisma plantago-aquatica; assembly: GCA_963693085.1. Lineage (NCBI taxonomy): Eukaryota > Viridiplantae > Streptophyta > Magnoliopsida > Alismatales > Alismataceae > Alisma > Alisma plantago-aquatica. The sequence continues at coordinate 65,837,334 of OY856410.1, read as the reverse complement.
GGCCGCGATGTCATCATCAACCTCCCGCAATCAGTGGGGAGGTGTCTTTACGGCCGAGGCTTGCAATCTCATACCCTTGACCTCGATTCAAAATTACGAGCGAATAGAAACGACCGTCTCACCATTTTGAACTTGAAGAGCCCTAGTTTGACCGCCATTCATGCTCTGTCCAGCCATTAAAATGAGCTCTTGCTCTCCTATCTCACTTCGGCGGCCATGGCCTTTTTCAAATCTTGAACTAGCCCTAACCGTAGCCCGATGCTATAAAAGGACCCCCCAAGGTCTGCAGCAAGCTCATCTCCCTCAGAGATCATCCTACCATGCCATCTCAGCCTCAAGTGCTCTATCATTGCTCTTGGATAACCTGTTGCTGGTGCAGCGCCGCCACACATGGCCCCTTAGGCGTTCACATTTCTCGCCTCCTCTGCCCTTTCTCTGCCCCCCATCAAGTTCGCGGGGCCGAGGCAAGCTCGGCCAGCCTACTCGCCGCCTTCCTTGCCTTCTCCTGCTCTAGTCCCCCTCCATGCTGGCAAGCCATCTCCGTCGCGTCTGCATTGCTCACGCGCGAAGGTTGGAACAGGAGAAAGAAAGGTCGTGAACCAGCCGGTCCGAAAGAGAGAGCCCACCTGGTCCACGGCTCAGTGAACTAACAATCGAACCGGTCAATCAAGTCTGAATCGGCCAATCAAAGGCCTGAACCGGGCTCCCAAATAGTGAGCCACCTATCTCACATGGTTTGATCTGGAGCATTCATTGCACATCCAACAACCTCCCCCATTTTGGGAAATAAGGTATTTATATCCCTCTCTACCCAGAATTGCAATAAAATGGTCAAATCTTGTTTAAATCATATCTAATGCATATCAACTCCAAATATGATGAACAAGTAGTCAATCTTGATCAGAAAAATCCAATGAACTTATTAAAAATACTTTTGAAACCTGATTATAAACGATGCGCACTTATATCCGTAGATCATACACTCTTTATCATTTAAATTGTCAAATGACTCACAATCATGATTAATCTTTGGAAACCCTATATTTAGACTCTGATGATATTTTGTAACCTAGATCTGGTCTATTTGAATCATCTACTCTTGAAAGTGAATTATTAGTGATCTAGATCTATTTACTTGATTCAATCTTGATTATAAAGAATAATGAGTAATCTTGATATTGATCTAAATCTTACAAAACCTTGGTATATTCTTGAATTATAAATATGATCCTAAATTCCGATTATACTAAGTATGATGATGATGATTTAGAAATTTGATGATGACTTGGATAATGCTCATAAATTAGGGTTAAACATATGATCCTAGAAAACCTAGGTAAGTCATTCACACTCGAATATATTGTATACTTGAAATAATGTTGAACATATTGAAATATTGATCATAAGTAGATGACATAACCCTAAGGTTGATCTAGGAAAGTGTAAACCTAATCTCGAATATTGCAACATGATATCCAAATATCTTGATCTTGACCCTTGATCCAAATATTGTGTTTTAGGATCTAACTCGAAGGGTCGACCTATTACTCGTGATCTATACTCAAAATCTCGGTGAAAGGTACACTATTATATGACTCCTCCTTGATTGTATTGAAGATACTTTTATGTATCTCTTGATTGTATACTTGGCTATTTATTTGGATGAGCTACTGTTCCCTATGATTAGTCTTCTATTTTTCTATACTATATTTTGAAAAACATGAAAACATTAATTTCATGCCCATTATGACTTCCCGTATATTGATAATGATGATGATATTGATAATGTTGATAATGTTGGTATTGAGTACAACAACCCCCTCATTTGGAAGTGGGACTTGTACATTGGCCTCCTATTTTCCTATGGTGAGAAGGAGCCCAATGACTTACCCCATTGCGTTGGGGCGATAAAGTCACACAAAAATATATAAGCATGCTTCTCGAATTACAACATAATGGGAACTCGTAATAAAAATTGAATCGTTGAATAATAACCTTTTTGTTGAATGATATTGATTTTGGAAATCGTTTGTTATACTTTGAAGTATAAGTCATGCCAAGTATATGTATTTTCTTATAAATCGTTTTCCTTGATTTTGATAGCGTACCGTGCAATTGCATGATTGTGTCTCGATTTTATTGATTTTAGGTAATACCAATGGAATATTGAATAAGATCGCTTCTGCACTCATACACTCTGATGACAAAGATAAATCGGGTATATCTCCATATTTGGTTAGTTTGTTCTTTAATTATTCCGTTTTTGAGTTATTTATTTCTTATTGTATATGCCAGTGTGTTAGATCCTATTGGGCCACTCAGGGACGGGCGCTTCAATCCCTTTTCTACTGTCGAGGCAGTGGGATTGGGATTGGGGTAAGAACGGTTCTGTGACAGGAGTTTAGCCCTCTTTATATTGTGCTTTGTAGTCTACAATGGATGGATGTAGTCAGAAGAAGATATTGTATACATGTGTCTTTTTTCCATGCATATTGTAAAATAGGGGGGCCAGGTTAATGTCCTCCCCATGTGTACTCATTGTTCAAATATAAATAAAAGTATCATTGTTGACATTGAAAGCACAACTCGATCTTGATTAACATTCATCTTTTTTCTTATTAAAAACCCCTCTATATTGGAAAGCGACTGAATGGATACATAATGTTTCTCACTACATATGTATGTATAATACATGGTGTCTTTCACTACACACTATATATAATTACATGTATAGAAAGTGCTAATTTTTCCTATACATGAACTACAAATACAAATTGTAACCAATGTCATCTCTCCCTACATATCATAGGTACAAATTGAATTGTAATCATATATCTGGCTACAATTGAAACTACATGTTTATGTGTAAGGACATTTTTACTTACAATTAGGGTTCATATGAATTTGTAGCCAGAGGAATAACTAACTACAACTTTAAAAAATGTAGCCTAAACAATTAGCTACACAGGTATTAGCTATATATTATAAATGTAAGGATAAATGTAGCCAAAGCTTTTAGCTACAAATTTTGGGGTTTTCGCTACAATTTGTTTTGTAGTTAAAGACCATATTTTTCGTAGTGCTAGTTATAGTATGACGGTGAAGATCAATGGTTTACATTTTGTAGAAAATAGTCTTGATATGCAAACACACTTGAGTGTATTCATGTGATCTATACACTCGAGTGTATTCTAGCCCGACTCTCTCTCTCTCTCTCTCTCTCTCTCTCTCTCTCTATATATATATATATATATATATATATATATATATATATATACTAGATTATTTGAGAGAAGGAGTATTTTTCAACAATTATTAGAATCATCAATAGTTTTCTATGTTATGTATGAGAAAGGGACAAAATTAACTTTCCTACAAAAAGGAGTTGCTGTATGGGTGGTCTAACTTTTGGGTTCAAATGCATGTTTCTGGACTTTGCTCCATGAATAATCTGGTTGCAGTAGAGAGTGTACGCTCAACTCAGGGATGAAAGATCATGTCTTATCATCTTCACTAGGCCCTTTCATGCATAAGACCTTTGCCCACAATAGTGGGGCCTGATGGTAGGAGATGGAGATAGTTCAAGGGGCTTTGACACAAGGCACAGATCACCAAATTGATTCTAGAAAATCACCAAAAGAATGTGGCATTGGATCCCCCTAAGGAGTACATGGGTAGAAAATCCTAAAATATGGATAACAATAGAGGTATTAGAGAAGGTGGAGATCAAGAAGGGTCATTTTGATGACCAATATTTTGTGTTAGGCCATAGGGAAGTATGGGACATTAAGGAGGAGATATAAGGGGGTTTCATAATAGGTAGGAATCTCTAGGGTTTAGTATCAAGTTCTTACTTCCCTTTGGAGTGAGAAACAAGGAGGAAGGGGTTAAACTCCAATTTAGAGTCAAAATATCAGTCCAATGATCTATATGTGTCATAGAAGAAATAAGACAGAGTAAGTAATCATCTCAGAAAAATATGAGGGGTGCGAGATGGAAAAAAACAACATTTGTGTCTCACATTCATCACCTATGGATGTGCCAAATGTAGATGACGACCTTGTGTTGTCTAATCAGGGCCATAGTTGGGGGAAGCGCTGATCGAAGACCCTAATCACGCAAGATGTTGCTATAGATCTCAGGTCTAACATGGTCTAATCTCGGCATGACCCTTATGATCTCAAATATGACAATTGATTTTTGAGCCATAAAAGATAAAGAAGGAGAAAGGGGAAAGAAAAAATATTAAGGAGTAATTTTGGAGTTTAATATTAATTAAACTGTATATCATGTGTATGAGCTCCAAAAATTATGGAAGTTGGACAATTACTCTAAATATTTTAATCTACAAGTATATAAATTTGAGGATGGATGATGTTGATGGGTTCACTTTTTCATAGTGTACAATGAGTATAACCATTAGGGTTTCACGTATATTTATTGTACATAAGCCATTATGATCCATGATTTTTAGTTAAATAGTAATATACCTTTATAGATAATTGAAAATATAAAGTGAACGGTCAAATTTGAAGATTAGATATATGAATTGATGTAGAAGTAAATATGGGTAAGTACATGAAAACTCACTTCATCACAATGTCCTTTTTATTACTCAAGTAGAGCTACAAGTGGCTTTAGAATCCAACCTTAGAGGAGAAATGAAGGAAAGAGACAATTAAGGGAAGGTATATGGTGATTGTCTACAAAAATAAGCCTATGCAAAAAGGATACTAAAGAAATAACATACTATAACTTGATCAAAATTATAAAATCAAGAACATGGATTGTTCTCACCCCTTAAAAAACCTCCAAATTACACCAAACAAGAAGAAGAAGTCTAGGCCTTAGAGTCACATAATACATGGTAATAAACACATATCTCAATTTTGATTGATTAACTTATCATCAACATGATTTCATTCAGTGCATATATTTGACAATTTCCATCATAGTTGCTGACCTATAGGGTATTTCAACACAAAAATATCATACTCAACAACTTGTAGGGTTTTACAAATCCGAACCCTATCTTATTAACAACACAAGATACAAACACGTTAATCAATTAAGGTAAAAAATAATATGATGTACAATTAAAGTTGAAAAATCACACTATTTAGTATGAAAAAGTAAAGTAAGGGTTCTGTAGGACTTTATTCATAAAAAACCCATCTAATAACTACTAACATGTATAAGTCATGATTGACGTCAATAAAAACAAGAACTAAAATATAAAAAGTATTTTCTCCCCAACTTCAAGAATTATTCATAATTTAAGTATATGAAAAATAGATAGAAAACAAGCATTATGAATTGAATGAAAAGAAAAATCCAAAAGTAGAGTCCCATAACTATGTTTCACCTAGTAAGCTTAAAATGAGTAGAATAAGTGAAGGTGGAAGTAAGATCTCAGAAATTTACATGCGGCGACCTAAGATCATAGAAAAAATGTAGTCATTCCAAAAGAAATTGTGTTGTAGCTGTTAAAGAAAAATAATCATTATATAGAAATATAAAAGGTGTATGGCGGGGACTTATACAATGAATAAACATGTTACCGTTAACAAAATGATGTCAAAGAAAATGTTAGTATTCTAACATGATTTCCTCCATTATAGATAGGCATCAGAAGACTTTCACCAATTTCAAATGTGAAGGACGATGCAAGTTTTCAAAGATATATCTACTTCATCATGAAGAGTGATACATTTTCAAATGATAATAGTCATTTCCACACGAAGTGTGATACAGATGTTTCACAGATTATAGACTCCTACACATGAAGTGTGATACTCAATGATAATGTACGATGTTTCATTATTTAGGTTCAAAGTTTCATCAACATACATATAATCAAAATAAAAGACTGATTAGTAGGGATTGGAGTAGCCAAAAGTGCACTTAAAAGCAGTACATATCGATCAATATAATCAACACCTCAGTTAGGTCAAGTAATAGTAAGTGGACCTTTTTATTTAAGAGTAAAGATATAACATGGGTTTGGATTTAATGATTTGAGTAGATCTTGGGTAAATGAGATAAGGGTCAAGCATGGGTGTTCAATAATATTGTTCAGGGACAAATCAATTAGGGTTTTCAAATCATTTTACTAACCCTAGGTGGGTTTCTCATACTTTCTCATAAACAACAATATTTAAAGATATTATTATCAAAACTACTTGGCGTTAAACGTCATATTCAAAGGATGGTTCCAAGCCTAGTCTTTACATGATAAACTCTAATTTCAACATAAAAAATCATCTTTTATCATGTTCATGAGATTTCAAGACCATGATTTGATTTAGGTCTCTTGATTATTTTTTGAAGTATTAATAAAGGTGAGCTTGAGGATTTCAGAGTCATAGATGAATATTAGGTCATATTTATAAGATTAATGATCAAGAGGTCACTTACATAATAATCAACCCTAAGATTTACATCACTGATCATATTTTATGTCCAAGTTATCAAAATATGAATTAACAGTCATAAGAGTCCAAAATAGAGTTACACTTCCATTATAATACTTGATCTAAGGTACTCATAAGAGTTGAACATTTAATTGATGTCAAATAATTGAATAATATGATATTAATCAAACATGGATCAGATTCAGGCTTTTTCTAACATTTTTATTGCATTTCTTGTATTTATCTATCGACATGGATAGTTTGCAAGTCATTTTTGGGGATTGGAACCATTTATTACAATTGCTATACTTTTTTAATATTGAGAAATAGATGGTATTGCACTTTTGATGATAAAGGTGTTGATCGGTAGTGAAAGCTTTATTGGTCCTCAATCAGGTGGTGTGGAGAAGGCATGCTAACTAAGCATGTGTGACAGAGAGCGAGGGACAAGTGGCAGTCAATGTGGTGCTAATCTTGGCCTCTTGTCCTTGTATTTATTAAGTAGATGATGAGTGGGGCATCACATTCACTCATTCCTATAGAGAAAGGGAAGAGAAAGGAAAAGGATCTTGGGACACTCAATCTGGTCTTGGTCAAGGTTGAAACAAAATAGTGCCTTTCAAACACCTTTTCCACAAAGAGCCTCACACATGAGGAGGAGGTGTCATTTGCACGATTGTCCTCATTAAAAATGAGAATAAGGGTGGCATATAGTTAGTTGGGGTTCATAATGTAGCCACTTGAGATTGGGGATGGGTTCTGAGGTTGGTATATGGGTTTACACAGAACGGGTGGGGGTCACATGGTTTTGAGGGATCAAATGAGAAAAGGTGGTGACGAGAAACAATGATGGTAAAAACAAAAAATATGACAAAATCAAGGGTTTTTTTTGGGTTCTATTGGGTGATAGGAAGAAAAAGGAAGGGAAATAAAGGGTAAACATGGTTCTATAAGGGAAGTAAGGGCTACACAATTCTTACAGGTACCATTCACATGCTTGCCTATCTCCAACCCACGTAGGAGATGAACCAAGCATTGTTCAATCATATAGTTGTCTCTATGTTGTGGTGTGGTTGTGTCGACAAGGCCATATCCAGGGTGATAAAACCTGATCTAAAGGGGAAGAATTGGTCAGGTCAGGGGGTAAAAAGGAAACAAATAAAGATATAGAGGGATTCTGTCACAAAACTATTTGCTACCCAAATCCTAACTCCAAATGACTATAAAGTCAATGGAAATAGGACCTAGGCGTCCGTCCCTAGCATGGTATTATCACAATGCAAATGCGAAAGCGTAAAGCTTAGCATACATTACCAGATAACAAGATAAAAGCACCAATCATAATCTCAATATTCAACACGTATGATTAAGCAACATTGTTTATTACAAGCTTTCAATCACATGTTCGAGAGTAAAATTTTATTGAAGTCTACTAATGTATACCAGGGATCTTACAATAAGAATACCTGACATAGTTTACCAAGATCATCAACTTCTATCCATCTCTGAACCTATAAAATATGTGAAACAAGGCAGGTCAAGCACATGAGTTATTGAGTACAGGGCTAAAAGATACATATACATAAGCTTTGCATAATTTGAAAAGATTTGTAGAAGTAACAAACAAGAATAAACAAGTTAAGTATTTAACAAAATGAGAGCCTATGTTTTATGTCATTTTACTCCAATTATACTTTCATATCATGTATTCATAAGGCCTTTGATCGACTTCCTACTAAATGGGTCTGTAAAGGTGCTTAAGATTAGCTATCCCTTTTATATGCGAGGGACCTCGAGGCCATCGCCAAGAGCTAATCATGTTTCTTCTTGAGGGATCTCAAAGATTAAGTAATTGAGGAAACCATGTCTCAACATTGTATAGTGGAATCTCTATATTAGGTTTTCATGTTATAAAACAACCGTATGAGAAAAGCATTGAGTACAATACCAGAGTACTACATGGCAATATTTGAGCAAGTAAACAAGCATAGATATGTATCACATTCAAACAAATAATCCATAGTCATATCATTATTAAAGCCCACACCTGATTTAGAGGTTCTTAACTTAACTATTCCTTGATGATCTAGCCATCAGAAATACCTGATTAAGCACAAGATTACATACATGAATTAGATTCTCATCATTAACCCTGCCTAGATTCATTTTAGGGTTTTTGGCCAAGTTAGGTTCCAAGTTTTTTATTAGTCCATTCAATGATCTTGTATTGATTTATAGGTCATCATGAAGGTGTGGTTCAAGTGTTATGTTGTTTCCATGTTCCATTCATTTTACATGATCGTTTTGGCTCATAACTAGGTCATAAGGATCATACTAGAGAACCCATGATCATAATTCATCAATACATGATTTGATGCAAGTCATGAGTTCAGATAAGAAAGATAGGGCATAAGGATCACATTCAAAGTGGGGTGGATGTCCCCTAGGGTCTGGGCATGAAACCACCAATACAAGGTACCAACATTCGATCATACATGTAGTCATCATGATAGTCCACTTATGTAATAGGGTCCAACATATGAATAATGTGATACTCCACATCATGGTGGTCATAAGGAAGGATATTTCTTGATTTAGAAGAGATAGTTTAGAGATCAACATCAACAACACATTTGGGGAAGAAGGAAGACAAACAAGTAAGATGAGTCACATAATGCAACCAATAGGGTAATTAGGATTATACACACCATTATAGGTGAAGAGGGGATGACTTTCAGCATTAGAGTAACAAGGAAGCATATACATACTGATTGGAAGTATCTAATATACTTTTATTTGCAAAAGGGATCATGGTCATCATTTAATCTAAGGTATAACATGCATTCTCATAAAAGGGAAATAATCATTCATTAGGTCACATAAGAAACAAACTTAACAATAGGGATATTAGGGACTGATATCAGTACTAGAGAGGGGTGCAAAATACTGATTTTAGAGTTAGGAGAAGATTGGTTGACATGAGTGTGCAAGATTCCCACTTTGATCAAGGTTCAACATTAATATCATCAAAAAACCACAAACATGCATTAGAGTTAATCATAGGGAAAGAAGGGTAAAAGGGGTCCCACTGTCACCAAATGTACCAACATGTTACTAATGTGATGATTTGGATTTTAGGAAATCAACAACGATTCATGCTTTGATATGGTCATGAATCAAAATTGATCAACATAGTCAAAGATGTTATTTTTAGAAAAACATGCAAACTAGGAGATAAATTAGGTCATGAAACAATGTCTAGGTTGTAAATCTTTTTTAAATGATCAATTTGGTGTTTTGGTTCATATTATTTGGCCAAGGGGTTTAGGAGATATGATTTTTCCAAAAATTACATTCAGAATTATAGGGGGTCTCATTGAAGGCGTTACCTTAATATGAGACACATTTATTGGATGTTTAAAGCCACCGATCTCGCATCAGAGGTCCTACTTTAGTAGGATCCATGGTGTAGCACCGCTTGGGGCTGGTTTGATTGCTACTCCATGATGAGTCACAGATTGCCACCGCTCTGCCGATGGACTCACCATGTGGCCACCCATGCTTGACCCGACTACTATTGGTTATGGGAAAAACATTGCTGATGACCAATGGCTCCAGACCGCATGATGAGCGCCCTCCAAGCATCCAATGGTTAGCCATCATTATGCTCACCCTCACTCCTATGCGTGAGAGTAGAAACCCTTTCACGGAGGCGGGGTTGCGAGTTGCTTCCCAGAGAGATGATGATGGGGTCGAGATAGGGGTCTAGTAGGTAAGTGGAGAAGTCGAGAAAGTTCAAAAGGATGTCGTGAGGTCATTGGTGGTCATGGAACATCTATAGAGAGGTAGGAGAGAGAATGCCCAAAATAGGGCCTGACGACAGTTCCATGGAGGGCTGAAGCTCGAAGAAGAGAATAAGAGGGAGATATAGAGCGTGAAAGAGAGAAGAAACAAGGGTAAAAGGATGGGAACAAAGAAAAGAGAAGAAGTTTTTATTCAATTTAATGCAACATGGCTTCAAAAGGGGTTGACTGGCTGGTGCAAAGGGGTGGTAGGTGGCAGCAACGCCAACTCTTCCGGCCCCTATATGGATGTAGGAGAAGGATTGCCAACCTTTGGATTAGATGGGTTGGATACATTGGCCAGATCAAAGGGTCTATATCTGTCCAACTAGGCACACATTGGATGGGCGGGGTGACATCCTAGTGGATAGCTAATGCATTAAAGGGAGGGGTGCCAACCTAAATGGGCGGTGTGCCGTGATTAGGCCCATTTGGCTCAAAACTGATTAAAACCACTCAAAACATATGAAAATTGAGCAAAATTTGAATGATCATAACTTGGGGTACAAACTTCCAATTGAGGCAATTTTTATGCATTGGAAACATAATTGAGAGATCTACAATATGATTTATGATGGGGTGCTAAAAGTTCATAGTGATGAGGTTCAAAATTAGATTCAAAAGGATGATGTATTGAACCTTGATGGTTAGTTCAAAAGTGCAGATTAATGTCACACATTGTACCATCGATCATTGATGTCACCAAATTTGAGTGTGGCCACATTCGAACCATGAAATTGACATCCAATTACATAATAAGGGAACTTGACGAGAAAGGAAGCGGTACAATAGATGGGGGGAAATCTAGGTTGTCACATATTCATAGACCATAACTTTTAAAAATCATAAAACTTAATAGGAAGATATGATTGAACTTCAATTTGGATAAAATCTAGATCATAGAGTCTAGGTTATATTAAAAACATTTGATAATACTTTAACAAAATAGATTCCAAAATTTAATAAAGTGATCTAGTTAAATCAAACTTGGGGTTCCAAAATTGAGGTACCGATGAATGTGTACTGAGGCTTATTTTTTCATTTTAGATTTACTTTTGCATATTTTTCTTATATTTCACTTGGAGTTTCAATTGTTTTGGATTTTTAGTTCTTCATGTAATTTTTTTGGTATTTAATATGTTTTTATATATAATTGTAGGTTGATTCAAGAAGAAGATGAGAAGTCATGAAAACTCTATTTAATTTCCAATAAAAATGTATAGCATTGATGAAAGCAGAAGAGAAGAAGTCACAAGAACGCTGCACACTCCCATTAAATAAGTGAATGTTGCTATGTATGCCTAGAGAGCCAGCCATACAATGATCTTAATGACATATCTTGTAAATAACTTGATTAATAATAAAGGCGATTCTATCTATATGTTTGTTCAATTATGAGATGATGATATGACATGATATATGTCTAGAGAATGATATTTCTCAATGACATATGTCTTTAGGTTGAGGACTCAAACAATGAAATCACATGTATTATAAGTTTATATACATTCTTATGATGTCCCTAGATAGATATTATTGTGGAAACAATATATAGGCAACAATAATACATAAGACTAGAGCATGTGTTGCTTGATGACACAATTAAATTAGTCATGATTGTCATATCAAATCATATACATAGGTATTCCCATTACTCAAAACCCTACCCTGGCCCATCTTATTGAAGTAGGGTGTAGTTCAATTACTTCTTTGTACATCTACTATACTCATTCCCATATTATATTTGTTCAAGAACAATGTACTAGACATACCCACATTGAGAGTGATACATGGAAATCATTGAGTGGTAGTCAGAATAAGCTCTTATATTGATAGTGGTGATTGTGGTTCTTAGACCAGAAGTCACTACACCTATCACATGTTGTTCGATGTACTCTTGACACCATCCCACGATATCTTGAATAAGAGTTACTATATAGGTGATGTTCAAGTCTATTGTGACACATGGGGATTGACTCTAAGTGATGTAGATGAGATTTCTCCCTCCTATCAGAGTTGATATCCTGGACACTTGATAAGAATGGATGAGAAACACATGGCGATACTCATGTGAATCAATATGTGATATGTGAGTTTACATGCATCTCAGATAGTTTGTTCTAGTTCAAGGAACGTCGGTTGAACATTAAAAGGGTGATGATTCCATTACTTGATTTCAATATGGATATCAAAGACAAAGGAACTATACAATCACTACAACACTGATCACATATCATATGTTGAAATTATTCTCCAACTTTTCAATTACTCGGGTAGCAATGATGTGTTGCTAGACACCTCTCATTGCTTGTGATTTCATAAATTAGATATGGATGCTCACTACCAATGTAACTTGGGACCTATAGGGTCACACACACAGGATTCACCAAGAATAAGAGTTTACTCATGAATAAGGTTTTACTTGATTACTAAACTATTTAGATATTCAATTAAACAATATTGGCTAAAAATTGACTGACTGGGAATGTTAGTTGACTATCTCAAGTGTTGAGTTGAGTGATTCAAGTGTTGAGCCAATTTAAACAATATTGGCTGAAAACTAGATGACTGGGTATGTGAGTCGACTGACTCAAGTGTTGATTCCACTGATTCATGTGCCGAATCGACCAACTCAAAATTCCAATCAATTGAGTGTGTAACATACTGAAATTCAGGGTCTTCCTTGCAATTTACCCACTTTTGAGCTTTTCTAGGCCTTCTAGTCCATTTGGACCTTTTTTCATAAATTTCCCTTCTTTTATAATCTTTTTGGACTCCTTGTGCAATTTGAGCACAATTTAAGGTTGAAATCACCTTTTTCCCTCATTTATGATAATGGAGGGGTGTTTGCACAAATAACCCAATGAAGGAGATAAGTGAGGGCTAATAATGTAATTTGTTCATTAAGGATGGAGATAAGTAGATAATATTAATTTGGAGCCTTTTGGATAAATATAATAATAATAATAAGCATTTGAATTAATTATGAGTATATTACACCTTTTACTTGCTCTCTCCTCCAATTTGATGATAAATGTGTGAAAACATATTTAAAGGTTGATATTTTGCTCTTAATACTCATATATATCTATCACCTCGAATTTGACTCACTAATTGCATTAATATAGTCATTTCATAATAATTCATACCTTTTAATGTGTTAAAATACACTTTAATGAGAAATGCATTTATTAATGGCCTTATTGGATATAAATGCGAAATAAAATTATATAGCATCGTTCTAAATGATAACATGAACCTATGGTCCAAATTTGGTGTCATTTGGACATCATTTGACCCTTCAAATCCATTTTATAATCTTTAAATATAGTGCAACCATGGTAGTTATATCGATTTCATTAATTTCATTTGTCACTCTATTGTTCGGTTATTATGCATCTGTCACGCGCCCCCTTTCACCTTCAACGCCATCCAACAATTCTGATCTGTTTGACCCACGATCCAACAACATCCACATCGTCCTCTACCTCCAGCGTGCCACGAGTCTGGGAACAGTCCCGACTCCCTGGCTTCTTCACCGCTCTCTTTCTCCCTCCTTCATCATTTCACGCGGTTCTTATTCCTTTGAGTTCGGCTCTCAACGACGGATTGAATGAGCCCTAGCTCATCGTCTACCTCACTGGTTTGACGAAACGCCCAATTGGGCCTAAACCACCTTCGCCGCCACATTTTCACAGAAGGTGCTTGACGCCTCCTCACGCCTATATAAGGCTATGGAAACGACCCTCGGGCCGCCACCTTTCTTCCTCCTCCTTCAATTTCTTCTTATTTGCCCTTAGTCACCCCAACCTGCTCAAAATGCATCTCCGACAACGACAGACGAGAACTCATCCTCCCGACCACTTCAGCCCAATAACCTATGCGGTGAGCTTCCCCAACCCTCACTCTCCAGTTTCCAACCCTCGGATTACCTCGCGATACCCCCGAACGCCTGGTCCTATAGACCACGGTCATGACCTCCGCCGGCGCCGACTCATATGCTGTTTTGGTGCTCCTCCGCCTACGAAAAGAGGTGCTTTGACTTCGCCTTGGATCCGCGAAGCTAACCCCGATCTCAGTCGCCTACTTTGTCGCGTTTTGTGGTGGCTTTTTCTTTTTGTTGATCTTTCCCCTGTTCCGGCCAAGTCTGGAGCAGCTTCTTCTGCTCCTGAGCACACAAGTACGCGAGTAGATGATTTCTGTGTTCGGGAGTGTTTGGAGAGTTGGCTTCCAGTTTTAGTCCCACCTTGCGCTCTGTGAGGCGAACTGGAGCCATGGAGTCGAGCTCCAGGTTGTGGCTCTGTCTCCATGGGCAGGGGAACATTCCTGGTCAAGCAATGACCATGGAGTCCCTGTGCCCTTGTTTTATTGATTGGCTTTGTGGGGGCAATTTTGTCTAAAGGTTTCTTGCCTACGAGTTTGGCACACACAAATGACCAAACTGCCCCTGCGACTATGATGAACCTATTTAACCCCAAGGATACTTTAGTCATTTCACCTGTTATTTACATCGAAATTGTATTTGGATTTAAATAACTGTCACGCTAAGGTTTTCTTGCATTCTGATTGGTCGATTTTACTTAATTCATAGTAAATTGATCGATTGTCAGAAAAATGCAAATAAATAGTCAATGGAAAGGATTTTTCGAGTAGAATCCAATTTTGTGGTTTTTGAAGCTTGATTATAAATGATTTTTCGAAGTTTGCCTTGAATGCTTTTTAAGTGTATAAAATGTTCTAAAATACCTAATTAATTCATTTTAACTCCAATTTGTAAAATAACATATGTTTTCTTATTCAGGAGAATATGACCAATCTGTTGGGGTAAGTTTTAAACCCTAAATCGTGGTTTTGTAAAATTAGGGTTTTTCCTATACTTTATGTCTTTATATATATATATATATATTAATACATGTGTAATAATGTAACTAGGGAAATGTGGAAGTGGATGCAATCTGATTGGTGAATGTGATGGTAAATAATTAAAACAGGTATGTGAGCCCTATTTCAGTATGTGTACCCTATTTTGTATGTGAAGCCTACTTTAGTATGTGACATCCATGGTGAATGAGAAATCTATGTGAATGTTTATTGTGCAAACTACCTATCCTTCAGTTGGGACTTTTCCAACCCCACAATCATTATGGTGCTAGCCTTGTTATCCTTCTAATTGCATTTATTGGCTCTTTACTTATTTTATGCCATTGTGGCTCATTCACTTGAATCATGTGAATCATGCTACTACATATGTTGCCTTCTTTACTTGGAAATGCTTTAATCTTGTTATTGCCTATGTTGACTTTTGCTTTTGAAATATTTGGGAACATTGTATAATGTTGTTGCTTTGTTTGCTCTTTTATTTCTTGGAGTTCTTGGATATTGTTGTTTCCTATGGTGGCCCACTTATTTATTTGGGTTTTATTCCCAATGCTATGTTGCAATCTTGTTATAATTTTCACTATACTGCCAAGTGACTATTTAAGAATGATGTATTTTAGGCCAAATGACAATGTAGTGTACATGAGTACAAACCACCCTCAGGGCACTGAGGTTTTAGTCCTCCTGCCGGACACTAGGGTTTTAGTCCCCCTGCCATTTTATATATTAGGCACTGGGGTTTTAGTCCCCCTGCCACTTTTTAGGCACTGGGGTTTTAGTCCCCCTGCCATTGGTGAGGTCCGGTAGGTGCCTCACTCTACATTGAGATGAGTTTGTGTCTTAATATATTCATGCTATGTGATTGTTATTGTGGTGATTGTATATGGTAGTTCTCTTATTCTTATTTGAATATCTATCTCATTCTCTTAAACTCTTGTAGCATAGAGAATCCTTTATTATACAATGTTGTTGACTATTACTTGTCCAATTCTTTTTATTGACACATACCTTTTATCCTTCTCTTGCTGGATGACCCCAACCATCCAGGCTAGGATCAGAGTGTGCTTGGAAGCTTGGTGAACCTAAGACTAAGGATAGGACAAGAAGAAAAGGAACTTATATCTTGCTTAGACATAGTTTCCTTATATATAATAAGTTGTTTTGTTTGGAGACAATGTTGTATTAGTCTAAGTTTTCCTCTACCTAGATCCTAGTTCTTTGTATAAAGATGTACCCCTTTTGGGAAAAATTTGTTATGTACTCTTTATACATTTCGAATAAAGTCAAGATTTTAATTTCTGCTGCTACACAATTGATGATTTTGTTTATCATCTTTAATAGTAGAGACTTGGTCTTTACAACATGGTATCAAAGCATCAAGGTAGTCAGATTCTTGACTAATTCAAATTGTCTCCCTAGCTTATATAGTCTCTATTTAGTTAGTTTTTCACCTTAGAGTTGACCTAGAATGAAAGTTTGATTTAGTATCATAATAATAATTAATTAAAAATAAAATTTGTCAACTTTTTGGTTAAATGTCTATTGAGAAGCTACTAGAGCAATAAGTTGAAGTGATGGTGTCTAGAAAGGGTCAGAGCTTGGGGGCTGGCAATATTTTCCTCCGCCCCACTAGCTTGGTAACGAGGACTCTTGAGCTCATATGACCTGGCCTCGCCTGATCTGATACAGACAACTCGAAATAGTTTATCTTTGGGCATGTTGCCTAATTGTTGAATACCTTAGGAAAACCTTAAGTGATGATTTG
Organism: Alisma plantago-aquatica; assembly: GCA_963693085.1. Taxonomy (NCBI): domain Eukaryota; kingdom Viridiplantae; phylum Streptophyta; class Magnoliopsida; order Alismatales; family Alismataceae; genus Alisma; species Alisma plantago-aquatica. The sequence goes on along the minus strand of OY856410.1, from coordinate 65,820,436 downwards.
ATCTCTTACACAAAAATCATCCTTAATACCTTATACTCCTATGATTAGGGTTTAGTGTACCCTATGTTACACCCTGAAGCTTGGTTAGTAAATCCTTTTGGTGTTGAACCTTATGTACCTTTTACCCTTAGCTTAGTTTGACTTAGTAAACCCTTTTTTAAGGAGTGCTATAAGGGTAATGGTGATAGTACCCTATTTGGTTTTGCAAATCTGATTTTGAGGACGAAATCCCTCTTTAGGGGGGTGGAATCCCAACTAAAAGCAAAATCAAATACCTTTCAAGTTAGAAACCCTATCCATGTGGACATATGTACATAATACATTATGTGAACAATAATTTACCAAACACATTATACTTGTAATTCAACTTGTTTGTTTATACACACATGAATATGTAGTAAGTCATATAGAGATAGTTAATATGCTTGAACCTTCACATATAGGCTTGATGCACATAATAATGCGTTGCTTATTACTAATTGTGAATACACATAATGTTGACTATGCCAACCTAATGGTAAAATGTGTATGGATAATGCACCCTAAGGATACTTTAATACATAATGATCATGTTGACCTAAACCTTAATATGTAATCATCTATCCTTGACAACATATATACATATATATACCCTTAATGCCTTTCATGATACATTAGTGACATTAGGTGTCATCATCACATAATATACCTTAATGCATATACATTTATTATAGTCACAAAGTTATCAATATATATATATATAACAGATATCACGTTGTTCTCTAATAAACACCTCATCATAACTTGATATATGAATTAATTCATAAATATTTAATGGGTTACATCCTATTAACTAAAATGTATATAATGACTCAAAAATGATAATGAATAATTGGATTCACATAAATATTCATAAAATGCCTAATGTGAAGTAAAATATGTATAATTTATAATATTAAGTGTAATGGACAAAAATGATTAATGATGTCAATAATATGAGTAAGAAAGATGATATGACAATGTGTAGTATGGACATTATTTGGAATTATTATAGGCTTAATAACTTGTTGGATAATATTAACTTTTTCTACAAAATAATTTGTGATAACTCTACATGATAGTTTTAAGAGGATAATGGAAAATGAATTCATTTAATTAAGGTTTTTGACCTAATACATTAATTAATGTTGAAAATGCTTAGTAAACCCTAATTGTGCTTAAAACCCTTGATGAGGGAAATACACATGATACAATATTGAGATATAATTGTTTTGAATAAAATGTGGCACAAGTAGTAGTATAATATATAAGATACCTCTTCATCATGGAGATTATGCTAATAAGGAAAAAATGTTAATTTGAGTTTGATAAAAGGCTATAGGTTTTGTAGAAACCTTAGTAACACCTGACTTATGTAGATTTTGTGTTGTACCCTAGATTAAGGGTTATAACCTAGTGTTTAAGGTTGGGAAGTTGCACACTCACCCTCTCATTCCTCTTGTTGTGATTTCAGGGATGAAATCCTCTTTAAGGGGTGGTGTGCTGTAACATACTGAAATTCAGGGTCTTCCCTACAATTTACCCACTTTTGAGCTTTTCTTGGCATTCTAGTCCATTTGGACCTTTTTTCATAAATTTCCCTTCTTTTATAATCTTTTTGGACTCCTTGTGCAATTTGAGCACAATTCAAGGTTGAAATTACCTTTTTCCCTCATTTATGATAATGTAGGGGTGTTTACACAAATAACCCAATTAAGGAGATAAGTGAGGGCTAATAATGTAATTTGGTCATTAAGGATGGAGATAAGTAGATAATATTAATTAGGAGCATTTTGGATAAATATATTAATAATAATAAGCATTTGAATTAATTATGAGAATATTACTCCTTTTACTTTCTCTCTCCAATTTGATGATAAATGTGTGAAAACATATTTAAAGGTTGATATCTTGCTCTTAATACTCATATATATCTATCACCTCGAATTTGACTCACTAATTGCATTAATATAGTCATTTCATAATAATTCACACCTTTTAATGTGTTAAAATACACTTTAATGAGCAATGCATTTATTAAGGGCCTTATTGGATATAAATACGAAATCTAATTATATAGCATCGTTGTAAATGCTAACATGAACCTATGGTCTAAATTTGGTGTCATTTGGACTTCATTTGACCCTTAAAATCCATTTTATAATCTTTAAATATAGTGCAACCATGGTAGTTATATCGATTTCATTAATTTCATTTGTCATTCTATTGTTCAGTTATTATGCATCTGTCATGCACCCCCTTTCACCTTCAGCTCCATCCGACGGTTTTGATCCATTTGACCCACGATCCAACGACATCCGTATCGTCCTCTACCTCTAGCGGGCCGCGAGTCTAGGAACAGTCTCGACTCCCTGGCTTCTTCACTGCTCTCTTTCTCCCTCCATCATTTCGCGCGGTTCTTATTCCTTTGAGTTCGGCTCTCGACGACGGATTGAATGAGCCCTAGCTCATCGTTACCTCGCTGGTTTGATGAAATGCCCAATTGGGCCTAAACCACCTTCGCTTCCACGTTTTCACAGAAGGTGCTTGACGCCTCCTCACGCCTATATAAGGCTATGGAAAGGACCCTCGGGCCGCCACCTTTCTTCCTCCTCCTTCAATTTCTTCTCATTTGCCCTCAGTCACCCCAACCTGCTCAAAATGCATCTCCGGAAACGGTGGTCGAGAACTTGTCCTCCTGACACTTCAGTCCAATAACCTATGCGGTGAGCTTCCCCAACCCCCACTCTCCAGTTTCCAACCCTCGGATTACCTCACGATACCCCCGAACGCCTGGTCCTATAGACCACGGTCATGACCTCCGCTGGCTTCGACTCATATGCTGTTTTGGTGCTCCTCCACCTACGGAAAGAGGTGCTTTGACTTCGCCTTGGATCCGCGAAGCTAACCCCGATCTCAATCGCTTGCTTTGTCGCGTTTTGTGGTGGTTTTTTCTTTTCATTGATCTTTCCCCAGTTCCGGCCAAGTCTGGAGCAGCTTCTTCTGCTCCTGAGCACACGAGTGCGTGAGTAGATGATTTCTGTGTTCGGGAGTGTTTGGAGAGTTGGCTTCTGATTTCAGTCCCGCCTTGCGCTCTGTGTGGCGAACTGGAGCCATGGATCCGAGCTCCAGGTTGTGGCTCCGTCGCCATGGCCAGGGGAACAATCCTGGTCAAGCAATGACCATGGAGCCCCTGTGCCCTTGTTTTATCGATTGGCTTTACGGGGGCAATTTTTTCTAAAGTTTTCTTGCCTGCGAGTTTGGCACACACAAATGACCAAACTTCCCCTGCGATTGTGATGAACCTATTTAACCCCCAAGGGTACTTTAGTCATTTCACCTATTATTTACATCAAAATTGTATTTGGATTTAAATAACTATCACGTTAAGGTTTTCTTGCATTCTGATTGGTCAATTTTACTTAATTCATAGTAAATCGATCCATTGTCAGAAAAATGCAAATAAATAGTCAATGGAAAGGATTTTTTGAGTAAAATCCAATTTTGTGGTTTTTGAAGCCTGATTCTAAATGATTTTTCAAAGTTTGCCTTGAATGCTTTTTAAGTGTATAAAATGTTGTAAAATACCTAATTAATTCATTTTAACTCCAATTTGTAAAATAACATATGTTTTCTTATTCAGGAGAATATTACCAATATGTTGGGGTAAGTTTTAAACCCTAACTCGTGGTTTTTTAAAATTAGGGTTTTTCCTATACTTTATGTCTTTATATATATATATATTAATACATGTGTAATAATGTAACTAGGGAAATGTGGAAGTGGATGCAATCTGATTGGTGAATGTGATGGTAAATAATTAAAACAGGTATGTGAGCCCTATTTCAGTATGTGTGCCCTATTTTGTATGTGAAGCCTACTTTAGTATGTGACATCCATGGTGAATGAGAAATCTATGTGAATGTTTATTGTGCAAACTACCTATCCTTCAGTGGGGACTTTTCCAACCCCACAATCATTATGGTGCTAGCCTTGTTATCCTTCTAATTGCATTTATTGGCTCTTTACTTATTTTATGCCATTGTGGCTCATTCACTTGAATCATGTGAATCATGCTACTACATATGTTGCCTCCTTTACTTGGAAATGCTTTAATCTTGTTATTGCCTATGTTGGCTTATCCTTTTGAAATATTTGGGAACATTGTATAATGTTATTGCTTTGTTGGCTCTTTTATTTATGGAGTTCTTGGATATTGTTATTGCCTATGGTGGCCCACTTATTTATTTGGGTTTTATTCCCAATGCTATGTTGCAATCTTGTTATACTTTTCACTATACTGCCAAGTGACTATTTAAGCATGATATATTTTAGGCCAAATGACAATGTAGTGTACATGAGTACAAACCACCCACATGGCACTGAGGTTTTAGTCCTCCAGCTGGGCACTGGGGTTTTAGTCCCCCTTCCATTTTATATATTAGGCACTGGGGTTTTAGTCCCCCTACCACTTTTTAGGCACTGGGGTTTTAGTCCCCCTGCCATTGGTGAGGTCCGGTAGGTGCCTCACCCTACATTGAGATGAGTTTGTGTCTTAATATATTCATGCTATGTGATTGTTATTGTGGTGATTGTATATGGCAGTTCTCTTATTCTTATTTGAATATCTATCCCATTCTCTTAAACTCTTGTAGCATAGAGAATCCTTTATTATGCAATGTTGTTGACTATACTTGTCCAATTCTTTTTATTGACACATACCTTTTATCCTTCTCTTGTTGGATGACCCCAACCATCCAGGCTAGGATCAGAATGCGCTTGGAAGCTTGGTGAACCTAAGACTAAGGATAGGACAAGAAGAAAAGGAACTTATAGCTTGCTTAGACATAGTTTCCTTATATATAATAAGTTGTTTTGTTTGGAGGCAATGTTGTATTAGTCTAAGTTTTCCTCTACCTAGATCCTAGTTCTTTGTATAAAGATGTACCCCTTTTGGGAAAAATTTGTTATGTACTCTTTATACATTTTGAATAAAGTCAAGATTTTAATTTTCGCTTCTACACAATTGATGATTTTGTTTATCATGTTTAATAGTAGAGACTTGGTCTTTACAGAGTGGATGATCAGTAAGACTGGATCAAGGACTGATGCTAATGTCATGTTGTGCATTGATCGTTGCATTGAAAGATAATATGTTTGCAAATAGGAAAGTATTCCAATTAGTCGACTGGAATTGGATGTTCCAGTTATCAATTGGAGTGCGAGTCAACTGACTCAAGTATTGAGTTGACTGACTCATGATCTGTAGCTGCTAAAAATTCATGAAATCCTTCTCTTCACCCCGACTGCTGTTTAGGTGATTTCATATCTAGAAGAACCATGTTGCAAGGATTGTCATTTGACATACTCTAATACCAGGTATATACCTTGGAAACTATCTTTCCTAAATACATGGCTGTGGACGCAATATGGTTGTTTGTGATATGGGCAAAAAAATATGTTTACACTAACTTATCTACCACCTAAAATCCCAACAGTGGTATCAGAGTCACATTAATTTATTATGTATTGGGATTGAATCAATATGACCGTATTTTGTTTTATCATTTATTTGTTCCATACGTTGTAAACACTGTAAATGATTACTGTGTATATTCGATTAAAACTGCATATGCTCCTATATATATGGGGTGTTCATTCAATACCCGATGGGTAGCCTGGACTTTCACTACCCATCATCCCAAAAACTAACTATATGGTCAGAAAAGTAACTCACTAGACAAAAAAGAAACTATGTTGATAAAAAAATAACTATAAGAGTTAAAAAAGTAAATCGGGGCAGAATACACAACAAATATATATGTAATTGTATATTTGTTATAGTTGTTGCAAATGTAACTATCTATGCATGAAAAGTAATAATTTCCAAGGTAAAGTAACCCTCTACATGTCAAAAGTAAGAAACTCCAAAAAAGGTAGCCAAAATAGGGGGCAAGTAGCTACCTGCACAAGTATTAAATAAGGGCGCACACACACACACACACACACACACACACACACACACACACACACACACACACACACACACACACACACACACATATATATATATATATATATATATATATATATATATATATATATATATATATGATATAAATATATGCAATCGATATGTTTTGCCCAAAAAGTTGTTTTGATGGTGGATTAATGTGTTGTTATGGACTAAACCCCTTGTGGATGTATGTGTTTGTTTGAATGGTTTTATTCCTTCTATAATTCAGTTTGCATACTGAACCTCTACCTTTTTCTCCACATGTAATTTAATGCTTCCATCCCTATATTCCTTGGAATGTCACTCAAGCTTTCACTTTTATAAAGTAATAAATTAATAGGAATATGACAATTTATTTTTATGTTTCAGCAAGAGAAGACGTTCTGCACCATGGGAGTCGATTGAATGAGAAGTTGAGTCGATTGACCAGAGAATCGAGGAGGCCAGATGACTAGAGACCCAACCAATTGACTGGAGCACTCTAGACACCACTTGAACTAGGAGCTAGTCTACTGATAGATGAAGACCAATCTACCAACCAAAAGGACAACTGATTGACTTAAGGGATCTTTTGATCCATCGGGCTAGTTCTAGCATATATTTTCTACAAGAACAAGATCCTACATATGATGTGTGGTGATTGCATGTTTTTTGTGTGGATATAGCATGTATATGATACATATTATAATTTTGTGGTGATTGGATATATATATGCATTTATAAATACAAATACCTCAATTAAATATTAAGTTGTAAATGCTTTCCATAAATAACACACATGAAAAGCTTGATCAACTAAGCATAGGAACGTTCTAGCGTGGTGCGTTGTCTGTCTCATAGAAGTGTAATAATAGATATGTGGGTCTGACTTTGTAGGGTGCATATTCTATCGTGTTGCCCTCTGGGTTAGGCATAACTAGGTGATCTTAATGGGATTAAGCACCTAGAATCATAAAGATGCTCTCCCTTCTCACTAGAATCCTCCCCGGTGGCTGTCGCTGGAGGGAGGGAGCACTACTTCAATGCTTTCCTCCCCCTGGCGCTCATCGTCTTCGACTTGGTTTCTTGTAGGTGTACAAATCCTAGGGGCACCATCCCTTAGGCATTTCAAAGTGGACCTCAGGAGGAAGGAGTCGGCCGTCGTTTCTGGTGCTGTCTCAGTTGTTCAGGGTGAAAGAGCGAGGTGATGTGTGCACGACGATCAGATCTGGGTTGGGTTCGGCTACCTCGACTCATTCGACTCCATCCTGCTCAAGCATGGCGGATAGAGAGAAGTTGTCCACTCCAGATCCATAGATCGTTGCTGCTCCATCACGCTAATGATGAAAGGGGTTCTTTCTCTTTACCTCACTGGAATCCTCTCATACCCTCTCTGAGTGTTGCTGTGCTGGTGGCGTCCCTTTTCGGGGCTCAGATCTATGACCTGTTCTAGGTCCTGGACTGGGTGGTTGGTCAGCTGCTCCCGAGAGATGGCGCGCTCCGCTCCCTCCATCGACATTCCCTGGTGACTAGTGGCGGCGGGTGGCCTCTGTCGCTGGGTGGTGTGTTCCCTCTTCATCTGTCTCGGCATTTGGTGGCACGCTCCATCCAACCAGTGATGGTAGAGCAACGCTGTGGTGCACACTTATGTGCTCTGCGGCCACAGTTCTGGTCGCCCCCAAGATGATCGAGCTTCATCGCAGCCATGCCTCATGCTCACAATGGTTCTCTAATAAAGCTGGTTCGGAACACCTTCAAGGTGTTTGACGAAATGCTATATGCATACAGGTGCATCACGAGGGTTGGGATTAAGAGGGGGGTTTCCTCTTCTCTTCTTCTTTGGCCATTTTTCTCTTGCATGCAGGAAACACCCTTGAGTGTTTGTGATTGCTGCTATATAAATAGCGTCTATTGATAGATCAAGGTCCAGTGCTGATGAGCAACTATGTTGTTTGGGGGTTGTCATCTCGAAGGATCTCCCCTATCTTGGCATAGTACCACAATTTGTGGGTATTTTTATTAGATAGCTGGTGTTGTGCTACGTATGAAGGAGTGATTTGGAGCTAACTTGTTCGTCCAAATCTACGTTGTGAAAATGTGTTGGTTCTTGCTTCTTTTGCGTTTTGTTTCAGCTTCATGCTGACCTGTTTCTAGGGGTCCTTTTATTGGGTTTCACCCATTAAGTTACCTGGAGTTGGGATGCTGGGAAGGCCATAAACTTCATGTCTAGCTACAGACTGGATTGCTAGTGTTTGGTCTATGTCAAGTTCCTATGACTCTTTGTGGGTACGTTGAATGTATGTAATAGTGGCTTGTTGTAGTCTTCTTCTGGTTGGTCTTCCTGGACCTAGCTTGTGTAGTTTTTTTTGGTTTTCTTAGTTTTGTTCTTTGCCTAGAAAGTTTGTATGTTCCCCTGTGTGGGGATTTTGAACCTTATCGAGCTTTTTAGCTCTCTGTTGATGTAATGGGGTACTTAGTGCCCAAAGTTTTTGGTATTAATAGTAACACGCTTTTTGACCGACAAAAAAAAAGAATCATAAAGATGGATTATGAAAAAGAGTTATGCATGCCATCTATCGATAGTTGCATATGATGCAATTGGCAAGTGTTGCCTACCTAAATAGTCAAGTTGTGGGAGATTAGTCCTTGTTGACTCATGACTTTGATGAAATATGGATCTTGTCTCACTAGAAGGTTGCACACTACAATCTTCCAAATCGACAGTGAGGGCTATCAATTTGAACAAAATAGTGGGAGCAATAATCAATGAAATGCCTAATTAATGTCATGAAATTTTCTTTTAATCAAATCAAATCAAAAGTATTTTGACAAAATGCAAATTTCCTCTATAGAAACTAATGACAAACAACATGTTTTCATTGTGATTAGTCCTTGAGAAGGACAAGTTAAATGGGAATAACTTCCATGAATGGTTCAGGACATTGAGAAATGTTCTCACTCATGAACACAAGCTCTATGTCCTTGGATACTGGTACCAGTGGAACCTGCTCAAAATGTGCCTAAGGCTGAAATGGATGCTTACTTGAAGCATACCAATGATTGCTCAGACATCAAAGACCTTATGCCAGGCTGTATGAACTATGAGTTACATAAACATCATGAAAACATGAACATTCTCGATACAGTAACACATATTAAGAATAATGTGAAGCAAGAAAGGTAGAACGTCTCCAAATCGACATTTGAGTGCAAACTGATAGAGGGAGATCCAATGGAGCCCCATATGCTCAATATAATTGGGCATGTGGAACACCTAGTGAGACTAGGATTTCCTTTAGGCCAAGAGTTGGACACATATATGAATCTACAATCATTTCCTAAATCATATAGCCAGTTTATTGAGTGCTATTACTTGAGTAACTTGGCCAAAATGTTGTCTAAATTTCTTGGCATGTTGATAAATGTTGAAGCACACATGGACAATGATAAACCTATGATGGTGATCAACAAAGGGGAGTCTAAGGACAAAGACAAGGCCAAGCAATATTCTGAGGCTAATTTGAAGACCAAATCTTATACACTAAAGATAAGGAGAAGGGAAATTGCAAAAGGAATCTATCCTTTTCACTTAAAGGAACTGGAAGAAGATGCAAGAGATAGAGATCTCCACTTCATGTAAATACATTATTGAGATAATATGTCTAATTCTTCATCTTGGGTACTAGATACCGAATGTGGATCTCACAAGTGCTCAAATATGCATGATCTAAAAATAAGTAGACCTTAATAAAGGGTGAGGTCGAACGATACGTTGCAAATGGAGCGAGAGTTATTGCCAAAACAACTAGAACCTATCATTTATATTTTCCCAGTTTGCTTGTAATAAAGTTAGAGAACTACTATTATGTGCCTTCCAATAATAGAAAAATCATTCATGTATCCCTTATGGATAAGAATGGATTTTAATTTCACATTAAGAATGGTCGATGTTCTATTTCTAATGATGTAATGGCAGTGCCCCAATGTCTTATGGTCTTTATTTGGTATATCTAGAAACAAGTGTTTATAAAATAAATATGAAAAAGCTAAAACTTGATAACTCATAAAAAATACCATTGGTATTGTGGTCTAGGGAACATTAATGAGAGACACATCTCGAGACTCCATAAAGATGGTTATGTAGACTCTTTTGAATTTGAATCAATAGAGACATGTAAATCTTATTTATTGAGAAAGATGAGAAAGACTCATTCACCGGTCACAATGAGAGAGAAAGTGATCTATTAGGACTCATTCATACTGATATATGTGGAACTTTTAGAAAAAATGTCAGAGATGGTACTAATACTTCATTACCTTTATTGATGATCTCAATACGTTTGGAGATGTGCACTTGATAAAAACAAGTCAGAAACCCTTGAAAAGTTCAAGGATTTCTTAAATGAAGTATAGAACCAACTAAGTAAAAGTATTACAACACTTCATTGTGATCGAGGTGGAGAATACTTAAGCCAAGAGTTTGAGGACCTTCTATGAGCCTGTGGTATCATATCACGATGGACTCCACCTAGAACACTGCAGCATAATGGTGTATCAGAAAGAAGGAATCTCACATTATTAGATATGGTGAGAGCAATGATGAGTTTTGTTGATCTTTTGATTTCATTCTAGGGATATGCTATAGAAGCCTATGTGTTGACACTTAACTATGTACCATATAAATTTGTTCAAATTACACCATATGAAATATGGCATAGGAAACATCTCAATGGTCTTTTATGAAGATTTGGGGATGTGAAGCTTATGTGAAAAAGTAGTTTCTTGAAAAGACTGGACCCAAATCAGATAAATGTTATTTCTTGGATATCCCAAAGGAAGCAGGGGATAATACTTTTACACTCTATCTGACAACAAAGTGTTTGTTGCCAAGAATGTTATATTCTTGGAAAAAGAATTTATTTCCAAAGGAATCAGTGGGAGAAAAGTGGAACTCGAAGAGGTTCAAGACCAATAAGAAAACATTGAACCTATAGATGTACGTAGGGAACAAGAAAACTCACAAGTTTTTGTGGAATCTCAAGTTCCTTTTATTACACATGAACCTTGTAGATATAGTAGGGCACGCCTTCTGCCTGAAAGATTTGGTTATCTTGTGACTCAAGAAGGTAATGAGTTGGCCGTTGATGATGAGCCAATAACCTACCTAAAAGCTATTGAGAGACCAAACTCTAAGAAATCATTTGAGGACATGAGATCTGAGATGGAATCCATGTACGTCAACATGGTATGGATCTTGGTGGATCCACCCAAATGGGTAAAACCCGTAGGGTGTTGCAAATGGGTCTTCAAGAAGAAGATTGACATGGATGGTAATGTAAAAACCTATAAGGGAAGATTGGTTGCAAAAGGTTTCATACAAGTTCAAGGTGTTTACTATGAAAAAGTATTTTCTCCAGTTGCCATGGTTAAATCCATTAGGATCATGCTTGCCATTGCAACTTATTATGACTAAGAGATTTGGCATATTGATGTTAAAATCACATTCCTTAATGGGAATCTTATGGATGATGTGTACATGACACAACCCAAGGGTTTTATAAATCCAAGGGATGCAAATAAAGTGCTACAAAGATCAATCTATGTATTGAAGCAAGCATCTTTGGGAGTTTGTTGGCATGCATGTCCATAGATCCAGTCATATGATGATTGTAATGACATATCTTGTAAATGATTTGATTAATAATAAAGGAAAATTTGTCGACATGTTTTCTTAGTTATGAGAATATGATATAACATGATATATTTTTAGAGAAGGATATTTCTCGAAGACATATGTCTTCAAGTTGAGGACCTAAACAATGAAATAATATATATGAAAAGAGTATATACCTTCTTGATATGTCAAAGTCAAATATTAATTTGGAAAAAAATCTATAGAAAACAATAATGCATAAGACTAGAGTGTGTGTTGGTTGTTGATAGAATATCATTAGTCATGATATGTCATATCAAACCAAAGACATAGGTACTTGTTAGAGAACAATGTACCAGATAGATCCACCTTGAGAGTGATACTTGGAAACCATTGAGTGGTAGTCAAAATCATCTCTCATGGTGATAGTGGTGATTGTGGTTCTTAGACCTGAAGTCACTACACTCATCACATGTTGTTTGATGTACTTTGAAACCATCTAATGCGACCATAAGGGTTACTATGTAGGTGATGTTTGGGTAGGTTGTGACACATGGCGATTGATTGTGAGTGATGTAGATGGGATTTTTCCCTCCTGTCATAGTTGATATCATGTCCACTTGTTAAGAAAAACTGACAAATGTATGGCCATACTCATGTGAATCAATATGTGATACGTGAGTTGACATGCATCTCAGATAGTCTGCTAGTTCAAGGAACATGGATTGCATATTAAGAGGATGACGATTCCAAGCCTCAAGTTCAACATGGATACCAGACACAAAGGAACTATATGATAACTTTAACACTGATCATGGATTGTAGGGTGAAGTTGTTCTCCAACTTTTAAATTACTTGGGTAACAATGATGTGTTTCTAGATACCGTTCATTATTTGTGATGTCATAAATTAGTTATGTACGTTCACTTCCAATGTAACTTGGGACCTATAGGTTCACACACATAGGATTCCCTTAGAATAGGAGTTTTCTCATGAATAAGGTTTAACTTGATTAGTAAAGTATTTATGTATTCAATTTAAGCAACATTGGCTAAAAATTGAGTGAATGGGAATGTGAGTTGACTGACTCAAGTGTTGAGTCGACCGATTCAAGTTTCTGGTCAAGTTAACAATATTGGATTAAAATTGACTGACTGGGAATGTGATTCGACCAATACAAGTGTTCAGTCGACCGATTCATGTGTCGAGTCGACCAACTCAGAATTCCTGTCAAACGACTCGTCAATCAGTAAGTCTGGATCAAGGATTGATGATGACATCATGTTGTGCATTGATCGTTGCATTAAAAGACAATATGATTGCAAATAGGAAAGGATTCCTATATGTCAATTGGATGTTCCAGGAAATGATGAGGGTGCAATTCGAACTTCTCAAGTATTGACTCAATTGACTTGTCATCTGCATCAGCCAAAAATTTGTGAAAATTCATCTCTTTGTGTAACATCCCTGACCTGGGTTATACTTAAACCCTAGGTGTTTTGATTAATAAAGATGATTATATGCTTAATCTTATCTTGTGAAAATTAATTAGGGCTCAAGAGGAACTTATGTTGCAATTCTAGTCCTTTTTGAACATTATTGAAATCAATGTTTTGTTTATTTTGGACTAAAGTACAAATTACCCAAGTTGAGGGGTTTAAGTGCAAATTGTGCAGGATAATATGTTCCTCATGTGTTGAAGCATCATGAGAGTGAACATGATGTATAGGTATGGCTTATGGAAGCCTAGTACCAAGAAAGAGCTAAAAAAGCTATGTATGTGCATTAAAACCTAGTTTTGGTGTAATGTGCAATTTACCCAAAACCTAGGGTTCAATATGAAAATTACCACTTCAATAAGGTCCCTAATGTTTCTTGGCATCATATAGAGAAAATAAAATGAGAGGGGCGCCTCATTTGAATTAAAATGGAGGAGAGAGAATCTTGATATTAAAATAATAAAGATTAATGCCTAATTGAAACCCTAATTCAATTTAGTGCAAAAATAAATGTATTAATTAAAGGGCCTTCAACCAAAATTAAAATGGTTGGATTCAGATGTCTGTGGAAATCCTTGAGATTTTCAAGGACCACGAAAATATCCAAGGGAGTGGATAACTCACTCACAATTTTATAAGAAAAAGAAATATCCACTCACATATGGATATTAGTATAACATGATTTGAGGTGCTTAATTTGCTTTTCTCTAAATCATGGATAATTGAGAGGAATTGGAGGCAAACAAGATAGCCTCGGATCCAAGGAAGTTGAGGGGGAAGAGGCGGCCCAATATTTGGGATTAAATGAATTTTTATAAAGCATATTCTCTCTCATTGAATTTTTATAAAAAGACTCTTTACAAGCAAAATGAAAGGCTTTTTCGACCCCACTTCTTCTCCTTGCTTGGGATGTTCAGGAGGACGACCCCAACCTGTTGGTAAGCTTCTTGACCTTGGTTCATCTCGATTTCATGGTGGAAATCACAAATCAATGCATGAATTCTTCCTAATTCGATCCCCTCTTCAATTCTAACCATTCCTTTTCACTTAAACCTTGAGGACGAGCCTTGGAATGGTGAAGGGAGTTGCATCCACCATTGTTACCATGATCTTGGAGCTTTGGAGCTCAATTGGAGGCGGGATTTATAACTTGAACCCTTATTATTGTTATTGCATTCAATTCCTTATCAAATAATGATCATTTCTTCATTCACAATAATTGATTTGGTTGATTGATGCAATCACCATGGAAATCACAGAAGGTTTTGTGAGATTGGAGCTCGATGATGATGAAATCATCATAAGCACACACCTCTACAAATATCCAAGGCAAACAGTTTCAAAAGAGTTGCTCAATCGGTTTCACAAACTGTTTGGGAGCAAATAGTTTCAAACTGTTTGAAAGGAAACAATTTCAAACCGTTTGGGAGCAAACGGTTTCAAACTGTTTGAAAGGAAACAGTTTCAAACCGTTTGAGGGCAAACAGTTTCAAACCGTTTGGAGGTGTTGACCAGGGTTGACCATTTGGAGATTTGTTGATAATGATGTTGGATAATGACCCACTAATTATAATTTATTAGTTCCAATTGGTTCATGAGTTGAAGGAAAATCAATCACCAAACCCTAATCGGGTTAAGTGCTGATTTCATAATTAATTGACTTGGAACTTTGGGTTGATTAGCCCAAATGGTTTCAAAACCATTTGGTGATCACCCAAATGGTCTCAAGACCATTTGAGGGTCAACCAAGCCCGTTTGGATGTCTAGGGTTGAGCATGGTTGGGTATTTGAAGATCCAAAGATACCAAACGGATTTGCAATCAAATGATGATTTGATAATCAATCCAATGATCCAAACCCTAATTGGATGTCATGGATTTTGATGTTGATATGGGAAAACAGTCTCAAGACCATTTGGAGGTCATAAAAACGACCTCAAGACCGTTTGAGGTCAGGTCATGTTCAATTTGGGTGGTGGTCCACTGATTTCAAAGCAACTAGTTTCACATTGACCAATAGTGAGGGTTCATTGATTTCAAACCCTAATCCAATTGATTCAAAACCCTAATTGGTGATTAAATGAGGGTTAAATCAGTTGAAGGATGAAATATTAAGCTTACTTGAAGTGTGATGTTAGGCTCAATTGATGAGTGGTTATATGAATTCAATCGATCAGAGGATCAACATTGGAAACCCAAAATCAACATGATTGGTGGAGACCCTATTTGGTCCATTCGGTTTTGAGGAGGTTTGGACCAAACATTATCAAGACCGTTTGGGACCAAACGATCCCAAACCGGCTGAGGCTTAAATGGTTTCAATTTCAACTTTGGCAATCGGTTTCAAGTATCACTTTGTCAAATGATTTGAAGAGTTAACTTTACCAAACAGTTTCAATGGTTTGTTCAAGACCGTTTGGAGGTCGAAATGGTCTTAGACCGTTTGGAGGTATTTCAAGAAAGAACATTTGAGGTCTAATTGGTCATGACCATTTGGGGTCTAAGTGACTAGGATAGTTTGAAAGGTAATTAACCAAACCGTATGACCTCTCAAAGTGATTAAAGGTCAATTGTTTAATTGAACAATTACATGAGTATGATTCATGTGGTGATTAAGGGTATGATCCTTACTAAAGAGATCATGAAACCCTAATCGTGAGTATAAACCCTAATTGATAGGGTTATTGAACTCTAACCCTAAATGAGGGCAATTCTAAATGAAATCCTAATCTAGGGTGAGGATGTAGCCCTAATCTAGGGTAATGATATGTGAAACTCTAATTTAGGGAAATGAGATGTAAAACCCTAATTGGGATAAATAGTGAATCTCTAATTATGGACAATTGAAAGAAATCCTAAAGGAGATGAATAGTAGACCCAAATTGTGGGTAACTATAGTGGAAACCCTAATTAAGGATGATTCCATGTGAAATCCTATTCTAGGGTAATGCCATGAGAAACCCTAAGTTAGAAATGATGTATATGAAACATTGATGTGATGATGTGATGTGAGAATCAAATCTTAGGTGATGTCATGTAGTGATATATGATACCCTAGTTGAGGGTGATTCCATGAGAAACCCTAGTTGAGGGTGATTCCATGAGAAACCCTAGTTGAGGGTGATTCCATGAGAAACCCTAGTTGAGGGTGATTCCGTGAGAAACCCTAGTTGAGGGTGATTCCATGAAAAACCCTATTTAAGAATTAAGACCACATGATGCTCTAAGGCTATGTTGTGATGAGAGGCCCTAAGAAGGGTGGAGGTATGTGAGACTCTAATGTGGAGTCATAATATATAAAGCCCTAATCCTGGGCAATATGACAAAAAACCCTAATCCCAATTTTAAGTAAGGGCATAAGGAAACCCTAATGATGAGATAGAATGAATTACCTTATAAAGGTGAAACATTTCATGTGGTTGATTATAAACAACCTTATTGTAAGCAATGTCTTTAGCATTAGATAAGTCCATATCATTAAAGATAGTTGGACAATTCTAATGTGTGGCCTATGCATTATATGCTAAAGGTGAGAGTTTAGTGATGGAATGTATTAAGAGGGAAATACCTTAATACAAGATAAGTTGATTAACTCAAGAGAGTCTTGAATGATGAGAAAAGTGATACATCAAGATATGATAGTATCACCTTCAGCACTTCAGGGTTTATATACCTTGATGCACTTCAAATCCAATATAATTGGGTAAGAAACATATGAAGTGTGTTATGCAACTATTACAATGAAATGTAATGAGATGATGCACTTAGATAAATGTTAATTAATGTACCTTGAGGATGGGGTTAAGCCAAAGTGATGAATATGATGTAGTCATACCATGATGAGGATGAGAAATGAACTCATACCTTGAATTGATGATCATTAATGCTATTTGATGTGAGTCATGATCTTGAATAGTTATTCATGATATCCTTGAATGCCCTAGAGGTATGGAATAATGAATTAAGGGTTGGACATATAATATAATCATGAAACCCTAATTAATAAGAAATGGAGAACCCTAACCCTAATTTGGGTAAAGGGAATGAGAAGCCCTATTTGATAGTAAACCCTAATTCCTGGTAAAGGAACAATGGTGTTACTATTGTATCACAGGATGCGATGAATGACTTGTATGACTTTTATCATGTCTAATAACCATGCAGGTATTATGAGATGATGAATATAGCCAGGTTTGATATGTGACATTTATATAATAAATGTTGATTGTCTTTATGTGCCCTAATGTTGTTGTTTCTTAGTAAAAGTAGCAATGTGAATGGATTCTATGAGTCATTTGAGTAAGTTGTTGCCTCGAAAGAGGTGACAAGATATTTTGTGGCCTTGAGAGACATGTGTGATGCTTGTGTAACAAGTATCATGAATGCCTTGGTCAGATGACGTGAAGGTGATAGTTACCTAATAGATGGTAATGATGCTCAATGATGAGTTAAGGGTTTGAATACCCAGAACTACATCATTATGGTGATGAGATTGTAAGGGATGAGAATTCCCAGTATTGAAATAAGGAACTGAGTTCCCAAGGTCTTTTAAAGACTGATAAGTATTTGATGAAAGTAGTACATGTATTTTATAACATTGTTGTAATAAGTAATGTTTGAGAACTCTGTTGATGCTAAAAGAATATGAAAATGTACTTAATTAATCAAGTGAAATTATATCATGTAGAGCCCTGACCCTAGATCCATCATCATCAGTAATAAGGTGATGGTGAAACGGGTGCTCCGCGGCAAAACCCGGAACACATACATTGAATATGTGGGGGTAAATGGGCGAAAAATATCCTTACATCTGGTGAAGAGATTGAGGGAAGGTAAACAAAAAACCTCTCAATCCTTCATGTGTCGGGATGGATGTATCATAAATCTCCCGATGGTTGGGATAGATGTAATATTAATCTCCCAATGATATTTAATGTTGGGTCGAGGAGATAAACATTAAATCTCTCGATGGCCGATGAGAATGCAGTTGATGATGTAACTCTATAGCGAAGTTCCAGTATACCTGGAAAGCTATTTTGAGTAGTTAACACAATCCTGCTTGTTGTCCTGCACTGACCGAGATGTGAGAGGTCATGGGAATCTGGCTCTTCCATTGACCTATGTATGGTACTGATTTTGACTTCACAGTGGTCGGTTGGAGTATGAGCGGTATACCTCATCTCCTCAGGGCATAAGTGTGTATGTAAAATGAAATCAGTAGTATAGCATGTTTGATTAAGGATTGAATACAAAAATTCATTAGCTGATGTTACATTTATTTTATGCAACTCTAATTCATTAATGGTATTCATATCTATTGTATTCATTGCAAGTAGATGGATGAACTATGATTCTACCATGAGTAGATGCAATGTTATCCTTGGGAAAGCAGATTACTTCACCTTGTTCATACATTTATTTACCTGCTGTCAATTATATATAAATCCTTCTTCCCAATTTATTTTAATAAACTTCTATAATAATGTTTTGGTGGAGAGTTATATCTCCTACTGGGGCAATTTACAATTGTCTCACCCCCGTGGGATCTAATGTTTTTTAGGTGGACATGGAAAAAGAAGCAAAAATCCTTCTTTAGGAAAAAGGGCAACAACAATAATGTCAGGGACAGCAGTAAGATCTCAAATGTCATCTCTGTACTCTCAGGTCCTCAATGTTTTTAGTCATTGTTATTAATAAATCGATCTGAGATTTTGGCTTGATGCCTCGAGATTATTATGTGGTATGTACATAATGTTTATAGGACAACTGATGTTGTAATATCTAAGAAGAGATGGTACATGTTATGTATGTTTGAACCAGAATGTAAATGTTATACAATGGTTCTTGATGGAAGAGACTTCCTATGTTTGGAGCTCTTTGCAAAAAGTTTAATTGTTAGTGATTTTCAGTAATCCGCTGAAAATATTTCGCTTCCGCTAAAGTAAATTTTGTTTTTATGAGTTGGATGCCACAAATTAGTGGTATCGGAGCTCTAGGGTCGCTGAGTCTACAGAGATATAGGACTAAGGTAGTAGAGTATGTTCTAGTGTCATACAATGTACCTGATAGTGTCTTCTGCTCGTATAAGAGAAGAAGAACTTGAAGATGACTGGGTCACAATCACATGAGGGGGTTGCTTCTGAAAGCAATAATGTTGCACCAAGAAGAGGTGCATCGGAGCAGGCAAGAGAGAGACAATTTCCTGAGACTCCCCTAGCTGATTCAACTATAATAAGAAAATCCTTCTTTAAGTATTACTATTGGAGAATTTAGGGCAGCAGTAATGAATATATTGGACCAAACATGGGTAGTGTAACTTAGATTTCCAGCCCCCAATTATGATGTTTTAGATATCAACAAGATTTGTAATCAGCATCAACAGGTTGAAGTAAAAAGAAAATGATGAATTTCTGGACTTAACTGAGTTTGTGCTCAACCTTAGCCTATTGAATCAACCTTTGAGGCAGAGTCAGCCTGAGGCAGTGAATAATCCATGAATCATGACAGGTTAGACAAGATAATGTCATTCAAATATGTTATTTTATGAATTCATGGATTAATTGAGAAAGTAATTGATTGTACTTTCCTTGAATAGTCCTATGAGGACTTTTGTTTTGCATAGTAAAACATTACAAATGTTTTATGTTGTTCTTACCTCTATGAGAAAGGATGAGGTACAAAATAGATGCCTGGATAAAATCCAGGGATGTTAAATCTATGCTTATGATAGAATGAAAAAGAAGGAATATGATAGCATACAAAGTGCATATCACTTAATCTCAGTATTTATATACCCTGGCCAGGTATACAACTATTGATGATAAAGTGAGTATGGGAACTCTTAGATTGTTGTCTTTTTGATTGCTCTGATCAAGTAGTCACTCTGAGACAATCTAATGAGTATCATGAAATAAGAAATATGGAATGAATAAATGTGTCATATCCTAAGCATAAGAAAGAGAAGTCTGAGATAATCTCAGATGACCATGTTGTATGAGGAACTAAAAGTATACTCCTCATAAGATAAGAATTAGAATAAGGGAGATGAACCCTATTCAATAATGATGCAAGTATAATAAAGATCTTTCCCATAATGAGGAAATGGGAAATGTGATGAGATCATGAGATGATCATAAACATGCTAGATAATAATAAAGAAAGGGATAATGACATGTAACCATCCTTATAAATTCCTATGCTAAAGGCAAGGAACCTAGGATGAGACAAAGAGTAAATAGTTCATGAGTAGTTGAAAATACATGAATTAATAAGAGGAATATGAATCCTTCTTTTCTTTCCTTTTAGGATCATGGCAATCAAATGGGCTTTAGGACACTTGATGTGTATAAGATAAAAAGCTTCAAGTGATGTATACTTAGAAAAAGTATCAGTTTATCTTGGACTTTGGTTCCAAGGTGAAGAAATATGTAATGTTCCAAGATGAAAGGAAGATAAATATGTGATGTGTTCTCAACACATGTGATAGATACCAAGATGAAATATTATGGTATCTGAGAAATATCAGATTGTTTATGTTGCCTACCTTGAGTGGTCAACCATGAAATTAGTCTGATTATATAAAATAATATGAACATCATATGTTAGGGGTTTATGCTCTGCATAAACATGATATTAATAAAGAATGCATGATGTTTCTCTGAATAAGAAAAGTGTTACTTGACACAAAATTGAGTCCACAGTCTATGATGAAAAACAGTGGAACATCTGTCTTGTGTGTTTGATTCTATAAGAATCCTATATGGAAACAATTTGTGATGATCAAAGTTTTATGGTGTCTCCATAATAAGGAGATGATATGTGAAGACTAGATAGTATGATGAATGACATATATTTGTCTTCCTTTATCTGGATTTCGGGGACCAAATCCTTATTAGGGGTTTATAATTTGTAACATCCCTGACCTGGGTTATACTTTAACCCTAGGTGATTTGATTAAGAAAGATGATTATATGCTTAATATTATCTTGTGAAAAGTAATTAGGGCTCAAGAGGAACTTATGTTGCAATTCTAGTCCTTTTTGAACATTATTGAAATCAATGTTTTGCTTGTTTTGGACTAAAGTGCAAATTACCCAAGTTGAGGGGTTTAATTGCAAATTGTACATGATAATATGTTCCTCATGAGGGTGATTCCATGAGAAACCCTGGTTGAGAGTGATTCCATGAGAAGCCCTAGTTGAGGGTGATTCCATGAAAAACCTTGTTTAAGAATTAACACCACATGATGCTCTAATACTATGTTGTGATGAGAGGCCCTAAGAAGGGTGGAGGTATGTGAGACTCTAATGTGGAGTCATAATATATAAAGCCTTAATCTTGGGCAATATGACAAGAAACCCTAATCCCAATTTTAAGTAAGGGCATAAGGAAACCCTAATGATGAGATAGAATGAATTACCTTATAAAGGTGAAACATTTTCGGTGGTTGATTATAAACAACCTTATTGTAAGCAATGTCTTTAGCATTAGATAAGTCCAGTAAATCATTTAGTCGTGATGGAAGGGTTTGGAGCCCGCGGCGGCGGCCGAGGAGGTCGAGGTTTAGGTCGACCCCCCTCGCATCCATGCCCACCCGCCCCACCATCAACCCGCCCTGAGACTGGAGATTCATTGTCTGGAATGCAGATCGAAGAGAAGGAAGCACAAACGGATGACCATCCGAAGGACACCACCACCAAGTCGTACAAGGACACGGTAATCAACCGTACCAACAAGATTCCGTCTGGCCTAGCGCAGGTATCACCGGACCTCCTACAGGCCGATGATATCCGTGTGGATAAAAGCAGAAGCCTCCCTGTGATCACCGTTAATCCAGACCGGCTGCCACATCTTCTTGAACCATGGAAACACACTGTTGTTATAAAGGTCATCGACACCTCCGTTGGTTTCCAAGTCCTCATGAACCGGGTAGCCGTCATGTGGCAACTCGCCGACAAATTCTGGGCTATTGATCTTGATATGGGGTACTATATCATACAACTCGCCAAGAACGACGACTTCATCCGAGCCATGATGGGAGGCCCATGGATGATCTTTAATCACTATTTGTCCGTCCAGTCCTGGTCGCCGGCGTTCCGTCCGTCGAACCCGATCCCAAGAAAACTAGTGGTCTGGGCACGGATAGCGGATATGCCTATCTACCTGTATCAAAATCTGCTTCTTGAGAGCATCGACAACTTGATTGGGCGGACTATAAAGATCGACACAACTACGCAGCAAGGGCACCGGGCTAAGTTCGCGCACATCGCTGTTGAAGTCGACACCGTCACCCTCCTGCTCCCAGCCATCTGCCTAAACGGAGGCACAATACAAATTGGAGTACGAAAACCTACCCAACCTTTGTATGAAGTGCGGTCGTATAGGTCACGTCGATGAAGACTGCAAATTTATACCACAATTCTCGGTTGGTGATCCTACCGCAGCCCCATCCACGTCCATCGTGGTTCAGAAACCCTACACGGCTGCAATACACGCCAAGATGCCACAAAGAAGGCAGAACATCATGAAAAAGAACCAGCCTCGTCCCAAAGAGGATGCAACCCCACCTGATGATCCAGCAGTGGCAACAGCGAATTCCCAGCCCGCGAGCAACAAGGACGAGGGCGAGTGGGAAACCGTGGTGAGAAAAAGCAAGAAAAAAATTAATAAGAAGATGGCCGTAAAGAGTCGTCCACCAGCCACACCATCTGTCTCCAAGGATCAGAGTGCGGGAACTTCCAAACAACACCCTAGCCAACCTAATACTGCCATCACTCTTGTGGATGACGAAGTCTGTGACGGTCGCTCCGCAGCCCCTGACGTCGCAACCTCCTTTATCTTCCAAGGAAGTAAAGCCATGGACACTGGACAATTTCTAGCCACCTTCGACTGGGGTTTCACTCTGGGAAATGGCGGCGTCCTTCTTCGTAACCGCAGGGTTATCTACCAAACTGTAAGCCCTGGTCGTGATCGTAAAAAGGGCAAGATAGCACAGCTTGTAGAAGATGCTCATGCTAAGCAGACGACGTCTCGTACCCTCTCCTTCCAGGATGAGGAAATTCCAAACAATTCTAAAAATGACATGTCCATCGAGGACCAGACAGCGGGCCTTCTCGCTACAATCAACTAGCTCTACCCAGTGCTCCTCAGCTGTGGTGTTGCCAATGACAAACATCATATGCATGCTCCAAGGACAAAATCAATCTCCTTAAAGATTATAAACGTAGATTTCGTTTACATGTTCTGGCTATCCTTGAACCGAGGTGCAGCGGTGCAAAGGCCACAAACGTCATTAAGAAGCTCGGGTTTAACTCGTCTCATCGAGTTGAAGCCCTAGGGATTTCCAGAGGCATATGGCTTTTCTGGGACAGTAACCGTTGTCAACTTGACATTCTCCAATGCCACAGGCAGTATATCCATTGCAGAATGAACAATTCTTGGCTTATCACCTTCATCTATGCTAGCCCCAATCCATAGAAGCACGACCATCTCTGGAATTGCCTCACCTCTTTAACACCTTCCCCTTCGGAAGCCAGGGCAGTAGGTGGAGACTTTAATACCATGCTGGATATTAGTGAGAAGAAAGGAGGTAAAGGCTTCGACAGCCGCAGTAGCAACAAATTCCATGCTACCCTGCTAGCTACAGGTCTCGTAGACACCAGCTCATCGGGGCACTTCTTTACTTTCAAGAAAGGAGGGCTCTGTGAAAAACTCGACATAGTGGTGGTGAATGCTTGCTGGCTCAATACTGAGCATGGCATGAAGATCCAAGTCCTCACCCGCATCTATAGAGATCATAACCCTATTCTCATTTCTGGAAACACGGCGCACACCAGAAGAAAACATTCTTTCAGGACCAAGGCAAGCTGGTCCCTCAATACTGACTTCCACACTGAGTTGCTTCCCTGCTGGGACGCCACTCTTTCCTTCGCTGAGGCTCTACCCCGCTTCCAAGCAGCTACTGTCAAATGGGAAGCCACGCGTCTGAAGCAGCATCATAAGAAGAAGAATGCTATCTTGTTGGACCTTAACAGGTGCCAAGTACGAAGTCAATTACACTTTAACTTATCTAATGAGCTCAAAGTTATCTCTTTGCAAGAAGAATTTGCTGCAATCCTTCGTTGAAAGGAGGCCGATTGGCAGCAGAGAGCCAATATCAATTGGCTTCAATACAGAGACAGAAACAACATGTTCTTTCAAACCTATGTCAAGGCCAGGAGACACCACAAAAAAATCTCCGGTATCTACAACGACGATGGCGTATGGCTCACCTCGACTGACGACATCAAAGTATATGTGCGGAGTTTCTTTATGCAACTGCTAACAGCGACGCCTCTATCTGCGTCTGCTGTGGACCTTATGCCCGCCTACCATGGCTCCTTTACAGGGATCATCGACCAGACACAACTGATGAGTATCCCGTCCGTGGAGGAGATCCGATCCATTGTTTTCCAAATGTCTGCCATTAAAGCACCCAGCCCCGACGAAATCCATAATGGCTTCATCCAAGAAAATTGGAACCACATCAGCGCCTCTATCATCCTTCAAGTGCAGCAAGCTTTCAGTAGTGGATGGATAGACCCATCTCTGGTTCAATCTCTCATGGTGCTCATACCTAAGACGGCACAACCTCAGCGATGCAGCGAGCTCAGACCCATCTCGCTTAACAACTGCCGTTTAAAATTGATCTCCAAGGTCATCGTCAAAAGACTAAAGCCCTATTTGAATGGCTGGATTTCCGAGAATCAGTCAAGTTTCATACTGGGAAGACGCATTGCAGATAACATCCTGCTTGTCCAGGAGGTAATTCATTCCATGAAAATGAAAAAGGAGGGCAAAGAATGGGTTAGTATCAAAATTGATCTGTCTAAGGCTTTTGACAGAATGCAGTGGCCTTTCATCAAAGATACATTGATCAAAGTGGGCATCCCTAGAAAACTGATATCCATTACCATGCAAATCATATCCAAAGAGCAAACCTCAATTCTCTGGGAAGGTTCGCAGCTGGAGGCCTTCGCTCCCAACCAGGGGGTGCGTCAAGGGGATCCTCTTAGCCCCTATCTGTTTGTTCTTTGCATGGAGCGGCTCAGTCAAGCTATTCTTCATGAAGTTAGTGATGGCAGATGGAAACCTATTGTTCTCTCGAGAGGAAGTGTGTCCCTATCTCATGTCATGTTCACTGATGATCTACTGCTCATGGCTGAGGCAACACCTTCGCAAGCCTTGCCAATCCTAAAGGTGCTTGAAGAATTCAACTCTGTCTCTGGACAAGTTCTATCCAAGGAGAAGTCGAGATGCTTCTTGTCTCCCAACACACCCACCAGAGCTTGCCGAGCTTTCTATAGACGAATCGAAATTCCTCAAACAATGGACCTAGGAAAATACTTGGGGGTCCCTGTTCTCCACCACCGCCTCAATAAGGCAACACATTCTAATATCACCACTGCAATCAAGGGCAGAATGAATAGTTGGGCGTCCAAATGCTTATCTCTTGCGGGCCGTATTACTCTTGCTAAGAGCACCCTGCAATCCATCCCATCTCATACCATGCAATCGGTCAAATTATCACCCAGTCTTTGTGATGACATTGACAAACACATTCGTTCCTTCATCTGGTCTGGCGGTCGCGATGTACACCAATTGTCTTTGGTAGCATGGGAGAAGTTGATCCTGCCTAAGGGGTCGAGAGGCCTTGGCCTCAAGAGTTCGAGAGAGCAGAATGAGGCTCTTATGCTACAGAACGTCTGGCAATTCCTTTCAAAGCCTGAAACCCTGTGGGTCAAAGTGATGAAAGACAAATATATGAAGAACAACACAATCAGCAAATGCCCTTGCTCATCGGCCTGGGCGTTCATCAAACGAAACCTGGACAGGATCCAAGCCATTGTCCACAAAACCATTCTCTCGGGATGGAGTACAAACGTTTGGACGGATCGCTGGCTACATGGCAGGTCCGTCATCGACATGGCAGGCTCGTATACCATACCTCAAGGTCTGGAGGATCTCACTGTAAACTCCATGGTCCTTCCTGATAACACATGGGACTGGAGCTTCGTCGACACATATCTGCCTGATGAAGCAAAACATATCCTCCACTACTACAACCCCCGAGATACAGCTGGCGGTGACGACTTATGATTGTGGCCCTTCACTAGCTCGGGCATCTTCTCGGCGGGCTCAACTTATAACTGGCTTACTAATCAGCTACAACCACAATCCTCCTCAAAATGGAAGAAGCTATGGGCCCTTCCTCTACCTCTCAAGTTCAGAACCTTCAGTTGGCTGATGCTCCACGACACCCTGCTCACAAATGTCGAGCTATGCAGGCGCCATATTGCAACTTCATGCATATGTCCTTTATGTAACAATGCCCATGAGTCCATTCTTCACTGTCTAAGAGACTGCTCCATCGCGAAGGACGTCTGGTCTCTCCTCTGCATGCCACCTGATTTCTTTATTTCTCCTGAAGGCGACTGGCTTACCCTCTTGATATACTCCATGATGAATCCGGAGCAATGTACGACCTTCGGCGTTGGCTGCTGGACGATTTGGAGAAACCAAAATGACATCACCCATGGCGGCTCGGGTAGGCCGGCCATTGTTCTTGCTAAATCCATAAAGGAACAAACTAACGCCATCCTTGGGCTGAAACCTCATCTACAACATGCTAGACACACTGTTCCGCTGCCGGCCCGCCCTTCGTCGGACTGTCAGGCCCTTGTTTTTGTCAACGCTGCCTATTAGTCCCATTCCAGGAAGATGGGTATTGGGATTCATGTGGTCGATGGTGATGGACGTTGTACCTTGGGCTTGGGCAGCCATGGGTATGCATCCTCAGCCCAGGAAGCGGAAGCGAATGGGATTCTAATGGCAACTGAGATGTGCCAAGCGAAAGGATGGTCCTCACTTGTCATTCTCTCTGACGCATCAGTAGTGATCAAGGCACTGAAAAACTAGGACTGGCCGACCAGTAGCCTCATTCCTCACCGGAGAAGATATGCCTCCATTTTGCTGGCCTGTCCCAGCATGCAATTACATTATATTCCCCGCAGACACAATTCTGTAGCTGATGGCATTGCAAAACACACCCTTTATTCTTTCTCCGCTCACCATTTCTTTCATTTTAAGCCTCCGTGGCTCTCCATGGATGTAAACATTTCACTCTCTAATATTTGACCTGAAGTAGAACAAGGGATGCATAAATAAGCTCTACGTTTGTTTAAAAAAAAGCATTAGACAAGTCCATATCATTAAAGATAGTTGGATAATTCTAATGTGTGGCCTATGCATTATATGCTAAAGGTGAGAGTTTAGTGATGGAATGTATTAAGAGGGAAATACCTTAATACAAGATAAGTTGATTAACTCAAGAGTGTCTTGAATTATGAGAAAAGTGATACATCAAGATATGATAGTATCACATTCATCACTTCAGGGTTTATCTACCTTGATGCACTTCAAATCCAATATAATTGGGTAAGAAACATATGAAGTGTGTTATGCAACTATTAAAATGAAGTGTAATGAGATGATGCACTTTGATAAGTGTTAATTAATGTACCTTGAGAATGGGGTAAGCCAAAGTGATGAATATGATGTAGTCATACCATGATGAGGATTAGAAATGAACTCATACCTTGAATTGATGATCATTAATGCTATTTGATGTGAGTAATGATCTTGAATAGTTATTCACGATATCCTTGAATGCCCTAGAGGTATGGAATAATGAATTAAGGTTTGGAAATATAATATAATCATGAAACCCTAATTAATAAGAAATGGGGAACCCTAACCCTAATTTGGGTAAAGGAAATGAGAAGCCCAGTTTGATAGTAAACCCTAATTCCTGGTAAAGGAATAATGGTGTTACTATTGTATCACAAGATGTGATGAATGACTTTTATGACTGTTATCATGTCTAATAACCATGCATGTATTATGAGATGATGAATATAGCCATGTTTGAGTTGTGACATTTATATAATAAATGTTGATTGTCTTTATGTGCCCTAATGTTGTTGTTTCTTAGTAAAAGTAGCGATGTGCATGGATTCTATGAGTCATATGAGTAAGTTGTTGCCTAGAAATAGGTGACAAGATATTTTGTGGCCTTGAGAGCCATGTGTGATGCTTGTGTAACAAATATCATGAATGCCTTGGTCATATGACCTGAAGGTGATAGTTACCTAATAGATGGTAATGATGCTCAATGATGAGTTAAGGGTTTGAATACCCAGAACTACATCATTATGGTGATGAGATTGTAAGGGATGAGAATTCCCAGTATTGAAATAAGGGACTGAGTTCCCAAGGTCATTTAAAGACTGATAAGTATTTGATGAAAGTAGTACATGTGTTTTATAGCATTTTTGTAATAAGTCATGTTTGAGAACTTTGTTGATGCTAAAAGAATATGAAAATGTACTTAATTAATCAAGTGAAATTATATCATGTAGAGCCCTGGCCATAGATCCATCATCGTCAGTAATAAGGTGATGGTGAAACGGGTGCTCAGCGGAAAAACCCGGAACACATATTTTGAATATGTGGGGGTAAATGGGTGAAAAATATCCTTACATCTGGTGAAGAGATTGACGGAAGGTAAACAACAAACCTCTCAATCCTTCATGTGTCAGGATGGATGTATCATAAATCTCCCGATGGTTGGGATAGATGTAACATTAATCTCCCAATGATATTTAATGTCGGGTCGAGGAGATAAACATTAAATCTCTCGATGGCCGATGAGAGTGCAGTTGACACTGTAACTCTATAGCGAAGTTCCAGTATACCCTGGAAAGCTATTTTAAGAAGTGAACACAGTCATGCTTGTTGTCCTGCACTGACCGGGATGTGAGAGGTCATGGGAATCTGGCTCTTCCATCGACCTATGTATGGTACCGATTTCGACTTCGCAGTGGTCGGTTGGAGTATGAGCGGTATACCTCATCTCCTCAGGGCATAAGTGTGTATGTAAAATGAAATCAGTCGTATAGCATATTTGCTTAAGGATTGAATACGGAAATTCATTAGTTGATGTTACATTTCTTTTATGCAACTCTAATTCATTAATGGTATTCATATCTATTGTATTCATTGCAAGTAGATGGATGAACTATGATTCTACCATGATTAGATGCAATGTTATCCTTGTGAAAGGAGATTACTTCACCTTGTTCATACATTGATTTACCTTCTGTCAATTATATATAAATCATTCTGCCCAGTTTATTTTAATAAACTACTATAACCATGTTTTGGTGGAGAGTTATATCTCCTACTGGGGCAATTTACAATTGTCTCACCCCCGTAGGATCCAATGTTTTTTAGGTGGACACGGAAAAAGAAGCAGAAATCCTTTTTTAGGAAAAAGGGCAACAACAGTAATTTTAGGGACAATAATAAGATCTCAGGTGGAGAAACTGTCTGTCAAGTTTTGTAGTTAGAAAGTCCTATGTGTCATATCTGTACTCTCAGGTCCTCAAAGTTTTTAGTCAGTGTTATTAATAAATCAATCTGAGATTTTGGCTTGATGCCTCGAGATTATTATGTGGTCTGTACATAATGTTTATAGGACAGCTGATGTTGTAATATCTGAGAAGAGATGGTATATGTTATGTATGTTTGAACCAAAATGTAAATGTTATACAATGGTTCTTGATGGAAGAGACTTCCTATGTTTGAATCTCTTTGCAAAAAGTTTAAATTTTTCTTGATTTTCAGTAATCCACTGCAAATGTTTCGCTTCCGCTAAAGTAAATTTTGTTTTTATGAGTTGGATGCCACAAATTAGTGGTTTCAGATCTCTAGGTTCACTGAGTCTATAGAGACATAGGACTAAGGTAGTAGAGTATGTTCTAGTGTCATACAATGTACCTGTTAGTGTCTTCTGCTCGTATAAGAGAAGAAGAACTTAAAGATGACTGGGTCACAGTCACATGAGGGGGTTGCTGCTGAAAGCAGCAATGTTGCACCAAGAAGAGGTGCATGGGAGAAGGAAAGAGAGAGACAATTGCCTGAGACTCCCCTAGATGATTCAACTATAATAAGAAAATCCTTCTTTAAGTATTACTGTTGGAGAATTTAGGAAAATAGTAATGAATATAGTGGACCAAGCATGGGCAGTGTAACTTAGATTTCCAGCCCCCAATTATGATGTTTTAGATATCAATATGATTTGTAATCAGCATCATCAGGTTGAAGCAAAAAGGAAATGATGAATTTCTGGACTTAAACTGAGTTTGTGCTCAACCTTAGCCTGTTGAATCAACCTTTGAGGCAGAGTCAACCTGAGGCAGTGAATAATCCATGAATCATGACAGGTTAGACAAGATAATGTCATTCAAATATGTTATTTTATGAATTCATGGATTAATTGAGAAAGTAATTGATTGTACTTTCCTTGAATAGTCCTATGAGGACTTATGATTTGCATAGTAAAACATTACAAATATTTTATGTTGTTCTTACCTCTATGAGAAAGGATGAGGTACAGAAGAGATGCCTGGATAAAATCCAGGGATGTTAAATCTATGCTTATGATAGAATGAAAAAGAACGAATATGATAGCATACAAAGTGCATATCACTTAAGCTCATTATTTATATACCCTATCCAGATATACAACTATTAATGATAAAGTGAGTATGGGAACTCTTAGATTGTTGTCTTTTTGATTGCTCTGATCAAGTAGTCATTATGAGACAATCTAATGAGTATCATGAAATAAGAAATATGGAATGAATAAATGTGTCATATCCTAAGCATAAGAAAGAGAAGTCTGAGATAATCTCAGATGAGCATGTTGTATGAGGAACTAAAAGTATACTCCTCATAAGATACATATAATAATAAGGGAGATGAACCATGTTCAATAATGATGCAAGTATAATAAAGATCTTTCCCATAATGAGGAAATGGGAAATGTGATGAGATCATGAGATGATCATAAACATGCTAGATAATAATAAAGAAAGGGATAATGACATGTAACCATCCTTATAAATTCCTATGCCAAAGGCAAGGAACCTAGGATGAGACAAAGAGTAAATGGTTCATGAGTAGTTGAAAATACATGAATTAATAAGAGGAATATGAATCCTTGTTTTCTTTCCTTTCAGGATCAGGGCAATCACGTGGGCTTTAGAACACTTTATGTGTATAAGATAAAAAGGTTCAAGTGATGGATACTTAGAAAAAGTATCAGTATATCTTGCACTTTGGTTCCAAGGTGAAGACATATGTAATGTTCCAAGATGAAAGGAAGATAAATATGTCATGTTTTCTCAACACATGTGATAGATACCAAGATGAAAGATTCTGGTATCTGAGAAATATCAGATGGTTTATGTTGCCTACCTGGAGTGGTCAACCATGAAATTAGTCTGATTATATAAAATAATATGAACATCATATGTTAGGGGTTTATGCTCTGCATAAACATGATATTAATAAAGAATGCATGATGTTTCTCTAAACAAGAAAAGTGTTACTTGACACAAAATTGAGTCAACAGTCTATGATGAAAAATAGTGGATCATGTGTCTTGTGTGTTTGATTCTATAAGAATCCTGTATGGAAACAATTTGTGCTGATCAAAGTTTTATGGTGTCTCCATAATAAGGAGATGATATGTGAAGACTAGATAGTATGATGAATGATATATATCTGTCTTCCTTTATCTGGATTTCGGGGACGAAATCCTTGTTAGGGGTTTATAGTTTGTAACATCCCTGACCTTGGTTATACTTTAACCCTAGGTGTTTTGATTAAGAAAGATGATTACATGCTTAATCGTATCTTGTGAAAAGTAATTAGGGCTCAAGAAGAACTTATGTTGCAATTCTAGTCCTTTTTGAACATTATTGAAATCAATGTTTTGCTTGTTTTGGACTAATGTGCAAATTACCCAAGTTGAGGGGTTTAAGTGCAAATTGTGCATGATAATATGTTACTCATGTGTTGAAGCATCCTGAGAGTGAACATGATGCAGAGGTATGTCTTATGGAAGCCTAGTACCAAGAAAGAGCTAATAAAGCTATCTATGTGGATTAAAACCTAGTTTTGGTGTAATGTGCAATTTACCCAAAACCTAGGGTTCAATATGCAAATTACGACTTCAATAAGGTCCCTAATATTTCTTGGCATCATATAGAGCAAATAAAATGAGACGGGCGCCTCATATGAATTAAAATGAAGGAGAGAGAATCTTGATATTAAAATAATCCAGATTAATGCCTAATTGAAACCCTAATTCAATTTAGTGAAAAAATAAATGTATTAATTAAACGACCTTCAACCAAAATTAAAATGGTTGGATTCATATGTGTGTGGACATTCTTGAGATTTTCAAGGACCACAAAAATATCCAAGGGAGTGGATAACTCACTCACAATTTTAGAAGAAAAAGAAATATCCACTCACATATGGATATTAGTATAATATGATTTGAGGTGCTGAATTTGATTTTCTATAAACCATTTATAATTGAGAGGAATTGGAGGCAAAAAAGATAGCCTCGGATCCAAGGAAGTTGAGGGGGAAGAGGCGGCCCAATTTTTGGGATTAAATGAATTTTTATAAAGCATATTTTCTCTCATTGATTTTTTTTAAAAGACAAATGAAAGGATTTTTCAACCCCACTTCTTCTCCTTGCTTTAGAAACGACCAAGGGAGCTTGGGAGGATCAGGAGTACGACCCCAACCTGTTGGTAAGCTTATTTACCTTGGTTCACCTCAATTTCATGGTAGAAATCACAAATCAATGCATGAATTCTTCCTAATTCGATCCCCTCTTCAATTCTAACCATTCCTTTTCACTTAAACCTTGAGGACGAGCCTTGGAATGGTGAAGGGAGTTGCATACACCATTTTTACCATGATCTTGGAGCTTTGGAACTCAATTGGATGTGGGTTTTATAACTTGAACCCTTATTATTGTTATTGCATTCAATTCCTTATCAAATAATGATCATTTCTTCATTCACAATAATTGATTTGGTTGATTGATGCAATCACCATGGAAATCACAGAAGGTTTCATGAGTTTGGAGATTGATGATGATGAATTAATAATAAGCACACACCTCTCCAAATATCCAAGGCAAACGGTTTCAAAAGAGTTGCTCAATCGGTTTCACAAACCGTTTGGGAGCAAACAGTTTCAAACTGTTTGAAAGGAAACAATTTCAAATGGTTTGAGGGAAAATGATTTCCAACCGTTTGGAGGTGTTGACTAGGGTTGACCATTTGGAGATTTGTTTATAATGATGTTGGATAATGACCCACTAATTATAATTGATTAGTTCCAATTGGTGCATGAGTTGAAGGACAATTAATCACCAAACCCTAATCGGGTTAAGTGTTGATTTCATAATTAATTGACTTGGACCTTTGGGTTGATTAGCCCAAACGGTTTCAAAACTGTTTGGGGATCACCCAAACGGTTTCAAGACCATTTGAGGGTAAAACAAGACCGTTTTATGGTCTAGGGTTGAGCATGGTTGGGTATTTTAAGATCCAAAGATACCAAACTGATTTGCAATCAAATGCTGATTTGATAATCAATCCAATGATCCAAACCCTAATTGGATGCCATGGATTTTGATGTTGAGATGGGAAAACGGTACCATTTGGAGGTCATAAAAATGGCCTCAAGACCGTTTGAGGTCAGGTCATGTTCAATTTGGATGGTGGTCCAATGATTTCAAAGCAACTAGTTTCACATTGACCAATAGTGAGGGTTCATTGATTTCAAACCCTAATCCAATTGATTCAAAACCCTAATTGGTGATTAAATGAGGGTTAAATCAGTTTAAGGATGACCTATTAAGCTTACTTGAAGTATGATGTTAGGCTCAATTGATGATTGGTTATATGAATTCAATCGATCAGAGGATCAACATTGGAAACCCTAAATCAACATGATTGGTGGAGACCATATTTGGTCCATTCAGTTTTGAGGAGGTTTGGACCAAACGGTCTCAAGACCATTTGGGAACAAACGATCCCAAACCGGTTGAGGCTTAAACAGTTTCAACTTCAACTTTGGCAATCAGTTTCAAGTATCAATTTGTCAAATGGTTTGAAGAGTTAACTTTACCAAATAGTTTCAATGGTTTGTTCAAGACCGTTTGGAGGTCTAAACGGTCTTAGACCGTTTGGATGTATTTCAAGCAAGACTGTTTGAGGTCTATTGGTCAAGACCGTTTGGGGTCTAAGTGACCAAGATCGTTTGAAAGGTAATTAACCAAACTGTATGAACACTCAAAGTGATTAAAGGTCAATTGTTTAATTGAACAATTACATGAGTATGATTCATGTGGTGATTAAGGGTATGATCCTTATTAAAGAGATCATGAAACCCTAATCGTGAGTATAAACCCTAATTGATAGGGTTATTGAACTAACCCTAAATGAGGGCAATTCTAAATGAAATCCTAATATAGGGTGAGGATGTAGCCCTAATCTAGGGTAATGATATGTGAAACTCTAATTTAGGGAAATGAGATGTAAAACCCTAATTGGGATGAATAGTGAATATCTAATTATGGACAATTGAAAGAAATCCTAAAGGAGATGAATAGTAGACCCAAATTGTGGGTAACTATAGTGGAAACCCTAATTAAGGATGATTCCATGTGAAATCCTATTCTAGGGTAATGCAATGAGAAACCCTAAGTTAGAAATGATGTATATGGAACATTGATGTGATGATGTGATTTGAGAATCAAATCTAGGGTGATGTCGTGTAGTGATATATGATACCCTAGTTGAGGGTGATTCCATGAGAAACCCTAGTTGAGGGTGATTCCATGAGAAACTCTAGTTGAGGGTGATTCCATGAGAAAGCCTAGTTGAGGGTGATTCCATGAGAAGCCCTAGTTGAGGGTGATTCCATGAAAAACCTTGTTTAAGAATTAACACCACATGATGATCTAATACTATGTTGTAATGAGAGGCCCTAAGAAGGCTGGAGGTATGTGAGACTCTAATGTGGAGTCATAATATATAAATCCCTAATCTTGGGCAATATGACAAGAAACCCTAATCCCAATTTTAAGTAAGGGCATAAGGAAACCCTAATGATGAGATAGAATGAATTACCTTATAAAGGTGAAACATTTTAGGTGGTTGATTATAAACAACCTTATTGTAAGCAATGTCTTTAGCATTAGACAAGTCCATATCATTAAAGATAGTTGGACATTTCTAATGTGTGGCCTATGCATTATATTCTTAAGGGGAGAGTTTAGTGATGGAATGTATTAAGAGGGAAATACCTTAATACAAGATAAGTTGATTAACTCAAGAGAGTCTTGAATGATGAGAAAAGTGATACATCAAGATATGATAGTATCACATTTAGCACTTCAGGGTTTATATACCTTGATGCACTTCAAATCCAATATAATTGGGTAAGAAACATATGAAGTGTGTTATGAAACTATTATAATGAAATGTAAGGAGATGATGCACTTTGATAAGTGTTAATTAATGTACCTTGAGAATGGGGTTAAGCCAAAGTGATGAATATGATGTACTCATACCATGATGAGGATGAGAAATGAACTCATACCTTGAATTGATAATCATTAATGCTATTTGATTTGAGTAATGATCTTGAATAGTTATTCATGATATCCTTGAATTCCCAAGAGGTATGGAATAATGAATTAAGGGTTGGAAATATAATATAATCATGAAACCCTAATTAATAAGAAATGGGGAACCCTAACCGTAATTTGGGTAAAGGGAATGAGAAGCCCTATTTGATAGTAAACCCTAATTCCTGGTAAAGGAATAATGGTGTTACTATTGTATCAAAGGATGTGATGAATGACTTTTATGACTGTTATCATGTCTAATAACCATGCATGTATTATGAGATGATAAATATAGCCAGGTTTGAGTTGTGAAATTTATATAATAAATGTTGATTGTCTTTATGTGCCCTAATGTTGTTGTTTCTTAGTAAAAGTAGCAATGTGCATGGATTCTATGAGTCATATGAGTAAGTTGTTGCCTAGAAAGAGGTGACAAGATATTTTATGGCCTTGAGAGCGATGTGTTATGCTTGTGTAACAAATATCATGAATGCCTTGGTCAGATGACCTGAAGGTGATAGTTACCTAATAGATGGTAATGATGCTCAATGATGAGTTAAGGGTTTGAATACCCAGAACTACATGATTATGGTGATGAGATTGTAAGGGATGAGAATTCCTAGTATTGAAATAAAGGACTGAGTTCCCAAGGTCTTTTAAAGACTGATAAGTATTTGATGAAAGTAGTACATGTCTTTTATAGCATTGTTGTAATAAGTCATGTTTGAGAACTTGGTTGATGCTAAAAGAATATGAAAATGCACTTAATTAATCAAGTGAAATTATATCATGTAGAGCCCTGACCATAGATCCATCATCGTCAGTAATAAGGTGATGGTGAAGCGGGTGCTCCGCGGCAAAACCCGGAACACATATTTTGAATGTGTTGGGGTAAATGGGTGAAAAATATCCTTACTTCTGGTGAAGAGATTGACGGAAGGTAAACAACAAACCTCTCAATCCTTCATGTGTCGGGATGGATGTATCATAAATCTCCTTATTGTTGGGATAGATGTAACATTAATCTCCCAATGATATTTAATGTCGGGTCGAAGAGATAAACATTAAATCTCTCGATGGTCGATGAGAGTGCAGTTGACGCGATAACTCTATAGCAAAGTTCTAGTATACCATAAAAAGCTATTTTGAGCAGTTAACACAATCCTGATTGTTGTCCTGCACTGACCGGGGTGTGAGTGGTCATGGGAATCTGACTCTTCCATTGACCTATGTATGGTACTGATTTTGACTTCGTAGTGGTCGGTTGGAGTATGAGCTGTATACCTCATCTCCTCAGGGCATAAGTGTGTATGTAAAATGAAATCAGCCATATAGCATGTTTGCTTAAGGATTGAATACGGAAATTCATTAGCTAATGTTACATTTCTTTTATGCAACTCTAATTCATTAATGGTATTCATATCTATTGTATTCATTGCAAGCAGATGGATGAACTATGATTCTACCATGAGTAGATGCAATGTTATCCTTGGGAAAGGAGATTACATCACCTTGTTCACACATTGATTTACCTGCTGTCAATTATATATAAATCCTTCTTCCCAGTTTATTTTAATAAACTGCTATATTTATATTTTGGTGGAGAGTTATATCTCCTTCTGGGGCAATTTACAATTGTCTCACCCCATGGGATCCAATGTTTTTTAGGTGGACACGGAAAAAGAAGGAGAAATCCTTTTTTAGGAAAAAGGGCAACAACAGTAATGTCAGGGACAGTAGTAAGATCTCAGGTGGAGAAACTGTCTGTCAAGTTTTGTAGTTAGAAAGTCCTATGTGTCGTCTCTGTACTCTCAAGTCCTCAAAGTTTTTAGTTAGTGTTATAAATAAATCGATCTGAGATTTTGGCTTGATGCCTCGAGATTATTATGTGGTCTGTACATAATGTTTATAGGACAACTGATGTTGTAATATCTGAGAAGAGATGGTATATGTTATGTATGTTTGAACCAGAATGTAAATGTTATACAATGGTTCTTGATGGAAGAGACTTCCTATGTTTGGATCTCTTTGAAAAAAGGTTTAATTTTTATTGATTTTCAGTAATCTGCTACAAATGTTTCACTTCCGCTAAAGTAAATTTTGTTTTTATGAGTTGGATGCCAGAAATTAGTGGTATCAGAGCTCTAGGTTCGCTGAGTCTATAGAGACATAGGACTAAGGTAGTAGAGTATGTTATAGTGTCATCCAGTGTACCTAATAGTGTCTTCTTCTCGTATAAGAGAAGAAGAACTTAAAGAGGACTGGGTCACAGTCACATGAGGGGGTTGCTGCTGAAAGAAGCAATGTTGCACCAAGAAGAGGTGCATGGGAGCAAGAAAGAGAGAGACAATTGCCTGAGACTCCCCTAGCTAATTCAACTATAATAAGAAAATCCTTCTTTAAGTATTACTGTTGGAGAATTTAGGGCAACAGTAATGAATATAGTGGACCAAGCATGTGCAGTGTAACTTAGATTTCCAGCCCCCAATTATGATGTTTTAGATATCAATATGATTTGTAATCAGCATCATCAGGTTGAAGCAAAAAGGAAATGATGAATTTCTGGACTTAAACTGAGTTTGTGCTCAACCTTAGCCTGTTGAATCAACCTTTGAGGCAGAGTCAACCTGAGGCAGTGAATAATCCATTAATCATGAAAGGTTAGACAAGATAATGTCATTCAAATATGTTATTTTATGAATTCATGGATTAATTGAGAAAGTAATTGATTGTACATTCCTTGAATAGTCATATGAGGACTTATGTTTTGCATAGTAAAACATTACAAATATTTTATGTTGTTCTTACCTCTATGAGAAAGGATGAGGTACAAAAGAGATGCATGGATAAAATCCAGGGATGTTAAATCTATGCTTCTGATAGAACGAAAAAGAAGGAATATGATACCATACAAAGTGCATATCACTTAATCTCAGTATTTATATACCCTGGCCATGTATACAACTATTGATGATAAAGTCAGTATGGGAAATCTTAGATTGTTGTCTTTTTGATTGCTCTGATCAAGTTGTCATTATCAGACAATCTAATGAGTATCATGAAATAAGAAATATGGAATGAATAAATGTGTCATATCCTAAGCATAAGAAAGAGAAGTCTGAGATAATCTCAGATGAGCATGTTGTATGAGGAACTAAAAGTATACTCCTCATAAGATAAGAATAAGAATAAGGGAGATGAACCATGTTCAATAATGATGCAAGTATAATAAAGATCTTTCCCATAATGAGGAAATGGGAATTGTGATGAGATCATGAGATGATCATAAACGTGCTAGATAATAATAAAGAAAGGGATAATGACATGTAACCATCCTTATAAATTCATATTCTAAAGGCAAGGAACCTATGATGAGACAAAGAATGAATGGTTCATGAGTAGTTGAAAATACATGAATTAATAAGAGGAATATGAATCCTTGTTTTCTTTCCTTTCAGGATCATGGCAATCAAGTGGGATTTAGGACACTTGATGTGTATAAGATAAAAAGGTTCAAGTGATGGATACTTAGAAAAAGTATCATTTTATCTTGGACTTTGGTTCCAAGGTGAAGACATATGTAATGTTCCAAGATGAAAGGAAGATAAATATGTGATGTGTTCTCAACACATGTGATAGATACCAAGATGAAAGATTCTGGTATCTGAGAAATATCAGATGGTTTATGTTGCCTACCTGGAGTGGTAAACCATGAAATTAGTCTGATTATATAAAACAATATGAACATCATATGTTAGGGGTTTATTGTTGGGTTTAAGGGGAGGCAGAGAAGGCAGCGGAAACAAAAATTTTCCTCCCCAAACCCAGAACAAGGAAACACGTCAACGTCTATACAATAGGAAAATATGGTTTGTGGAATCATACCTTGTCCCAAGGCTTGCTCGGAGACAATACCTCGCAGATTGCGTGGTCTTCACCTCCTATCTTGGATGGTGTTTGTGCAGCTCCTGGTCGCACCAAGACTGAACGAGATTGAAGGTTGTCCTCCTAGCGGCAGAAACCTCCCGCCTCTGAAGTAGTCCACACGGACCACCTGGAACTCCAATCTCCTTGTCCCACAAAGAATTGGAAGGAGTCACACCCTCCTATCGGCGTACTAGTCGCCAACACACTCTCCTACTACCAGTCACAACTGCAGTTGTCTTTCCCTTGTTGTGCCTCCCTTATCGGGTAGCACTTGCTCGAGATCTCTCAGTTACCAAAACCAGAGAGAACGACAACTTTGCAGAGCAACTGGTTTGCACTAAGTTGTACTTTGAGAAGCCCCCAATACCCCTATATATAGGAGGGTCATGGGACAGGGTTCTCTATCCCAGACCATGCGGGACTAAAAGCAAGAGTAGATGGGTTCGAGATTTTCCACAAAACAACCAGCTTGCAACCTGAACCGATCATTTCACAACTGAAATTGTTGGTTGGGGACCTGAACCGTTCGGTTGACACCTCAACCGATCAGTTGGGACCCATGAGCCGATCATTTCACTTCTGAACTGGTCAGTTCGTGGTCCTGATCAGTTCCTGATTCACTTTCCTTCTTTTGTGTCTAACTGGTATCAAATACCAATCCTATTTCACAATCAAATTGGGCAAGTGAAATGAAAGGAAAATTCTCCCCAATCCTACTTTCCCAACTTGCTCAGTTGCACCAGTTGAATCGATCGTTTCAACACTTGAAGCAATCATTTCACCCTGTCCATGAGCCGATCGACTCAAAATGTGAGCCGACCGGTTCACCAAGCTCAGTCGATTGGTTCATCACATGAGCCAATCGGTTGGGAGTGCAGATTATGCAAAATCAGTCAATTGCGATTTCAATCAATCCGATACTCCAATCAATGTGTCCAACACCTTGAACATTATGAAATTGAGCTATCAATTAATTGAGTGATTAATTGAACTACTAAACTCCTTTAGTAATCAATCTAAACCTTGTTTGTGGACAAAACTCCTCTTCCAGGTTAAATCCTATGTGTGTGACCCTGCAGGTCCATTTCACGTTGGTAGTGAAAGTTCATAACACTGATGACTTCACAAGCAAAGAGCAGTGCCTAGTCACACATCAGTTCTACCCAAATGAAAGTAGAAAGTTGGAGAACAACTTTCAATCCTACAATCTGTGAATGGTGTTATAGCGAATGTATAATTCCTTTGTCACTGATATCCCGAATGAACTCGAGGCATGGAATAGTCATCGTGTCAACGTTCATTCACTTTCTTGATCTCAGAGTAGATTGGAAGAGATATGTATGACATCAATATCACATACTGATTCACACATGCGTGTGCACGCCTATTTCAATCCTACTCATCAAGTGGCCTTGGATATCAAACTCCCTCAGGAGGGACAAATCCCATATCCATCACTCACCCCTCAAAAGCCCCATGTGTCGAAGCCACCCAATCATCACCTTTATAACAACCCATGTTTCAGGACTACGTTTGATGATATCAAAGTGTGCCCAATGACATGTGTTGAGTGTAGTGATTTTAGGTCAAAGAATCACACTCACCACCATCATTGTGAGTACTAACTGTGACTACCATGTCATGGTTCCATGTGTCAAACTCACGGTGGGTCTGTCCGGTACACTTGTTCTCTAACAAGTACCTATGTGTTTGGTTTGATATCTCTATATCATGACTAATGAGATTCTGTCATCAGCCAACACCACAATCTAGTCTTGTATGTCATTGCTGTCTATCTACCTTCCACAATGACATCCGACTAGGGACATAACAAGAATGTACAAACTCTTAGCATCCGTATGATCTCATCGTTCAGGTCCTGAACCTGAAGGCATACGTCATTGAGTACTGTCATTCTCTAGACATTG
Source organism: Alisma plantago-aquatica (assembly GCA_963693085.1). NCBI lineage: Eukaryota > Viridiplantae > Streptophyta > Magnoliopsida > Alismatales > Alismataceae > Alisma > Alisma plantago-aquatica. Next base: position 65,778,811 of record OY856410.1, on the reverse strand, counting down.
AATCTGTTCTATCACTATCTCATATGACTGAACCAGAAAGAATTGGAAGCTTGCCTTTGATGTTTATCAAATCAATCTTGATGTATCCCACCAATCATCCCACGATTGGCTCTCAGGGCATACATACCAACAGACTCCCACTTGCACTGCGAGCCAATCACCCTTGAATCATATTCATAGTGATCTTCAAACATGTCCCACATGTTACTGTGCTCTTTTGCCAACATAGTGAGTTATGACAACACCTTGCCAAAGTCAGTATAAATTGCATGTCTCACATCTCTTCACTGTACGTCACACGTATGATATGGAGTTGCCGTAATATGCGATCTAGTATTCCTTTGCTAACCTTTAGCCACATTGCATGATCAAGGATTCCATACTTCTCATCAATGAGCGGAATATCTATAAGTTCATCTCATATAGTATCCACTATTGTTCTCTAACACACGGATACTTGATATTTCCTTTTAAATGGTTTGACTGGAACACTTTGAATTATCAACAAAATTTCACTTTATATATCCCATATATACTGTGCGATTAATTTTCTGTCCTTTTTGGAAGTTCGCATCAATGTAACTCTTTACATTGAACTCTTCCTTATCTCCATAGAACTAGTACTTCTCAAGTACTTATCAAGTTCTCATGGTATTCCAGTAACCCTTACTGGAAGTAGACAGACATCCACTCGTCATGTCCCACATACGAGTTATTAGGATGAGCACATCATATTGTCATGTCCCACATACAAGATGATGAATGCATTTTATTCTTGCCATGCAAGATAATGGGATGATTACATACATGATAGATCCACATCTATTCTTAGTGTTCCCATTCTTCATAAGAATTGGACACTTGGCCTTGGGATACTAACTCCATGTAACATGGATAGGTTTTCTCCCACTGAATCTATGCATACTGAACCCTTCAGTACAGATTGCCAATGTATGCTTTCACTTTTCAGGTCAAGAAGATTTTGAGAACTACCTCTATAGATCTCTATTCCTATCGCATAGGAAACATCTCTATGTTCCTTAAAGATAATTTCCACTTTTGGATTTCCATTTTAGAACATTTCCATTTCACATTAACATGTGGAATCTGAACACGCTCCCACTAAATCACAGATCCCTTCTTTATCTTTGACATATCAGTCAAGCTCTTTGACTATATCATCGAAGTAAAGATCCAATTTTGAGTTGCTTGTACTCAATCAATAATATTGATTAGTCCATTGTAACTTATAGACTTCATTTGCATTAGTGGATTCATAAACCTTATAGGTTGTGTTACGTACACATCCTTGTTTTATTCCGCATAGGAATGCGGTTTTAGTATCCATATGCCAAATGTCTTAGTCATTAAATTGCAATCAACAAGCATCATCCTTCTCAAATGTTATCCATGTGTCTTAACACTTAAGATTCATTTGCACTTATGGATTTTATTCCAATGGGTGCTACCATCAAGGTCATACCTTATGGTTCACATGGATGTCATTTAGGATGTAATGGTCATAAACCATAACTCAAAATCTAGTTCCTCATATTCATCTAGATAGTTGACTCATCACATGACCAACTCATCATATAGATAATTGAGGTGTATCTGTTAAGGATATAAGAACTCACAACTCCTTGTGATTCTTAATGTCCTTTATTAGTGTGGGGTATTCTTTTATTAAGAAGAATTCAGTTATTTGATAATCATTCTCTAACTCCTTAGAGTATGATTCCTTCTTGATTTAGACATCACCATTCCTTAATCATGAGTTCACTATGATACACTATCATAATCACTCATAAGGATCTCAAACATTTGGTCCAAGTATTTCATTCATTGATCTCACCAAGAATTAACACTTTACCAAATTCGTACTTCATCTATGATATTCTTGAACACTTCAAGATATTCATATTGGTATTTCTCTAATCACCTTTTGAAGTATTAGCATTTGTTCCAATAGGTATGTAAATACATCACATGTATTACACCTAACAGGATAATCATTCTCCCACTACCATTAGTGAATATTGGTTAATCATGTCCAAGATATTCATGTCTCTTACTGGTTCTCTAACCAAAAGAGTCTAGATTTATCCATCATATGGACACTAGAAATGAATTTCTCATGATTGATGCTAATTTGATTGTTTGAGTTATCTATAACTTTTAGGTATCATTTAACTTATGCATATCAAATACCACAAGATAAACAAGGCATTGCCACAAAGATCATATCTTTAAAAGATTGAAACATCAACTTTATTGATTGCCATCATTATCATACAATATGCAAAAACAAAGTGTTTCTATCTATTGGAAAATATGAAATAGCAGTTCATAACTGTATTACATGCCTTTTAGGCTGAAAATAAACTAAAGTACTCATATCTATGGCGGCAACACTTGCCCCATTTGTTGAGTGCTTTACACTTTACATCTTTGTATCATATACCTCAAAAAGTGTACAAGTTTACTTTCATGACACCTTTAAGTAGAGACGTTTGTCGCCTCCTTCTTCTTTTGTTCTTCCAGATAGAGAGGACAATTCCTTTTCCAATGTCCTGGCTTTTGACAATGGTGGAAATTTCCTTTCTTTGTCACGCCTCCCTTGGCCTTGAGAGCTGAAGATGACTTGAGCTCCTGGCTAGCATCAGAACCTTTCTTAGCTTTGCCCTTGCCGTTGCGCTTGGACTTGCCTTTCTTACTCGTGATCACCATCACAGACATAGGCTTATCATACTTCATCTATATCTCAGCTGTCCTCAACATGCCCAACAACTCTGACAGTGGCCTATCAAAGTTGTTCATGTTGTAGTTCATCACAAACTGACTGTAGGATTCTAGTAACGATTGCAATATCACGTCAGTAGCCAACTCTTGGCTCAGTGGAAATCCCAGTCTTGTCAGGTTCTCCACATACCCAATCATCTTGAGTGTGTGAGGACCAACTGGATCTCCTTCTGTCATGATGCACTTGAACAATGCCCTTGAGACATTATATCTCTCTTTCCATGCTTGTTCGTCATACATGTTCCTGAGATGCTGAATCATCTCAATGACACCCATGTTCTCATGTTGTATCTGCAACTCATGGTTCATAGAGCACAACATCTAGCACTTTGCATCAATGGCATCATCAGAATGCTTCTTGTAAGCATCCCTTTCTGCCTTTGGTGCATTAGGAGCAGGTTCCTCTGGAATTGGAGTATCCATGACATAGAGCTTTCTCTCTTGAGTGAGAACAATTCTCAATGTCCTATACTAGTCGTGGAAGTTTGTCCCATTTAGCTTGTCCTTTTCAAGGACCGATCACAAAGAAAAGTGATTGTTGTTTGTTGCCATTTGTACTACAAAAGCAAAATATGCAATTTTAGTCCAAAAACTCATTTTTGACTTATTTGATTGATTTGAAAAGTTGATGATATAATTAGGCCTTTAATTAATTATCGCTCCCACTATTTTACTCAAATTGATAGCCCTCACCATCAATTCAGAAGATTGCAGCGTACAACCTTCTAGTGGGCAAGATCCTAAAATCATCTAAGTCATGGACCAGCTAGGGCTGTCACCCACAACTTAGATCTCTCAGGTAGGCAACTCTTGCCAATTGCATCATATGCAACTCTTGATAAGATGACATATGCAACTCCTTGCCATGATCATCTCCATGCCTCAAGGTGCTAGATCCTATCTAGGTCACCTTGTTAAGTCCGACCCAAAGCCAACACGATGAATATGCACCATGCTTGGGCAGACCCACACATTCATCCTTCACGCTTCCACGAGATAGATGGTGCCCCACGCTTGGCCGTGCCCACACTTGGTCGATCAAGCTCTTCACGTGTGTCACATTTGGAAGGCATCTAAAACGTAATATTTAATGAGGGATTTGGTTTTATATACATATACATATCCAATCACCACAATACATAGTATGTATCATATACATTCTATATCCCATAGAAAACATGAAAAATGATAAAAGTGATGATTATGGCCATCCTAATGTGATTCCTCGAGCCAAGAGGAATCACGGTCATCTAGGTCTACATCACATGCAACCTGTACAAGATGAACTATGTGCTTTGCCTTTCTGGGTTTGATCAACTCATCACATGACTGATCGGCTCACCATCAGGCCGGTTGGCTGGGTACCACTAGCCAATCGGTTGGCTCCTCCAACCGATCAGTTTGCCTGGTCGTTGTGCATCTCTTCATGGCCACCACCCGCTCATCTCGTTTCTCGAATCGATCATCAACCGATCGACTCACTCCTTGAATCGATCATTTGGAACGTCAACCGATCGGTTCACTCCTTGAACCGATCGTTACAGCTGTCATCTGGATATCCTTCGTTCTTTGACATAACATGAAATAAAATTATATCCTATTTTACATTGTAAAAAGATAAAACTTGAGTTACATTCGAGGGGAGCAAAGGTAGGAAAGAAATCTCGAATTATTTCGAGTTACATCAGGAATAGGAGAAGGAAAATCGGTGTGCAGACCGAGATGCAAGCAAACACATATAACCATACACATATAGGGTTTATTGGCCATAACCACGCTATACATCCACCACAAAATAGGTTTAAGGGCGACGTGTATCAAGTGCATTCATAATACATATCATATATGTAAATTGGGATTTGTGGATTTAGGATTGGACATGCATAAAGCCAATTTTATTCGCATCGTATGCAATAAATAAAGGAAACAAACCAAAATCGATCATATCGATAATCCTAAAGTATAGAGCAGTTGATGTGGCTCTGATACCACTGTTGGGTTTTAGGGGAGGCAGAGAAGGCAGCAGAAACAAAAAATTTCCTCTCCAAACCTAGAATAAGGAAACGCGTCAATGTCTATACAATAAGAAAAGATGGTTTGTGGAATCATACCTTGTCCCGAGGCTTGCTCGGCGACAATACCTCGCGCCTTGCGTGGTCTTCACCTCCTGTCTTGGATGGTGTTTGTGCAACTCCTGGTCACACCGGGACTAAATGGGATTTAAGGTTGTCCTCCTAGCGGAAGAAACCTCCCGCCTCTGAAGTAGTCCACACGGACCACCTGGAACTCCAATCTCCTTGTCCCACAAGGAATTGGAAGGAGTCGCACCCTCCTTTCGGAGTATTAGTCACCAACACACTCTCCTGATACCATTCGTAACTGTAGTTGTCTTTCCCTTGTTGTGCCTCCCTTATCGGGTAGCACTTGCTCGGGCTCTCTCGGTCACCAAAACTAGAGAGAATGACAAATTTGCAGAGAAACTGGTTATGACTGAGTTGTACTTTTAGAAGCCCCCAATAACCCTATATATATAGGAGGGTCATGGGACAGGGTTCTCTATCCCGGGCAATGCGGGACTAAAAGTAGGAGTAGAAGGGTTCGAGATTTTCCACAAAACAACCAACTCGCAACCTGAACTGATCATTTTACAACTGAAATGGTCGGTTGGGGACCTGAACCGGTCGGTTGAAACCTCAACCGATCGGTTGGGACCCATGAGCCGATCGGTTCACTTCTGAATCGGTCGGTTCATGGTCCTGATCAGTTCCCGATTGACTTTCCTTCTTTTGTTTCTAATTGGTATCAAATACCAATCCTATTTCCCAATCAAATTGGGCAAGTGAAACGAAAGGAAAATTCTCCCCAATCCTACTTTCCCAACTTGCTCTGTTGCACCAGTTGAATCGATCATTTCAACACTTGAAGCAATCATTTCACCCTGTCCATGAGCCAATCGAATCAACACTTGAGTCGACCGGTTCACCAAGCTCAGCCGATCGGTTCATCACATGAGCCGATCAGTTGGGAGTGCAGATTGTGCAGAATCAGTCAATTGCGATTGCAATCAATATGATACTCCAATCAATGTGTCCAACACCTTGAACATTATGAAATTGAGCTATCACTTAATTGAGTGTTTAACTGAATTACTAAACTCCTTTAGTAATCAATCTAAACCTTGTTTGTGGACAAAACTCCTCTTCCATGTTAAATCCTATGTGTGTGACCCTGCAGGTCCATTTCACGTTGGCAGTGAAAGTTCATAACACTTATGACTTCACAAGCAAAGAGCGGTGCCTAGTCACACATAAGTGCTACCCAAGTGAAAGTAGAAAGTTGGAGAACAACTTTCAATCCTACAATCTGTGAATGGTGTTACAGTGAATGTATAATTCCTTTGTCACTGATATCCTGAATGAACTCGAGGCATGGAACAGTCACCCTGTCAACGTTCATTCACTTTCTTGATATCAGAGTAGATTGGAAGAGATATGTATGACATCAATATCACATACTGATTCACACATGCGTGTTCACGCCATTTTCAATCCTACTCATCAAGTGGCCTTCGATATCAAACTCCCTCAGGAGGGACAAATCTCATATCTATCACTCACCCCTCAAAAGCACCATGTGTCAAAGCCACCCAATCATCACTTTTATAATAACCCATGTTTCAGGACTGCATTTGATGATGTCAAAGTGTTCCCAATGACATGTGTCGAGTGTAGTGATTTCAGGTCAAAGAATCACACTCACCACCATTACTGTGAGTACTGACTGTGACTAGCATGTCATGGTTCCATGTGTCAAACTCATGGTGGGTCTGTCCGGTACACTTGTTCTCTAACAAGTACCTATGTGTTTGGTTTGATATCTCGATATCATGACTAATGAGATTCTGTCATCAACCAACACCACAATCTAGTCTTGTGTGTCATTGCTGTCTATCTACCTTCCACAATGACCTCTGACTAGGGACATAAAAAGAATGTACAAACTCTTAGCATCTGTATGATCTCATCGTTCATGTCCTGAACCTGAAGGCATACATCATTGAGTACTATCATTCTCTATACATTCAATCTATTATATCACTATCTCATATGACTGAACCAGAAAGAATTGGAAGCTTGCCTTTGATGTTTATCAAATCAATCTTGATGTATCCCACCAATCATCCCATGATTGGCTCTCAGGGCATACATACCAACATTTATGCTTTGCATAAACATGATATTGATAAAGAATGCATGATGTTTCTCTGAACAAGAAGAGTGTTACTAGACACAAAATTGAGTCAACAATCTATGATGAAAAATAGTGGAGCATGTGTCTTGTGTGTTAGATTCTATAAGAATCCTGTAAGGAAACAATTTGTGCTGATCAAAGTTTTATGGTGTCTCCATAATAAGGAGATGATATGTGAAGACTAGATAGTATGATGAATGATATATATCTATCTTCCTTTATCTAGATTTCAGGAACGAAATCCTTGTTAGGGGTTTATAATTTGTAACATCCCTGACTTGGGTTATACTTTAACCCTAGGTGTTTTGATTAAGAAAGATGATTATATGATTAATATTATCTTGTGAAAAGTAATTAGGGCTCAAGAGGAACTTATGTTGCAATTCTAGTCCTTTTTGAACATTATTGAAATCAATGTTTTGCTTATTTCGGGCTAAAGTGCAAATTACCCAAGTTGAGGGGTTTAAGTGCAAATTGTGCATGATAATATGTTCCTTATGTGTTGAAGCATCATGAGAGTGAACATGATGCAGAGGTATGGCTTATGGAAGCCTAGTACCAAGAAAGAGCTAATAAAGCTATGTATGTGCACTAAAACCTAGTTTTGGTGTAATGTGCAATTTACCCAAAACATAGGGTTCAATATGCAAATTACCACTTCAATAAGGTCCCTAATGTTTCTTGGCATCATATAGAGCAAATAAAATGAGAGGGGCGCCTCATTTTAATTAAAATGGAGGAGAGAGAATCTTGATATTAAAATAATCAAGATCAATGCCTAACTGAAACCCTAATTCAATTTAGTGCAAAAATAAATGTATTAATTAAACGAACTTCAACCAAAATTAAAATGGTTGGATTCAGATGTGTGTACATCCTTTAGCTTTGCAAGGACCACAAAAATATCCAAGGGAGTGGATAACTCAATATTATAAGAAAAAGAAATATCCACTCACATATGGATATTAGTATAATATGATTTGAGGGGCTTAATTTGCTTTTCTCTAAATCATGGATAATTGAAAGGAATTGGAGGCAAACAAGATAGCCTCAGATCCAAGGAATTTCAGGGGGAAGAGGTGGCCCAATTTTTGGGATTAAATGAATTTTTATAAAGCATATTCTCTCTCATTGAATTTTTATAAAAAGACTCTTTACAAGCCAAATGAAAGGTTTTTTCGACCCCACTTCTTCTCCTAGCTTGGGAAACGACCAAGAGAGCTTGGGAGGATCAGGAGTATGACCCCCAACCCATTGGTAAGCTTATTGACCTTGGTTCACCTCGATTTCATGGTGGAAATCACAAATCAATGCATGAATTCTTCCTAATTCGATCCCCCCTTCAATTCTAACCATTCCTTTTCACTTAAACCTTGAGGACGAGCCTTGGAATGGTGAAGGGAGTTCCATCCACCATTGTTACCGTGAGCTTGGAGCTTTGGAACTCAATTGGAGGCGGGTTTTATAACTTGAACACTTATTATTGTTATTGCATTCAATTCCTTATCAAATAATGATCGTTTCTTCATTCACAATAATTGATTTGGTTGATTGATGCAATCACCATGGAAATCACACAAGGTTTCATGAGTTTGGATCTTGATGATGATGAAATCATCATAAGCACACACCTCTCCAAATATCCAAGGCAAACAGTTTCAAAAGAGTTGCTCAATCGGTTTCACAAACTGTTTGGGAGCAAACAGTTTCAAACTGTTTGAAAGGAAACAATTTCAAATCGTTTGAGGGCAAACAGTTTCAAACTGTTTGGAGATGTTGACCACGGTTGACCATTTGGAGATTTGTTTATAATTATGTTGGCTAATGACCCACTAATTATAATTGATTAGTTCCAATTGGTTCATGAGTTGAAGGACAATCAATCACCAAACCCTAATTGGGTTCAGTGCTGATTTCATAATTAATTGACTTGGAACTTTGGTTTGATTAGCCCAAACGGTTTCAAAACTGTTTGGGGATCACCCAAACGGTCTCAAGACCGTTTGAGGGTAAACCAAGACCGTTTGTAGGTCTAGGGTTGAGCATGGTTGGGTATTTGAAGATCCAAAGATACCAAACTGATTTGCAATAAAATGCTGATTTGATAATCAATCCAATGATCCAAACCCTAATTGGATGTCATGGATTTTGATGTTGAGATGGGAAAATGGTCTCAATACTGTTTGGAGGTCATCAAAATGACCTCAAGACCGTTTGAGGTCAGGTCATGTTCAATTTGGATGGTGGTCCAATGATTTCAAAGCAACTAGTTTCACATTGACCAATAGTGAGGGTTCATTGATTTCAAACCCTAATCCAATTGATTCAAAACCCTAATTGGTGATTAAATGAGGGTTAAATAAGTTGAAGGATGACCTATTAAGCTTACATGAAGTGTGATATTAGGCTCAATTGATGATTGGTTATATGAATTCAGTCGATCATAGGATAAACATTGGAAACCCTAAATCAACATGATTGGTGGAGACCATATTTGGTCCATTCGGTTTTGAGAAGGTTCGGTCCCAACGGTCTTAAGACCATTTGGGACCAAACAGTCTCAAGACCGTTTGGGACCAAACAATCCCAAACCGGTTGAGGCTTAAATGGTTTCAACTTCAACTTTGGAAATCGGTTTCAAGTATCACTTTGTCAAATGGTTTCAAGAGTTAACTTTACCAAACAGTTTCAATGGTTTGTTCAAGACCGTTTGGAGGTCTAAACGGTCTTAGAACATTTGGAGGTATTTGAAGAAAGACCATTTGAGGTCTAATTGGTCAATACCATTTGGGGTCTAAGTGACCAAGATCATTTGAAAGGTAATTAACCAAACCGTATGAACACTCAAAGTGATTAAAGGTAAATTGTTTAATTGAACAATTACATGAGTATGATTCATGTGGTGATTAAGGGTATGATCCTTATTAAAGAGATCATGAAACCCTAATCATGAGTATAAACCCTAATTGATAGGGTTATTGAACTCTAACCCTAAATGGGGGCAATTCTAAATGAAATCCTAATCTAGGGTTAGGATGTGGCCCTAATCTAGGGTAATGATATGTGAAACTCTAATTTAGGGAAATGAGAAGTAAAACCCTAATTGGGATGAATAGTGAATCTCTGATTATGGACAATTGAAAGAAATCCTAAAGGAGATGAACAGTAGACCCAAATTGTGGGTAACTAAAGTGGAAACCCTAATTAAGAATGATTCCATGTGTAATCCTATTCTAGGGTAATGCCATGAGAAACCCTAAGTTAGAAATGATGTATATGGAACATTGATGTGATGATATGATGTGAGAATCAAATCTAGGGTGATGTCATGTAGTGATATATGATACCCTAGTTGAGGGTGATTCCATGAGAAACCCTAGTTGAGGGTGATTCTATGAGAAACCTTAGTTGAGGGTGATTCCATGAGAAACCCTAGTTGAGGGTGATTCCATGAGAAGCCCTAATTGAGGGTGATTCCATGAAAAACATTGTTTAAGAATTAACAAAACATGATGCTCTAATACTATGTTGTGATGAGAGGCCCTAAGAAGGGTGGATGTATGTGAGACTCTAATGTGGATTCATAATATATAAAGCCCTAATCTTGGGCAATATGACAAGAAACCCTATCCCAATTTTAAGTAAGGGAATAAGGAAACCCTAATGATGAGATATAATGAATTACCTTACAAAGGTGAAACATTTTAGGTGGTTGATTATAAACAACCTTATTGTAAGCAATGTCTTTAGCATTAGACAAGTCTGTATCATTAAAGATAGTTGGATAATTCTAATGTGTGGCCTATGCATTATATGCTAAAGGTGAGAGTTTAGTGATGGAATGTATTAAGAGGGAAATACCTTAATACAAGATAAGTTGATTAACTCAAGAGAGTCTTGAATGATGACAAAAGTGATACATCAAGATATGATAGTATCACATTCTGCACTTTAGGGTTTATATACCTTGATGCACTTCAAATACAAAATAATTGGGTAAGAAACATATGAAGTGTGTTATGCAACTATTACAATGAAATGTAATGAGATGATGCACTTTGATAGGTGTTAATTAATGTACCTTGAGAATGGGGTTAAGCCAAAGTGATGAATATGATGTAGTCATACCATGATGAGGATGAGAAATGAACTCGTACCATGAATTGATGATCATTGATGCTATTTGATGTGAGTAATGATCTTGAATAGTTATTCATGATATCCTTGAATGCCCCAAAGGTATGGAATAATGATTAAGGGTTGAAAATATAATATAATCACGAAACCCTAATTAATAAGAAATGGGGAACCCTAACCCTAATTTGGGTAAAGGGAATGAGAAGCCCTATTTGATAGTAAACCCTAATTCCTGGTAAAGGAATAATGGTGTTACTATTGTATCACATGATGTGATGAATTACTTTTATGACTGTTATCATGTCTAATAACCATGCAGGTATTATGAGATGATGAATATAGGCAGGTTTGAGTTGTGACATTTATATAATAAATGTTGATTGTATTTATGTGCCCTAATTTTGTTGTTTCTTAGTAAAAGTAGCAATGTGCATGGATTCTATGAGTCATATGAGTAAGTTGTTGCCTAGAAAGAGGTGATAAGATATTTTGTGGCCTTGAGAGCCATGTGTGATGCTTGTGTAACAAGTATCGTGAATGCCTTGGTCAGATGACCTGAAGGTGATAGTTACCTAATAGATGGTAATGATGCTCAATGATGAGTTAAGGGTTTGAATACCCAGAACTACATGATTATGGTGATGAGATTGTAAGGGATGAAAATTCCCAGTATTTAAATAAGGGACTGAGTTCCCAAGGTCTTTTAAAGACTGATAAATATTTGATGAAAGTAGTACATGTCTTTTATAGCATTGTTGTAATAAATCATGTTTGATAACTTGGTTGATGCTAAAAGAATATGAAAATGTACTTAATTAATCAAGTGAAATTATATCATGTAGAGCCCTGACCATAGATCCATCATTGTCAGTAATAAGGTCATGGTGAAACGGGTGCTCCGCGGTAAAACTCGGAACGCATATTTTGAATATGTGGGGGTAAATGGGCGAAAAATATCCTTACGTCTGGTGAAGAGATTGAGGGAAGGTAGATAACAAACCTCTCAATCCTTCATGTGTCAGGATGGATGTATCATAAATCTCCCAATGGTTGGGATAGATTTAACATTAATCTCCCAATGATATTTAATGTCGGGTCGAGGAGATAAACATTAAATCTCTCGATGGCCGATGAGAGTGCAGTTGACACTTTAACTCTATAGAGAAGTTCCAGTATACCCTGGAAAGCTATTTTGAGCAGTTAACACAGTCCTACTTGTTGTCATGCACTGACCGGGATGTGAGAGGTCATGGGAATCCAACTCTTCCATTTACCTATGTATGGTACCAATTTCGACTTCGCAGTGGTTGGTTGTTGTATGAGCGGTATACCTCATCTATTCAGGGCATATGTGTGTATGTAAAATGAAATTAGCCGTATAGCATGTTTGCTTAAGGATTGAATATAGAAATTCATTAGCTAATGTTACATTTCTTTTATGCAACTCTAGTTCATTAATGGTATTCATATCTATTGTATTCATTGCAAGTAGATGGATGAACTATGATTCTACCATGAGTAGATGCAATGTTATCCTTGGGAAAGGAGATTACTTCACCTTGTTCATACATTGTCTCACCCCCGTGGGATCCAATGTTTTTTAGGTGGACGCAGACAAAGAAGCAGAAATCCTTTTTTAGGAAAAAGGGCAGCAACAGTAATGTTAGGGACAACAGTAAGATCTCAGGTGGAGAAACTGTCTGTCAAGTTTTGTAGTTAGAAAGTCATGTGTGTCGTCTCTGTACTCTCAGGTCCCCAGAGTTTTTAGTCAGTGTTATTAATAAATAGATCAGAGATTTTGGCTTGATGCCTCGAGATTATTATGTGGTCTATACATCATGTTTATAGGACAACTGATGTTGTAATCTCTGAGAAGAGATGGTACATGTTATGTACATTTGAACCAGAATGTAAATGTTATACAATGATTCATGATGGAAGAGACTTCCTATGTTTGGATCTCCTTGGAAAAAAAATTAAATTTTTAGTGATTTTTAGTAATCCTCTACAAATATTTTTCTTCCGCTAAAGTAAATTTTGTTTTTATGAGTTGGATGCCACAAATTAGTGGTATTAGAGCTCTAGGTTGGCTGAGTCTACAGAGACATAGGACTAAGGTAGTAGAGTCTGTTCTGGTGTCATCCAATGTACCTGATAGTGTCTTCTGCTCCTATAAGAGAAGAAGAACTTAAAGATGACTGGGTCACAGTCACATGAGGGGGTTGCTATTGAAAGAAGAAATGTTGCACCAAGAAGAGGTGCATGGGAGCAAGCAAGAGAGAGACAATTGCCTGAGAATCCCCTAGCTGATCCAACTATAATAAGAAAATTCTTTTTTAAGTATTACTGTTGGAGAATTTAGGGAAACAGTAATGAATATAGTGCACCAAGCATGGGCAGTGTAACTTAGATTTCTAGCCCCCAATTATGATGTTTTAGATATCAACAGGATTTGTAATCAACATCAGCAAGTTGAAGCAAAAAGGAAATGATGAATTTCTGGACCTAAACTGAGTCTTTGCTCAACCTTAGCCTGTTGAATCAACCTTTGAGGCAGAGTCATCCTGAGGTAGTGAATAATCCATGAATCATGACAACTTAGACAAGATAATGTCATTCAAATATGTTATTTTATGAATTCCTAGATAAATTGAGAAAGTAATTGATTGTACTTTCCTTGAATAGTCCTATGATGACTTATGTTTTGCATAGTACAACATTACAAATGTTTTATGTTGTTCTTACCTCAATGAGAAAGGATGAGGTACAGAAGAGATGACAGGATAAAATCCAGGGATGTTAAATATATGCTTGTGATAGATTGAAAAAGAAGGAATATGATAGCATACAAAGTGCATATCACTTAATCTCAGTATTTATATACCTTGGCTAGGTATACAACTATTGATGGTAAAGTGAGTATGGGAACACTTAGATTGTTGTCTTTTTGATTGCTCTGATCAAGTAGTCATTCTGAGACAATCTAATGAGTATCATGAAATAAGAAATATGGAATGAATAAATGTGTCATATGCTAAGCATAAGAAAGAGAAGTCTAAGATAATCTCAGATGATCATGTTGTATGAGGAACTAAAAGTATAATCATCATAAGATAAGAATAAGAATAAGGGAGATGAACCCTGTTCAATAATGATGCAAGTATAATAAATATCTTTCCCATAATGAGGAAATGTGATGATATCATGAGATGATCATAAACATGCCATATTATAATAAAGAAAGGGATAATGACATGTAACCATCCTTATAAATTCCTATGATAAAGGCAAGGAACCTAGGATGAGACAAAGAGTAAATGGTTCATGAGTAGTTGAAAATACATGAATTAATAAGAGGAATATGAATCCTTGTTTTCTTTCCTTTCAGGAACATGACAATCAAGTGGACTTTAGGACACTTGATGTGTATAAGATAAAAAGGTTCAAGTGATGTATACTAAGAAAAAGTATTAGTTTATCTTAGACTTTGGTTCCAAGGTGAAGACATATGTAATGTTCCAAGGTGAAAGGAAGATAAATATGTGATGTGTTCTCAATACATGTGATAGATACCAAGATGAAAGATTCTGGTATTTGAGAAATATCAGATGGTTTATGTTGCCTACCTGGAGTGGTAAACCATGAAATTAGTCTGATTATATAAAATAATATGAACATCAAATGTTAGGGGTTTATGATCTGCATAAACATTATATTAATAAAGAATGCATGATGTTTCTTTGAATAAGAAAAGTGTTACTTGACATAAAATTGAGTCCACAGTCTATGATGAAAAACAGTGGAGCAGGTGTCTTGTGTGTTTGATTCTATAAGAATCCTGTAAGGATACAATTTGTGCTGATCAAAGTTTTATGGTGTCTCCATAATAAGGAGATGATATGTGAAGACTAGATAGTATGATGAACGATATATATCTATTTTCCTTTATCTATATTTCAGGGACGAAATCCTTATTAGGGGTTTATAATTTGTAACATCCTTGACCTAGGTTATATTTTTACCCTAGGTGTTTTGATTAAGAAAGATGATTATATGCTTAATATTATCTTGTTAAAAGTAATTAGGGCTCAAGAGGAACTTATGTTGCAATTCTAGTCCTTTTTGAACATTGTTGAAATCAATGTTTTGCTTATTTTGGACTAAAGTGCAAATTACCCAAGTTGAGGGGTTTAAGTGCAAATTGTGCATGATAATATGTTCCTCATGTGTTGAAGCATCATGAGAGTGATAATGATACAGAGGTATGGCTTATTGAAGCCTAGTACCAAGAAAGAGGTAATAAAGCTATGTATGTGCATTAAAACCTAGTTTTGGTGTAATGTGCAATTTACCCAAAACCAAGGGTTCAATATGAAAATTACCACTTCAATAAGGTCCCTAATGTTTCTTGGCATCATGTAGAGCAAATAAAATGAGAGGGGCGCCTCATTTGAATTAAAATGGATAATAGAGAATCTTGATATTAAAATAATCAAGATTAATGCCTAATTGAAACCCTAATTCAATTTAGTGCAAAAATAAATGTATTAATTAAAGGGCCTTCAAACAAAATTAAAATGGTTGGATTCAGATTTGTGTGGACATACTTGAGCTTTGCAAGGATCACAAAAATATCCAAGGGAGTGGATAACTCACTCACAATTTTATAAGAAAAAGAAATATCCACTCACATATGGATATTAGTATAATATGATTTGAGGTGCTTAATTTGCTTTTCTCTAAATCATGGATAATTGAGAGGAATTGGAGGAAAACAAGATAGCCTCGGATCCAAGGAAGTTGAGGGGGAAGAGGCGGCCCAATTTTTGGGATTAAATGAATTTTTTATAAAGCATATTCTCTCCAATTGAATTTTTATAGAAAGACACTTTACAAGCCAAATGAAAGGCTTTTTCGACCCCACTTCTCATCCTTGCTTGGGAAACAATCAAGGGAGCTTGGGAGGATCAGGAGGACGACCCCCAACCTGTTGGTAAGCTTCTTGACCTTGGTTCACCTCAATTTCATGGTGGAAATCACAAATCAATGCATGAATTCTTCCTAATTCGATCCCCTCTTCAATTCTAACCATTCCTTTTCACTTAAACCTTGAGGACAATCCTTGGAATGGGTAAGGGAGTTGCATCCACCATTGTTACCATGATCTTGGAGCTTTGGAGATCAATTGGAGGCGGGTTTTATAACTTGAACCCTTAAAACTGTTATTGCATTCAATTCCTTATCAAATAATGATCATTTCTTCATTCACAATAATTGATTTGGTTGATTGATGCAATCACCATGGAAATCACAGAAGGTTTTGTGAGATTGGAGCTCGATGATGATGAAATCATCATAAGCACACACCTCTACAAATATCCAAGGCAAACAGTTTCAAAAGAGTTGCTCAATCGGTTTCACAAACTGTTTGGGAGCAAATAGTTTCAAACTGTTTGAAAGGAAACAATTTCAAACCATTTGAGGGCAAACAGTTTCAAACCGTTTGGAGGTGTTGACCAGGGTTGACCATTTGGAGATTTTTTGATAATGATTTTGGCTAATGACCGACTAATTATAATTTAATAGTTCCAATTTGTTCATGAGTTGAGGGACAATCAATCACCAAACCCTTATCGGGTTAAGTGTTGATTTCATAATTAATTGCCTTGGAACTTTGGGTTGATTAGCCCAAACGGTTTCAAAACCATTTGGGGATCAACCAAACGGTCTCAAGACCATTTTAGGGTAAACCAAGACCGTTTGGAGGTCTAGGGTTGAGCATGGTTAGGTATTTGAAGATCCAAAGATACCAAATTGATTTGCAATCAAATGTTGATTTGATAATCAATCCAATGATCTAAACCCTACTTGGATGTCATGGATTTTGAAGTTGAGATGGGAAAACGGTCTCAAGAACATTTGGAGGTCATCCAAATGACCTCAAGACCGTTTGAGGTCAGGCCATGTTCAATTTGGATGGTGGTCCAATGATTTCAAAGCAACTAGTTTCACATTGACCAATAGTGAGGGTTCATTGATTTCAAACCCTAATCCAATTGATTCAAAACCCTAATTGGTGATTAAATGAGGGTTAAATCAGGTGAAGGATGATCTATTAAGCTTACTTGAAGTGTGATGTTAGGCTCAATTGATGAGTGGTTATATGAATTCAATCGATCATAGGATCAACATTGGAAACCCTAAATCAACATGATTGGTGGAGACCATATTTGGTCCATTCAGTTTTAAGGAGGTTTGGACCAAACGGTCTCAAGACCGTTTGAGTCCAAATGGTCTCAAGACCATTTGGGACCAAAACCGTCTCAAGACCATTTGGGAACAAACGATCCCAAAGCGGTTGAGGCTTAAACAGTTTCAACTTCAACTTTGGCAATCAGTTTCAAGTATCACTTTGTGAAATGGTTTCAAGAGTTAACTTTACCAAACAACTTCAATGGTTTGTTCAAGAACGTTTGGAGGTCTAAATGGTCTAAGACCATTTGGAGGCATTTCAAGCAAGACTGTTTGAGGTCTAATTGGTCAAGACCGTTTGGGGTCTAAGTGATCAAGATCGTTTGAAAGTTAATTAACCAAACCGTATGAACACTCAAAGTGATTAAACGTCAATTGTTTAATTGAAAAATTACATGAGTATGATTCATGTGGTGATTAAGGGTATGATCCTTATTAAAGAGATCATGAAACCCTAATCATGAGTATAAACCCTAATTGATAGTGTTATTGAACTCTAACCCTAAATGAGGGCAATTCTAAATGAAATCCTAATCTAGGGTGAGGATGTAGCCCTAATCTAGGGTAATGATATGTTAAACTCTAATTTACGGAAATGAGATGTAAAACCCTAATTGGGATGAATATTGAATCTCTAATTATGGACAATTGAAATAAATCCTAAAGGAGATGAATAGTATACCCAAATTGTGGGTAACTATAGTGGAAACCCTAATTAAGGATGATTCCATGTGAAATCCTATTCTAAGGTAAAGCCATGAGAAAACCTAAGTTAGAAATGATGTATATGGGACATTGATGTGATGATGTGATGTGAGAATCAAATCTAGGGTGATGTCTTGTAGTGATATATGATACCCTAATTGAGGGTGATTCCATGAGAAACCCTAGTTGAGGGTGATTCCATGAGAAACCCTAGTTGAGGGTGATTGCATGAGAAAGCCTAGTTGTGGGTGATTCCATGAGAAGCCCTAGTTGAGGGTGTTTCCATGAAAAACCCTATTTAAGAATTAACACCACATGATTCTCTAATACTATGTTGTAATGAGAGGCCCTAAGAAGGGTGGAGGTATGTGAGACTCTAATGTGGAGTCATAATATATAAAGACCTAATCCTGGGCAATATGACAAGAAACCCTAATCCCAATTTTAAGTAAGGGCATAAGGAAACCCTAATGATGAGATAGAATGAATTACCTTATAAAGGTGAAACATTTCAGGTGGTTGATTATAAACAACCTTACTGTAAGCAATGTATTTAACATTAGACAAGTCCATATCATTAAAGATAGTTGGACAATTCTAATGTGTGGCCTATGCATTATATGCTAAAGGTGAGAGTTTAGTGATGGAATGTATTAAGAGGGAAATACCTTAATACAAGATAAGTTGATTAACTGAAGAGAGTCTTGAATGATAAGAAAAGTGATACATCAAGATATGATAGTATCACATTCAACACTTCAGGGTTTATATACCTTGATGCACTTCAAATCCAATATAATTGGGTAAGAAACATATGAAGTGTGTTATGAAACTATTACAATAAAATGTAATGAGCTGATGCACTTTGATAAGTGTTAATTAATGTACCTTGAGAATGTGTTAAGTCAAAGTGATGAATATGATGTAGTCATACCATGATGAGGATGAGAAATGAACTCATACCTTGAATGGATGATCATTAATGCTATTTGATGTGAGTTATGATCTTGAATAGTTATTCATGATATCCTTGAATGCCCTAGAGGTATGGAATAATGAATTAAGGGTTGGACAGATAATATAATCATGAAACCCTAATTAATAAGAAATGGGGAACCCTAACCCTAATTTGGGTAAAGGGAATGAGAAGCCCTATTTGATAGTAAACCCTAATTCCTGGTAAAGGAATAATGGTGTTACTATTGTATCACAGGATGTGATGAATGACTTGTATGACTATTATCATGTCTAATAACCATGCAGGTATTATGAGATGATGAATATAACCAGGTTTGAGCTGTGACATTTATATAATAAATGTTGATTGGATTTATGTGCCCTAATGTTGTTGTTCCTTAGTAAAAGTAGCAATGTGCATGGATTCTATGAGTCATATGAGTAAGTTGTTGCCTAGAAAGAGGTGACAAGATATTTTGTGGATTTGAAAGCCATGTGTGATGCTTGTGTAACAAGTATCATGAATGCCTTGGTCAGATGACCTGAAGGTGATAGTTACCTAATATATGGTAATGATGCTTAATGATGAGTTAAGGGTTTGAATACCCAGAACCACATGATTATGGTGATGAGATTGTAAGGGATGAGAATTCCCAATATTTAAATATAGGACTGAGTTCCCAAGGTCTTTTAAAGACTGATAAGTATTTGATGAAAGTAGTACATGTCTTTTATAGCATTTTTGTAATAAGTCTCATTTGAGAACTTGGTTGATGCTAAAAGAATATGAAAATGTAATTAATTAATCAAGTGAAATTATATCATGTAGAGCCTTGACCATAGACCCATCATCGTCAGTAATAAGGTGATGGTGAAATAGGTGCTCTGCGGAAAAACACGGAACGCATATTTTGAATATGTTGGGGTAAATGGGCGAAAAATATCCTTACGTCCGGTGAAGAGATTGAGGGAAGGTAAACAATAAACCTCTCAATCCTTCATGTGTCGGGATGGATGTATCATAAATCTCCCGATGGTTGGGATAGATGTAACATTAATCTCCCAATGATATTTAATTTCGGGTCGAGGAGATAAACATTAAATATCTCGATGGCCGAAGAGAGTGTAGTTGACGTTGTAAATCTATAGAGAAGTTCTAGTATACCCTACAAAGCTATTTTGAGCAGTTAACACAGTCCTACTTGTTGTCCCACACTGACCGGGATGTGAGAGGTCATGGGAATCCGACTCTTCCATTGACCTATGTATGGTACCGATTTTGACTTCACAGTGGTCGGTTGGAGTATGAGCAGTATACCTCATCTCCTCAGGGCATAAGTGTGTATGTAAAATGAAATTAGTCGTATAGCATGTTTGCTTTAGGATTAAATACATAAATTTATTAACTGATGTTACATTTCTTTTAAGCAACTCTAGATCATTAATGGTATTCATATCTATTGTATTCATTGCAAGTATATGGATGAACTATGATTCTACAATGAGTAGATGCAATGTTATCCTTGGGAAAGGAGATTACTTCACCTTGTTCATACATTGATTTACCTGCTGTCAATTATATATAAATCCTTCTACCCAGTTTATTTTAATAAATTGCTATAACAATGTTTTGGCGGAGAGTTATATCTCTTGCTGGGGCAATTTACAATTGTCTCACCCCCGTGGGATCCAATGTTTTTTAGGTGGACGCAGACAAAGAAGCAGAAATCCTTTTTTAGGAAAAAGGGCAGCAACAGTAATGTTAGGGACAACAGTAAGATCTCAGGTGGAGAAACTGTCTGTCAAGTTTTGTAGTTAGAAAGTCCTATGTGTTGTCTCTGTACTCTCAGGTCCTCAGAGTTTTTAGTCAGTGTTATTAATAAATCGATATGAGATTTTGGCTTGATGCCGCGAGATTATTATGTGGTCTGTACATAATGTTTATAGGACAGCTGATGCTGTAATCCCTGAGAAGGGGTGGTACATGTTATGTATCTTTGAACCAGAATGTAAATGTTATACAATGGTTCTTGATGGAAGAGACTTCCTATGTTTGGATCTCTTTGCAAAAAGTTTTAATTTTTAGTGATTTTCAATAATTCGCTGCAAATGTTTCACTTCCGCTAAAGTAAATTTTGTTTTTATGAGTTGGATGCCACAAATTAGTGGTATCAGAGCTCTAGGTTTGCTAAGTCTATAGAGACATAGGACTACGGCCATGGAGGTAGTAGAGTTTGTTCTGGTGTCATCTAATGTACCTGATAGTGTCTTCTGCTCGTATAAGAGAAGAAGAACTTAAAGATGACTGGGTGATAGTCACATGAGGGGGCTGCTGCTAAAAGCAGCAATGTTGCACCAAGAAGAGGTGCATGGGATCAGACAAGAGAGAGACAATTGCCTGAGAATCCCCTATTTGATCCAACTATAATAAGAAAATCGTTCTTTAAGTATTATTGTTGGAGAATTTAGGGCAATAGTAATGAATATAGTGGACCAAGCATGGGCAGTGTAACTTAGATTTCCAGCCCCCAGTTATGATGTTTTAGATATCAACAAGATTTGTAATCAGCATCAGCAGGTTGAAGCAAAAAGGAAAGGATGAATTTATGGACTTAACTGAGTTTGTTCTCAACCTTAGCCTGTTGAATCAACCTTTGAGGCAGAGTCAGCCTGAGGCAGTGAATAATCCATTAATCACGACATGTTTGACAAGATAATGTCATTCAAATATGTTATTTTATGAATTCCTGGATTAATTGAGAAAGTAATTGATTGTACTTTCCTTGAATAGTCCTATGAGGATTTATGTTTTGCATACTAAAACATTACAAATGTTTTATGTTGTTCTTACCTCTATGAGAAAGGATGAGGTACAGAAGAGATACCTGGATAAAATCTAGTGATGTTAAATCTATGCTTGTGATAGAATGAAAAATAAGGAATATGGTAGCATACAAAGTGCATATCACTTAATCTCAGTATTTATATACCCTGGCCAGGTATACAACTATTGATGATAAAGTGTATGGGAACTCTTAGATTGTTGTCTTTTTGATTGCTCTGATCAAGTGGTCATTCTAAGACAATCTAATGAGTATCATGAAATAAGAAATATGGAGGGAATAAATGTGTCATATCCTAAGCATAAGAAAGAGAAGTCTGAGATAATCTCAGATGAGCATGTTGTATGAGGAACTAAAAGTATACGCATCATAAGATAAGAATGAGAATAAGGGAGATGAACCATGTTCAATAATGATGCAAGTATAATAAAGATCTTTCCCATAATGAGGAAATGGGAAATGTTATGAGATCATGAGATGATCATAAACATGCTAGATAATAATAAAGAAAGGGATAATGACATGTAACCATCCTTATAAATTCCTATGCTAAAGGCAAGGAACCTAGGACGAGACAAAGAGTAAATGGTTCATGAGTAGTTGAAAATACATGAATTAATAAGAGGAATATGAATCCTTGTTTTCTTTCCTTTTAGGAACATGGCAATCAAGTGGACTTTAGGACACTTGATGTGTATAAAATAAAAAGGTTCAAGTGATGGATACTTAGAAAAAGTATCAGTTTATCTTGGACTTTGGTTCCAAGCTGAAGAGATATGTAATGTTCCAAGATGAAGGGAAGATAAATATGTGATGTTTTCTCAACACATGTGATAGATACCAAGATGAAAGATTCTGGTATCTAAGAAATATCATATGGTTTATGTTTCCTACCTGGAGTGGTCAACCATGAAATTAGTCAGATTATATAAAATAATATGAACATCATATGTTAGGGGTTTATGCTCTGCATAAACATGATATTAATAAAGAATGCATGATGTTTCTATGAACAAGAAAAGGGTTACTTGACACAAAATTGAGTCCACAGTCTATGATGAAAAATAGTGGAGCATGTGCCTTGTGTGTTTTATTCTATAAGAATCATGTATGGAAACAATTTGTGCTGATTAAAGTTTTGTGATGTCTCCATAATAAGGACGTCATATGTGAAGACTAGATAGTATGATGGATGATATATATCTGTCTTCCTTTATCTGGATTTCGGGGACGAAATCCTTATTAGGGGTTTATAATTTCCAACATCCCTGACCTGGGTTATACTTTAACCATAGTTGTTTTGATTAAGAAAGATGATTATATGCTTAATCTTATCTTGTGAAAATTAATTAGGGCTCAAGAGGAACTTATGTTGCAATTCTAGTCCTTTTTGAACATTGTTGAAATTAATGGTTTGCTTGTTTTGGACTAAAGTGCAAATTACCCAAGTTGAGGGGTTTAAGTGCAAATTGTGCATGATAATATGTTCCTCACGTGTTGAAGCATCATGAGAGTGAAAATGATGCAGATGTATGACTTATGGAAGCCTAGTACCAAGAAAGAGCTAATAAAGCTATGTATGTGCATTAAAACCTAGTTTTGGTGTAATGTGCAATTTACCCAAAACCTAGGGTTCAATATGCAAATTACCACTTTAATAAGGTCCTTAAGCTTTCTTGGAATCATGTAGAGCAAAGAAAATGAGAGGGGCGCCTCATTTGAATTAAAATGGAGGAGAGAGAATCTTGATATTAAAATAATCAAGATTAATGCCTAATTAAAACCCTAATTCAATTTAGTGCAAAAAAAAATGTATTAATTAAAGGGTATTCAACCAAAATTTAAATGGTTGGTTTCAAGCCTCATGGTTGGATTAAATGATTTTTTATAAAGCATATTCTCTCTCATTGAATTTTTATAAAAAGACTCTTTACAAGCCAAATGAAAGGCTTTTTCGACCCCACTTCTTCTCCTTGCTTGGGAAACGACCAAGGGAGCTTGGGAGGATCAGGAGGATGACCCCGAACCTGTTGGTAAGCTTCTTGACCTTGGTTCACCTCGATTTCATGGTGGAAATCACAAATCAATGCATGATTCTTCCTAATTCGATCCCCTCTTCAATTCTAACCATTCCTTATCACTCAAACCTTGAGGACGAGCCTTGGAATGGTGAAGGGAGTTGCATACACCATTATTACTGTGAGCTTGGAGCATTGGAGCTCAATTGGAGGCAGGTTTTATAACTTGAACCCTTATTATTGTTATTGCATTCAATTCCTTATCAAATAATGATCATTTCTTCATTCACAATAATTGATTTGGTTGATTGATGCAATCACCATGGAAATCACAACAGGTTTCATGAGTTTGGAGCTTGATGATGATGACATCATCATAAGCACACACCTCTTTAAATATCCAAGGCAAACAGTTTCAAATGAGTTGCTCAATTAGTTTGACAAACTATTTGGGAGCAAACAGTTTCAAATTGTTTGAAAGGAAACAGTTTCAAACCGTTCGAGGGAAAATTGTTTCAAACTATTTGAAGGTGTTGACCAAGCTTGACTGTTTGGAGATTTGTTGATAATGATGTTGTATAATGACCCACTAATTATAATTGATTAGTTCCATGTGGTTCATGGTTTAAGGACAATCAATCACCAAACCCTAAGCGGGTTAAGTGATGATTTCATAATTAATTGACTTGGAACTTTGGGTTGATTAGCCCAAACAATTTCAAAACCATTTGGGGATCACCCAAATGGTCTCAAGACCATTTGAGGGTCAACCAAGACCTTTTGGAGGTCTAGGGTTGAGCATGGTTGGGTATTTGAAGATCCAAAGATACCAAACTGATTTGCAATCAAATGTTGATTTGATAATCAATCCAATGATCCAAACCCTAATTCGATGTCAAGGATTTTGATGTTGAGATGGGAAAACGGTCTCAAGACCATTTGGAGGTCATCAAAACGACCTAAAGACCATTTGAGGTCAGGTCATGTTCAATTTGGATGGTGGTCCAATGATTTCAAAGCAACTAGTTTCACATTGACCAATAGTGAGGGTTCATTGATTTCAAACCCTAATCCAATTGATTCAAAACCCTAATTGGTGATTAAATGAGGGTTAAATCAGTTGAAGGATGACCTATTAAGCTTACTTGAAGTGTGATGTTAGGCTCAATTGATGAGTGGTTATATGAATTCAATCGATCAGAGGATCAACATTGGAAACCCTAAATTAACATGATTGGTGGAAACCATATTTGGTCCATTCGGTTTTGAGGAGGTTTGGACCAAACGGTCTCAAGACCGTTTGAGTCCAAATGGTCTAAAGACCGTTTGGGACAAAATGATCCCAAACCGGTTGAGGCTTAAACCGTTTCAACTTCAACTTTGGCAGTTTGTTTCAAGTATCACTTTGTCAAATGGTTTCAGGAGTTAACTTTACCAAACGGTTTCAATGGTTTGTTCAAGACCGTTTGGAGGTCTAAATGGTCTTAGACCATTTGGAGGTATTTCAAGAAAGACCGTTTGAGGTCTAATTGGTCATGACCGTTTGGGGCCTAAGTAACCAAGATCGTTTGAAAGGTAATTAACCAAACTGTATGAACACTCAAAGTGATTAAAGGTCAATTGTTTAATTGAACAATTACATGAGTATGATTCATGTGGTGATTAAGGGTATGATCCTTATTAAAGAGATCATGAAACCCTAATCATGAGTATAAACCCTAATTGACATGGTTATTGAACTCTAACCCTAAATGAGGGCAATTCTAAATGAAACCCTAATCTAGGGTGAGGATGTAGCCCTAATCTAGGGTAATGATATGTGAAACTCTAATTTAAGGAAATGAGATGTAAAACCCTAATTGGGATGAATAGTGAATCTCTAATTATGGACAATTGAAAGAAATCCTAAAGGATATGAATAGTAGACCCAAATTGTTGGTAACTATAGTGGAAACCCTAATTAAGGATGATTCCATGTGAAATCCTATTCTAGGATAATGCCATGAGAAACCCTAAGTTAGAAATGATGTATGTGGAACATTTATGTGATGATGTGATGTGAGAATCAAATCTAGGGTGATGTCATGTAGTGATATATGATACTCTAGTTGAGGGTGATTCCATGAGAAACCCTAGTTGAGGGTGATTCCATGAGAAACCCTAGTTGAGGGTGATTCCATGAGAAACCCTAGTTGAGGGTGATTCCATGAGAATCCCTAGTTGAGGGTGATTCATGAAAAACCCTATTTAAGAATTAACACCACATGATGCTCTAATACTATGTTGTGATGAGAGGCCCTAAGAAGGGTGGAGGTATGTGAGACTCTAATGTGGAGTCATAATATATAAAGCCATAATCCTTGCCAATATGACAAGAAACCCTAATCCCAATTTTAAGTAAGGGCATAAGGAAACCCTAATGATGAGATAGAATGAATTACCTTATAAAGGTGAAACATTTCAGGTGTTTGATTATAAACAACCTTATTGTAAGCAATGTCTTTAGCATTAGACATGTCCATATCATTAAAGATTGTTGGACAATTCTAATGTGTGGCCTATGCATTATATGCTAAAGGTGAGAGTTTAGTGATGGAATGTATTAAGAGGGAAATACCTTAATACAAGATAAGTTGATTAACTCAAGAGAGGCTTTAATGATGAGAAAAGTGATACATCAAGATATGATAGTATCACATTCAACACTTCAGGGTTTATATACCTTGATGCACTTCAAATCCAATATAATTGGGTAAGAAACATATGAAGTGTGTTATGAAACTATTACAATGAAATGTAATGAGATGATGCACTTTGATAAGTGTTAATTAATGTACCTTGAGAATGGGGTTAAGCCAAAGTGATGAATTTGATGTAGTCATACCATGATGAGGATGAGAAATGAACTCATACCTTGAATTGATGATCATTAATGCTATTTGATGTGAGTAATGATCTTGAATAGTTATTCATGATATCCTTGAATGCCCCAGTGGTATGGAATAATGAATTAAGGGTTGGACATATAATATAATCATGAAACCATAATTAATAAGAAATGGGAACCAAGCAGCTAAAGAAATCCTACTTAATCATCATAAACCAAAAGGAAAAGAAATCATGTAAGAAATTTTCCAATATCACTAGTCACAGGACCAAGGTTACCACCTGGAAATTCAAAATTCCATCATGTTCATACATACAACACTCACATACATGACATAAAACCCAAAATGGAAGTCATAGATACATCAATACATAAAATACTATGTGTAGACCTAAGTATATAGAGACAACTCTAGGACACAAACATATTTAAGAATTATCTAATCAATGTAACCGATAAGGACTACACATTAGTGAAAGGTTGGATTCCATCTAATAAAACTATGATTGAAATATCAAAAGGGTTTGATTACGGTTGTATTTATGAATGGACGGAAAACTTGGGTGGATGGGTTTTACCACCAATACCTATAATTCACTCTCTAACTATATCATAACTAGTATGGATACACATATGTTGACACACTTTTAATCCCCTTTTGTCATTAAAATTAAAATCAGATAGATATTACTCTAAGATCTCTACCACATTACCTAGTTATAATTTACCTATCGCCTCAAAATCCACATAGCTAAAGTTTTCATAAAATGTTTAACATGGATCAAATAATATCCTATATATTACATTCTAAGTTCTCTATATCTATGATGTAATAAGAATGTAACATAGTTGGCCAAATAATAACCACAAGCTAGAAAACATTTGATCCTAACAAGTGATGCTCTTATAGATATAACATTAGTAGAATAGGGAAAAAAGGGTAGTAGGGCTATCCTTGTACCCTGGAAAAAGGACTACTCTCTCATCCCAATCATCTTAAGATTAGTAGTGGAAGAAGGAAATAAATCCATCATCATAATAGACAACAAAGTAGTAGCAGTGGTGTTCAGAGGCCCATATTCGAGGTCATGGATGATGTTGGTTGACACACAAAAAATATTTCTCCTTGATGTTTGCCAGATAAGATCTCAAGGGCATCATCTTCCTTATCTTGGTTGAGATTAGCCTCCTATAAGGAAGGAACATCAGATTTTCACATTTTAGGTTGTCAACCAATGAAAACATGAATCATAGGAGTATCCTTTTGAAGGTCTAAATCTTGGATGCATGATGGAAGCATAGCTGGAAGTGTCATCCACTGATGGAAATAGTCAATGTAAACTTGAGTTGGATACTCAAAACTAATTATACAATCCTAACACTGTTAGAGGTGGATATTTTACATGGAAGATGTAGCCATGTATTTATAGGTGGTCGGTAGGGTTTGAAACCTTCCCATATTCCTATTTTTATGTTTCCAGCCACCATGGAGGCAAAGGGATGGTTGCAGAAGGAAGACAAGGTCTTGTGTCTTCCATAGTTCCCATCAGAAGGCAAATCCACTTAGCTTTCATTGGTAGGCAAACAAGATGAAGCTTCTTTAGTTGAGGCACATATGGATTCCATCAAAAGATGAATATCGGTATACAATGTTCATGCTTCCATTATTAGACACTGCATAGTTTTCATCACTTGTTGGTTGAGGGGGCTTATCATTGGTTGTTCAGCATAATCTTTGTCAATTGAAAATTGATCAAAAGGAATACTTTACACAAACTAACAAGACTTAATACGAGGATAACTAACTCAGAGAAGATATTGACATGTGGAGAATAATCTATGCCTATGGGCACCAACTATTGTAGAGATATTACACTAAAATCTACACTTTTACCTCCATATCCTCTTATCCATGGTATAATTGACGTCATTATTCATATCCCAATCAAATCACTTTACTTTATCAATATGGGTTGTAGATGATCCTTCACCATGTTTATTAACTCAATTTTTAATGGTGATGTACAAAAGACTATATTTTCATATTTTCTTCATGGTACATTTTGACTCAGCAATATTGAACCATATCAATATTATCATTTTGGTCTATTTTATATAATTTATATGATTTTTAGTGTCATCTCTCCCTTAGGATACTAATAATTATGAGAGCATACATTAAGTCAAGACCCTAGTAGAGAGAGAAATTGTGAAGTTGCCCTACTTTTTCATAGGTGACTGAGGATAACCCTTAACAAAGAGATGAGATGATAGAATGATTCTCTAGGGTTCAAGGAAACCTTTGGTCCATTTTTGGATCTACTAAGTCAAAGAAGATAGTAGAATATCAACTGTTGTATGTAGATAGATATGATTTGCTTATGTAAAAATTCACAATCAATCCTAGAAACCCCCATTTCACCATTGTAGATTTTAGGGTCTCCTTGGTTCAATGAGATTTGAAATATTATTCAATTATTACATAAAGGAAGTATGTTAGGCTCTAATACTATTGTGTAACGCATGGAAACATATACAAAGTAGATCTTCCAGAGAGATGAATATCCCCATAGACCACCACAAGCCATGGTTTTGTGCTTTTCCCTAACTCATGCATACACATATTCAACTTCTAAACATGTCACTCATCTTAGTATTGATCCACTTAGAGCATCGATAACACTTAGACCCAGTATACGGGGATCTATTAGAGTTTCCACAATGATGAGTAGCCCCATAGGCCGTCACTAGCATCAACTCATGCTTTGTATTCACTCAGGCATAGATCAGGTTCATCAATTCAATAGGTCACCCATCCAAGTAATACTCCAATTCAAGCACACTTACTCACGGGGTACCGATTCATGGGGTACCTAAAAAATAGGTCTTCCTTGGTGAGGAAAAGTAACCTTGGGCCAAGGAGGTGAGGCGAGGGAGATTCAGACAGATGAAGACCTTATGTTACTGTTTAAATGTACTATAACTCTTGGATAATGTAGGAGATAACCAAGATTTCACATATCGCTATTCTACGATCTCAAAAGAAGGTTGCCTCAATTGCGACTGTATGGGTGCATAAAGCCATGAATTGGGTTACTACTATCTGACCAAACATCCCAATTTAAATAACCAAAACTTTAATCCTATTCACATTATCATTAACACCACTTACCCATTATCTTCTTTTATTAGATTTAGCCCTCAGACATTATCCAAAAAAATGAAACTTGGTAAGTTAATCAACTAGAGACAAAAGGAACATGATTTTGAACTTAGATTTAGGTTTTGATATTATCTTGTATGAGTTTTAGTACAATTAGGATTTAACTCAAATATCATTATTCATTGTTATATATCAACATTGTCCTCAATCTTTATTATTTAGAGTCTAGTCATCATCATCTTACTACCATGAATGTCACATGATTAGATATTATTTGAATTATGACATTTTACTCACTAATTTCATTCTGCCCAGTTATGGTCATATTATATTTAGTAATCACACTATTGTCCGCATAAAACACTCACCTATACTTATTCACATTATATTATCAATTATGCACATTTAATTATTATGTGTGTATTAGTGAACTATGCGACACTTATTACATGATAAAAAACTAATTTAACATACCAAACCATGATTGGATGATTAGGTGTAAAATATGTGTAAATATATGATATATGATTATGTCACCTAATGTCACTAATGTAACATGAATTTTACCAAAGATGTACATGTTAGGGTTAGTCGATTAGAACTTAGGGTTAGTTTAACATGATCACCATACATCACATACACCTTACCAACATGTATGAAGTCTAGGATGAGGTTCCACATACCCAAATCATAATCTTATTTATGGTCTGTATCATGGTCAGGATCATATGTATATATAATTAGGGTTAATATGTGAGTTACTCATATTATGTGTCTTAAATGTTACTCATGGTAAAAAGATGCATGTCAGGGCGTATGTCTAACCTCATTTGGTCAATTCAAAAAATCCAAGCACACTAACCTACTAAACATGGAATTAGTGCTTCTATAGTCAGCATAGCCAAATTTCGGTAGTTTACATGACTCCACCCCTTAAAAGGATTTGATCCTTAAAATCAGCATGTTGATGAACAATAAGGTACTAAACTCCATCCCTTAAAAGGTATAACCTAATTATCCAAACAAAAATTATAGGCACAAAATAATTCTATCTAAAACACATGTACCATCATCCATGAACAATTCTTATACCACACAATGTAAAGATATTGAGAAACATCAAAAAAAGAATCACAAATGTGTACTCAAGTTTAACTTTGATCATAAGGGTTACCTTCATCATTTTAAGTATAAACTTCTTCACCAACAATGGCATTGAGATGCCCTGCATACCTATCATTAGATCTTCCTCTATTGTGAGGATTGTTACCATTACCACTACTTCATAGTGGCACTTGACCTCCATGATTGAGGGCAACAAGTTTGATGTGAGCATGTTATCTACAACAATGGCATATGACTGATCCTTCATGTTTAGAAGGACAGATCCTAGGGGACTACTTCTTATGGGACTTAGACCACCTATCACTCTCTGAGTCTTCACTAGGTGACTTCTTCTTATGATTAACCTTTTCTTGACAACCAAGGTAATATTCTATGTGTTGGATCTAGGACGGTCTCTAGAGCGGGGGTGAACAAAGCTAAATGCACTTAAAAAAAATTCATTAGACCTTCAAAATATTTCTAAGTTAATATGGCAAATATGACCTTTGAGTGCAACTAAACATACACAGAAAGGATGAGAAATATTGAACAAGCATAAAAATACAAGCTATGTATAGTGGTTTCAATATCCAAACTAGGAGAAAGTTATTCCACACCTAGAGAGGTAATATTGTAGGATTTTACAACCATTGCATACTTATATTCCATTATAATACATAAAATATATGACCTTTCCTTTTCGGGCCAAGCATACCCAATCTTCCCTTTAAGGAGAAGGGAGCCAACAAACTACCAAAGGACTTACCTATCTAAGAGTGAGTCTTGACCCTCACCAAGGACTTACCCACTTTTTCAAGGGGTCTTCTTATTGGGTTTTTGGGGAGACAGAGAAGGCAGCAGAAACAAAAAAATTTCTCCCCCAACCCATACCGAGGAAACGCGTCAACGTCTATATAATAGGAAAGGATGGTTTGTGGAATCATACCTTGTCCTGAGGCTTGCTCGGCGACAATACCTCGTGCAATGTGCGGTCTTCAACTCCGGTCTTGGACGGTGTCTGTGCAGCTCCTGGTCGCACCGGGACTGACGACTCCTCCTCCTACCGGACGGTCGGATGACAGTTGTCCTCCTGAGCGGCAGTGTCCTCCCGCCTCAGTAGTAGTCCACACGGACCACCTGGAACTCCACTCTCCTTATCCCACAAGGAAGTGGAAGGATTCGCACCCTCCTGTTGACGTACTAGTCGCCAACACACTCTCCTACTACCAGTTGCAACTGCAGTTGTCCTTCCCTTGCTGCACCTCCCTTTTGCGGGAAGCACTTGCTCGGGATCTCTCACGGTTACCAAAACCAGAGAGAACGACAACTTCGCAAATCAACCGGCTTGCATTGAGTTGTGCTCTGAGAAGCCCCCAATACCCCTATATATATAGGCGGGTCATGGGACAGGGTTCTCTGTGCCCGGCAATATGGGACTAAAGCAGGAGTAGAAGGGTTCAAGATTTTCCACAAAAAGCAACCAACTCGCAACCTGAACTGATCGGTTCACAAGTGAACCGGTCGGTTTGGGACCTGAACCGGTCAGTTGGAGCACCAACTGATCGGTTGGGACCCATGAGCCGATCGGTTCACTTCTGAACCGATCGGTTCGTGGTCCTGATCAGTTTCCGATTGACTTTCCAACTTTTGTTTCTAATTGGTATCAAATACCAATCCTTGTTCCAATCAAATTGGGCAAGTGAAACGCAAGGAAAATTCTCACCGACCTGACTTTCCCAACTTGCTCGGTTGCACCAGTTGAACCGATCGGTTCAACACTTGAACCGCTCGTTTCACCCTGGGCTTGAGCCGATCGACTCAACACTTGAGCCGACCAGTTCAGCAACCTCAGCCGACCGGTTCAACACTTGAACCGATCGGTTGGGAGTACAGGTTGTGCAGAATCAGTCAAATGCGATTTCAATCAATCTGATACTCCAATCAATGCGTCCAACACATTAAACCATATGATACTGAGCTATCTACTGATTGAGTGTTTAATTGAACTACGAAACTCCTTTAGTAATCAATCTAAACATTGCTTTGTGGACAAAACTCCTCTTCCAGGTTAAATCCTATGTGTGTGACCCTGTAGGTCCATTTCACGTTGGCAGTGAAAGTCCATAACACTTATGATTTCACAAGCAAAGAGCGGTGCCTAGTCACACATCAGTGCTACCCAAGTGAAAGTAGAAAGTTGGAGAACAACTTTCATCCTACAATCCGTGAATGGTGTTACAGTGAATGTATAATTCCTTTGTCACTGATATCCCGAATGAACTCAAGGCATGGAACAGTCATCCTGTCAACGTTCATTCACTTTCTTGATCTCAGAGTAGATTGAAGGAGATATGTATGACATCAATATCACATACTGATTCACACATGCGTGCGCACGCCTATCTCAATCCTACTCATCAAGTGGCCTTGGATATCAAACTCCCTCAGGAGGGACAAATCCCATATCTATCACTCACCCCTCAAAAGCCCCATGTGTCAAAGCCACCCAATCATCACCTTTATAACAACCCATGTTTCAGGACTGCGTTTGATGATGTCAAAGTGTGCCCAACGACATGTGTTGAGTGTAGTGATTTCAGGTCTAAGAATCACACTCACCACCATCACTGTGAGTACTGACTGTGACTACCATCTCATGGTTCCATGTGTCAAACTCACAGTGGGTCTGTCCGGTACCTTGTTCTCTAACAAGTACCTATGTGTTTGGTTTGATATCTCTATATCATGACTAATGAGATTCTGTCATCAACCAACACCACAATCTAGTCTTGTGTGTCATTGCTGTCTATCTACCTTCCACAATGAAATCCGACTAAGGAGATAACAAGAATGTACAAACTCTTAGCATCCGTATGATCTCATCGTTCCGGTCCTTAACCTGAAAGCATACGTCATTGAGTATTGTCATTCTCTAGACATTCAATCTGTTCTATCACTATCTCATATGACTGAACCAAAAAGAATTGGAAGCTTGCCTTTGATGTTTATCAAATAAATCTTAATGCATCCCACCAATCATCCCATGATTGGCTCTCAGGGCATACATACCAACAAACTCCCACTTGCACTGCAAGCCAATCACCCTTGAATCATATTCATATTGATCTCTAAACATGTCCCACATGTTACTGTTCTCTTGTGCCAATATAGTGAGTAATGGCAACATCTTGCCAAAGTCAGTATAAATTGCATGTCTCTCATCTCTTCACTGTACGTCGCACGTATGAGATGGAGTTGTCGTAATATGCGATCTAGTATTCCTTTGCTAACCTTTAGCCACATTGCATGATCAAGAATTCCAGACTTGTCATCAATGAGTGGAATATCTATAAGTTCATCTCATGAAATTCCAGATCCATATAGTATCCACTGTTGTTATCTAACACACGGATACTCGGAATTTCCCTTTTAAATGGTTTTATTGGAACACTTCCAATTATAAACAAACTTTCACTTTTATACATCCTATGTATATTTTACGATTAATTTTCTGTCCTTTCGGAAGTTCACATCAATGTAACTCTTTACATCGAACTCTTCCTTTTTTTTTCATAGAACTAGTACTTCCCAAGTACTTATCAAGTTCTTATGGTATTCCAGTAACCCTTACTGGAAGTAGACAAACATCCACTCGTCATGTCCTACATACGAGTTATCAGGATGAGCACATCATATTTCCATGTCCTACATACAAGATGATGAATGCGTTTTATTCTTGCCATGTCATATATGCAAGACAATGGGATGATTACATACATGATAGATCCATATCTATTCTTAGTGTTCCCATTCTTCATAAGAATTGGACACTTGGCCTTGGGATATTAATATCCATATAACGTGGACAAGTTTTCTCCCACTGAATCTGTGCATACTGAACCCTTCAGTACAGATTGCCAATGTATGCTCTCTCTTTTCAGGTCAAGAGGTTTTCGAGAACTATCTCAATAGATCTCTATTCCTATCACATAGGAAACATCTCTATCTTCCTTAAAGATAATTTCCACTTTTGGATTTCCATTCTAGAACAATTCCATTTCACATCAATATGTGGAATGTGAATACTCTCCCACTAAATCACAGATCCCTTCTTTATCTTTGACATATCAGTCAAACCCTTTGACTATATCATCAAAGTAAAGATCCAATTTTGAGTTGCGTATACTCAATCAATCACATTGATTAGTCCATTGTAACTTATAGACTTCATTTGCATTAGTGGATTCATAAACCTTATAGGTTGTGTCACGTACACATCCTTGTTTTATTCCTCATAGGAATGTGGTTTTAGTATCCATATGCTAAATGTCTCAGTCATTAAGTTGCAATCAACAAGCATCATCCTTCTCAAAATGTTATCCATGTGTCTTAACACTTAAGACTCATTTGCACTTATGGATTTCATCCAATGAGTGCTACCATCAAGGTCATACCTTATGGTTCACATGGAAATCATTTAGGATGTAATGGTCTTATACCATAACTCAAAATCTGATTCCTCATATTCATCTAGATAGTTGACTCATCATATGAACAACTCATCACATAGATAATTGAGGTGTATCTGTCAAGAATATAAGAATTCACAACCCTTGTGATTCTTAATGTCCTTTATTAGTGTGGGGTATTCTTTTATTAAGAAGAATTCAGTTATTTGATAATCATTCTCTAACTCCTTAGAGTATGATTCCTTCTTGATTTAGACATCACCATGCCTTAATCATGAGTTCACTATGATACACTATCATAATCACTCATAAGGATCTCAAACATTTGGTCCAAGTATTTCATTCATTGATCTCATCAAGAATTAATACTTTATCAAATTTGTACTTCATCTATGACAATCTTGAACACTTCAAGATGTTCATATTGGTATTTCTCTAAACACCATTTGAAGTATTAGCATTTGTTCCAATTGGTATGTAAATACATCACATGTATTATACCTAATAGGATAATCACTCTCCCACTACCTTTAGTGAAGATTGATTAATCATGTCCAAGATATTCATGTCTCTTAATGGTTCTCTAACCAAAAGAGTCTAGGTTTATCCATCATATGGAAACTAGAAATGAATTTCTCATGATTGATGCTAATTTGATTGTTTGAGTTATCAATAACTTTAGGTATCATTTTATCTTATGCATACCATGTATCACAAGATAAACAAGGCATTGCCACAAAGATCATATCTTTAAGAATGAAACATCAACTTTATTAATTTCCATCATTGTCATACAATATGCAATAATAAAGTGTTTCTATCTATTGGCAATATAGGAAATAGCAGTTCTCAACTCTATTTCGTCCCCTTTAGGCTGAAATAAACTGAAAGATACTCCTATCTATGGCCGCAACACTTGCTCCAATGATGGGTACTTCTTTCTTGGTGCTTTCACAAAGGCCATCACTTCTTTGCGGATATTGCATATCATATATGACATATCCATATCTTGGTATCATATACCTCGGACAAAGAAGTGGTTCATTTCATGATACCTTAGGTGGAGATCTCCATCCCCTCCTTCATCTTCTTTTGTTCTTCCAGATATAGAGGGCAGTTCCCTCATACACCCTTTCCCCATGTGCCTTGAGGCTGAAGACGGCTTGGATTGCTGGCTAGCATCAGAACACTTCTTAGCTTTGCCCTTGCCCTTGCCCTTAAGACTTACCTTTTCTTTGATTACATCAAAGACTATGGTTTGTCTTTCTTCATCTTTGCCTCTACTATCCTCAACATGTCCAACAACTCTGTCAACGCTTGTCAAAGTTGTTCATGTTGTAGCTTATCATGAATTGTATGATACCAATAGCCAACTCTTGGCTCAGAGGGAATCCTTCTTAATCAGGTTTTCCACATACCCAATCACATTGAGTGTGTGAATACCTTACTGGATCTCCTTCTGTCATGACATACTAGCACAGTATCTTGGAGACATCATATGTCTCATGTTGTCTCTGCAACTCATAGTTCAGAGAACACAACATCAAGCTCTCCTCATCAATGTCATCCTCAGTATGCTTCCATAAGCATACTTTCAGCCATTGATGTGGTGGGATCGAGTTCATCTAGTTCTGGTATAACTAGGACTTAGAGCTTTCGCTCTTTGATTGAGAACACTTCTCATCATCATCCTAACCAGTCGTGGAATTATTCCCATTTAATTTTGTTGGTCTCAAAGACCGATCGCAAATAAAGTGATTTGTCGATTAACCATTTATTTTAACAAAAGGAAATATATGCAATTTTAGTCCAAAACTCTTTTGACTTGTTTGATTGATTTGAAAAGTTGACGATAAAATTAGGCCTTTAATTAATTATTGCTCCCACTATTTTACTTCAAATTGATAGCCCTCACCATCAATTCGGAAGATTGCAGCGTACAACCTTCTAGTGGGCAAGATCCTGAAATCCTCTAAGTCATGGACCAGCTTGGGCTGTCACCCACAACATAGATCTCTCAGGTAGGCAACTTTTGCCAATTGCATCATATGCAACTCTTGATAAGATGTAATCTAAAACTCCTTGCAATGATCATCTCCATGCCTCAAGGTGCTAGATCCTATCTAGGTCACCTTGTTAAGTCCGACCCAAAGCAAACACGATGAATATGCACCCTGCTTGGGCAGACCCACACATTCACCCTTCACGCTTCCATGAGGTAGACGGTGCACCACGCTAGGGCGTGCCCACACTTGGTCGAACAAGCTTTTCACGTGTGTCGCATTTGGAAGGCATCTAAAACTTAATATTTTAATGAGGGATTTGGTTTTTATATACATATACATATCCAATCACCACAATACATAGTATGTATCATATACATGCTATATCCCACATAAAACATGCACAAACGATAAAAAGCAATGATTATGGCCATCCTAATGTGATTCCTCGAGCCAAGAGGAATCACGGTCATCTAGGTCAACATCACATGCAACCTGTACAAGATGAACTATGTGCCTTGCCATCCGAGTTGATCAACTCATCACATGAATGATCTGTACTCTCCAGCCGGTCGTCTGGGTGCCACCAGCCGATCGGTTGGCTCCTCCAACCGATCGGTTCGCCTGGTCATCGTGCATCTCATCATGTCCGTCACCCGCTCGTCTCGTTCCTCGAACTGGTCATCAACCGATCGGTTCACTCCTTGAACCGACCGTCTGCAAGGTCAGCCGATCGGTTCACGCCTTGAAACGATCGTCTGAGCAGTCGTCTTGATGTCCTCCGGTCTTCGACATTATAGGAAATAAAATATATCCTATTATTACATTGCTTAAAAGAAGAAACCCCGAGTTACATTCGGGGGGAGCAAAGGTAGGAAAGAATCTCGAATTATTTCGAGTTACATCAGGAATAAGAGAGGGAAGATCGGTGCGCAGACCGAGATGCAAGCAACCACAAACAACCACACACAGATAGGGGTTTATAGGCCATAATCACGCTACACACATCCACCACAAAACTCGTTTAAGGGCGACGCGTATCGAGTGCATTAATAATACATATCATATATGTAATTTGGGATTAGTGGATTTAGGATTGGACATGCATAAAGCCAATATTATTCTCATAGTATGCAATAAATAAAGGCGACAAACAAAAATCGATCATATCGATATTCCTAAAATATAGAGCAGTTGACGTGGCTCTGATACCACTATTGGGTTTTTGGGGAGACAGAGAAGGCAGCGGAAACAAAAAAATTTCTCCCCCAACCCATACTGAGGAAATGCGTCAACGTCTATATAATAGGAAAGGATGGTTTGTGGAATCATACCTTGTCCCGAGGCTTGCTCGGTGACAATACCTCGCGCAATGCGTGGTCTTCAACTCCGGTCTTGGACGGTGTCTGTGCAGCTCCTGGTCGCACCGGGACTGACTCCTCCTCCTCCTCCTACCGGACTGTCGGATGACAGTTGTCCTCCTGAGCGACAGTGTCCTCCTGCCTCTATAGTAGTCCACACAGACCACCTGGAACTCCACTCGCCTTGTCCCATAAGGAAGTGGAAGGAGTCGCACCCTCCTGTTGACGTACTAGTCGCCAACACACTCTCCTGCTACCAGTTGCAACTGCAGTTGTCCTTCCCTTGCTGCACCTCCCTTTTGCGGGAAGCACTTACTCGGGATCTCTCACGGTTACCAAAACCAGAGAGAACGACAACTTCGCAAAGCAACCGGCTTGCATTGAGTTGTGCTCTGAGAAGCCCCCAATACCCCTATATATATAGGCGGGTCATGGGACAGGGTTCTCTGTGCCCGGCAATATGGGACTAAAGCAGGAGTAGAAGGGTTCGAGATTTTCCACAAAAAGCAACCAACTCGCAACCTGAACCGATCGGTTCACAAGTGAACTGGTCGGTTGGGGACCTGAACCGATCGGTTGGAGCACCAACTGATCGGTTGGGACCCATGAGCCGATCGGTTCACTTCTGAACCGGTCGGTTCATGGTCCTGATCAGTTCCCGATTGACTTTCCAACTTTTGTTTCTAATTGGTATCGAATACCAATCCTTGTTCCAATCAAATTGGGCAAGTGAAACGCAAGGAAAATTATCACCAACCTGACTTTCCCAACTTGCTCGGTTGCACCAGTTGAACCGATCGGTTCAACACTTGAACCGCTCGTTTCACCCTGGGCTTGAGCCGATCGACTCAACACTTGAGCCAACCGGTTCAGCAACCTCAGCCGACCGGTTCAACACTTGAACCGATCGGTTGGGAGTACAGGTTGTGCAGAATCAGTCAAATGCGATTTCAATCAATCTGATACTCCAATCAATGCGTCCAACACATTGAACCATATGATACTGAGCTATCTACTGATTGAGTGTTTAATTGAACTACTAAACTCCTTTAGTAATCAATCTAAACATTGCTTTGTGGACAAAACTCCTCTTCCAGGTTAAATCCTATGTGTGTGACCCCGAATGAACTCAAGGCATGGAACAGTCATCCTGTCAACGTTCATTCACTTTCTTGATCTCAAAGTAGATTGAAGGAGATATGTATGACATCAATATCACATACTGATTCACACATCCGTGCGCACGCCTATCTCAATCCTACTCATCGAGTGGCCTTGGATATCAAACTCCCTCAGGAGGGACAAATCCCATATCTATCACTCACCCCTCAAAAGCCCAATGTGTCAAAGCCACCCAATCATCACCTTTATAACAACCCATGTTTCAGGACTGCGTTTTATGATGTCAAAGTGTGCCCAACGACATGTGTTGAGTGTAGTGATTTCAGGTCTAAGAATCACACTCACCACCATCACTGTGAGTACTGACTGTGACTACAATCTCATGGTTCCATGTGTCAAACTCACGGTGGGTCTGTCCGGTACCTTGTTCTCTAACAAGTACCTATGTGTTTGGTTTGATATCTCTATATCATGACTAATGAGATTCTGTCATCAACCAACACCACAATCTAGTCTTGTGTGTCATTGCTGTCTATCTACCTTCCACAATGACATCCGACTAAGGACATAACAAGAATGTACAAACTCTTAGCATCCGTATGATCTCATCTTTCAGGTCCTTAACCTGAAAGCATACGTCATTGAGTACTGTCATTCTCTAGACATTCAATATGTTCTATCACTATCTCATATGACTGAACCTGAAAGAATTGGAAGCTTGCCTTTGATGTTTATCAAATCAATCTTAATGCATCCCACCAATCATCCCATGATTGGCTCTCAGGGCATACATACCAACACTTCTGCCTCCACCAAGGTCTTACCCACTTTTGCAATAAATCCTCCACCTTGAAGGAATTACTCACTCTTCTTTAATCTTCTGCTTTGACTTCACCTTTGCCAAGGAGAAGCTTTCACTAAGGGATGCCATCCCATCTTCTTCTTCACCTCTCTTATCCAAGAGAGAGAATCTTCATCTTCATGGTTGAATGAGAGATTGGGAGGTAGAGGAAATGAGAGCCTCACAAGATATACATGTAGGACTAGCTCTCTTACAAATCTCCTACTCACTGTAATAGATGTAACAAGTGATTAAGCTTAAGAGAGGTAGGAGGCTCGTGGAGGCACTCAACTATAATTTAGGGACCTTCATAGTGCTTGGCGGACCATGAGATGAAGCTGAAGGGGCCCTATTTATAGTTGGGGATGCCTACTAGCCAATAGGAACACTAAAGAATGAATTTTAGTTGTTTGGGGTGTTGTAACTGATTTATTTTTTATGTTTGCAACACTCCAAGGGCTATTAACACTTTTTCTATGTACTCCATATAGTGTAGTCAGTCGAGTTTAGTTTTGGGAAACTTGAATGGTAGCACTATGTGATAAATCAAATTTGAAGTCTTGGTCAAGTTTATCCTAGATGAAACTCATCTGATGGCCTAAATTTGGTTTGTATATGCAGGGTGTCAGTTGAGTTTGTCCTGGGGAAAACTTGGCCAAACCTGGCAAATTCCAAGACCCATCATAGGCGTTGGTTGAGTTTCTAAGAGGAAAACTCAGCCGAACAGACTACATA
Organism: Alisma plantago-aquatica; assembly: GCA_963693085.1. NCBI lineage: Eukaryota > Viridiplantae > Streptophyta > Magnoliopsida > Alismatales > Alismataceae > Alisma > Alisma plantago-aquatica. Next base: position 65,737,161 of record OY856410.1, on the reverse strand, counting down.
TGATATATTTTGAAAATTTTCATTAAAGTGCTTAAATATTTTTTTAAAGTGCTATTGGTTTTTTCTAAACTTAATTAGAATTCATACAATCATTATGAGTAATTTACAACATGATTCTAATAGAGATACATCATATTCCACTAAAGTGTACTTGCATTGATTTTGACTTGTCTTTTCTCCAAGATAAGATGTGCAAGTTAGGGCATTTGGAGTGTGTCTATACCTAATTTGAAATCACTCAAGTAGAAGCATTAGACACAAATAAGTGAAATGGTTAGTCATCATCAAAACAAGGGTTTAGTCAATTTAGACCGTGAGTCAACATTGTCCCCCTTTTTGAAGATGACAAACCATTCCATATATGTATTGAAAGCATGTATGTAAAATCATACCTTTTGAGGAACCTAGGGTTTTAATAGAATTGAGTTCATATGCTCCCCCTCAAGCTCATGGAGTTCTCATACTCCCCCTCAATTGATGTTATTTCTCCTGAATGGTTAGCTTTCATAAAACTTATAGAAACTATGTCTTCTACTCATATATGTTCTACATATATGTCTTCTCCCCTTTACATATCCCCTTACATAAGACATGTCTTCTCCCCCTTTGTCATTTAAAAAAGTGAGGGAGTGAAAAACACAACTTGTTAGTAAAAGATTAGAAAGGAGAGTAGAAGAGAAAAACTAGGGGATTATCTAAGCATAACATATAAGGAAAACCAGGACATGCATTTGAACAAATCAAAATGTAATTCCAACAATAATCAAGGAAAAATAACAAAAAGATCCATGAAATTATAAAATAATGTGTTGTAGGAACTAATAAATCATGATTTTGACCCTCAAGATGACACAATTCACCCAAAAATGTTAGGTCTCATGACTACAACCATGAGTCTTCCTCAGAAAGACATTTTTGCATTTAAAACACTGGTTTCGCACCAAAACCTGATATTGGAGTAAATGATATAAAATCATCATAAATTCTTCAAATGCTCCAATATTTGCATATAATGTATCTCTATTTGTTTCTCGTCACAAGGCTATGCTAGCAACTCAAGATAGTAGATATGAAAGTTAAGAAACAAGCTTGAGTATGTATGAAAACAAGATACAAGCATGACATATAGTTGAATATCAATTGATGAACAAGACTAGAACTACATGTAGATGGACTACTAGTATATGATACCACAAGTTAGGACTACTAGTAGGATCTATATTATAGAAAAGGATGCACAAGTTAAAATCAAGCTATGAGTAGATGTAGAGAAGTATCCAAACAAGGAGATACGCAAACTTAGAAGCATGAAACGATATTACTCACTAGGAAATATGTATCATTATCAAAAGATGATTACCACTAAAACAATCAAGGTTGAAACAAAAGATATATAGCTAGATAGATGTAACAAGTTAGAGAACAATGGAAGCAATTTATAACACAACCAAGAGAGTCAGAGAGATCATCGTGAAAACATGCATAAAAACTCAAAAATGGTAATTGCAAGATGTAGATATACCAACTTTGATCACTTATAGAGAATGAGTTGTATGTAAGATAGACAATTTAAAGCATAGCAATATGCATGCCATAAAAGTACCAAAGGGAGTGCCATAGAATAAGGCTAGTGGTTGAGAAAATCTAGTTGAGAGGGAAATTCTCATCCAAAAAGTCATCTATATATCCCATGCACAGTGTTGTCAGTCAAGTTTCTAGATTAAACTTCTCGGCCGACAATAGATGTTGGCAATACTCATTGGTACTTGTGGTCAAGTTTCTTTCAGGACAAACTTGTCTGACAACAGCTGATGTCAAACACCACATATATTCCAAAAAAACATATCTAGAGGCATGATAGAAATATAAACCATATCCAATCATGCATAAGCAAGTTAGTAATGCACTATAAAGCTTCAAGAACAATTTTTTAGCATGAAAGTGATGAGAATCACAATGTACTAACTTTGACTCAAAAACCATATGTAAAGTTCATACAAACTTGAAAAGAACAAGCTATGCTAGGATATGAGAAAGAATACCATTACCTCTATTCTTAACATTTATTTCTAATTGTTTCCACTCCATATACATCTCACCTTTCTTATTTTATGTGGATTAAGAAATCAATTTGCAAATCAATACCTCATGTCAATGCATTTGCAAGTGACCTACAAGAAGAAAGTTTAAATGGACCCCAATCATATTTTTGGGTCTAGAGGGGTTAGCTTAGCAGCCCAAGTCCTATTAATCTTGGGTGATTTACAAAAATGACAATAAGTGGAATAATGACCTATGTCATTGGAATCATTACATGATCTCCTAGCCTTGGAACTAGAGGATTCTTCATTGAAAATTGAAGGTTCTTTATCTTTGTTGTTCCTTTGGATACTATCAAGTCAAAGACCATCTCTACCCATTTGTTCAGTAGTATGATCTAGGATTTGATTAAGATTCTTTTTATCATCTAATATCTTTATGTAGAAGATCTCAAACTATGATTCTCATAACAGAAGTAATAATAGAAGACAACTGATTGATATCATCTCTATCATGCAAAAGATCGGTTTCTAAGCAAAGAGTATTTGTCATATAAGGATCTTTCTCAATTTGAAGAGCATCAACAATATTATCTCTATTAGTAGAACTAGAACAAGATTCAAGGACATTAATTTTAGTAAGAAAGGAAGCATTTTCTTTTTTGAGAAAAGTAAACTTAGAAAGATAGACACTATTTTTAGATTCTATACCTTGCAAAACAAATTCTTTGTCCTCATTTTTAGTTCTAAGAACATCAATATCAATGAGAGAATTAAAATATTTACTATGCTCTTCATTAGAACTAGACAAAAGATATTTATCTTCTAGAAATCTAATCTCATCAAGCAAGTTACATTTTCAAGTTTAAGAGAGTCTACTTGACTGAGATAAGCATTGTTTTCATCTAGAAAGCAAATATTAACATGTTAAAGATCATCCTTTTCTACATGTAAATTATCAACAATTCTAGAAAGCCTTTTCTTTTTGTTTTTAGAAGACTTAAGAGAGGCACGAGTAGCATAAACAATGGAAATTTCAAATTCTTTATATAAAGAGTTTAGATTTACCTCATTTGATTCTTCACTTGTTGAGGCCATGAGAGAAAATGGAATTCTCCATCTTAACTAGAGCTTGAACTAGATCCACCACTTGATTCTGCACTTGAGCTTGAGTTGGAGGAGTTTCTAGAGATTTTGTGACATTTCTCCTTCTTGTACTTCTCTTCTATTTTATTGTGATTATGGGTCTTTTTGCCTTGTGGACAATATTCCTTGAAGTGACCCTTCTTTCCACACTTGAATCACCGCATAGAGGAAGAAGACTTGCCTTTCTTGAGTTTACCCTTAGAGTACATGGCATCTTTTTCAACTTAATAGGATGGAGAAGCTAGCCCAACAATGGCCTCAATTCATGCTTTCCTTTCAGGCTTCTTTATTCTCTTGAGCCCTTTCTCTTCTTCTCTTTTTTCTTCCTCTTGCTTGTCAAGTGTATCTTCATGGTATTGAAGATTTCCTATGATCTCTTCAATTATAATATCACCAAGAGACTTTGCTTCTTCAGTGGAAGTTATTTAGATTCATACCTCTTAGGGAGAGTTCTAAGTATCTTTTAGATGATCTCTCCTCTAGCCATAGGATGACCAAGGACGAAAAGACCATTTACCATGGTATGGCTTGAGTACATATCAGTCACCCTTTCCTTCTTTCCCATCTTGAAGTTTTCAAGAATCCCTTTGAGCATGTAGACTTCGATTTCCTTCATTTTCTTTGTCCCCACATAAGTGACACAAAGCCTTCTCCATACTTCATAGGTTGTTTCACAAGAAGAAATTCGATTGAACTCAGAGAAGGAAATGGTGGAATAGAGAATGTTGATGTCTCTTGCATTCAAGATTGCTTTCTTCAAGGTAGCTTCATCCAATTATTATATATTTGTCTTTGGTAGCTTGTAGGAAGGTCCACCATTCTCCATAGATCAAGACTTGATCCTTGAATGTAGTATTGTAACCTTCTCTTCCTATAGGGGAAGTTACTACCATCAAATATTAGAATGTTGATGAGGTATCTTCCATCTTGATAATCACCCATCTTCTCCTACTTGTGGAAGTATGTCTGGAGAAGACCTGCTCTGATACCACTTGTTGGATATAGTATGGGCGACCTTCAAGATATTTCTAGTTTAAAACGGAAAATATGAACTTTGAGTGCAACTAAGTATACATAGAAAGGAAGAGAGATGTTGAACAAGCACAAGAACACAAACTATGTAGAGTCGTTCCAATATCCAAACTAGGAGAAAGTCAGTCCACTACCTAGAGATGTCAAGCTCTAGGATTTTGCAACCATTCCATACTTATATTCCATTAAAATACATACAACATATGACCTTCCTTTGTTGGGCAAAGGATACCTAGCCTTCCCTTTAAAGAGAAGGGAGCCAACAACCTACCAAAGGACTTACCTATCTAAGACTGAGTCTTGAACCTCACTAAGGAGTTAACCACTTTTTCAAGGAGTCTTGTGCCTTCACCAAGGTCTTACCCACTCTTGCGACATGTCTTCCATCTTGAAGGAATCAAACACTCTTCTTTATATTCCCCGTTTGACTTCACCTACGCCAAGGAGAATCTTTCACCAAGGGATGCCTTCCCTTCTTCTTCTTCACCTCTCTTAGTCAAGAGAGATAATCTTCATTCTGATTGTTGAATGAGAGATTGGGAGGTAGAGGAAATGAGTGCCTCATAGGATATACATGTAGGGATATCTATCTTACAAATCTCCTACTCACTCTAATGGATGTAGCAAGTGATTAAGCTTAAGAATGGGAGGAGTCTCTTGGAGGCACTCAACTATAATGTAGGGACCTTCATAGTTCTTGTCTAACCATGGGATCAAGCTTAAGGGGTCATATATATATTTGGGTATTCCTACTAACTAGTAGAAGCACTTAAGGATGAATTATACTCATTTGGGGTGTTGCAATGGATCTATTTTTTATTTTACAACACTCCAACAGCTAAAAATACTTTTTCAACACACTCTGTATAGTGTAGTTGGCCGAGTTTACTTTTGGGAAACTTGGTTGTAGCACTATACGACAAATCAAATTTTAAGTGTTGATCAAGTTTTCCTAGATGAAACTCGATCGATGGCTTAAAGTTTGTTTTCCTGTTTAAGGTGTCGGTCGAGTTTGCCCTGGGGAAAACTTCACCAAACCTGGAAAATTTGAAGACCCATCCTAGGCGTCGGTCGTCTTTCTAAGAGGGAAATTTGGCCGAACAGACAACATGCAATGCATTTTGAAAATTGTCAATAAAGTGCTTAAATATTTGTTAGAAGTGCTCCTGATTTTTTCTAAGATTAATTACAATGCATACAACTATTACAAGTTATTTACAACATGATTCTAATAGAGATAGATCGTAATCCAAAAAAGTGCACTTGCATTGATTTGGACTTGTTTTTTCTCCAAGATAGGATTTGCAAGTTTGGGCATTTGGAGTGTGTCTATACTTAATCTAAAATCACTCAAGTAGAAGCATTAGACACAATTAAGTGGAATGGTTAGCCATCATCAAACCAAGGGTTTAATCAATTTATACCTTGAGTTAATACTATGGAAAAGGCCTTGTCCACCAACTTAGGAAAGGTCTGGGGTAGATGAGGAATGAAAATACGTCCAATACTATAACACAACCCTTCCAAAAAGTTACTAGCACGTCTCTTGATGTGCACAAATCATATCATATTTTGGATCATGTTTGGTTGCATATCCATGTTGTTTTGACTCAATTATCACTCTCATTCATGCTAGATTCTATATTTTTAGCTATTCTTACTTGTCTAATGGTTTGGATTGTAGGTACTACATTTTACAATGAAATAATGAGTACTATATCATATTATCTCTTATTATATCACTCCTCAAGTATCTACATGTTTTGGGGTTTGAAACTATACAAATACCACTTTTTACGGCATGTAAATCGGACCTACACGCTGAAAGTTATGAGCAGAATAACCAGGTGCATGTCGTGTCTTAAAAAGACACGCCATGAACCTGTCGAGCAGACTGAAAGTTTCTGGAAATTTTCATAGTTTGTATTTTTTCAGTGCACATCGTGCACATGGGAGATGAAAGTTTCTAGAAAGTTACACGATGTGCATTTTTTCAGCACACGTCGTGCACCTGGGAGCTGAAAGTTTCTGGAAAGTTGCACTGCGTGCATTTCTTCAGCGCATGCCATGCACAGTGCATATTGGAGCAACTGACGAAGGTTTTGCACGACGTGCATTTTGGACGCACATTTTATCTCTGGAAGTTTCAACATTTAAAAAAATATGAGTTTTTGTTTAAAACGAAGAGGGAAGTAAGGAGGTACTCTCTTGGAAACTCCTTTACTATGAGAGTGGAAATTATGGATTTGAGGAGTAGAATTGTGATCCAAAATGAAATTCATACATGAGAATGTTGTATTGAGTTAGAATCGTTGTACTTACACCGAGAGGTGAATTGCAACCTACAACTCTCCTTTAAAACAAGTGCTTAGTATGTTTAAATTTCATGCTCCTATTTTATGGTATGATATGTTGGTGAAATCCTAGGTCCAAGATCCTTCCATATCTTAATCTTAACTTTTCTTAAGTGATAATTTACTATTTTGTGTTAAATCTATAATTTAGTTGTTCTAATCCAATCTTCTTGTGTATAACGATCTAGATTATTGAAAATCATAACTCTTACACCTAACTAACCAACACTCCTTGTGTCTGACCTCGACTACAACAACTCTCATATACTTGCGGGATATAGCTAGTTGAGTAAAAGATCATTCTTATGATTGAAACTCATTAGTGTAAACAACCAACAAGTTTTTGGCACATCATCCTGACCATTAGCATAATGCTCTAAGCGCCCAAACATTTGCATGTACTCAATGACTATCATGAAAGTCTACCGTAGGTTGTAGAACTCAAACTCCTTCCTTCATGGTGTAGAGGATACATACTTCTAGCTAAACAAGTCTAGGATCTAATTCCATGTCATGGAATCAACATCATGAGTCTTGGACATACTATTCCACCAATGGCAAGCTAGTCTAAAGAGAACATAAGTAGCAAATGAACCTTTTGATGCTCAGGACAAGCCATGCCATTAGAAGTCTGTCCAGTAGCAATAATCCAGTCATTGAATTTTTCAACCATGTTGACTTCATTCTCACAATTAAAATATGTAGGGTGCATCATTAGAATATTAGTGCAATTATACTCCATAGGTTTGTCGATAGCAACCCTAGAGCTAGCTTTCCCTACTCGGATTGAGGAAGTATCTATCAAAGATGAAGCAACTCTAGGTGAGGGGGAATACCCAAACTCAGGGTAGTTGATGTTGGTGTTGAGATAGATATAACAACTATAGGTTGACTCTCAACTATTGGGGGAACTTGAGATATCGGAGGGGTAAAAGGACAATCCATCCTCGACATTTTGTAATTTGGGTCCTCAGTGTCTCAAAATCAACTAGGTCCTCAATAGTTGAGTTGCCACTGGTCCTATTGATATGCCTCCACAAGGCATGGGTATATAGTGTAAGAAACCTATAGAAGAAGTAAAACCCTAAGGGAGATAAGATTTAAATAGTCAGATTAACTAATTACATTGGCTCTCATAGCATGCTTAAAAGGAGTGGGACCCGACAGGGGATCCACTCTCCCACTCAGGTGAATAATATAAAACCATCCAATGCCAAATTTGATAATAACTTTTTTCAAAGCATGATGAACTAAAACTCACATATGTATTGTATCATTCATCATAAAGTGTAGCAGTAGAAGATAAAAAATCTAACAGTTACAATATTGATGTCTAACATTGTTCTTCACCATGCAGGGTGTACATAAATGAAAACTATAGGGAATATCCACAGAGGGTAAACCAATCAATTTCGTTTACCTCCCAAGATAGAGCATCTACACATGGATGAGTCATGGTCAACTTTAAACCAAACCTCCTTGCTCTCTACCTAATGGGTTGGAAGCATACCTCGTAAGAGAAGAGAAAGTAGAGTCAGCATAAAAGTTGGTATGTGCATATAATAGTGATTGGACAATATTAGGAAAATGGAAAACAAATAAGATAACAAGGATTCCCAAATAAAAGAGAAAAAAATCATCCAATTAGATATCAAAAGAAATCTTTATATAGTAAGATAAAAAAATTATATGAAGAAATAATAAAGTTCAGAAATAACAATTCCTGTCGTTAAAGATAAAATTAAAGAGAAACATTAAATAATAAGAATTATGCATGCATATTACCATGATGGTAACATGTATAATAAAATTCAAGGTATCACCACCATATCCACATATTATGGAATCACCACCACAATCTTTGAAGGAGTAATGGGATCACATCAGTATTACAAAGGGACAGGAATTACCATATGCACCTTCTATTGGTAATACACACAATAGGGATACACCACCTAGTGTGTATATTATACAAGTTATTCCAACAAAACATGCATTATATATAGAGAGGCAAGGTTTAGTTAATCATAACACAATATCCAAATTAATTATACATCATAAAGATGTCTAAACATGATCAATGATATAATCATGGCCAACATATGGCAATTATGATTTCCATTGAATGTGGATTGATATATTCTCCAACATGCATCTTGGGTGAAACATAAATAAGTTACTAGAATAGGATCGAATATGCCATTATAACCATCCCCAAAACTAATTCCAAGGGTTTGGAACCAATACTTCAACTATATAAACATGTCATATTTAAGATATTATGTCACAATCAAGTCAAAGAGATAGACAAGAAATAGATAACATTGTACAATATGATTGACATGAGAGTGCAACATACCTCAAATACATATATCCAAAGTCAAGTCCACTACTGGATCCAATATGGTTATGTCTTCACCTACTATTACATTAGATGTAAGTCATTAATTAATGAGTACATTACAAACCATAATATTATCAACTCTTTGTTATAGTGAAATTATTCTATGAAACTTATACCAACTGGCAGGGTTTATTTTATTATTTGATAACATATTTTCACATATAGTTCTTATGAGTAAAAAACTATTTATGAATTATTGAAGCCAATATTTACCAAAAACAAAATATCTTGTCAATAAACAATATGCCATACATATGATTTTTATCATCATAAGTGTGACAAGCTATCTGGGTTCATTTTCTCGATCTAAAAGGTCGCACGAGTGAATCAAATTGGAAGTGTCAAAGGATAGAAAAACCCAATGTAGTGTGGTAACAATTAGCCTGATGTGAGGATAAAGTTGTATATGTAGAGTTATCATCTTCTTTGCTTCATTTGTGTATGTGAGGAAACTTAGGGATTCTGAGTAGGTCTCTGGCCATGGATCAAAGTTCCATTGGGAAGCCGATTGCGACCCTTTATAGGTTTCCCCAACTCTGAGATACCCTCCCAATCTCAATTATCCCTTAAGAATCTCACAATACCTCACATAGGAGTGTAAGATATCACTTCCGTGGTGAGCATGAGGTAGCTTGAGGAACAAATTGTTGGGAGCCAACATGGATTGAGTAGTGGCATCAAGTCTAAAATATCACAATAAAGATAGAAGCCAGATAATTAGGTGAAAGTGCTCACTGAAGTGCCCAATTGTTGTATGATTTTGATCACATATAAAGAATCAAGCAAATAGGAAAAACATATATGCACATATATGGATGAAATCAAACAGAGTAGAAGCTTCCCTGAGGTTCCTAGAACCAAACCTCTTCTTCATGATAAGAATTTGACCCTGGAATAGTGTTGGTGAATTCTACCTTGAAACACTAGCCGTTGGAGTTGGGGAACTAGATGGCAACTAAACAAGCACCATTCAAAGGGTTTATACTTGTCACTTGACATCCATGATGGTTTTGGATCATGTATTTATAGGATAAGATGTCCATATCACCTAGAGTTTTAACTAGAGGAAAAAAGTGGGGACACAGGGAAATCCTGATTCAGATGGGATGTCAGTGAGATGAAATCTTGTCGAGTTTGGGATTGTTAAAAAGTTTATTGATAGAGGAACATGGAGGTAAAGAAACCTTGGTCCAAGGAGGTCAGGTGAGAAATATCACAGTGGTGGAAGAACTTCTGATACTCTTCTAGTGTGCAAGGACTCATGGGCAAGGTAGGAGATAAACGTTATTTCACGGATCTCTATCCTACAATCACAACAGAATGCCACATCGGATTTGGTTCCCACGAGTGAGTAACTATGTGACTTGGGTCATTGTTATCTAATAAAAAATTCCTATTTTAAATAACCAAAACTTTAATCATATTCACGTTATAATTAACACCCCACTTACCCATTATCTTCTTCCATTAGATTGAGCCCTCAAACATTATCAAAACTAAATGAAACTTGGCAAGTTAACCAATTAGGACCTAAGGAGCATGATTATGAACTTAGATTTAGGTTTTGAGATTATCTTTATGATTTTTTAGTACAATTAAGGTTTAACTCAAATATGTAATTATGTATTATTATATATCAACATTGTTCTCAATCATAGGATTTAGAGTCCAATCATCATCATCTTACTACCATGAATGTCACATGATAAGATATTATCCAAATTATGACATTTTACTCACTATCCATTATGTCCATTAATTTCAACATTTACTCAAATAATGGCATATTGATTACTTGTACTTCCATTAACCATCCAATTTGGTCACATTGTATTTATTATTCACACCAATGTCCACATGAAATAGTCACTTGTACTAATTCACATTAGATTACCAATTCTGACATTTAGTCATTACATGTGTATTAGTGAACAAGGTGACACGTAATACATGTTAATGAACTGATTTAACAACCAAACCATGATTGGATTTTTAGGTCCAAACTAGGTGTATTAATATATGATTTGTGAAACCTAATCTCACTAATGTAACATGAATGTCACAAAGGATGTACTTGTTAGGGTTGGTTATTTACAAATTAGGGTTAGGTTAACATGATCACCTTACAACACATACACGTTATCAACATGTATTATGTCTAGGGTTATGTTTCATATATCAAACTCATAATCTTATTTATGGTCAATAGTATGATCAAGACCATATGTATTCATAATTACGGTTAATGTGTGAGTTACTCAAATTACATGTCTTAAATGTTACTCAGGGCACAAACAAGCATGTTAGGGAATATGTCTAAGCTCATTTGGTAAATTCTAAAAATCCAAGCATATTAACCTCCTAATTATGGAATTAATGTTTATAGAGTCAGGATACCCAAACCTCAATATGTTACAAAGTGACCTCAAATTGTTGTGTGGTTCCCTGGTAACTTGTGTGTTGGCTAAATAACATATGCAAAACTATGGCAACCTATCTTGGGTACTTAGGGGATGTCTCTAGATGGAAAATCTGGTGACTTCACATAAAGAAGTTCCACAAGGGTTGCCACACAATTAGGAGTAACTAAAATATCAAAATGATTAGACCCACAATTATTTTTAACCAGGGTATCATAAGGTTTTATTATTGTTGTTGGACGTCCATATTGAACGAAACTAGTAACACAAGCACCTTGGTAGTTGATGTTGGGTAGGTAATATGCTCATATGAAGTACCATTCACTAGTACAAAAATGGTCTATAGCGTTGGTTTTTTTAAGCCTTTAGCATCACTTTTTAGCCGACACCTAAGTGGTCGTCGCTACAGAAATTGCTCTATAGGGTCGGGTTTTTAACAAAAACAAAATCGACTTTGTATAGTAAAAACTGATCCTATAGGCTCTAAAAAACTAAACCTAAATGAGTAATGAAACTGTACCTGAACCCTATAACGTCGGTTTTTTACTAAATTACCGACTCTAGAGATTCTTTCTAAGGACGGTTATATGAGGAAAATTGACTCAATAGAGTCTTGGAATATGATAGAATGGTTGTATCGCCTAGCATGGCCGTGTTGGTCTATATTAGCACGGTCGTGCTACACGACACGACCGTTCTACCATATCTCAACACGACTGTTCTTTGCGGAACGGTCATTCTACCTCATCCCAACACGGTCGTTCTATGCAGCATGACCGTTCTACGATGCAACACGGCCGTTCTATGCGGCACGACCAAGATACCTTTAAGGTCGGTTTTTTAAGAAAACCGACGCTATAGGGAACAATTTTTTTAAAATTTCTACATAAACTGAACAGAACAAAATAGAAGAACAAGAATAAGATATTGGAGAGGGGAGCATTGCTGCTCAACTGTCACCATTCGAAACCACACATTCATAACAAAAGTGATTCATATATTGAGTTGAGTACACATAGTCACATCATAATTTACAAAATGATAGATTACAAGTCTGAGATGATATTAAATGTCAGATACAAAAGTTAATATGAAAGAGTACTGAAACCACATACATAAATGGAACATAACTGACATATTTATTCCAATGCTATATTGACTTCATTTAGAAAAACATCTGACCACTCTTCTCAGAATTCATTTAAGTCTTCACGTGTGTAAGGCTGAGTTGAAAAGATCTGTAACAGAAAATGCACATGCTAATATTTTATAAAATGACAACAACTCACTTGTAAATTTATGATGTTATTCTTTATTACCTGATCTATAGTCTGAATGTCATTTGATTCTTGTTTGACAATAGCTTGCATATATTTCATTACATAGTAGCCACAAGCCCAACCATTATTTTGTATAGGACACTACAGAGGAGTTAATGTTAGTAAACTACTATAAAAAGAGGACTATAAGAGTTGACATATAAGAGTTGAAAATTAATACATATAAGATGAAGCAGTTGTCAAAGTAGCTACCTTGGCATTTTTCAATGTCAATGTCTTTAATTTTGTGGGTATTTGTCCTCTGCCTTCACGAAAAGCTTTTATACCCCTATCAATTAAACGATAGTTGGTAAAATAGAAATATCATGTTGAAGCATTGACTATATTTATGCTTACGCCATAGCTGGGAATTTCAATTTGTGACCCCTTGTTGTTTTTCCCATTGGGTCAAGATAATAAAGAGTCATCATTTTTGGGACAATCACCACTTATTCCCAATGTCTAGATCTGAGTAAGAATAAAACAAACATTAAAATAAGTACATTTGTTCATTATTAAAATTATATTGAATAATAATACTTACTGGACGTTAAAAGGAATTAGGATAATTTCCTTTCCCACAATAGCAAAATATTTGAATGCATCAGAGAAGTACTCACTCACTTCCTCAATATGTGTCTCCACCTGACTAGTGACCGAAGGAACTAAGAATCCCAACATTCTTTATATCAAAGTTTGTGGCATCGGTATATAAATGGTTGTTAAACATTTGTAATTATTTTCATATGTAGAAATAAGCTAAAAATGTGTATTGGATTTTCTATATTGATAGATCCTTACCTTATCCATACTTCTAATATCGAAGTATTTAGCCAATCATACCGGAACAACTCTATAATATCATTAAGAAAAATATAATTGTCAAAGTCCCTCCTAGTTGCATCTTCTATTAAATTGATCAAGATTTGTAGTCCAAAGCTTTGGTCGGCTATCAACAAAAACATTTACATTTACTTCCCAACTCGTCGAATGTGGATTCCGGAATAATAGATGGCTTGGGCATAGGAGGACGACTAGTAGAATTTTTACTTTTTGGTTTGCAAACCTGTTAATAAAATTACATACTTCTATTACACGAGTTCATATATGCAGTCAAATATGAAAAACATGGTAGAATTCAAGTATACCTTGTCATTGATAACCAAGTGTCTAGGCCAACCCACCATAGCACCCTCTACTTCTTCAACTGTACTATATTCAGGATTAGGTATGGGTAGTGGTTTGTTCCCCATTCCGTCATACACAAGATGGATGGACACATGACAAATGTCATCAATAACTTGTTGGCAATGCAATGTACCACCAAGGTTGTACACCTTGCCCGCTTCCACAACATTATATTTTGGAACCTCCACTGGAAGTTTATAGTTCATACCAACCTAGATTGAAATAATATAAGTTATATAAGAAACAGTAGAATAGATACATGTTACAACTATATATATTATCATATATATCATACTAATAACAAAACATATAGAACAAAAACTTACTGCAGATTGTTGTGGTGGGTCATTGGGAGTGCTCCCATGACCTTATGCAACTGTAGCATGGGCTTGTACCTCATCACTTGAGAGACGCACAATATGAATAGGTTGAGTAGGCTGAAATGAAGACATTATTTCTTTTACTTTCTGCGCTACTAATTCTTCAACCTTATCTTATGTAAGACCCCCTGCACTTCTAATCCCCTAACACGGCCAGGATGCTCCTTCGTACCAAGGGCAACTGATAGTTCATCTATGTGGCAAGTTGGGATGAACTTTCCTTCCTTCCTTTGCTCGTGGAGATCAATCTGTTCATAGTTAATAAAAATATTAAATCACTATATCAATTAGATATAAATAAATCTAAGTTTGTGGGAGTTACTCTTTACTTAATTGGGATAAACCTACCATCTTTTGTGTCACCTCCTTAGTTGCAGGGTTGATAATTTCACCTGCTCAATTATTTCTAGCATCAATCCATGTCAAGTTTCGGGGTGGACGCTCAACTTGAGTTGTACTAGATTCTTCTCCAGAAGAGGATTGCTTCTCTTGTAGTTGGCGGAGGAAGGCATAACCACTGGGCCCCAAGCGATGGTCATGCACATATTTGGCCCATCTTTCCTTTTGAGCCTGGTGGATAGCCTGATCATTTAAAATGAGGTATTGCAATTTGGACTTAGCAAACATGTATAAAAAGATTCACCTCCTTAATTGTATAAAATTTAAGATTCATACAATACATATCGTGAAACTCTTCCAATCTCCTAGCTGCAACAAATCTTTCCCACACCTCAGGATCTATAACAATATATACATCTATTGCTTTCTTCTTTTGTTTAGGATTATCTATAAATTCCCTTGTGAGATATGTCTTAAAACCCCTCCATCGTACACCGCAATGTTGTAGCACTCATTTCCTGTGATCTTTTTCATTTAGATGAAAAACACCCTATACATACAAAAGAAGCAATTAATAATGTTGTTTTGAAAAGGAATTAATTCCAAACAAACTAAATTAGAATCAATAGAGAAAAAACATATTAAAATAATATCACTTCCACTCACAGATATATCTTTCCATATGAGGTCTTTTTTGGCATTAGGAACATGATGTCAATTTTCTATATCTATTGCCACCATACTGTGCGCGGTCACCCCTACGTAATGCTTGAAAGCACTAGTATGTTCCCCAACAGGTGCTCCTGTGATATCAAACTGGACTTGCAATTTTTCCCCTTTAGCCCTAAGCTCCTACAACCTACGCATTAGTGTGGGACCTCTACTTTTCTTAGCATCACCACTACCATCCTCATTTTGCTCATGCTCATGCTCAGAATGTTCATCTTCACTCACCATTTTAGAACCTGCAAGTATACATGATAAAAAAAATAAGTGAATATAAAAGCACAAGTGATAAGGTATACATGATATATGATGTATATTTAAAAGATTACTTGCTTGAATGATAATAAAATAAATAATTCAAAGAATACATGCCTCTAGTATTGGTTGAGTTATTAGTCAAGTAAAATTCCTTCAGCATGGTCTTGACATTTATAATATTTATCGGTGCTATCTTCAACATTTACACTTCGCAAACCAACTGAGAATGGACTGGAATCATCATACTTTTCATAGTATTCTTCTTCATTTATAGGATCTACAGTAAACTGTCTTTTTCCATGAAGAACGACAGACCAATTTCTATTTGCAAGGTCATCAATATAGAATACTTGTTTTGCTTGGTCTGCCATGATGAATGGCTCATCTTTCTCACCAATCTTTTCAAAAATAACCAATTTGAAACCCAACTCATCCACTAAAACTCCTTTGTTGTTGTCAACTCAATTACACCTAAAGATAGGAACTCTGAAATTTGTTTAGTTCAATTCCCATATGTCCTCAATGATGTCGTAAAATGACATCTCATCTTTGCGAGGTCTTTTATCTTTGGCACTAGAAAAATACAACAAACAAGCTTGAACAGTGACCCCACTATTTTGGACCACACTACTTTCATCTTGATGCTTTGTGTATTATGAAGATCTATTTATGTCATAACCTTCATATGATATGACATCCATTTTTGGCTTAAAGGCGAGCCATTTGATGTTCTCAACAACATTATTTGGTGATTCAGATAGTTGACTAAATACTTTCTCTTCAAACCACCTAATAAATGTTTGATTATGATCTCTTTCAAGCCACATTGAACTAGATCGCAGATGATTTATCTTGACAAGATCATTGTGTTCTGTGATGTAGCTACTACCTTCATCGATGTTGTGTAAACTATACAAATGCGCTTGTTCCCACAACTCATGAGTGATTCCTTTCACTGGTCCTCCCAGAGTTCCTTTGCTACAATAATATTCAATGTGATGGGAATTTTTTAGATCGCTAGAAGTTTCATTGCAATTAAAAAAATCATTGCAAAATCCATCACCTCCCTAGCCACGTAACCCTCAACAATACTCCCTTCAGGACGATAATGATTCCAAACATCACCTTTAAAAACACTCATGTAGCGTTCAAATGGATACATCCAGTGTAAGAAAATTGGACCGAACATCTTCACCTCCCTTGTAATATGTACTACAAGATGAACCATGATATCAAAAAATGAAGGAGGAAAGTACATTTCAAGCTGACACATGGTAACAATTACATCTTTCTGTAATTTATTAAGAGTATCAGGATGTATCACTTAGTTGCATATTTCATTGAAGAAGAAACAAAGTCTTGTGATTGCAAACCTCACATGCTTAGGAAATATAGATTGAATAGCCACAGGTAAAATTTGTTGCATTAAGGTTTGACAATCGTGAGATTTGAGACCTATCAAGTTCAGATCCTTCATTGATACCAATCTACGAATATTAGAAGAGTATGTTTGTGGAACCTTAATATTATACAAGCACTCATATAAAGTATTTTTCTCCTTATATGACAAAGTGTAACAAGTTGGTGGTAAATATGTGCGGCAACCCCTGATCTCCACTAATAATTTTTTTCTTATACACATTAATTCTAAACATTTTCTAGATTTGATGCCATCTTTAGTCTTTCCTGGTATGTTCAATAGCGTACCAATGATGATATCACAAATATTTTTTTCAACATGCATGACGTCAATGCAGTGTCTAATTGCCAAAGATCTCCAGTAAGGAAGATCCCAGAATATTGACCTCTTCTTGTATAGAGATTTGTCACATGCGAGTGTATGACTACTTGAACTCTTTCCAAATTCATTAACAATATGTTTCACCCTATCATATACAACATTTCTTGGTATAGGTTTAGGATCACTTCGTTCCTTAGTTGACCCATTAAAGGTTTTGTGTTGCCTTCGATAAGGATGCACTGGTGGGAGAAATCTCCGATGACCAAGATATAAGATTTTACCACCATGTTTCAGTCTGATTGAATCAGTATTTTCATCAGAGGACATGCTTTGTATCCTTTTATGCTATATCCAGACAAATTTTCATAAGCTGGAAAGTCATTAATCGTGCAAAACAACATAGCACACAAACTGAAGATCTCTTTACGTGAAGCATCATATGTCATAATACCTTCTTCCCATTGTTTCTTTAGGTCATCTATTAGAGGTTGAAGGTAAACATCAATATCATTTCTAGGTTGCTTGGGCCTTGATATCAATATTGACAACATGACATACTTATTTTTCATACAAAACCAAGGAGGAAGATTGTATATAACAATCATAACAGGCCACGTGCTATGTTGTCTGCTTAATGTACCATAGGGATTCATTCCTTCTGTACAGAGTCCAAGTCTTAAGTTTATTGGTTCTTTACCAAATTGAGGGTATAATAAATCAATTTTCTTCCATTGTGGTGAATCAGATGCATGTCATAGGACGCCATCATCATTGGCCTTTAACTCCCCATGCCAAGACAAATTTTACGCATCTTCTGTATTAGCAAATAAGCGTTGAAATCGTGGTATTATTGATAGATACCACATCACATTTACAGGAGAGCCATTTTTAGCCTTAGCTAAATTTGTGGTCTTATACCTTGACGCACCACATTTTGGACAATTTATTAAATTACTATAGTCCTTCTGAAATAACACACAATCATTTGGACATGCATGAATCTTCTTAGCCTCCATTCCCATTGGGCACATTATTTTCTTTGCTTGATAAGTTGAAATTGGAAGCTCATTGCCTTCAGGAAGAATTTCCTTTAACAAAGACAACAGTGAAGTGAAACTCTTATCGCTCCACTAGTTTTGAGCTTTAAGAGTATATAATCGCATCACAACGCTCAACCTTGTGAACTTAGTACAACCCTTATATAAAGGTTTTTCAGCATCATGGACAATGTTTGCAAATAAATAAGGTGGATCAATGACATTGTCCCGACAACTACGTAGCATCTCATCAACCATATCATCTTGAATCAGGTCATCCTAAATCAGTTCATCATTGAAATTATCATCATTATCTATATCTTCTATGCCACAACTATTAATATCAACATTTTCTGATCCATTATTAATTTTCTCTCCATGCCAATACCATTCATTATAACCTTGTACGATCCCATTGCATATGACATGATTCTTAATTTCCTTAATAGTATCAACTTTCAAATTGTTACCACAATTTCCACATGGACAATAGAACCTATCTGTAGGTAGTTTACTATGTTCCTCAGCAAATCTGATAAATTCATCAAGACCTTTGGCAAACTCTGGACTACAACGATTCTTGATAGCATGCAACTTCGATCCATTTTCTATATCACATTCAAAATTAATTATAAAACTAAGCATTTAATATTGATACTATAAGCTGTAAGTTTTTATTGATAGGAAGTTAATTACTTTTATACTAAAGTGTTCCACCTATTCCATTTTTGAATATTTAATCTCACTAGTAACTGTATAATGTATGTTTAGTTTTGATGAAAATTTCAGCAGCATTTCCCCTAAGTTCTCCAAGTACACCGATGTAAATGGTAAATAACCACTCACATATGTACCCAAAGAACTAATGAGGAAATACTACTAAAATTTTCTTCAAAACAAAACATACATTATACAATTACATCCTAAGTGAGATTAAATATCCAAAAATAGTCCCAAAGTGGGGACTATCCAAAATTTACTCCTATGAGTAAATTTTGAACGGGTTTCTAAGTTGATACATGCATAAATGTATTATTGTCATATTTATATATTAAGTTAAACATCATGCATCGATGATATCATATATAAACCCTAAAGTGTCAATCTGAGACTACACAATGTCTACCCTCATATTTCTGGAATGTATATATAATGATTACATATGTGATTGATAACAAAATGTAGATATGAATGAATACATATTTTTATTATTGGTTGATTTACTAGTCAAATGAAATGGCACATTGGGAGAGTGAGAATATTATACCTCACTTGTAAGCTAAAGAAGAAATATATGCAAGTCAAGAACAAGTCAATAGCACCTGCAACAACACAAATGCACGATTCAATTATGTTATAATGTATTAATTAGGGATCAGTATATATCAATTTTATAGGAGCAGTAACAAATTCAAAATTGGCAAATTTTGATGATTCTGCAACTCAGCTGACACGGCCATGCTTCCCAGCACGGCCGTGCTACCTGGTCAGTTGCTTGAAAGTAAGACGTAAATGGAGGAGTGAGGCGGCAGAGACAATACCTTGAGAAGAACCGGTCGGTGAGGGAGCTTGTGTGGGAAAAGAACTAGAGAGATATGCGCACAACCTTTGCAACGCCTAAGGCATCGTCGCCTTTCAAGGAAGAAACCACCAGAGAGAGATGCAATGACTAAGGCGTCATCGTCGTCCAAGGAAAATGGTGTAGGAGATGGTGGTAAGGAGTGTCGTCGTCGTCAGAGATGGTGGTAAGAATCTTGGGCGTCGTCGTCCAAGGAAAGCAGCGCTAGTTTTCCTCTTTTCGGACGAGGAGATGGTTGGGGGAGGTCACCTTTTTAGAGGCGGCACTGCCTTTCTTTGGGCATGGGAGTGGGAACGAGGAGTAGCAGCAGCAGCAAATGGCAACCTAAGCCTTACAATCGGGCTGTTATGTGCAATGTAGAAGACCTATAGAGTCGGTTTTGGGTAAAAAACCGACCCTAAAAGTCTATTAAAAAAACAGTGCCCATACTTAACCTATAGCGTCAATTTTTTAAGATAACCGACACTATAGACCAGTATTTGTAAGGTCGGTTATATATAAAAACCGACTCTAGAGTTCCAAAGCGGTTCCCACATTTTTTGTTGACCCTATAGCATCGGTTATTTTAAAAAACTGACCCTATAGATCGAGGTGCGAAGCCAAAATCACACTAATTTTCTCCACATGAAACCTATAAGGTCGGTTTATATGATAAAACGGATGCAGTAGTCTATTAGGTCAGTTATTCTAGTAAAAATGATGCTATGGGAAACGACGTTACTGGCCAAAAATGTAGTAGTGATTGATACGTAGTCTATTGGTGTTGGGTAATTGATATATCTCTATCCATGTCATATCTTTCTATATCCAATATTACATAGCTCATTTCACCCTTTTTGTTACTAGCCTCCATGGATGTGAGCTATGGTGTTTGCGACCATCTATATATTTCTGGCTTGATCTTTCATTATTCTAATTTCTTTGCCAAAATTGTATTTATTAACTCATTGAAATAATTGAATATCTTACTCAAAAATAATGAACCAAGCTACTCAATATATTGATTACCATATTCTTAGGGTTCTAAATAACTTATTTACCTTTAAAATTTATCATATACAAGTAATATTTCAAAAGAAACCCTAATTGAGGAAAATAAAACATCCATTTACTTCTATAAAATTGTATTACTCAATCATTCCTTATATGAATTTGAGACATGGTTTGTGAACCAGACATCACCTTTTAGTATCACTGCACACAATAATTTCAATTGAAACCCTAGATAAAACAAACATTAGTTCAATAAACTTTTATGAATGAATAAACATTTAAATTTTAAGAATATTTCTAAACTAGGTCTACTGTTGTTCATCATCTTTTCAAAAAACACATTATATTAATAGGAAATCCTAACTTGTAAAATATCACATTTATCTAATCAGATGTAGACAAATAAATTTGTAAATCTATAAAACAATTCATATTATTACATGTGAAACAATTGGGTCTACCATGTTTTCAAACATTGAATATCCTATCTTTCACATTGTTTTGAAAAGATATAAAATAAATCCCTAATTTATCTAACATTTTACATATACTCATCTACATGTTTATTTAATCATCCAAGAATCAAGAAATCAATGAATTCACACTTAGCAGGTTGTCATGTATTTGCATGTGAAGAATAGTAGCCTTGGGTTTGTTTTTGTAAAGAAGGAAACACAAGAATTATAATGAATTTAATAATGGAGTGTAAATGATTGAGAAATAAAATTACCCTCTCACAAAAGTTGATCAAGTACTAGAAAACCCCACTTTGACATTCAATATAGTCATCCCTCAAGAGAATGAACTTAAATATCAAGAGAGGGCTCACGTTTTCTCCTTAAATCAAGCCTTGAAGAAAAATGAAGAGAAGAGACTACAAAAGAAAGTAGTTGATCAACTACTAAGAAGAAACATAATTGAAAACAACATCTAACCTAGTCCAATAGGAAAATACAGTATGGGGTCCAATTCTTTCTCTTCAAGGGTGACTTCTTCCAAAACTACCATATAGACAAAATCCAGGATTGTAGAGCATAGAGAATGTGATGATAAGCTCACATATCATATTGCATCAATAAAAATGATAAACACAAGAAAAAAATAACCTCATACAGTAGACTTCTTTCCATTGACATGATAGTTGTTTGACTTCATAAGTAGTTGAATTGGTTGACATCATTAGTCAAATTATCTCAAATTGGGTCTTAAGGTCAGCCTAACTTTTGAATCTTGACCAACTTTCTATTGTTGATGCAGGAAATGCAAAAACATGTCTACAAATCATTTTTAAGCCCACGTCATTCAAGGTCATTCTATCCTTGTGTAATGTCATTGTCTTACATGAAATATATTGTTATATCTAAATTTTTGAAAGATACATCAATTTGATTAAAGTTGAATCTAATGTATTTAGTTGTGTAAAAATATGTTTTATGGTATCTCTTGTGTTCTTTTTTGAATCTAGTTTGATTAATATATTAATTGTTTAATTCTACCAATTAATGGCTCCAAATTAGGTTTTACTCATTCTAATCAGATTCAATCACTAAATTCTTACTAATATCTCAAAATTGATAATATATTAACACCATTATATGTAATTGGGGTTATAAATGTGTAACAAATATATTCTACAAATTCTCTCTAAACCCTAAGTAATATTGAACATGGCATGCATAAAATTGAATAATGCATTTAAAGATGAATTAGAATAGTAAACTAGAATAAAGGTTTCTTAACCTTGAATTACAGACAGATATGAAAGAACGTGGTCACAATCTCCCATCCCCCCCTTAAAAGACTTTATTCTCAAAGATCACAAGTATAAGGGAAATCACATTCCAAATTTCAAAACTAGTTCTAATTTATGGTATTCTCTCTTATTATGCATATTTTATATGAAAATATTAGTTTTTTTGTATGCTCTCATTTTCTCTTCCAATTATGACAATTTCAAATAAATCATTAAAATACTATCAAGAAAAAATAAATTTCATGGTAAACTACAAAAATCATTCTTTAAAATTGGCATACTATATTGAGCTTTTATCCTTGAACTAATAATCTGATCTATATTGATATCAACTTCTATAGTTATTTATGCATTATTATTATGTAATACAGTTGAGTTTAATAAAGGAAACACTTTCTCATCTCAGTTTTTCTATTGTGGTATGTCAATCTTGAAGACCCAATGAGCTACAAGACCATAATGACCACAATCATACTATACTAGACTAGATTTTTGATGATTATATGAATATGATTGTAAATAGATGCCCTTTTCTTTGAATATTGTTGTTATCAAGTTATATATTTCTAGAAATTAAATATTTTTAAAAATCACTCGCTAACATGACCTCTTCTTTATTCATGTTTATTTACTTTTTATTTCTTATCTATGCTATTTTGATCACACTATGATGAGATAGATGACTATAAGTGTTCATATAATTAGATACATAATGGATTGCATTCTATTTCTAATCTATTGAAATTGCACTTCTTGTATTTCATATTTATTTTTCAATATATCTTCTTAGTTTTTTTCATACATGTTTTGTTCATTTATCTTAGTTTCAATACTTAGTCTAGGTTACTATCAACAATAAACTTATTTCTGTTATAATAAAACTTAGATTATTTTCATCTAACATAATTTCCATTCACAGTCAAGTCACTATTGACCTTCCTTGAATTTTTAATACCCAAAACATCATGTGTATGACCTTTATTTACAAGTTATCCTCACATTAGTTTGCACTTAGTTCCCTTATTTGGATTTTATCCTTTCACTATTTTATTGTCTATAACATCTTACATATATATTTTAAATTTTATTACATCTATGATCTTTTTGTATATGACTTACCATGAATATTTTTTGAAGTGCCATAACTTTGCAGTATATCAGTATTAATTTTATTTGGTGTGCCTATAATGATGGTTAAGTATCCTTTGAAATTAATTTTATCACTTGATATCTACTTGATTGTGATTTCTTCCTATATCATTCATGAGATTCCTTTTGTTCTTGAGTAGAGTTCTAAATAAGATTTTATTTACTAGAATAGTAAGTTAATTAAGTTAAAAAGTTTGAAATACTAGTTATTTGGTCATCAATATATCAAAAAGATTATGATGCCTTCAGTTTCTCACTAAATTTGTTGACTTTATTCCCCTAAATATATATATATATATATATATATATATATATATATATATATATATATATATATATATATATATATATGTGTGTGTGTGTGTGTGTGTGTGTGTGTGTATGTGTGTGTGTGTATGTATATATATATATATATATATATATATATATATATATTCTCGCCCCTTAACCAGGGCTTTATAGATAAGAATTCACATCTAGATTTATATATATATATATTTTTAAGAAGAAATTATTTCTCCATAAATCTATGAGTTCCTTACATTAACATCTGAAAGATGGTATCTACTGACGCAAGCTGGGGGTGAATCGAAATAATGCTCGGGTGGTTCGCTTCTGAGTTGGTATTTTTCTAGACCATCGGCTACTGAATTACACAGTCGTCCTTCATATTGAACCGTCGTGTTCTCCTGCTTATCCTCTTTTAACTTTGTTAACCAATAGGTGAGCATAGGGTAGTTCTGGGCTTCTTCCTCCAACAACTTCAGAGTGGTCTGGCAGTCTATTTCAACTAAAATTCGGGGCCATACATTTCTCTTTATCTGTTGAAATGCGAAGTGGATTGCGGCCAGTTCAGTCGCAGTAGCTGAATTGGTGTGAACCGTTTTGGACCAGCCACCCAGCCAGTGTCCCTGAGCATCTCTTGCAAAAGTAGCTATAAATCCACCCTTATTGTTCATTGCAGCGTCTACGTTGAGTTTGACGAAATTTTCCGGAGGTCTCGTCCAGGGCACAGTAGGATTTGGCTTCTGGTCTTGTCCCTTCTTCCAAGTTTCCATCACCAATTGTAACGAAGCTTTGATCTGGATGACCTGATGAGTAGTTCTCTTGATTTCACCTTAAAATATCTCAGCGTTTCTGAACTGCCATATCTTATTACAGATAATCCAGAAGTTCTCCTTTGGGTCAATTCTTCCATCAGTAGCTGTTTTAATCCAGCCGTTAACAGTGTCTGTCTGCATGAATCGTGCTGCTTCTTGTACAGAAAGTACTTGCCGCCATATCCCCCTGACCTTGCTGCAATCGCGTAGAGCGTGCAGGATCGTTTCATCATCTTCCCCACATCTCGGACATAATCCACTAGCGGTCATATGCCTTACCTTGCGGAGATCGTTAGTGAGCAGCGATCCATGAAAAACGAGCCAAGCAAATAGTTTGATCTTCGCCGACACCTGCAGCTTCCACACATTGTTCTAGTTTACATTACATCGATGTTCCTTCTGTTTCCTGAGGATATGATATGTTGAGGTTGTAGAGAAGCGGCCATCCGGGGTGGGCGTCCATGCTCTTAGATCATTCTGGTTGGAGTGTATGGGGGCGTCTATTTTCAGGATTAACTGGATTATGTCTTCCTCAAACCAGTGTTTGAGAAAATCCAAGTCCCAAGCGCCGGAGTCCAAGACTAAACTTCCTACTTTTAGATCTGTAATGTTATCCGGTATCTACTGTTTGGCACGATCTTGAAGGAAAGTCCCTGGTTGCACCCAACTATCATGCCATACATTCACCGACTGGCCACTAACTGGGATCATGATGGAATTGTCGCATATGAATTGCTTGCCCTTAATGGCCACCTGAGCAAGTCTCGATTCTGCCACCTGCTTGTCGTTCTCAGCTGCTACATATCTCTTTCTGATAGCATTACACCAGGGTGTTTGACGGTTCGCTGCCAGTTCCCAGGTATTCTTTAAGATTAACGCTTCATTCCAGTCCCGCATGCATTTGATGCCCAAGCCCCCATTTTCTTTTGAGCTTGTAACTTTGTTCCACGCTACCAACGACACCGACCTGGATTTATAATTCCCCCCCCCCAAATGAAACGTCTAACCACATCATCAATTATGTCGTAGAGGCTCTTAGGCAACATAGTAGTCTGCATAGCATAGGTGGGAACGGCTGACAGTGTGGATTTGGCTAAGCAAACCCTCCCTGCTATAGATAAGATTTTTGCTGCCCAGGCTTCAATTCTACTCTCCATCTTGCCAAGAATGTACGCATATGTATGTTTAGTAATCCTTGAGTGCAGGATTGGAACTCCCAAGTATCTTCCAAGATCATCTGTCAGAAAGAATTTACTCATCTGATGTATTTCTCTCTTCGTAGTACGAGGAACACTTTTAGAGAAGTAAATTTGTAATTTGGCGACTGAAATTTCCTGCCCAGATGCTAGTCCAAACTCTTTGAAGCATTGTAAAATGGTTCTCATCTATTTTCTACTTGCCTCCGCAAATAGAATCAAATCGTCAGCAAAACACACATGAGAGACTGCGACCCCAGATCTTCCCAACTTTATCGGGTTCCAGCTACCTTCATTCACCTTTTCCTGAATCATATGTGTCAATCTCTCTAAGCATAAAACAAATAAGTATGGCGAGAGTGGATCTCCTTGTCGAAGTCCCCTGCTAGCAGTAAAGGATTTGGATTGCTTACCATTCCAGCAAATAGTTGAATTCCCTCCTGAAATTGAGTTCATGATGAATTGTTTGATGTTAGAAGGAATGTTCACCTTGTCAAGTGTATCGTGAATGAAACTCCATGCCATACGATCATAAGCTTTGGATAAGTCTATTTTAATTGCCATGGACTTTGCACCTTTTCTTTTTGTCATACCATGTATGATTTCCTGCATTAGCGCTATATTGTCCGTAATTCTTCTGCCCGGGACAAAACTGCTTTGCTCTTTAGAAATCCAATTAGGTATGTGTTTCTTCAACCTTTCAATGACCACCTTTGAAGCTAGTTTCAAAATGATATTATTTAATGAAATTGGTCTTAGTTGATCGCATTTTTCAGGGTGTGGCACCTTTGGAATTAGGATAATTGTTGCATTGCAGATTTCATCTTTAATAGGCCTTCCTGAGATCATATCTTTCACCATATTGGACATAGAATTCCCAACAGACAGCCAGTTCCCTTTCAGGAATTTGATCGTAATCCCATCCGGGCCTGCGGCTTTAAAAGGCTTCATGAGGTTCAGGACTTCCAAGATCTCTGCATTTGAAGGTAGCGTAGCAATTTGGTTCATATCTGACAGAGATAACTGTCGATACCTGCCAGGAATAATCGTATTAGCCTTCCTTCTCCTGTTAGTTGGTTCCGTGAGTATGCTCTGGAAGTGAGCCACAACCATGCTCATGATGGCGTTTTCATCAGTTAACCAACAACCAGTAGTATCCTTTAACGTGGTAATAAAATTTCTTCTTCTCCTTTGATTGACCCAAGCTTGGTAAAATCTAGTATTATTGTCCCCATTCTGAAGCCAGTGAATGTGTGATCTTTGCTTCCAATCTTCCTCTTCCTTAGTAATAATTCGTTGGAGGTCAATTTGCATATCAGTACAGAGCTTATCAGTTATGTTGTCATAGTTCTCTACAAGGATACGCTGCAGGTTAGAAATATTTCTCTACAATCTCACCTTATCTCGTGACTGGTTCAGCTTTACTCTTTGTTCCAACTTCATTAACTCATGCTTCGTAGTCTGGAGTGTGGCGTAAAAGTCTGAAGAGTCTTTCCATCTATCACTCACTAGTATTTTCATTTCCTCACTGTTATTCCAAGAAGCTTTGGTAAGAAATCTCGCTTTCTGCATCTCTCTTTTATGAGGTTTCAGAAGTAATGGACAATGATCCGAGGAAATTCTAGGGAGATGTTCTATGCACCACTCTGAGTATTTGTTAAGGAATAACACATTGGAAAAAGCATGATCCAATCTCTCTTGAAGTCTGCCGTGTTTATAAGTGAACCGGATACCTGAGAAGCCCATATCCGATAAACCAGCTTCCATCATAATCTCCTTGAAAACTTTGGCCTCTGTGAAGTCATATCTATGACTGCCCGATTTTTCCTCTGGGTTCATAGTTGTGTTGAAATCGCCCATAACTATCCATGGTTCCGTAACAGATTCACTGGCCTCTATGATGTGTTTCCATAATAAGCTTCGAACTCTGATGTGCGGATTAGCATAGACGAAAGTAATTAACGTTTCGTTAGCTATTCTGCAGGTTATATATTGTTTGTGGCTCGAAATGATCTGGACCAAGTCTTCGTCTCCTTTCCAGCAAACCCAAATGCCTCCAGCAAAGCCCCTTACTTCAACCCAATGCGAGTGAGAGAAGCTCAGCGATTTGATGGTCTGCAAAGCATGCTTCCCGCTAATGCGGGGTTCGAGAATGGCAACCACTTCCAGCTGGTGCTGCCTAATTAGGTTGGTGAGAACAGAGCAGCGATCTTTATTACCTATCCCTCGTACGTTCCAGCACAATATTCGCATAAATGAAAATACGAAAATAGTCAGAAAGGGAACCTTGTATCAGTACCCTATTCCTGCACTTCCTTCTTCAACCTCCGTAACGTCCTCCTCAGCATCCGGAACACTTTCCTCCGTAGAGGTAGTAGCAGCAGTGGGAATGGCAGCCTTTGTTGTGTTGATGATATAGCTAGCAGTGTTCACTTCCTCTTGCAGCGCTAACCGGGTGCTCCTTCTCCGTCTATCTAGAGGATCAGGTGGTTTAGAATTACCTAATCTTTTCTTGTTAACAGCCTTGCCGCACATAGTTTTCCTGGGAAGTAATGCTTTGTCCACCCCTTGTAGTCGTTTCTTAGTTTTGTTCTTCTTAGACTCCTCATTGACTCTGATCTCCTTCACCTGTTCGTGTATGTTTTCTAGATTTATATTGGCACTACATATTACTATACTTCATTCTTGTCCTTGATACATGTTCATATACATATCAAGAATACCTCTTTATTTGTTATATGATTTCATTATCAATGTCTTTCTTTTTGTTTAATCTCACATAAGTAATTATATAAGACAATATGATATTTAAGACATAAAATTTTATTTTTGAACTATTTACTCACAATTTTCTTTTACTATACTACATAGATTTTCTCTCATCTAGGTCTAATCAATATTTATTAAAGGCATTTAACTATCTAATGTTTTCTTACTCCTCGCGTTATCCCTACGTTCATGTTTTTCTTAGGTCAATCACTTGTATACCATCTTTTTGTGTTTCATACTATACTTTTATCTTCATGCTTTAACTTTGAAATTTAATATACCTCATTTATCTTGTTCTAAATCTTTTGAACTTACCTAACTGTAAATAGCTCCCTCCTTGTGGGAACATCTCTTTTGCACTTATCACCCGATATAAAGTGTAAATGTTTATTATATGTACATACATTACCTTTGCTGACCTACATGCATGTGTTCCCCATTTTCTGGGTGATGTTCCTTGACACCCATGTGTAGGTACATTATAAGACAAGGATACATGGAGATCATTTACATGGTATTAGATCTAAGGATAGCTTGGAATGGTGAGGTTTCTCTCTATAATAGGTCTTGTGCATGACTACATTTATTAGAAGTATATATTTTGACTTTTTTATATGACCTATTATGGAAACGAACAAATGTAAATGAAACACCATTTAACTTCCTAATAGTTTTTGTTTCTACTGCTTTCTTATTACATGGATCTTATATTATACCATTTGAGTGGATCCCCTATCGGGTCCCACTCTTTACAAAATGGTATCAGAGCCAAAAGTATTCAATAACTTGACTATTTCAAGTTATTCTATATTGTTCCTTAATTTGGTACTTAGGTGTCGCTTTAGATATAGTTGATGATTGTCAAACATTGTTTCAATCCCTACCTAGTTTGGTGGTTTCCACTCCCCAAAACACTATGGTCATGACTTAGCTTTTGATATCCTAGTTAACCCTACAACCTTTATTGATTACAAATATTCCCTACATAATGTTTAATTCTCTTGGCCATTAGATTCTAATTCCTTCCTTATGTGACAACAATACATGATTAAAATGTAGGTTGACTTACATGCTCAAATACAGGTTTAACCCTAATTCCCTTCAACACCCTTTCCTCATTGTGTCTAGCGTGCCTTTAATATATCCACTAGGAGGAATGAGCATGTATGGATGACAAACATAGAACAATGAGATAAGTGGTAAAATGTTGATGATTCCCTTAATATTAGGTGATGAACTAATTTAGCTATGTTATGGGTAGGCATGCCTTACTGTCAAATGGAGTATCTCAACTTATATCTACCCAAATCCATCTATTTAAGGGATGAATACCATCCTCATTGAGCTTATTGAGCCTCATACATGATATTGAGTGAGGAAAGCTATAAGTTTCAATAGATATCCTTAAGTGTTCACCTCTCTCATCTCTAATATTATACTTAGTTCATCTAGTAAATGAGATGAGTACATTGACTATATAGGTTACATATCTTGTGACGACATTGTGGTTGTAAACCAACTAGTGATGAGAAAACCCTAAATCTCTTTCGTGACTTTGGGTTATGTTATGACTTCAATAGATCCCGATATGAGGCAACACAAGTTTATGATTAATAGTGACATGAGGAATGGTTGATGTCATGCCTTATTAGGGTTTGTTTCATGGTGGCCATGTGTAATGTGAAACCTTGATCCCTTGTATGCTTACATATTAGAGATGTGATTGTATGGCCTTTTAGGTGTTAGAAGATACAAACTCATGTGATAGAATTAAGTTATTATAGGAAAAAAATATTCTTCACATGATCGAGTTATATATGACTTGGCTCTCAAATTGATTTTGGTGCCAACTTCCAATTTTCATCACAATATTTTTGTTATCTAGTTTATATTCATTGTTAAACTATATGTATAAAAAGAAAAGTTTTTTGATTTTATCAATGATTTTGGAAACAAGTCACCACCCCAAGGAAGTTTGAGTAGTAGATGAACCCTTTAGTGAAGAAACACTTGACCGTCATGATTACTTTGAGACCCTATGCCTCACTATGGTGTAGAGAATATGATGATGAGTTTTATGTATAAATGGCCTAGTTGATCTACCCATATTGTCCCTTTACATGGTTAGATAGGATATATTTCAATCTTTTTAAGAGGTGTAGCCATAAACACTTGGCATTGTATCTTAATTTAAGGAAAAATAAGAATAAATAGTTTACAATAAGTCCTACTTGGGTGGTTCTAGTCTATGAGTTTCCCCATAACCTAAATTAGTCTGTGAGCCTCTTTTATTATACCACCATACATGTTACTTTGATAATTAAAAAAATGAATGTAACTCTAGTTGTCTTGAAATATGAGCTTAATTTGGGTAAAGTACTAATTTTGGTTAAACAATGACTGGTTAACACTGAAAAGCTTGAACTTGATGCCCACACACTTTATATTGCATAACATAAATGGTATGGGTAAACCCACTCTGGAAATTATATTGAATATGCTAAGGAAGTAAACATTAACGAACGTATGTCTTGCCCATATGATCACAACAAGCTAAAGAGAAAATGAACTAAGTTTACACCTTAACCCTATTTTTCTTGATTGTTGGTTGATAATGTCTTGGTACTCAACCACAAATTAATTAACTTTCCATGATAAAATCTATAAATGTATCCAATTTGAGAGATGACCATAATTTTGAAATAAAAGAAGTATGGTATACCCTACTTTCCATATGCATCCAATATTTAACAAACACAATAATTGTTAAAGAATATAAGACCAATGTAACAATGAAAGGAATCATGGTGATAGTGTTTGACTATTGATGTTTCAATGTTTAGTCCACCAACTTAGGGATTGCAATCGGAATGGTCCTATTGGGAGATATATGAATAAAATAGGTCATTCATGCTTAAGTGATGAGAAATGAGGAATTGTAGAACAATCTAGTGCCCTCATGTATACAATGTCATGGTTCATATTGGAGGATAATGAAGTCGTCATAACAATGTCGGTAACCTTTATGAATGTAAAACAACTATAATAATCAATGTATTGTTGTATAAGTATTTGTAGCTCAGCCTAGAATATAAGGAAACTATGGGGACTTGATGCAAGATATAATGTGGGTTCGCCATGGAGTTTTGGATATAAGTATGATATGGAGTTATGTACAATAGTCCACTACTCGGAGTAAATTAGAAATCTTAGATTGGTTTAGAAGTATTTCATAGTACTCATGGCTAGTGATGGATGGATTTTGGTGACCAAACCTCTTTAAGAGGTGAAGTGTTGTAACATACTAAAATCTAGGTGAATTGGTTAATTCTTCTTTCTTCTAAGCCCCTATTTGACTATGTTGTTATTGAATCTCCCTTTCCCTTTCTTGACATTTTTTATTCGATTTCCTTGTGTTATCAACATTTCCCTATTTTAGAATAGATTAGTCCTTTTTGGGATCTATCAACCCTAACTGACTCATTAGTATCCCATGGACATGAAATCTTAGGATGAAATAACCCTAATATTTGAATTATGGGATATTTGTTAATTTAATTAATAAAATAAGGTCTCAGTTATAATTGAATAACCTAGAATGACCTTAGGATCTTAGAATTAGATAATTGGAATTAACTTAAAATAATTCACACTATTTGATCATTAGCATAAGCCTAATACCCTACTTAAATGTTAGTGTATAATGGGGAAAATACAAAACAAATAATCTCAAAGTAAAGATATTATCCAAAATTCATATTCATCACATCCTAATTATCTAACATACCAATTTTAGGCTTAATTGAATATTGAATACAACCCTAGTTGCAAATTAGAAGATAGGATACATGTTTGAGTGATTTTATGTGATTTATTCTGAAGTCACAACCCTTTTACTTAAATTCTGATTTATAACATGTCACACAGGTAAGACTTGATCGAGTTTACTATCACACACATTTTTTCCGGGTTAGGTAATAGGAAGGTGAACTTTGGCTTCCACCTGCAGTTTCCGCGTGCTTATCGCAGAGTTGCTTGACACTGCTAACTGCTTCAAGCATTCTCAATCCATGCTTAATCGTTGCCTACAACTTCATCACCATAAGATCCGTCTTCCCCTCTCGAGTCCAATAAACTCTAACTCCCACTCTCTCTCACCTCATATAGAAAATGCCTAATCTCATTTCTTCCTCCTTTGTGGTGGCCAATCCCATAGAACACGAGCCCTCTCTACAAATTCAACATGCGAAAGCAAAGCGTGGATCCTCCCATGCTGCCTAGAACTACCAATTGCACCCAAGAGCGCCAGACTCAACCTAGCGAGGATAGACTTCTTCTCTAACTACCAAGCCCTAGCAATGTTGCACAACCTACCTTGGTCAAATTTAAGGTAATGAACCTCACCTTTTCAAATTCCATTCTTCATATTCACTTCACCATAGTTTTCTTTAGCTTTCTCAACCAAGGAGTGTTGTTGATCTCCTCTACTTTGGCGTGTTTTCATGAAGGGACTCTGTAGGTCCCTAACCCCAAAAGCCTAGCCAAAATCATACTAAGGTTTTAGTGGAGTTCTAGGGGATGTTTCTGATCGAAAGTTATTATGGTATCACCATTTTGAACCTTCAACTCAATATACTTGAAGTCGACTGTTGTCAACTTCTCCCCCAGTCAGTCCCATCTAGTCATCCTACAACCCTGGAAAGATGACATACGAGTCCATAGGACCCAAGAGAAGGTCCCTCATACCTTCATTCCTTTATCAAACCTTGTCAAGCCAATTTCAGTCTCTAACTTCCCCTAGTTTGCTGCCTACTCGACAAAGTATACTTCTCCCCTTGTCCTCGACCTGAACATGAGAAATCACTCACTCAATTTGTCCCAGCCTCATGATGGCAATTGTAGTAGATCTTTTGTGAAAAGACTTATGCCAGAGGCCAGTCCAGTGCTAAGTGCTTGGATATGAGCTCCTGAGTTCCATCCTTGGTGTGGTAGGTGGTATTCAATCTCTGGGGGAGTGTACCCATTTTCCTATGGTGCCTACTATTAACAACAATACACCATGAGGGTTGCAATCGTCTCTTTGCATGCTTCGATCCACATTTGATTGAAGGATTTCGAGTAACATACAACTATAGTTCAATGTCACGACGCTCACATTCATTTAGGGATATTTTGGTCTTTTCATAGTTTATTTTTCCATTTTATTTTAAAATGAATTTTACTTATAAAATTTATAAGTAGTTATTGGTTTGTCCAAATATTACACAGAAATACATTTTTTAAATTACAAAAATATCAAGTATTTAATGGGATAGGTTTTGAGTCTAGATTTCCAACTTTCAGTAGGGCCATTTGCTTTGTCAGAGAATCAATGGACTTTCATTAATAGAATGCACATATATGATGAATAGGTTGTGAAAGCCCTGACCCTGAGCTTAGGGAGTACTATTGATATCTAGATCTGATCATAAGGTATGTACATTCTATATTTGATTTTGGGAATTATTTGACTGAAACCTACATACATTTAGCGAGGCATCTCTTGAATTGTTATTCTCCTTGAAAATCCAATTGCTTGGACATTTATATTTCTTGATCTTAATACTTCTATTTTGATGGTTGTTGAAATACTTTGTTCATATGGGTTCTTTGACCCCACCTATTATGATTTCCTTTTTATGTAAAATTGACTAAAATGCTACTCTTGCCACTCTATTTATGCATGCTACATGTTTGACTAGTATTTGTAGAATAGTGGTACTTATGTACAACCATACTTATAAAGGGTATGCATATTCTACCTAGGGTGTGTGTTTCCACCCTTATTTCTTTTAGGTGATGATCCTATGGTGTTATGGACCTATTTTAGGTATATTTAGTCTACATTGTTATGCATACAAACGTTTGTTGTTGATATTGAAGTTGTGGTTAAATGATATGGCAAGACATTTTATTTTTCATGCATGTACTTTGAATTTTAGTACGCCACATTTCTTTTGTTCTAATTCTTTTGAACTTACCTAACTGTAAATATCCCCCTCCTTTAGGAACATCTATTTTGCACTTATAACCTAATATAATACCCAAATGTTTCTTATACAAACATACTCAACCTTTGCTGACCTACATGCTTATGTTTCCTGTTTTCTAGGTGATGTTCCCTGCTACCCAGGTGTAGATACATTAGAAGATAAGAATGCATGGGGATCATGTACATGGTATTGGATTTAGGGATAGCTTAGACTGGTCGGGTTGCCCTCTGCAACAGGTCTTGCGTGTTATTAGATTATTAGATGTATATCTTTTCCCTTTTCTATACCACCTTTCATGGTGAGGAACAATTGTAAATGAAACACCACGTAAGTTTATAATAGTTTTTTATTCTATTACTTTATTATTACGTGGATCTTGTATTGTATCATTTGAGTGGATCCCCTATCGGGTCCCACTTAAAAAAAAAATAAAAAAACTCAATATCTCACATTTTTGCAATATGTTAAACTAAACCCCAAAATTCTCTACATGTTTGTATATACTCATCTGTGTGTTTGATTCGTCATTTCTTCATTACAATATCAAATTAAAACAATTATTTGACAATCCAATATAACTATGTGAAGATAGCGACATGCATTGAAGGAAACCATAGAAATTGAATGGATTTTCTAATTGAGTGTAATTGACCGAGAAATTGAATTTTAAACTCACCTTATGTGTTGATTCAATGACATTACTTAGACTTAATTTGAAACATGACACATATTCAATCATGGGTGCTTCTAACTATCTTATTAAGTGTTTCAAAAACATGATTTACATCAATGTCTAATGGATTGATGGTATATAAAGAGTAATGATTTATATGAAAATTATTTTCAAATGTGTAAATCATGTAATTGTCTATTTTCTTAAAGTATTAATGATGAAGAGTACACCAAACATTTAGGTATTTTATAGGATCTAGTGAGCCAAATAAATGGCTATCATTGTTTTCAATTCACATCCATCATTGTTCAACGAAGCATGTTTGGTATAAGTACAAGTTTGACCAATACAACAAATATGATGTAAAACTAGCCTCATAATTTCATTTTCTTAACCCAATATATCTATTTGCCAAGTACACTACTAGACGTTCTGATCTGATAACTCTAACCCCTTTCTAAATATAGGTACCATACTCCACCACCCTGTCACAGACTTATTATGATATTGTGTAAATATTCATTTATTTTTGCTTCTTGACAACCCATTAGTGATGTATTTAGAGACTCTTATATAGTAAATGATTTCTCAATCATTTTGAGAAGCTCATTTAGAAATTCCTTTAGGATTAATTGTAATAAGCTTCTTCCAACCTTGTTTTGAAGAAGTCTTCTATAGGTCCTTCAATGTGAGTGAAGGACAAACTAGTCAAACAATTTGGCAGTCTTCCAAGGTCTAGAAAGGAGGACAAAATGTAGTAATATTTTTTTCCCAAATCCTATAGATGATAGAAAGGTAATTTACCATTGGCCTAGGAAAGGAAACCATGCTATTATCTCACAATGATGATCTAAAGGACAAAGTGCATGTGTTTGATATTTTTTTTTGATGTTTAGGATATAATTTTGTATTGTATTGCCTCTCAACTCAATAAACACTTGTCTTCTTGACCCTTGGTTTAAAATCCAACTAGGCACAAATTAAGAAGTTTTCATAGTTTTTGAACCAAATAAAATAATCCTTCTTCCTCATCCTTCTTATACAAAATTTCTATACAACTATTGCAATTAGTATGATTGTTTATTGATTTTGAAAAAATATTTAAGTGTATGCACCCACATCTAGACTCTCTTTTAATTTGGTATCAAGAGCATGTCTTCTACGTACCTTACAATAAATCTTGAAACATGGTAGAGAATGTTGCAGGAATGCCCAAGTTGAAGGGAACCCATCACCAAGCCTCAAGTATTTGACGGAATAAATTATTTCCACTATAGAGCATGATACAAGTCATATATAATGAATCGTGGAAGATGATGTTCAACAGGTACATGTATCTTACAATAGCACTTGATGATTGGGATGGAGACACCACAAAAAATGCAACACTCAATGAAATCGATATTCTTTCTTATGAACTTTTCTTTTTCTAAACTCAATTGCATTTTTTATTGTGACTCTGGTTTTAGGATTGGGGTAAAAGTATTTAAAACCCACCAGACAACCAACCATGTGAAGGAATACAAGTAAACATTCTCACACCTAAATTACAATTACTTCATATGGAAAAAGACAATCCATTTTTCAATTGTTTAATATTTTCTATTCTTACTAATGGTCTAACATCTCTTGTTAAGGATGTCACAAAAAAGGAATAAATGAAAAAATCTCAAGGTTCGTCACTCCAAAATGCATGAGAATAAATGAATCAAATGACCTCAATAATCTAAATATTAAGGAGATAACCATAAACTTTAAAACTTATTAGGTCTAGCTAAAGGATCAAGCTCATGTAGAAGAAGAAAATCAATCTTAGAAGCAGAGAAAGACCTTCAAAGCTTTGAAGTATTTATTCAAAGAGTCTTATTTGAACAAGTCACATATGTAAATGGAAATAAGGTATAAATTAATTTTTATAACAAAAGTTATTTACCCTCTCTTTCAAATGACTTGAATTTGGGAGAAAATATATTCTCAAGAGTTAGTTTCCAACACCTAAGATGGGAGGTAAGAAGTTCTTAAATCATAATGAAAATTAGAAACGCAATAATGAAAGAGCACATACAAAACTTGGTATTCAATTTTCTAGAGAAGATACTCTAAATCTTCTCTTAAAGAGGAAAATCTTCTAATACAAGAGTCTCGCATTTAGTGGCTTAAAAGTGGTGATTCAAATTCATTTTTTTATTCTTCTCTAAGAAGTGGAAGGAAGTGAAATAATATCAAATGTCTAAATGTTGATGGTAATATTACTTATGATCTCTCTGCTATTAAAATTTTTGTTTCAAAGTATTATAAAGATCTCTTTAATGATGATTCTGCTAGAGGTATTTTCCAAGGTGAGTGGTCTGGACCAAAACTTGTTATCTCAAAAGCATTCTTATGAGCCCTATTTTGCAAAAGTAAATCAATGAGATCATTGAATCACTCAATTTTGATAAGGCCCCAGGTCCTGAAGGTTTTAATGCCATGTTCTTCAAAAGGGCATGCAATATTATTAGAGGATATATCAGTTATGATATTTAGGATTTATTTGCCAATGTCAAGTTACCTAGAGAATTCATCGACCGATGAGTTAGGGTATGGAAGCGGAGTGGGGGGCGGCGGCGGCGGGCGATCCAGGAGAAGACGATGGTACAGTCTCTACAGGGACTAGGAAATCACCGGAAGATGGGATTAAGATGGGCCGCAATCCACGGCATGAACGCAAGCACGAACGACGATCTAGAAGTCCAGGAAGTGTGAGGAATGGTGGTGCTGACGTGCAATAAGGCGTTGACGCCACGAGCACGGGGAAGATCTGTATCCCGAATATGGGAATAGAATTCCATTATGGAGGCATGCGAGGGTCATCCAAGCTAGGGACTCATAGCAGGGAAACACCAGAAGACAGCGGCATTGTGATCACCCTGGAAGCCGAAAGAGGTACACATCCACTGGGGTTTTTCCCACCTCTTTCAGGAAGCACCCAGGAGACGCAGCCCCCCCTGATACCTCAACCTGCAAACGTGTGGGGGAAGAATAGATCCATAACCACTGCTGGCACAACGCTGAACAGATCAACAGACCTTTTCCTAAACAAGCTATTCGAAGAGCATCTTGATCCAGAGGCGGTGAACCTTTACTTCTCCGATGGACAGCCTTAAATCACGATCGACCCCATGTATGAAGATTTCCTTGTCAGGCCATGGCAATATGTTGTTGTCGTGAAGGCCATGGGGACCCAACTAGGGTATATGACCCTAAGAGATCGTCTACGAGCCATGTGGAGCCTAGTAGGGAAGTATAATATATATGAACTGGACCTGAATCACTTCGTAATCCAACTTTCATGTTGGCGGGATTACGACATGGCCATGATAGGCGGGCCTTGGAAAATTTTCAGATGTAACCTAAACGTCTGGGATTGGCACCCTACCTTTATTCCTTTAAATGATCTGCCGCGGAAGATTGTATGCTCGGTCAGGATCCTGAATCTCCCTCTACATCTGTACATCCAAACAATATTCAAATGTATAGGGACGACTCTCGAAAGGCTGGTAAAGGTGGACGACCACACCATTAAATGCACCAGAAGCAAATTCGCTCGCCTCACCGTTGAACTCGATACCACGACAGAATTGGTGGCCAGTATTGTTATCAATGGATTAGACTTTGAAGTAGAATACGAAGGATTCCCATTTCAATGTGCAACCTACGGCGAAGAAGGCCACACATTTGTGCAATGCTCCACAGAGATTGTGCAGCCGGAAGCTAACCGAAATACTCCACCCCCAGCTATGGACGAACCTATTACAAACTCTGACAATCAGTGGAGAACACAGAAACATCGGCGGGGATACCAGGGGAAAGAACAACCTACTGGAACGTCTATGAACTCTACCACCCGGATGAGGAATCGCTTTAATGATCTGATAGTAGAAGATGAGTCAACTGAAGCACACATGAACACACGCCAAGAAGGAAAGCAGCTGGCAGAAAAGCCTGTGGGACACAAGAACCCTAAAATCTGGAGGAAGAAGAAGACAACAGATACTATTGAGACAGCTAAACAGAAGGGGAAAGTCCTAAGGGACATCACAAACCGACTGCAACAACCTACAGAAGACCATGTACAAGGCGAGCAAGCCAATAAAACACCGGACCACACAGTAGTGAACCCGGAGATCGATGAGGTGATAGAAATCATTCCTGAGGTGGAGGAACCTATGACCACCGCTGATGCAATGCACACCAGCCACAGTAGAAAGAAGAAACGAGATATTGACACCTCAGCGGCAAGTTCTGTTGTTCCCAAAAAATCCTTGACAGG
This sequence comes from Alisma plantago-aquatica, assembly GCA_963693085.1. Classification (NCBI taxonomy): domain Eukaryota; kingdom Viridiplantae; phylum Streptophyta; class Magnoliopsida; order Alismatales; family Alismataceae; genus Alisma; species Alisma plantago-aquatica. The sequence continues at coordinate 65,697,222 of OY856410.1, read as the reverse complement.
GAAGATGTTTAAGGGCAGTGGAACAAAGATGAAGCGATCCGGGGTTGCGAAATCTACAATAGAAGGTATCCGAAGAAGCCCCAGGCTCAGAGGTAGCTCAGACACATAGATCATACTGGATGTCCTAAGTGGTGCAGATAATAGTGGTGCAGATAACAAGGAGACCAATGAAAATCAGCATTAACTTCCCGTTTACAAGAATCTTCAGTTACAATCCTTGTGTGATGTCTAAATTGTTGTGCTGGAATGTGAGAGGAATCGGAAACGACGACACTTGCAGAATTCTGAAAGAGCTTGTCTATACACACAATCCTGCTATTACTGCGGTTTTAGAACCTCATATCAGCACGGATAAAGCTACCCAGACCATTAAGAATCTAGGTTTTCTGAACTCTCATCGTTCTGAAGCTCGGGGCTTCTCGGGAGGCATATGGATCTGCTGGGATGTTGTTGTATGCGATGTGAAGATTCTCAAAACACACCTCCAGTTTATAACCTGTCGAGTGAACAAGTCTTACATTTCTACTTTCATCTATGCTAACCCCCATTTTCAGGTCCGCAATCTTCTTTGGAAACACATCCGTGAAATGGGCAAGAGCATCTCTGAACTGTGGATAGTTGCGGGTGACTTCAACACTACCATTTCTCCGTCTGAGATAGTTGGCTACCAGACTTATAACCACTGTGAGGCCCAGCTCTTTTCAGCTCACTTCTTGAAGCAGGCCTAACGGACCTAGGATTCTCTGGCAAAAGTTCACCTTCAGGCATGGATTCAAACAAAGCAGGCTTGATCGAGGCTTGGCTAATAATGATTTCCTCACCTCCTTCCCGAAGGTTGCACTGACCCACCTTCCTAAAGTTGAATCAGACCACTGCCCTCTTTTGATTCAAACTCAGTCGATCTCATATAGCAAGAAGAGATTCAACACCAGGGCTTCATGGGCACATGATCCCTCTTTCAACCTCTGTCTTGAATGACACTGGCGTAGAAGTCTCCCTTTTCATGAGGCCCTTGCGCACGCCAGGCAGCATATCAGTGAATGGGAATCAGAGAAAAACAAGAAGCAGAGAGAAACCAAAGATCAGCTTCTACAAAACATAAACACCCTTCAAACGAATCTAGCTTTTAGTTATGATGCAATCACTGACAATCTATGCACTCAGATGGAGGGTGAGCTCAATCTCATCCTTAAACAAGAAGAGGAGGATTGGAAGCAGAAAAGCCACGTCAACTGGATCAGAGAAGGGGATTCCAATACCCGATTCTACCAAGCCTTTATGAATCAAAGGAGAAGATCCAACAAATGCCAAATCATCAAAAGTCCATCTGGGGAATGGATTACGAATGAGGATGACATCTTCAAGCTGGTCACAGATTACTTCATAGACCTCTTCACCTCTAATAGCAATACCAGTCAGCATTCCATTGACAAAATCCCTGTGCAGTTCACTCCTTTGGTTGGTGATGAACACAACAGTTTGGCCAAACAAGCTCAACAGGATGAGATTTATGAAATTCTGAAATCCATGGACCCCTACAAAGCAGCTGGTCCAGACGGCACAACTACACACTTTTTGATATCCAACCGACCGATCCTTCAAGATTCTATATGCAAGACTGTCCAGGAGGCTCTGAGTTCTGGAATTCTAAATGAATAGCTTTGTAATGCCACTGTTGTCCTTATTCCCAAAGTTCCCAGACCTGAACTCACAAGCCAATTCCACCCTATTTCCCTTAATAACACCATTTTAAAACTTTGTTCAAAGGTCGTCGTCGAAAGATTGAAGAAATGGCTACCGGTTTGGATTAACCTAGCGCAAAGTGCCTTCGTCCTGGGCAGGAAGATTTCTGATAACATCTCTGCAGCCCAGGAAATCATACACTCCATGAAAAGAAAGAACTCCAAGAAGACCATGGCTATCAAGATCGATCTCACGAAAGCATATGATAGATTGGCTTGGAATTTCATTGAGGATACTTTGAAAAGGGTGAACCTCCCCGCCTGCATGATTAAGTACATTATGAGCTCTATCACTAGCGGTAGCTCTACCATTATTTGGAATGGTAGGAGTTTGACCAACTTCAGACCGAGGAGGGGTCTTAGACAAGGCGATCCTTTAAGCCCCTATATTTTTGTTCTTTGTATCGAACGATTAAGTCAAATGATTGAAGAGTGTGTCATTTCTAGAAGATGGCAACCCAAAAAATTGGGCAGAAAGGGTCCGCGGATTGCTCACATGTGTTTTGCTGATGACATTCTCCTGTTTGCCAAAGCCGATACTACCAACATTGATACAATCCTGCATTGCTTCAAGGAGTTTGAGCTGGCCTCGGGTCAAGCCATTTCGGCTGAGAAGACAAGGATCTTCTACTCCAAGAGTGTTTCCCACAAGGAAGCTACCCAAATCTATATTCGCAGTGGGCTGCAATGAACTCAGGACCTAGGGAGATACCTAGGGGTCCCGATCCTCCATACGCGGGTGAACAAGCAGACCTACAGTGAAGTTCTAGATAAAGTTACTAATAGAGTTAGCTCCTGGGCTGCTCAGACCTTATCTTTAGCTGGACGCATCTGCCTTGCTAAGAGCACCCTCGCCACCATTCCTACTTACATTATGCAAACTTCAAAGCTCCCTCTCCAACTCTGTGACAGATTTGATGGAGAAATCCGATGATTTATTTGGACTGGAAGGCGGAATAGGAGAGGGACACACCTTGTGTCTTGGGAATGACTTACAAGCAAGAAGATTCATGGAGGCCTGGACCTCAAAGCCATGCAGGACTGGAATCAAGCGCTCCTTCTTAGGCACAACTGGGATATCTGGAGCGGAAGGAATACTATTTGGTGCACGGCCATGCGAGGCAAACTGATGAATAGCAATCCAGGGGCAACTTCTAATTTGTCTCACCTGGTGAGAATAGTGCTACAAATGAAACCCTTTGTGCAAGCAAATACCTTCCTTAGCCCAATGAGTGGGAATAACATCAATGTGTGGTATGACTGCTGGCTCCCGAGCGACACTCGTTTAGAGGATCATGCTAGATATGCCATTTCAGAGGACCTTCACGACCTAAAAGTGAGTAGCCTAGTGAACCTAGAAGGCCAGTGGGATCGAGAATTCCTAGAACATTGGCTTCCTGTAGATGTAGCCCAAGAGATTTACAACATTCAACCGCCTGTCGACACCGAGGCTGAAGACGTGTGTGTTTGGAAACTCAACACTGGTGGCAGTTATACGGCCAAGTCGGCCTATACGGCGCTACGGGTGAGCTCTGAGGTTAAATGCCTAGGACAATGGCCAATTATATGGAGTGCCCAGGTGGCGGCGAAGGTAAAGGTCTTCATGTGGATTGCTGCTAATGGAGCCCTACTCACTAACTGGAAATGAAGAAGAAGGCAGATGACCACCAACTCTATATGTAGCCGCTGCAACAGACTGATGAAACCAGCCTCCACACTTTGAGAGACAGCGAGAAGGTGAAGCCAATTTGGCAACATTTACACGCCGTTTCCATGCCTGCGAACGCCGTATCTGTGTCAGCAGATTTCTGGTCTTCAAACAATCTTAAGCAATGGATCAGTCAGGGACTTTGCTCGGATGAGGAAACCAAAAATATGTTTCTTATAGCTTGTTGGGTGATCTGGAAACAACGTAACTTGGAGGTCTTTGAAGCTAAAGAAACACCAGCTATACAACAAGTAAATAGAATCCTACTGGAAACCATAAGGACCATAGAGGCCTGGAAAAGAGAGAAAGTCTTGAAGAACTCTGCTATACCGGCGCAACATGTTCCCCACACCATGAGACAATTATCTATGCATGTAGACGCTGCCTGGAAGAAGGGTAAAGGCGCTATAGCTGTGGTTATACAGGACCAAGACAACCAATGGAAAGGAGGAGTAGGCCAACTGATTTCAGCAGACAACCCCCTACAGGCAGAGTTGATGGCCATTGCCCTTGCTGCTAAGCTTATTAAATCCAGTATGCTGCACGACACCATTGTGGTTACTGACTGTATGACAGCCAGAAATATGCTACAAGATGACTATAAAAGTTATCCTCGATATGCCAATATGATAAGGGGGATCCAATTGACTCTGGAAGACACTGCGGCAATTTACCAAGTGGAGAGGAAGCACAACGGTCCAGCTGATGCTTTGGCTAAGGTCCATTTCCAAAACAACATTGGAGTCCGGCACTATGATATACCCCCCAAGGATGTCATTGATACTGGACAGATCCATTACTATAATGGTAGTAGTACTACCATATTTAATTCTATGCAAATAACTAAGATTTGTAATTTTCCTTTAAATATGCTTGCATGAGGTGAGAAGATGAATAAAATTATCGTCTGACTTCCCCCCCAAAAAAAGAGAATCCAATAATACTTTTTTTTCTCTTATCCATAAGGGTAACGATAGTAGTTTGATAAGAAATTGGCGACCAATTGCCTTGATCAATATTATATACAAAATCATTTATAATTAATGGCTAATAGATTACAAAAGATCCTTTTGGGGATCATTAGCTTCAATTAATATGCTTTCATAAAAGGTCATAGCAGTAAAGATGATGTTTTTTTAACTAATGAACTCATTCATTTTTCAATAGAGCCAATTCAAAAGACAAAATGTGTATGAAAATTGATATCTCTAAAGCCTGTGATATGGTTAATTGGAGATATCTCTATCATGTTCTTCACAAAATAGGTTTCCCATCTAAGTGGATTAGATGAATTGAGGATATATTTGTATCCAGTTCTTATCAAGTGCTCATTTATGGAAAACCCAATATTAAATTTAATCTTTCAAATGGGATCAGGCAAAGAGATCCAATTGCTCCATACAAGTTTATTATTGCAATACAGGGATTTTCTAAATTGATTAAGAAGGCTATTCTTAGTAATAACCTAGTTCCTTTATTAGCATCAAATTACTTTGGTATTTCTCATATTATCTTTGTTGATGACCTCATGGTTTTCTTGGCAGCTTCAAATCTAATGCAAAAGATATTAAAGTTGTTTTTGAATATTTTGGTAATGCATCTCATCTCAAGATCAATGCTAGTCAAAGTTCTATTCTTTTTAGTAAAATGCACCAAAATAGGTTATCATGAATATTTTTAACTTCCCTGAATGTCAACTTCCATCTAAATATCTTGGCGTCCCTTTGTTCATTGGTAAGATGATAGGAAAGGATTGTGGTTTGCTCATTGATAAAATTAAGTCAAAAATTGAAGGTTGGAAGGGTGTCTCTCTTTCTTTTGTGGGTAGATGTGAGTTGGTAATATCAACCCTCTCTACAATGCATATTTTATTGGAATGCTACATTTCCTCTGCCTCCATCTATTTGTGACACTATTGATAGGATCTGTCATGATTTTCTCTAGGGTAAAATTGAAAATAAATCCAATCTTCACCTTGTGCCTTAGGATAATGTTACTCTACTTAAGCTTGAAGGTGATTTAGGGATCAGGAAAATGAGGGACGTTTCTTTGGCGTGTCTCGCTCTTAATTCTTGGAATCTGGAAGAAATGAAAGACACCCTGTGTTTCAAGTGGATAGGTGAAAGATATTTCAAACATTCTTCATTTCAGTCAATTAAAATCAATCCCAATTAGTCTTGGCTAATGCAGAAATTGGTTAAATAAATGTCCAATATTTTAGCTCATACTCATTTTGTTATTGGATATGGTAGGAGTACTAAACTTTGGAAACATATGTGGATCAAATAAAATGTTCTTGTTAAATATATTTGAGGTAAAGAAGCTATCCTAAAACAGGGTTTGCCTTATGACTACTTTGTGAATGAACTTATCTCCAAATGTGATTGGTGTCTCTGAGAATGAGATGAATAAGGCTCTTTAAAATCTTGATACTTCTTAGAAGAGACGGTCTATGAAGTCTAATTATATTTCTTTTCAAATCTTGTTAAATGCTAAAATGAATATATTTTGGCAAGCTCCTTGTTTGAGTGGAACTGTTGTTAAGTTCTTTTCTTGGTTGTGGAAAAGTGATATCCCGAGGCGATGCTTATTTCATATCTAAAAAGACTGCTTAAGCAAGCTACCTATTGGTGACTATGTGAGAAGAAGAGATTTCAGTCTGCCTCCATTTGTTTCCTCCATCGTGATGCTATGAGCATGTTAGACACATTGTCTTGGATTGTGTTTTTGGTAAGGAGGTGCATAATTTTGCTATTTTGATGTGGAGAATCCATTTTTTGCATTCTAGTTGGATTGATGTTGAGGAGGACTCAGGAGACAAGAAGCTCTTATTTCTTCTTTTACAGTATAGGCTATGGAGTGAAGGAAATATCCATGTACATGAAGATAGCTCAAACTCTACATAAACTATTTGGAATGGTGTTAAAGGGGGTTTCCTTTGTTTGAAGATTTCCTAATTTCTAGATAGCTATGAGATGGATATCTTTCCATTTCTTGGGCTTGTTTCTGAGAGGATTGGTCTTAGCTTTTGTTGTTCTTTCTTTCTTTCCCCTTTTTCCTTTCTACATCTTGTGAGAAATTTTGAATTCAAGTATACTATGTACAATATTTACTTTTGTTAAGCATTGCTCCTTTGCGTAATGATGCACTGTAACTATCTTTCTCTTAAAAATACAAAAAAAAGCCCCAAATATTTTTTTCTACTAAAAAAAGAACATGTTGGAGTTGTTTTGGATATTGTTAAAATAAAAGTACGAAGTTGTACTAATGGTGGAACCCACTCTTTATAGAATTGCTGGAAAAGTAGCCATCTCTTAAAATAATCTATTACTTTTCTCATGATTATTCGTCCCTTTTAGGAGAGAAAATCTATTTGAGGATATAGACTTGGTATATGCTAGATATTAGTGGCCCTTATAGCTACTCTAACCCCTCAAAATCCATAGTATTGGATGCCTCCTTTAAATTCTCCTCTTTATAATATTGAGGAATAAGTTGCTCTCGATCCCAACACCTTATTAAAATGCCTCCAAATGCTTCAATTTCACATCCTAGCTTTTCCTCTGAGCAATAATTTGATTTCTATCACCAACTTGTTATCAAATATCTTGATGGGAAGGATCAATACAATCTCAGTGGAAAAAACATGAAAGAATACTCCTTGGATGAATTTATTAAGATGCATCCACCCTTATTCAAGGGTGAGGGTGAGATATAAATGTTTGACAAGGCGTACAATTGTGTTCTAGTCCTAGAGTGCACTAGTTTGCCTCATACGTTCAGGATGGTCCCACCTAAGTTTGTTGGAACATGGTCACCCATACACGAATACTTCTACTATAGTGTGAGAAGAATTCTCATCTATTTCAAGAGAAATATGTTTATTCCACAACTTTGAAGAAGAAAGAGGTAAGTTCTATTGCTTGAAACAAGGTATATACTTGTTTTGTATGACCATAAATTCCTTTTAGTAGAATATTATGCTACTTGTTTGGTATATACTTGTAGTGTTGACCTTTTTTTCTGGGAGGCCATAATTACCAAGTATGGTATGCTTTTTTACCAAAATTCCAGCTAACGTTGCAACAAATATGTATACAACATTATCTATTGAAGCTTATAATGGATATCAATCCTTGTCATTCATTGCTAACAAACAAAAGAATGTGAGTGATGAATGTCTTAACAAGTGTAACAACTACTTGCAACACCATCCTACGAGAAGATGCCTTCTATTGCACCCTACAAAATGTACAAATAATAAGAAGCTAATTTACCACTAGCGTGACCAAGCTAGAGTCAGCAGTCCCAATACCCAAAATTTAGTGGGGTCTAATCTTGGTAAAACTAATGACAGGACTACAATAGTCACAAAAATGTGCACATCAACCCCTAAGGAACATAACAATAGCAACAATTCATGGGCGTCATACACAAATTGAGATGTGCATAGGGTGTGTCTTGCCTTGGATGTTGTAGATGCTAGTTATGACAATGATGTTATAGAAGGTACCATGCATTTAAATAAGTAATCTATTAAAGAATTATTTCATTATGCTCCATGAAATACCTTCCTAGTAACTATGATAGAACTAGAACCTAGGCATATGGTGTATATCGTAGAGGTTTGAACCCCTAGTTGTAGGATATGTTCTTCTTTCCTAAAAATTCCTCCCATTGATCCTGGGAAGTAGTTTGAGCTGGACTTCAAGATCCTTGAAATGGTGGCATCCTTCTATTGAGAGAATAAGGTTAGTTTGCTACATTAATATAGTGAGTATTCTTTATCAAATCAAATAAGAAAGCGAACTCTACAATTCATTATTTTAGAACTCAAGGTAGAGTAACTCATCATGCATGGATGTAGAGACTATATGGCATAAATAAGTCTTAATATTATGCCACCCAAACTTGGACAATGTAAAAGTTCTTCAAAAATCCCTTGATGTTTTACCTCATAAATATCTGGGACTTGCTCCCTCTCACAATTTTGAGTATTTTGTCGATCTCTTGCCAGACATGTCAACAGTGATGACCCCAATTTCTACATACTTTCCTTAGTGACATATACAGATATGCGTGCACTCATATCTATAAATGTCAAAAGAGAAAATAATAGAAATCAAGATAGCCAACTAAAATCAGAGATAAGCCAAGATTATGTTCACATCATAGAAAATAGACACACAACATTTCATTCAATAATGAAAGATAAAGTCATACATATTGATATTGAAGAAAGAAGAAGAATAATTCTATGATTATTACATTGGATCTCAATCATCCTCAACATAAGCTAGGGAAAGAAATAACTAGCATCTATCAAGAAAAAGATAAGAGGAAAAGGTCTAGCTAATAAATCCTCCATTCTTATTATTTGTGCCTTCAGGTACTTTGAATACGCATTGCACTTTGATCATCATTTGTTCCTTGCACCTAAAAAATATGAGAAACAAATACATCAACAAAGTTGGTACGTGGAGTAAAAGCTATACTATGCTAGTATATAAAATACTCAAAATTTGAGAAGGAAAATGAAAAAATTAATTAAAAGCAGAAAATCAGGTAATCCTAAATTATTAGCCTCATTTATGGTGAACATGCATTACTATGGTGGACTTAGCACAATCATAAATATTGGGCCCTATCCCTGTGTACCTTGTACCATTAGGGATCTCCCTGCGTACCTTGTACCATTAGGGAGGTGCTAGTCAACATTAATGCTTTCCCTCTCTAATAGGGAGATCAATGAGCACCACTAGTAACTACATTTCACATATATTCAATTATGTTCTTTGATGTTCAAGGCGGTAAACATCAACTATTCATAAATATACACATCCATCAATGTTTGTCAATTTCATGCAAACAATTACATATATTTAGCATCCAGCAAAAACTAATCATATAATTATATCCACGTTTTTTTAACTTTTAGATCTGAATTCCACAAGTCTTAGATTATGAAGAGAGAGTAGATCACCCTGAAATGTAATCAAGGGTATACTTGTTACTATTTATCCATATGACCATGATTAAGATTAGTTATTAGTTATTAGTCCTTTTTATGTTATCTAATTTGGATCAGGTCTATCCATCTTTTAATTTGGTTTTTGAGCTTGTATCAGATCTGATCCAATAATAAAATAATTTGAGTAAAAGACAATATATAAATAAATTAATCAAAGAAGATTGTCATAGTTAGGGTTTCTAAGATGGTTTAAAAGAAAGGGACAACAACCTTAAGGATTTTAAAGATTTCATTATTTCAAAGTTCATTTCTGGGTTTAGGACCAAACCTGATCACTGAATATCATCTAATGATATTAGATTTTTGTTATAAAGATATACCATTCATTACATGTAAAGAGAGAGAAAACTAATTTAGGGTTTCTTCTAATACTTTCATTATACATCAACTTGGATAAGTATTTCGAGTGATTAGAAAATAGGGTTTCAACTAGGGTTAACCATGTGTTAGGAACTCATGTATTAACAAGACAAGCCAATATTAATAATTAATTATAACTAATAAGGTCATTTAGGATTTGGGTAACTATTTTGAAATGGTAAACAGATCTAGGTCTTGCTTATATTTTACTTAGATATATCTCATTTTTCTGATGAAAATAGCATATAGGTTTGATGCATTCCGACATTACTAGCAATTTCTAGGATTTTTCAAAGATAAGGCTCTTTTTGCAAAATTAAATGGGTTTGAGGCTTTCTTGGCAGACCAGGATTGGTCTGTCTCAATCCTTGCTGGCACCACAGAGTCGTCAACTACTCAGCACTCCCAGCTGCTTCCTTTCTTCTTCAATGGCGCACGAGCAGGTGCCTGGAGTAGCTCCGACTCTGGCTAAGCATGGAAAAAGGCTCGTCCTAGGAGGCAGGAGAGGACCTTTGACTTCGCGGCGATGGCCCGAGCCTAATCCGACGCCTTCGAGTGATGTGGCTCCCCCAGGAGCTCTGAGCCACCACGGCAAGGAGAGGTCACCGGCGAGATGTTGGTAGGAGTGAACACGGTGTTGCAGGAGGTTGGAGGTGGTCGGGTAGCACCTATGGATTGAGGTGAAGGTGATGACGGGGAGTATTTGGTGGGATGAGGTCTGTGGTGGTGTCGCCGAGGCAGGGGAGCGACGGAGGGACGGTGGGCTTGGCGGCAGTCCTTGGGGATCAGGTTCCTCGAAGTGAGTCTTGCGGGAGTCTAAGGGGGGGTCCAACGGAGGTGATGGAGGCCTTAAATAGGCTCTTGAGGGTGAGGGCAGTAAAGCCCCAATATCGATCGCCGTCGTCAAGAGCAGGGCGATGAAACAGGAGTTCGTTCCCCTAGATCTAAGCATGAGGGGCGTCAAGTGAGGGTTCATTAGCTTCAGTTTCGGGAGTATAATCGGTCCTCCAATGATCTCGCACGATCGTTGTGGGGGCTGTGCGCACGAGGCAGCCGTTGGGGTCAGCACTCTGCTGGGGGTCGAAGCCGAAGGATGCGGAAGGTAGGAGACGGGGTCCTGGACCCTTGGATCCTGAGCGGAATACGGTCCACCTGATCGGATGGCTAGGATCAAGTCCCAGTGAGGGGACCACGTCAAGGCAAAGAAAAGGGCCGCGTGACAGAATTAAAAGCCCGATTAAAAGGAAACTTAGGTCTTAGGTATTAATAGATCACTAGAAAGACTTAAAAATTCAATTATGAATAACTCATGATTGGTACATCCAAATTTAATGAGATTTTAGGCATATCTTTATAATGCTAAGATGTAGCTATGGTGCAAGATTGGAGTCAAAATTCTATTATTGACTATGTCAATTGACTAAATGTCATGATACTTGTATTATTGACTTTATGTATCATTATGGATGGTCTTAAGTGAAATTGGTAATCAAATTAGTGAGAGAGATGATTGAGGGCATCATTGGAATGATTAAATTTGTAAGAGAGAGAAACTAAATAATATGTATGTAAAAACTCACTCTATCACATTCTCCCCTCCTTTTAAGAATTTTGTCCCCAAAATTCAAGCAGCTTGAAAAAGATATGGATACTTCTTCTCGACCTCGGTCTTTAGCTCCCAGGTGGCATCTGTTTCATCATGGTGGCTCCAGAGAACTTTCACCATTTCGATATGATGATTACTGCAAAGCTCTTTTGTCTTGAAGTCGAGAATTTTGACTGGGGATTCAGCATATGACAAATCATCCTTCAATTCGAGAGGCTCATGATTCAGGATATGACTGGAGTCCTTGACATAGGGCTTCAGATTAGATACATGAAACACATTATGCATGGCACTATACTGAGGTGGTAGAGCAAGATGATAGGCACATTCACCAACCCTTTCTATAATCTCGAAGGGTCCAACATAACGAGGACTGAGCTTTCCTTTGTTCTTGGCCAAAGCACAAATAGGTCGGATCTTCAGAAATACATGGTCACCTTCCTTGAACTGACATTCTCGACGATGAGAATCTGCATAAGACTTATGTCTATCCTGTGCCTGCTTCATTCTCTACCTAATCAGTGCAACCTTATCAGAATAAAACTACATCTCCTCATATTTCATCAGGGTACGCTCTCCGACATCGTCCCAGTGTAAAGGTGATCTGCATGGTCGGCCATAAAGAGCTTCATAGGGAGGCATCCCAATGCTTTCCTGATAGCTATTATTATAGGCAAACTCAGCTAAAGGCAAGTAATAGTCCCACGAGCCTTCCCAATCAAGAATACGCTCTGACTTCCCGTCTGTTTGCGGATGGTAGGATGTACTGAAGTTCAACTTGGTGCCCAATTCCTCTTGAACCTGCTTCCACAACTTTGATGTGAACTTTGGGTCCCTGTCTGAGACAATAGACGCTGGAACTCCATGCAGACATACTATCTCCCGTATGTAGAGGTCTGCCAACTCAGAAACCTTTGCAGTAGTCTTCACAGGAAGAAAATGAGCTGACTTGGTGAGATGATCCACTCTGACCCATGCCGCGTCGTATCCCTTCCTGGTCCTGGGTAACCCCACCACGAAATCCATGGTGATGTGTTCCCATTTCCATTCTGGAATTTCAAGGGGTTGTAGTAGACTGCCTGGTCTCTGATGTTCGGCCTTGATCCTTTGACATGTCAAACACCTAGACACGAAATCGGCAATATCGCGCTTCATGCCTCTCCACCAAAACTGACATTGTAGGTCTTTGTACATCTTTATCGTGCCTGGATGAACTGTGTACTTGGACCCATGTGCCTCATTTAGGATTGATGTCTTTACAGTTGACTGCTCAGGAACCCACATATGATTCTTGTAACGGATACCACCATCAAGTCCCACGGACAGATGCATTTGCGGCTTCGACAGGAGAGAAGATAGCTCTGCAAGATCGGGACTAGCCTTTTGTGCCTCAAGAAGTTCGAAATGCAGGTTGGACGTGATGGAAATGTTATTAACATGCACACAATCATATAGGAACTGCGGCTTCCAGCCCACTAGATCCTCCATGTTTCTCCATTCAGGGACAGAAAGAGATGCACATACTGCCCTTTTTCTGCTAAGGGCATCAGCGACTACATTTGCCTTACCCGGATGGTAGGCAATAGTGAAATTGTAGTCCTTTAGGTATTCAATCCATCGACGTTGACGCAGATTCAAGTCCTTCTGAGTCAGGATGTACTTCAGGCTTTTGTGATCGGTGAAGATGTCGAACGTTGCCCCGTACAGGTAGTGCCACCAGATCTTGAGGGCATGAATGATTGTAGCTAATTCCAAGTCATGGGTGGGAATTACACCTGGTGTGCTGGTTAAACCGAATGGCATCACCAGAAATTCGTAATGCCCATAACGAGTTCGAAAAGCAGTTTTAGAAATATCAGAATCCTTGATTTTAAGTTGATGGTATCCAGAACGGAGGTCAATCTTTGAGAAAACGTTAGCAATATGAAGCTGGTCAAAGAGGTCATCAATTCGAGGAAGAGGGTACTTGTTTTTAATATTAGCTTAATTCAACATGCGGTAGTCAATACACATAGCATAGAACCATCTTTCTTTTTAACAAAAAGGACGGGAGCTCCTCAGGGGGAAACACTAGGACGAATGAAACCCTTGTCGAGAAGTTCTTGCAACTGTTTCTTCAACTCCATAAGCTCAGCAGGTGCCATCCTATACGGTGCCCTAGAAATTGGAGTGGTTCCAGGAAGGAGATCTATGGAGAACTCAATGTCTCTATTTGGAGGCAGCCCAGGAAGCTCCTCTGAGAAAATGTCAGGGAAGTCACGTACCACCTCCAGACTTTCTACAGGCCCGCTACTAGGACTGGTCTCTGAGACTAATGTGAGGAAGACTTTACATCCCTTAGAAATGAGCTTTTTAGCTTTAAGAGAGGATATTACAATATTATTACAAAATCCGCTTCCCCTAGGGATTTTCACAGGATAAGAATGAGGTTGAGAGAGGACCACCATCTTGTTTCTACAGTCGATGTGAGCATGGTATGTGTAAATCCAATCCATACCAAGTATAACATCAAAGTCTTCCATAGTTAAGAGAATGAATTCAAAGGGCATATCATGATTTTCATATTTAAGAGAGAGTTCGTTGGTTTTCTGTAGAGTTGTGAGTATTTTGCCACTCGAAGTAGACACGTCTAGAATATATCCCAAATCCCTTATGTGAAGATTTAATATAGATGCCAGAGTTTGAGAAATAAATGTATTTGTAGATCTAGAGTCAAATAAAGCCTTAACAGGATGACCATTTAATAATACAGTGCCTACATAAGGTAATCAAATTATGAATAATTGCAGGCTTGAATAAGATATTTAATTATAAAGAAATTAGGTTACCTTCACAGAGCTGGTTTAGATTTGCCTTGGCCTCTTCTGCATTTACTGCAAATACCCTGCCATTTCGGTGTCCCTGAGGCAGCAGAGCACCACCCACAAGATTGCCAAAGATGGAGGGAGTGGGGCATTTGGCGACAAAATGACCCTCCTTTTTGCAGTTATAGCAGACTGGCTTGGTGTGGCAGTATACTCCACCATGGAAATGTCCATAAGTCTTGCACTTGGGATGATTCGTCCTGGGCTAGTTCTGGTAGCATTTCTGTCCTCCCTTTCCTGAACCTCCTCGTTTCCCTGATCCCTTATTGTTATGGCCAGGATGAACTTTCTAGACTTGTCCTCTTCAGTTGTGGTTAACCCTAAGTATCCCATGCTAGAAGGTTTTTGCATGCCCTACTCTCTCTCCTGCTTGAGGGCCATATCTAGGGCTTCATCTATGCTTCTGGGACGAGAGGCTATGACTAGGGTTTTTAGGTGGGCGGAAAGGCAGTCAACATAGTGTTCAGTAAGACGGTCTTCAGTCTTGATGGGTGCATAATGTTCCAGAAGCCTAAACTTCCGGGTGTAATCAGCTACTGAAAGACTACCCGGCCTTAACTCCATGTACATCTTCTCCTTCCTCTTCCTCTCAGCTATGGGCATAAAACGATCTGTGAAGAGGTTTTTGAAGGCTTCCCACTCCATGTTGTCTATTTCCTCACCCCTATTCCCACCATAGTTCTCCCACCAGATTTTTGCCCCTCCCTTAAGCATATGGGTGGCGAACTTGACCTTCTTCTCATTGGGTACTTCTAGGGTATGAAAACCATTCTCTATGGTCAAAATCCAGGCTTCAGCCTTGTCCATGACCTCAGGCTGATCCTCTCCCCAAAAGGAATCAAGGTTTAACTTAATAAAATCTATCACCGTTACTTCTTTCTTCCTAGATGAGCTAGATTCGGGGTTTCCTTTTGTGGCTAGGGTTTCCATGAAATCTAGAAGGATTTTATTCTGTTCTTCCCACCTTTCCTTGGCCGCAACATCGGGATCAGGTATTTCGGAGGTTTCACGTTCCTTTCTTTTCTTAGAGGACGATTCCCCTGAGCTGCGAGTCTTAGGAGGCATCCTGAAATTAATTGGGATATATATATTAGATTTATTACTCAACAATTATATTTTTCGTTATCATTATGACATTTCATTAATCTCTTATATCATTTATTAATGTTCTTTATGTTACAATTTATGGAGGATACCTTAAAGTCCTTATTAGTTGGTCCTTAAGACTTTCTAAATAGAGAGGTTCTTTCCTAATCTTATATCATAAAGATGAAGGGAAGAACAATTTTCAAAAATTTAAGATAAGAGGGAAAATATTCCTATAGAAAAGAGGAGAGGGAATTTCTATAGATGAGAAGGATCCTAATTTAAGGTATGTCCAAGAAGTAAGAGACATCTAGGATATCGACCAGGTAGACTCACACTGCCTTATAAGTAGCCTCGTGATTGCCAAGCAAAGTGGCTCGGAGACTTTAGCCAGACCTTAGGCAAATGCTATCCTAGTCACCTCAACCCTTCACATCCCTAACTCAAAGACTACCCTAGACTCATAATAGGGTGAATGAAAGTCATGTGACTATGATGTGTGAACATTGGCTCGGATACCAACTGTGACAACCCCAATTTCTACATACTTTCCTTAGTGACATATACAGATATGCATGCACTCATATCTATAAATGTCAAAAGAGAAAATAATAGAAATCAAGATAGCCAACTAAAATCAGAGATAAGCCAAGATTATGTTCACATCATAGAAAATAGCCACACAACATTTCATTCAATAATGAAAGATAAAGTCATACATATTGATACTGAAGAAAGAAGAAGAATAAGTCTATGATTATTACATTGGATCTCAATCATCCTCAACATAAGCTAGGGAAAGAAATAACTAGCATCTATCAAGAAAAATATAAGAGGAAAAGGTCTAGCTAATAAATCTTCCATTCTTATTATTTGTGCCTTCAGGTACTTTTAATATGCATTGTACTTGGATCATCATTTTTTCCTTGCACCTAAAAAATACGAGAAACAAATACATCAACAAAGTTGGTACGTGGAGTAAAAGCTATACTATGCTGGTATATAAAATACTCAAAATTTGAGAAGGAAAATGAAAACATTAATTAAAAGCAAAAAATCAGGTAATCCCAAATTATTAGCCTCATTTATGGTGAACATGCATTACTATGGTGGACTTAGCACAATCATAAATATTGGGCCCTATCCCTGCGTACCTTGTACCATTAGGGATCTCCCTGCGTACCTTGTACCATTAGGGAGGTGCTAGTCAACATTAATGCTTTCCCTCTCTAATAGGGAGATTAATGAGCACCACTAGTAACTACATTTCACATATATTCAATTATGTTCTTTGATGTTCAAGGGTGTAATCATCAACTATACATATATATACACATCCATCAATGTATGTCAATTTCATGCAAACAATTACATATATTTAACATCCAGCAAAAACTAATCATATAATTATATCCATGTACCTTTAACTTTTAGATCTGAATTCCACAAGTCTTAGATTATGAAGAGAGAGTAGATCACCCTGAAATGTAATCAAGGGTATACTTGTTACTATTGATCCATATGACCATGATTAAGATTAGTTATTAGTTATTAGTCCTTTTTATGTTATCTAATTTGGATCAAGTCTATCCATCTTTTAATTTGGTTTTTGAGATTGTATCATATCCGATCCAATAATAAAATAATTTGAGTAAAAGACAATATATAAATAAATTAATCAAAGAAGATTGTCATAGTTAGGGTTTCTAAGATGGTTTAAAAGAAAGGGACAAAAACCTTAAGGATGTTAAAGATTTCATTATTTCAAAGTTCATTTCTGGGTTTAGGACCAAACCTGATCACCGAATATCATCTAATGATATTAGATTTTTGTTATAAAGATATACCTTTTATTACATGTAAAGAGAGAGAAAACTAATTTAGGGTTTCTTCTAATCCTTTCATTATACATCAACTTGGATAAGTATTTTGAGTGATTAGAAAATAGGGTTTCAACTAGGGTTAACCGTGTGTTAGGAAGTCATGTATTAACAAGAAAAGCCATTATTAATAATTAATTATAACTAATAAGGTCATTTATGATTTGGGTAACTATTTTGAAATAGTAAACAGATCTAGGTCTTGCTTATATTTTACTTAGATAGATCTCATTTTTCTAATGAAAATAGCATTTAGTTTCGATGCATTTCGACATTCCTAGCAATTTCTAGGATTTTTCAAAGATAAGGCTCTTTTTCCAAAATTAAATGGGTTTGAGGCTTACTTGGCAGACCAGGATTGGTCTGTCTCAATCCTTGCTGGCACCACAGAGTCGTCAACTACTAAGCACTCATGGTTGCTTCCTTTCTTCTTCACTGGCGTGCGAGCAGGTGCCTGGAGTAGCTCCGACTCTGGCTAAGCGTGGAAAAAGGCTCGTCCTAGGTGGCAGGAAAGGACCTTTGACTTCGCGGCGATGGCCCGAGCCTAATCCGATGCCTTTGAGTGATGTGGCTCCCCCATGAGCTCTAAGCCACCGCGGCAAGGAGAGGTCACCGACGAGATGTTGGTAGGAGTGAACACGGTGTTGCAGGAGGTTGGAGGTGGTCGGGTAGCACCTCTGGATTGAGGTGAAGGTGATGACGGGGAGTATTTGGTGGGATGAGGTCCGTGGTGGTGTCGCCGAGGCAGGGGAGCGACGGAGGGACGGTGGGCTTGGCGGAAGTCCTTGGGGATCAGGTTCCTCGAAGTGAGTCTTGCGGGAGTCTAAGGGGGGGTCCAACGGAGGTGATGGAGGCCTTAAATAGGCTCTTGAGGGTGAGGGCAGTAAAGCCCCAATATCGATCGCCGTCGTCAAGAGCAGGGCGATAAAACAGGAGTTTGTTCTCCTAGATCTAAGCATGAGGGGCGTCAAGCGAGGGTTCATTAGCTTCAGTTTCGGGAGTATAATCGGTCCTCCAATGATCTCGCACGATCGTTGTGGGGGCTGTGCGCACGAGGCAGCCGTTGGGGTCAGCACTCTGCTGGGGGTCGAAGCCGAAGGATGCGGAAGGTAGGAGATGGGGTCCTGGACCCTTGGATCCTGAGCGGAATACGGTCCACCTGATCGGATGGCTAGGATCAAGTCCCAGTGAGGGGACTGCGTCAAGGCAAAGAAAAGGGCCGCGTGACAAAATTAAAAGCCCGATTAAAAGGAAACTTAGGTCTTAGGTATTAATAGATCACTAGAAAGACTTAAAAATTCAATTATGAATAACTCATGATTGGTACATCCAAATTTAATGAGATTTTAGGCATAGCTTTATAATGCTAAGATGTAGCTATGGTGCAAGATTGGAGTCAAAATTCGATTATTGACTATGTCAATTGACTAAATGTCATGATACATGTATTATTGACTTTATGTATCAGTATGGATGGTCTTAAGTGAAATTGGTAATCAAATTAGTGAGAGAGATGATGGAGGGCATCATTGGAATGATTAAATTTGTAAGAGAGAGAAACTAAATAATATGTATGTAAAAACTCACTCTATCACATCAACTATCCCAAAACCACCTTATTGTATGACACCAAAAGAACATGTTGAGCTCAAAAAGAAATGGTAAGATCTCATGGACATGAGGTTTGTTCACCCTAGTGTTTCTCACCAAGGAGAACTAGTTCTATTTGGATATATTGAAGTTGGTTCTATTTGTATCTATATATCATACCAAATGTTAAATTAAGTAACCGTAAAGAACCTATACCCTCTACCACACATTGACAATTTATTTGTTCAATTGAAAATTGTCATTGTCTTTTCAAAGATGAATTTTCATAGTGGTTACTTTTTGATGAAACTGAAAGATGAGGGTATATCGAAGACATCATTTGAACACAATACAAACACTATGAGTTCATTTTCATGCCTTATGAATATTATGAATAAGGTTTTCCACCCGTATCTCAATATCTTCATGGTCGTAGTCATTAATGATGTACTTATATATTCTAGTTCAATGGATCAATACCACAAACACCTAATAATCATCCTCTCATCTATACAAGAACATCACTTCTATCCCAAGTTTTCCAATCATGAGTTTCTCCTCCATGAAGTTATGTTTCAAGGCCATGTGATCTCATTGGGAGATATTGTTATTGATCTAGTAAAGATTGAAGCAGTGACCATGTGGAAATCCCTAAAGAACCCATGTAAGGTACATAGTTTTCTAGGTCGCGCTGGTTACTATAGAAGTTTTATTCAAAAAATTTAGATTTATCCCTTCCAATGACAAGGTTGACACACAATGTTGCAAAGTTCATGTGAACCCTTGAAAGTGAGAGAATTTTCTTGGAGTTGAAGAAATGCTTAAATTTTTCTCCTATAGTTGCCCTATTTGTTAATGGTAAATGCTAAATGATTTCTATTGACGCTTATAAACAAGGGTTGGGATGTGTATTTATGCAAGTACTAGTGATTGATTATACCACATATAGTTGAACCAAATGAATAGAACTGACCTACCCATGATTTTGATCTAGCTGCCATAATTCATGCTCTAATGAGATGTCATCACTATTTGTAAGGAGTAAAGTTTGTTTTTTTTTTATCAAATCTTAAAACTTTGGTACACATAATGACCCAAAAGTGTATAAACTTGTGACACAAAAAAGGGATGAAATATCTCAAACATTATGTTTCACCATTACATATTGTCCCAACAAATACAATGTTGTGGCTCACATTCTAAGAAGGAACAAAGACACTATGGGTGACTCTATTCAATGTTTCTTGTGGAGAAGTTTAAAACATGTTTCATTTTGAAGACCTAAGTTAGCAGAGATCATCAATGATCCCATAGTGGAAAATTTGAGAGTACATATGTCCAGTTTGTCCATCACTCCCTCCCAGATTTCTAAAGTAGTTTATGTCAATCTAGCAAATTATGATCATCATGAAATGAAGATGATGACCAAGAAGCCCTAGTATAAGTTTGGCACTGGAGTCAATGGTCCTATACACAGAGAATGGATTCATGATGTTCAAAATATGAGGCAAAGAATTCATAGTGAATTCTATGGGTCTAAGTATATAAATTGTTTCGAGAATAGAAAAATGTAAAAGGACATATATCAGGGGTTTTGGTGGAAAAACATGATGAAATATATTTCTATGTTTGTGGTGAAGTCCTTAACATCCCAACAAATGAAAATATAACTGCAACAACGTGGTGGTATTTTCCACCCATTTGAGATGTCGTACTATAAGTGGGATAACATTACTATGGATTTTCTTACTGAATTTTGAAAAGTAAAAGGTGGATGTATGCAATTTGGATAGTCATTGAACCCCTAATGAATTTGGTCCACTTTTTCCTTTTAAGAGAACCTACAAAATTTCTGATATGGTAGTTGTAAGCTGACTATATTGTTCACCTACATGGAGTGTCTTAGGTAATAGAATCTAATCAATATCTAAAGTTTACATTTCATTTGTGGAAGTAGATGCAAGAGGAGATGTTATTTGACATGTGCTTCAACACTTCCTACCATCCATCTAATGGACAAATGGAACAAACAATATAGATTGTAGAGCATTTATTATGTTCTTGTGTGATGGATTGGGGAGGTTCTTGGGATAAGTATCTCCCATTGGTTGAGTGTACTTACAATAACAATTACCAAGACAACATTGGAATTCCACCTTTTGAATCTTTATATGTCTAACCTTATCATTCCCTATTACACTAGGATGACGTGCTAAAAAGTTATCCAATAAAGAATAATGTATGTATATGATGACTAACAAAATACATTTGACCAAGAAACTTATGAAGGTTGCTTGACCTTGACAAAGATACACACTAAGAAGAAGAGATCAGATGTGAACTTCTTAGTGGGAGACTATGTATTTCTAAAAACAAAACATATCTGATCCATTGCAAGCTCCAAGGAATGATAAGCCTATGATATATGGGACCATTAAAACATTAGGTAAATTTGGAGAGTGTGCCTATCATCTAGCTCTCCCTCCCATATATGACATAATTCACAATGTGTTTCAGTGTTATTCTAAAAAAGTATGCGAAGGATTCCTCTCTACTATTGTCTATAGTGCCGCTAGAGTTATTAGAGAATTTTTCTTATGAGGAATTCCAATAAAGACCTTCAGTTCTAGATTGAAGTAGTTAAAGAATAAATATATCAAGCTATTGAAGGTCCTCTAAAAATATCATGGAATAGAATATACTACCTAGAAATCAACTCTAAAATGTTGATAGACTCACCGCTCTTTGCTTAAGATTTCAAGGACATAATCCTTTTAAAGGGGTGGTCTGTTATACCTTACCCAAACCTAGATATCAAACTTCTCATTTCCTTTTACTACATCCTTTTTTAATAAAATACTATATAATATCTTTTTTTCTAATTTAAAATGTATTAAGACTAGTTGGAGTTAGTTAGTAACATGTTTCATATATATCATCTTCTATGAGAAATATGATGAAATAGCCATAATACACTCAATAGTGGTACTTGATGTACTTATACACCAAATAATAAGTTTGACCCTGTCAAATATTATTAGGAAGTAATACATGAAAGAAAATGAATTAATATGAAATATAAATCTACACTAGATTAATTGAGAGGAATTAATGCATTAAGTGAATCATTCATATATAAACAACGAAATTTAACAATCAACAGTTGGACACTCATCTCCTACCTCACATACAAACTTCCCAAAGATAGATAGTACGCCACGAGTTGTATGATACCTTGCTCTCCTTTCCTCCTTGGATCATCCCTCCCTTTCTTATAGATCCTCTCATTTTCTGCCACTTCTAAAAACCCCATTATTACTAGAATTTGTGATCAAGAGAGTCTTTCAACCTACAATTTTATCTCCCGCCATGTTTTCCATATCTATTGGGATTCTTGGCCTTCTCAGGGT
Organism: Alisma plantago-aquatica; assembly: GCA_963693085.1. Classification (NCBI taxonomy): domain Eukaryota; kingdom Viridiplantae; phylum Streptophyta; class Magnoliopsida; order Alismatales; family Alismataceae; genus Alisma; species Alisma plantago-aquatica. The sequence goes on along the minus strand of OY856410.1, from coordinate 65,674,945 downwards.
TCCCTATATATAAATATGCACTCCATAGCCTTTGAATAACCCCCACAAATGCATTAGGTGCCTCCTTCGGTTGTCAGTCACCTTGATGCTATTGTATCCAATTTGACTTTGTCTACCTAGTAGAAAGGAGTTTAGGGTGACATCTGGATTCATCACAAGCTCCAGTGATGCTTGGTTTTGGTTTGATGAATCGGTGAGAAGGACTTTACACTATTAATTGATTGATTTCAGATATGATATCTATTGCACCCTTGGTTTGCTTATTATTTTCTAATATGTGAAATCCCTTGAGAAACCCATGTTTTAAGATGTCGTTGTTGTTATTTGAACTGTTGTTGACTTTGGATTTTCATCTCTACTTTGATGGGCACTCGTACATTCTCCGTGTTTTCCAATGTGTGTTTTTTCATTGATGACACAACTTTACCCTTGGGATTATAGTGGAGAAAAATTTTGGTGAAGGTTTGATTCACACTTCGATACTTCCTAGGATTGCAACTATGATATCTACTTCCTCCTTTTTTTCTCATAGTTTCATGTCATGTGAAATCCCTTGGTAAACTCATGTTTTAGGCTGTTGTAATGTTGTTTGTACTACGGGTGACGTGGGATTTTTACCTCTATGGGTACTTGTCTATTCTCTATGTGTTATGATGTGTGTTGTTATAGTTGATCTTGTAACTTTACCTTAGGCATGTTATGGAAATGATATTTAGTGAAGGTCTAGTTTCTCCTCTCTACCACTTCATGGGATTGTCAACATCAGTGGAGCTTCATGGAATCTATGGTGATTTCCTTTTTCCTTGTCTTGAATCAAAGATTTTGTCTAAATTTTTCTATAGAATATCTTGAAGCTCTATGATTGTTGTAGGTTTTTGATAAATAGATGAAGATTATTTCTTGTCATTTGAAGAGCTTTCACTTGGTATTATTACATTATTTCACATTCTATATCTGCATATTCATCTTTTCGCCCTTGGTTTAATCTAATCACACAACTATTTGATTGAGGAAATTTACTAATATGCATGATCATACACCAGTCCTGTATGTATGATGCAAGGTTGTATCATTAATTATGGAATGTTTATTTATGAATCATATAAAGTATTAAGCTAGATAATTCACAAAAATTAATCTATAGTTAGTAATATGCAAATAAATATGTTTTTCGACTAAAAAAGTAAGACCTATCATTTGGTCAAGGTCTTGCAACCTTATTTAAACCATCTATCATGTGGGTTTGTTTCCTTCTTTTGATGTGCAATTTTGAGCAGCTGATCTAACAATCGACGGTTGGACACTCATCTCCTACCTCACATACAAACGTCCTTAAGACAGACAGTACACCACGAGTTGTCCTTATGATACCTTTCTCTCCTTTCCTCCTTGGAACATCCCTCCCTTTTTTATAGATCCTCTCATTTACCGCCACTTCACAAAAACCCCAATATTACTTGAATTTGTGATCAAGAGATTATTTCAACCTACAATTTTATCTCCTATCATGTTTCCCATCTCTATTGGGATTATGGGCCTTCTCAGGGTTCCCTATCTATAAATATGCACTCCATAACCTTTGAATAACTCCCACAAATGCATTAGGTGCCTCCTTCGGTTGTTCATCACCTTGATGCTATTGTATCCAATTTGACTTTGTCTACCTAGTAGAAAGGAGTTTAAGGTGACATCTGGATTCATCACAAGCTCTAGTGATGCTTGGTTTTGGTTTGATTACTAAGTGAGAAGGTCTTTACACTATTAATTGATTGATTTCAGATATGATATCTATTGCACCCTTAATTTGCTAATTATTTTCTAATATGTGAAATCCCTTAAGAAACCCATGTTTTAGGATGTAGTTGTTATTATTTGTATTATTGTTGACTTCAGATTTTCATCTCTACTTTGATGGGCACTCGTACGTTTTCTATGTTTTCCCATGTGTGTTTTTTTATTGATGACACAACTTTACCCTTGGGTTATCGTGGAGAAAATGCTTGGTGAAGGTTTGTGTCATGAAACTGTTCTTACCCCAATCCCAATCCCACTGCATAGACAGTAGAAAAAGGATTGAAGCGCCCGTCCCTGAGTGGCCCAATAGGATCAATCACACTAGCATATACAATAAGAAATAAATAACTCAAAAACTAGATAAATAAAGAACAAACTAACACAATATGGAGATATACCCGATTTATCTTTGTCATCATAGTGTATGAGTGCGGAAGTGATCTTATTTAATATTCCATTTGTAATGCCTAAAATCAAGAAAATCAAGACACAATCATGCAATTGCACGGTACGCTATCAAAATCAAGAAAAACATTTTATAAGAAAATAAGTATACTTGGCAGGACTTATATTTCAAAGTATAAAAAATGATTTCCAAACATTCAATATCATTTGACAAAAAGGTTGTTATTCAACGATTCAATTTTTATTACGAGTTCCCATTATGTTGTAATTCGAGAAACATGCTTAAATATTTTTATGTGAATTTATCGCCCCAACGCGATGGGGTAAGTCGTTGGGCTCCTTCTCACCATAGGAACATAGGAGGCCAATGTACAAGTCCCACCTCCAAATGAGGGGGTTTTTGTACGCAATATCAACATTATCAATATTATCAATATAATCATAATTATCAATATATGGGCAGTCATAATGGGCATGCAATTTATGTTTTCATGTTTCTCAAAATATGGTATAGAAGAACAGAAGATTAATCATAGGGAACAATAGCTCATCCAAATAAATAACCAAGTATACAATCAAGAGATACATAAAAGTATCTTCAATACAATCAATGAGGAGTTATATAATAGCGTACCTTTCACCGAAGATTTTGAGTATAAAACATCAAGAGTAGAAGATTATGGTCTCAAGTAGTTCCTAGATCAATCAAAATATGGATCGAGGGTCAATATCATATTATACACAAATACCAAGTACACCAGATTTGGGTTTTCCATTCCTATTCATCCTTAAGGTAGATCATTCATTTAGAGTCAACATTATATCAAGATTTAAATATTTACTCAAGTGTCAAACATATTCGAGGATGGATGATCTACCTAGGTATTTTAGGAATATATTTGCTAACCCTAATTATAATCATTAATATTTGAGTCATCATTCGAGTTTCTAGATCATCATCATGATACTTAGCATCATTAGAATTCCAGATCAGGTTGATGGGTCAAAGTATATCAAGTGTTTAGTAAGATTAAGATCAATATCAAGATTACTCATATTCATTATAATCAAGATTGAATCCAATAAAAAGATCTAGATCACAATGATTTATTTTCAAGAGTAGATGATTCAAATATATTAGATCTAGGTTATAAGAATAATCAGAGTCCAAATCAAGGGTTTTCAACATTTAGTCAAGATTAACCACAAATAGAGTTATTTAGACCAATTACATAAGCAAGAGATATAGATTTAATTATATAAGTTAGAATCATTTGTAATTAGGATTTAGGAGTATTTTTAATGGATTCACTGGATTTTTCTGATCAAGATAGACTACTTGTTCATGATATTTGGATCTAGGATGTATTTTCTACAATTAAAACAAGATTTGTACATTTAATTGAATATCTGAACAGAGGAGGGGTAAAGTACCTTAAATCAGAAAATAGTGGGTCATTCGATGTGTAAACGATGGTTGAGATTTGTCCATGTTGGCGAGGAAACCCTCTTGCTTGGAGGTCTGGTTCAAAGGCTAAAATGGTTGATTCGATTACTAGATTTCTTGGTTCAAACCTTGGTTCAACTGAGTCGGGTCTACTGGGCCCCTTGGGTTGAACTGAACCCAACAGTTCAGGGACCTTTCTTCCCTTCGCACATGTCCCTCGTGCAGGTCCCTCAAGAGGAGGCATAGGAGCCTCACCGGAACAAGGTAGATCTGGGGTAGGAGCGGCTGATGGAGGAAGTGAGGTGCTCGTCCAACATCTCCATGATCTCGCGAGCTTAGCGATGGTCACAGGCGGTGGTAAGGCGCTGTGAGGAGGAGACGCTCAACTGGGCTAGGCAGTGGTGCTGCACTAACAAGAAGGAGGTCGGGGAGGTAAAATAGGGAGTTAGAGGCAGGTTGCAAGCTCCAAAATGAAGGCTTCTTTGCGGGGGTTTATATAGTACTAGGGTTAGGTTTAGGGGTTGATCAAGGTCTAGGTCTAGCCATAGCCGCCAGAAGGAGAGGGGAGAGCAAAGAGCTCATTTTAGCGGCATTTCAAAACATTAAACATGGTCAAGGTTGGGCCCGTTGAGTTTGAATTTGCGAGAACAAGATTTCTATTCGCTTGGATTTTCGAACTATGGTTGCGAGCGGGAGATCTCACTTTTGGGCTCTCATTCACTGCTCCTCATTGATTGTGGATGTAGAAGATGATCAAATGGCCACTGGATCCGACCATGATCTGTGCAGGTCAGATCCAAGGGCTGGGGTTCGTCCCCTCCCTTTGCAGCAGATCGATGACATGGAAAAAGAGTGATTAAAAAGGCCAACAAAGGAATTTTTAGTACAAAACTTCCAAAATTCATAGAAACTTATAGGAATGTCCAAATGGGATGAAATTTGGACCATAGTTTCACAAAAATGTAGAGAATATCTAGAAAAAGTTTGAGAATCAAATGATAAAGTTTGATGGATCAATTTTATTCTTTGGACAAAGTGATGAATTAATCAAATTTAAGGTGTTTATAACATGTATAAAATCCACATTGATCATCATATTTCGATTTTTGAGCATCAACAATGATTATGAAGATAAGAAAAATAATTTGGGACCATTAGTAGGTATAATGAGGGAAAAAGAGTAATTATCTCATTATTTTGCTAAAATCCACTTTGTCATAGTTTGATTCACATTCCAATACTTCCTAGGATTGCAACTATGATATATAATTCCTCCTTTTTTTGCTCATCATTTCATGTCATGTGAAATCCCTTGGTAAACTCATTTTTTAGGCTGCTATAATGTTGTTTGTACTGCGGGTGACTTGGGATTTTTATCTCTATGGGTACTTGTCTATTCTCTATGTGTTCCATTGTGTGTTGTTATAGCTGATCATGTAACTTTACCTTAGGCATGTTATGGAAACAACATTTGGTGAAGGTCTGGTTTCACATCTCTACCACTTCATGGAATTGTCGAGATTAGTGGAGCTTCATGGAATCTATGGTGATCTTTTTTTACTTGTCTTGCATCAAAGATTTTGTTTGAATTTTTCTATAGAATATGTTGAAGCTCTCTGATTGTCGTAGGTTTTTGACAAATAGATGAAAATTGTTTCTTTTCATTTGACGAGCTTGCTCTTGGTATTATTACATTATTTCACATGCTATATCTGCATATTCATATTTTCGCCCCTTGGTTTAATTTAATCACAAAACAATTTGATTGAGGAAACTTACTGATATGCATGATCATACACCAGTCCCGTATGTATGATACAAGGTTGTATCATTAATTATGGTATGTTTATTTAAGAATCAAATAAAATATTATGCTAGCTAATTCACAAAAATTAATATATAGTTAGAAATATGCAAATAAATATGTTTTTTGACTAAACAAAGTAAGACCTATCATTTGGTCAAGGTCTTGCAACCTTATTTCAATGTAATAAAGTGTCAATATCTAGGTTTTATAGTATACATTTTAGTTAATGGTTTGTATATGTAATCCAATAATTTGTGAAGAATACCTATTTGGATCTAGGGTTTTTCCTTGACCATCAATACATATATTTTAGGTATGTCATTGTTCTTCGCGAGTCATATTGGACAATAGTTTTGTATTCTCTATCTTTAACCTTATGGAGGTATAATTATAATTGAACCTATTTGACCCTATTGGGTTCTATCTCTCAAAAATGATCCTTTACGCTTGTTCAATAATTGAAATATTCAAACTGGAACCTATTTTTTTGTATCATATTGTTCTTTCTTGTAATTTACATATTTATGAATTATTGATCCATTCATGCAATGAAAACCCTAATTTTCATATGTTGACCACGTTATTTCACTCTATATAATACTTGAGAAATTTGATCTGATGTGTGTATCATTATGATGTATTCCCAATTTGGATTAAATATTGTGATTTGACTAGACACAAGATTTCCTCTCTACTTAAAAGTGTATGTTTTCTCTCTAATTAAAAGTGCATGTTTGATTTTGGATGGTATAATACAAAAAATTTCACATTAGGTGGTGAATCCCTATTATCTATATCTTATATACATTGGAATTAGATGGTGTTCCCTATTAGTGAGTGACAATACGAGGATGCCATTACTCCCCCAAACATTATAGTGGTGATGCAAATTATCTCTTGATTTATTTAGAATTATTTTATTATAATAATACACATGCAAATTTTTATTATTCATCATTTTAAATTGAGATTTAAAGGCAAGAGTTTATATTTGAAACTTGTTGTTTCTTTCCACATACTTCATCTTATGATTATATTCTCCTGAAATACAATCGAATATATATATCACCCTCCTTATATTGTGTGACTTTATACTTCACTTTGATGTCCTTTACTTATATCTTTTCCAATGCATATTTTATACAAACATCATATTTCTATTGAAAAAAATACATCCATTACTCTCTTGTGGGGGCACTCCCAACCCCTTAGGTGCATAAGACTTTTGTGTAGTTGAGATTAACTCACATATATCTTAAGAGAAGTTGGACCTTAGAAATAGATTGAAGTAGACATATTTTCGGTGTGGCCCATTATCAATTATTTTAGTTGGTTTAGTTTTTCCTTGTATACACCATATATGGTAAAGAACTATATAAGTCATGCGAAATGTAATAGTTAGATTTTATTTCTGATGCTACATTTTGTTTTTGAGAATATACTTGATATATATATTTGATAATGGTGATTTCATCCCTTGCATAATATTATTCATGATGTTTGGATTTGGATGTTTGTTGTTATTCCTTTGAGTATGAAAGTCTCTCCCTATATGGGGTCCCACTCCTTACACCTCATGTCCTAATCAGTTAAACTAGAAAATTTCAAGTCAAGTGGATGTTATACACACCCACAAATGGATCATTGAAAGAAAATAATATGATTAACTACACTTTCATGGATTTAATGTTTTTCACTCTTTAATTTACTAAAATCCGTTGATTTATCATTTTCATGCAGCCTCAGTGTGTGGGACATGATCCAACGACTTCCTTTGACCACATGTTAGACGCGAAGATGCATGTTCATCTCCTACATCTGTCTTCCTCACATTTCAGGCATTACTAAAGCCATGTTTTTTCCATCATTTTTCCTCCCCTCTTAACCTTTTCTTACAATTCCTACTTTACTAAATTCCCCATTATCTCCCATTTATTCCTATCCCCAAATCACTTTTAAATGAATGTGACAACAAAATTCCTAAATAAAACCTAAAGACTACACGAATGTGTCTTTTTAAAATCTCCATTCACCATAAAAAACCTCTACCCATCGCGACTACTTAGCCTATAAACCTCCATGTACTTTTTCCCTCACTTAATAATAACTTGAGCCCTTAGATTCACTCATCAGGTGTGGACCATCTCTATGGATTGGTTCTTTCTATGAAAGCCCTACCGACTCCCCATCTCAATTTACTTCATTGTAAACTTCCTTAACCAATATTCATTAATTCTCTATATTTTATTTGTAGTGAGATTTTCCATCATGGTTTCCAATCTCTATCTCCTTCTGACCTCATAAGAGATGCTAGTTTCTCATCCCTACGGTCATAGAGCTTAAACCATTACTTTCTAGGTGTGTCTTATTGCCACAAATCTATCATGACTATTGCCATATTTCACAAACACGATATGGGGGTCTAACCCTTAAAGAAAGGTTCCTACTTGAATAGCCATTGGACATGGTAGGCGACGGTTCCCCTTCTTCCCATCAACTCCTTTTTTGGCTTTCCATTGACCATGAGGTATATTTGTCTTTCAACAAGTTCTACTCACCCAAACCATATTTTCCCTTTAGTTGTGCAAATGCCATATTTTCTTATCATGCTCGGTTGGTAAATAACATAATATGGGGGAAAATCTCTCATTTCACAAAAGATTTTATTTATTATTTTGAAAATGACCTTAACTTGTAAAATGTGATAATTTGTTATCGAAGTATTAAAAATATAAAAATCCATTGTATTTAATATTTATGTTTTCTGAGTCTAAGTTTGAGTTTATGGTAAGTTCAATTTTAGGGTTAATGATTTAAATGAAATAAATTATAATCAATACAAATGATTTGTGTTTATGTCATTGAAAAGCACTAAAACTTAACATTAGAAGTATTGTGGACATTTAGGTCTTTCTTTGAGGTATGTGAAACTTTATTTTCATTTGAGGATTCATATGATTATAAACCCAATATTGAATAATGATACAATTATCCTTTTATTTAGTTCATGTTATTATTTCATTAAACTTTGATTCCCAATTTGTAGTTCTCTTATTTAATAGAACATGCTTTTGTACTAGATCTATCACCTCACTTGCCATACTATTTGGATACTTTATTATGAATAATGATTGAACTATCTATCTTACCACTCTATTGAACATGCTTGGTGTTATACTAAACTATCTAGAGCAGCAGTGCTAAGGCAGACCCATTGACATATTAGGTTGGACTTTTTATGCCTATTGTTTGCATTTCCACCAAAAATTGTAGGCCATGATACTACCGTGTTATGGCCCTATTTTAGATATCTTACCCTATATCTCATATTTGCATGACGTCGTAATATTTCATGAAATTGTGGATTGATTAATGGCATGACTCATTATAAACTAATATTTATTTTATCAATAAATGCCTCATTGTTTGTTTCAAACTTTTATTCAACCTACCTATGTGATGATAGTGCCCTCGCACATGGGAACCCCCCATATACTTTCCATCCTATAATGCTAAGATATTTTATTATGCACATACTCAGTTGTTACAAGTGCATATTTTTAGTTTTCCTCTTTTCTGGGTGATGTTCCCCTACACTTAGAGCTTAAGAAACCAATGGGTCATGTATTTGAGGATCACAAATTTGAAGGATATAGTTTTGTAGGAACCTATCCAAGAGTAGTTTTGTAAGAAGATTTTGAGATACTTAGGTTTCCCTCTGATGCCAATATTTCTAGATTTTAGTCATTTCTTTCATTCCACCTTTATGTCCATCAAGGACAAGATGTTGAATATTGTTTAAGTTTGTGATAGCTTAGTTTTTGGATATTGTTTAAGCTTGTAATATCTTAGTTTACTCATGATTCTATAACTCTATCTACTCTATGTTATGTACATTTTTGAGAAATAATATAGACCCCTTCCCTTATTTTATTGTAGATGTATGTTGGTTTTTTTATATTTTCCAAAATAAAAGTAACGAACGGTCCCATTGTTGGGAACCACTCCTTAGTAATCACTTATCATGATCCAGTAGTGGTGATTGGAAGTGGGAAAGACCCAACTTAAGTCCTAATGATGTTGCTTAGTGGAAAATTTCATAATTCAGATTAGATGACGGCCACATGAAAATGATAGAAGGAAATAAGAGCCATTTTGTACCAAATATCAACTTATGGAGAATTTCAGCACTGGAAGCAAACTAGAGATTCCATATGCTATTTCTTTGTGTTTTGTACTCGGATTCTTATCCTTTGTCATTGTTTCACTGGATTAGCCCACTCTTGTTTTTGTTGTATGGTTCACAATGAATTCATTTAGAGGGCGTCCTCTTTCTCTAAGACCCGATAGTACCCTGGAAAGAAATCAGTGTTGTGTTTTCGATTTTAATTCTACATTTAAATTCTTTTATTTTCATGAATCAAACTATTATATTTGTTGAGTATGATTTTTCATCCTATTTAGTGTCTTAAATATGATTAAATGTCATATGACATGTTCTTAGTTAGGCTTCCTTCACGAATACACATTCATAACAACACATAACTAGCATCACGTGTGTGATTCTTCTATCCATGCATACCCACATACATTGGATTTTGTTTGAACGTCACAAAAATTAGGGATTATTGGTTCTAAACATGATATTACAATTTATAAGGATGTATTTGTATCATGAAATGATTATGAAAATATGCAATACTGATATATAATAAGATTTGTTACTAAAATTAGTGGATATCCATGGTTGGTTTAACATTCTAGATATTCCTATCCTAGACATTATATCATCCATTTAGGTTTGATTCTCAATTTTCTTTAGTGATAAAAACCAACTCCTTCCACTAGTACATGTGTAGCTCTGGTGTCACTTACATTTACGTCAGTTATTATAGGAAACTTAGGTCATCACTAGTGTTGAATTATGAGAAGATCATAAATTGTAGAGATTCTCTGGTCAAAGAATTCCTTATGGGATCGATAACACATTGTGTTATTACGGGAATGTGCAATGATGTCTCAAAGCATAAATTTATCATGTTAATTTTAGCACCATTGTAGGAGTTAATGTATGGGACCACTAGCATTGTACATAGGATAGTCTAGGCCATTGGACTTATATTCCTATTTCTTATGCATTCATCATTATATAGATCTATAATGTGGGTTTACACATTATATTCCATATGTATCTTTTTATAAATAGTTTTCTTTCCCTTTATACAAAAAGGGGAGAAATTTGCACATGGATCCCTAATATTTAATTATGGAAATGCACATATATGACTTAGATGCATGAACCCAACTTCCCAATCACCACCCATACCCCATATTCCACAAAATCCAAATTTCCTCCACCACATTATTGGAAAAACCCTAGGGAAATTTATTGTGGTCATATTGGAATAATGGTTCGATCTAATTTAGAAAATAGGATTCCTATGAGATATGGTTGTGGGGGTAAAGTGGAGGAAACTAATAAAGTTGAGGTTGAAGAGGATTAATAAATTAGTAATTATATAAAATTAAGGATATTTAGAAGCATTACATCAATGAGTGGAGTGTTATATTTAAGAGGAGAATATGTTAGAGCATAAAACACAAGCCGCTCCCTTCTACCAATATGAACCACCTTTTTCCCACCTCCTACTACTGAATGATAACTCACACTCTCACATGGTAGGACTGATTTTGAATCTAATGAGGAAGATGAGGAGAGTGATGACAGAAGTGAAATGGGAACCTATTTTGATAAGTAACATGATTCAATGATAGGATGATTATCCTTATTGCTTATTTTATATGAGTAAAAAAGTGGAGAAAGAGAGTGAAGAAGAGGATCTTACAATTGATAAGGTGGAGGTGTTTCAATTGTTCATCACTTTATTTCCCCATCACAAGATCCATCGTTTCACTTATTTAAGATAGGACCTATATGGAATATGTATCCTCTTCATTTTAAGGAGTTTATGTGAGGATACAAATAAATATGGGGGAACGGAAGTAGTAGAAGAAGTGGAGGGACATGAGAAATATTTCTCATAATTTATTGACGGAGGTGAATGATTGGGGATGGCTGATAACCTCCATTTTTGTGACGTTATCCTAGCAATTTTCATCAGTTTTCCACACTCGTTTTTGGACAAATTAGATAGAATCCCTAACTATCCTCTCTTATTGAAAATATACTGTTAGATTAACTTTTACCCTTTTTACTTACAGAAAAAGACACAAAAAAATCATAAAAGACTCAACCGGTCCCAAGACCGCATGGACTCACATGGTCCCAAGACCACATGAAGCCAAACGGTCCCCAGACCGCATGGACTCACACGGTCCCAAGACCGCATGAAGCCAAACGATCCCGAGACCGCATGGACTCACACGGTCCCAAGACCGCATGAAGCAAAATGGTCCCCAGACCGCATGGACTCACACGGTCCCAAGACCGCATGAAGTCAAACAGTCCCAAGACCACATAAAGCCAAACGGTCCCCATATCGCATGGACTCACACGGTCCCAAGACCGCATGAAGCCAACCGGTCCCAAGACCGCATGAGCCCAAATGGTCTCGGAGTTCAAACGGTCTCAGGGTCCAAACGGTTTCAGAGTCCAAACGGTTTCAGAATCCAAATGGTCTTCAAAACCGTTTGGATCCAAAACTGTCCAAACTGTTTGGACTTCACTTAAGGCCTATAAATAAGACCCAAGGGGTCCTCTCAAGGTATAAAGTTTTTAGATGCCCAGAGGCTACCTCCATCACTCCAGAACTATTCCAACTTCCATCCTCCGCCCGAAGGTTGCCGGTATGAGATCCACATTCCATCTTGAAGTTGCTTTCTCTCTTTTCACCAAAGAAGGTGGGAAGAGGAGATCTCATCATCAAGCAACATGTGAAGACTGAATATCGTCAATCTCTCTCTCTAAGGGGTTGACTTTCCTCTCTCCTTTGTGGGGATGATGCTCTCTCTCTCTTCTCACCTCCTTCTTTGTCCTAGCTATGAGCGAGTAGTCTCTTTCACTAGGGTGTGGGGAGTAGCCCTGCTACCCATGTTTTCATTTCATGTAATGTAATCCATAGTTTGCAATATAGAGTTACTTTCTTTTCAGTTCAACATCAATCGTTTAATGAATGCTTGTTGCTTGATCACCAACTTGTGTTATCTTTTATCTTTTAGTATGAATTGTCTATGTTTGTACTACTAGATTTGAAACTCGATTGAATGTTGGTTCTTGGTTCATGTATCCACCATGCATCTATTTCAGTATCTAGAAGTGTTCCTCAAGAAGTGGAGTAAACTCACTTTCATCATTGTACTTTCACACTATGAAATGGAATCATTTGGCATATGAAAGTACAAACCTGATGAGTCGAGGAACACACTTTGCGATGGGAATGATGCAAAGTAGGTGACCATTCGTTTGGGAATGGCTGACTTTGCAACATTCCCACACTTATCGTAGTTAGTTCTCCGAAAGGAAACTAAGTCTACGAAGATACTAACTGATTAAAATCTTACTGCATATTGTGTTTTATATTGCATGTTTTGATCCATGTGTAGTGGCGGTGAAAGCCGATCACACCCTAGTGGTTCCTTATCATTATTTAACATCCTGAAATTTACTCGCTTTACTTTACTTGCTCTTAGGCTAAAAACAACCAAACCAACCTTTTATTTTAAATACCAACAAATAAGAAGATTAAGTGAAATTCCAACATTTTCCATCTTGTTGCTCCCAACAAGACCGTTGTCCCGTGGATTCGACCCTTAACTATACTATGATAAGACTTCCACGTATCATAGCATACGCGGGTGGAGTTCTCGATCTAGTATAAGCAAGGCTAAACCTAAAGACTTACTATCTTTAGGATTTTTAGTGGTGCACGCAATTCCACATAAGTGGAAGCTCCATCAAAAATTGGCACCGTTGTCGAGGACAACAGAACATTTTAATATCATTTAGTATCTTGCTAGTTGGTTAGGGTTTTACATTTTCTTTTAACCATAAGCCCATATCTTCTTGAATCCATCATATCTCTTGCTTCATCTAAAAGGTGTGTCTCTTTTCTCTACTCAGGTAGAGGACGTGTATGCAATCATCGCATAACCTCGGATTCTCCCCGGATCCAGAGTACAACTCTGAGGTAGAGAGAAGATTCCACCGCCACATCAAACTCAACTGCCAAAGAACCAGGAAAATGGCTGAAGATCAACGCCAAGCTGCACTAGTAATGGAGAGGGTTAACACTACCATAGTCGCTCAAAGAGCACAAGTCATTGCTGACACTCATGCTCAGATTCAAGCGGAGATCCGAGCGGAGGAACAGGCCCACATCCGAGCTGAAAATGAAGCAGCCAACCAAGATGCCCAGTTAGAGCTAAGAAACAAGAAATTAAGGGATTATGTTGTCCCTAAGAACTACAAAGACAATCATCCAGTGCGGCCTCTGATCATAAACATACCCAACTTCGAGATCCTGACACAATGGATTCAGATTATGCAGGGCATCTCATTCTCTGGAGGTTCTAGAGATGAGTGTATGGATCACTTGAAGAGGTTCAAGGCACTATGCCGACTTGTCCCGCAAGCTGGAGTCGATTTCGACGCAATAATGCTACATATTTTCCAATTCACTCTGTCTGGAAGAGCTTTGAGTTGGTACAATTCGCTTGATAGGGAGCCAATCATCACCACCTGGGCACCCTTGGAAGAAAAATTCCTAGAGAAGTTTTTCCCCCTTCGTTAACTTACAAAATTAGGGGGTAGATCAATCACTTTTCCCAACTTCTTGGAGAATCGCTCACAGAAGCTTGGGAAAGGTTCAAGGAGCTTCTAAGAAAGTGTCCTCATCACGACATCTCCCATAATCAATTAATAGAAACATTCTATAGGGGGGTGAGTGATGACATCAAGCAATTTCTGGATTCCTCATCTGGAGGAAATTTTATGAGGAAGAACTATGAGGATGCTTGGAAAATCATTACACTTGGAGCTGAGAATCAATCTAATTGGGGACGATCATCTGGCAAGGGAGTCCTCAAGGTCTATAAAGCTGAGGAATCAATGGAAATGAAGGCTATCGCTGAAGCCTTAAAGACCATAGCTCATAAACAACAGGCTCTTGAAACTTCGCTTAGAGATTTTGATAAGAAGAAAAACCCTCAAGTCCAATAGGTTAAAGCTGCCATAGGGACCTGTGAAGCCTGTCACACATCCGATCACCCAACTTTGTCATGCAGTCTGCTTTACAATGTGATGATGGATATGCACCCACCACCGCAGCAGTATGAGCCAGTCATTGAACAACTTGATGAGCAAATGCCAGAACAAGTTAATTCTATTCATTCCATTCCTAGACAAGTTTATTATAATCCTAACCAGCCAAGAAACCACCCAGGATTTCAATACGGGAACCATGCTGGGACTGCCAATCCACAACACCAGACACAAGGCGGATCCTCCAATAGGTTGCCGCCTGGATTCCAAAGCAACTTTAATAAAAATCAAGGGAACCCTAGAAACAACTTACTAAGATCCAACTACCCTAGAAACCCATCCAACTACTACCAGTATAACGCTCCTCCTCTTCACCCACAGCTGCACCCTCAGTTGCAGCAACCTCAGTTAGTGCCGCCTCCGCAACAACCACAACAAGGACAACAACAACTTGCTCAGAAAAATACCCCGTCCCAGCCAGCAGACGAGATGACTTTGATAAGGCAGATGCTACAGTCCCAACAAACTATGCTCGCTAACCAGCAAGCTCAGCAGAAGGCAGTGGAGACTCAACTAGCACAAATTGCTGCTCAACTGAAGCCTCTAGCAGGCACTTTTGCAGGACAACCTGAATCAAACCCTAGACACGACCAAAATAGACCTGAGTAGTTGAATGTTGTTACTATAAGATTTGGACGCACCCTTCACGAATCTATGAGAATCGCTCATGATAATGATGATACACCTGTCTTTATGTCAAATGTAAGCCCGAACCTAGGAACTAAGAAGACTACAGATAACACGAGAGGTGAAGAAGAAGAGCAAGCTTCCAAAGAGCCAGAAATTACGTAGTATAAACTAAGGATGCCATACCCAGGAAGATTGAGAGAGACTAAAATGCACACTAGGTTCCAAAGATTTAAGGAGGCAATGAAGAAACTTTATATCAACATTCCGCTCCTTGATGCTCTCTCTAAAGTACCAGCCTGGGCTAAATATCTAAAAACTCTATTATCAAGGAAATACATTACCGAAGAGAAAGAGACTGTTAAACTAGCTCAAACCACCTCCGATATCATCCTTAATAAGATGCCAAAGAAAAAGAAGGACCCAGGTTCCTTCGGGATTCAATGTTGCATTGGAAATGCCTCGAGCAAAAAGGGATTAGCTGACTTGGGGGCTACCATATCAATTATTCCATATTCGATGTGTAAACGATTAGGTTTCACTGACTTGCTGCCTACAACGATGACAATTCAGTTAGCTGATTCCACAATCACTGCACCTCTAGGAATTATCGAAGATATTCCAGTCAGGATAGGTAAAGATGCCTATGTCCCGTGTAATTTTGTCATCATGGATATTAAGGAGGATCTGAGATACCCAATAATTTTTGGCAGACCTTTCCTTGCCACAGCTAGGGCGCTTATCGATATTGAAGCTGGCATGATCATCCTAAGACTCGGAAAAGAAGCAATTCAATTCCGAGTGCTCAACAACATGAAAGGTCCTAGCATTCAAGAGGAGCTCTTTCTCTTAGATGCAATACATCAAATGTCCCAATTAGAAATATCTGAACCATCAAATCAGTTAGAGAATGTTTTAACAAATCCAAAAGTCAAATTTTTAGCAAATGAATTGGTTCAACAATGTTTGCAACACATAGAGAAAACTAAAGAAGCGCCGACAACCACCTTTGAGGAGCTCAAATCTGTCACTGTTTTAGAAACAACAGAAGTGCCCAAAGCTCCCGAGATGAAGACTTTACCCACGAGACTTAAACACATCTTCTTAGACAAAGAAAAATTATGTCAAGTTATCATCAGTTCCACTCTGACAGGAGACCAAGAAGAAAGGCTTCTTGACAAATTAAAAAAGTATAAGAAGGCAATGGGGTACAAAATAACCGACTTGACAGGTATAAACCCTGCCTTATGCATGCATAGACTACCCATGGTCGAAGAATTCAAGCCTTCACGAGAACACCAGAGGAAGCTGAACCCCAATCTTAAAGAAGTGGTTCACCTTGAAGTCCTCAAATTGCTGAAAGTCGGGATAATCTACCCAATTTCAGACTCCCAGTGGGTCAGCCCCGTCCATGTGGTTCCTAAAAAAGGAGTAATGAATGTCGTGCTAAACGACAAGAATGAGTTAGTACAGACAAGGATTGTGATGGGGTGGAGGATGTGTATCGACTATAGGAAGCTTAACAAATCAATGTGAAAAGATCACTACCCTCTTCCCTTTCTCGATGAAGTCCTTGAATGCTTAGCCCATCAGAAGTACTTCTGCTATCTAGATGGTTATTCAGGGTTTTACCAACTCCTCATACACTCAGAAGACCAAGAGAAAACTACCTTTACTTGCCCCTTTGGAACCTATGCTTTTAGAAGAATGCCATTCAGGATGTGAAACGCACCCGCTACATTCCAAAGGTGTATGTCTGCCACTTTTGTACGACTAACCGAATCTATAATGGAGATATTCATGGATGATTTTTCAGTTTATGGGGATTCCTTCGAAAACTGTCTAATCAACCTTGGATAAGACTTACAACTATGCAAGGCAACGAACCTCATCCTAAATTGGGAAAAATGCCATTTCATGGTAACTGAAGGTGTCATCCTCGGGCATAGAGTGAGTGACAGAGGAATTGGGGTCGATAAGGCAAAAATTGATGTTATCTCGAAGTTGTCGCCGCCAAAAGATATAAAAGGAGTTCGTGCATTCCTTGGTCATGTTGGGTTCTACAGAAGATTTATTAAAGATTTCTCAAAAATAGCAAAACCCATGACCCAACTTTTGACCAAAGACACCGAGTTCAATTTCAATCAAGAATGCCTACAAAGCTTTTCAACTCTGAAAAATTCTTTAATCTCTGCACCCATACTAAGAGCCCCAAATTGGTCACAACCTTTTGAAATCATGTGTGACGCCAGTGATTATGCCATAGGGGCTGTATTAGGACAGAGAATTGACAAGAAACCATATGTAATCTACTACGCGTCTAAAATGCTCGATGAAGCACATAAGAACTACACTACTATAGAGAAACAATTCTTAGCTGTCATCTATGCATTCGAGAAATTCTGCTCTTACTTGATTGGATCCAAGGTCATCGTCTACACTGACCACTCCGCCATACGATATCTAATTCAGAAGCAAGATGCAAAACCTAGACTTATCCGCTGGGTATTGATGCTTTAGAGAGTTTCGATTTGGAAATCAAAGACAAAAGTGGAGTGGAAAACGTCATAGCCGATCATCTCAGCCACATTGAAGTCGAGGATGAAGATAAAATATCCTTCTGAGACTCCCTTCCAAATGACCAACTAATGAAAGTTACCAATGGATTCCCCTGGTATGCCGACATTGTTAATTGTCTGGCTACTGGAATCATTCACCCTTCCGCCTCCCATCATGACAAAAGGAAATTCCTCCACGATGTCAAGAAATTCTACTTGGATGAACACTACCTTTTTCGCCTGTGCGCAGACAGACTTTTCCGTCGCTGCTTACCTGAAGAAGAGATCACCCCCGTCTTAGAGCATTGCCATTCCGGCCCCACTGGGGGACACATGAGTGCAAAGAAAACGGCCATGAAAGTTCTGCAATCAGGTTTCTTTTGGCCAACCATAGCAAAAGATTCCCATGATTTTGTTAAATCTTGCAACAAATGTCAATTTTCTGGTGGCATATCTAAAAGGAATGAAATGCCCCTCACCATGTGGCAAGCGATCGAACTTTTCGATGTGTGGTGGATAGACTACATGGGCCCCTTTCCTTCTTCATATTGTTTCTCCTACATCCTGGTTGCAGTAGACTATGTCTCGAAATGGGTCGAAGCCATACCCACAGTGTCCAGCGATTCCAAACCAGTCATTAAAATGTTTAAAGATATCATCTTTCCCAGATTTGGAGTCCCCTGAACTGTCATTTCCGATGGCGGGATCCATTTTCTAGAACGAAGCTTTTAAGCCCTTTTAAAGAAATACAGAGTTAATCATAAAGTTGCCACGCCTTACCATCCACAGACTAGTGGTCAAGTTGAGGTTTCAAACAAACAACTAAAGGCTATCCTAGAAACAATAGTCAATAGACACCGCACTGACTGGTCCACCAAGCTTCCCGATGCCCTTTGGGCTTATCGACCAGCTTATAAAACACCAATCGGGACAACTCCGTTTTGTTTGGTATACGGGAAATCATGTCACCTTCCAGTGGAACTGGAACACAAGGCTTGATGGGCCATCAAACAACTGAATTTTGATTTTAAAAGTGCCGGAGAAAACAGACAACTCCAACTACAAGAGCTAGAGGAACTCCGAATGACCGCTTATCAAAGCGCCAGGATTTATAAAGAACAAACCAAAATGTGGCACAACGGTCATCTAAAAAGGAAATACATCACCATCGGTGACAAAGTACTCCTTTTCAACTCAAAGCTCAAGTTGTTCCCCGGAAAACTCCGCACAAAGTGGTCTGGGCCGTTTACCATCAAACATATATATCTGACTGGAGCTATCATAATTGTTGACGTCAATGGAGGAGAAAGGACAGTCAATGGCCATCGATTGAAAAAATACTACACTTCAGGAGACAAAATGCCGAGACAGACTATTGAAATCAGAGACGCCAGAACATCAGCATAACAACATCAAAACTTCATCGAGCCAGCGACGTAAAACCCAGGTGCTACTTGGGAGGCAACCCAAGATCTGAGCTTCTTCTTTTATATTTTGTTCTTTTAAGTACCTTAGGATTATCTTATAAAAATATAAAAAATTATATAAACAAAACAAATATAAAATATAAAAATCAAATAACCTTAACTCTCCCAAACGGTCCTGAAACTGTTTGGAGTCCAAACGGTCGCTAAACCGTTTGACCTAAGGGTTTTGCAAGGTCAACCCCCCCGAATCCTATAAATATAAGCCCCCCTCCTTCTTCTTTCTTTCGACTCCAGACCTTCCTGAAACCCTCACGTGAACGGCTCTTCCTGTTCCTCCTCTACTCCCGTTCCCACGCTCCTTGCACCGCCAGTTCTCTTCACTGCCCACCCTTCTCAGTTCTGTGTGTACTCACGGTAGTTTCACTCCCGTCTCCGGCACTTTCGCCGTCGTCTTCCCCATCCACATCTACAAGGTAGATGAGCCGCCATCTTCGACGCCTGCGACGCCGCCGCGGTTTCCCTTTTTATCATACCATCATCTTTTTTTCGCCTCAGCCATCATCCTTACCATCGTCGACATTGTCGACGCCACCACGACTATCTGTTCATTCGCTTCATTGGCTTTTTTTTCGCCTCCGCAACCGTCAGTTTCACCGTCGACATCTTCGGCACCGCCACGGCACCTCCCTTTCTTCATTTTCGCTATAGCCGGCCGCTCCCCGACGTTTTACCTTCCAAATGGTCTCTAAACCGTTTGGGACCAAACGGTCTCTAAATCGTTTGGGACCAAACCATCTCCAAACTGTTTGAAACCAAACAGTCTTCGAACTGTTTGGCATCGCTTAAGTTTTGTTAAAACATAAAACCACATAAACACAAATAAAATCCAATTTTCTCTCTTATACTAAGCATGTTGTTCTTACTCATAATTTTATATTTTCAGCAATGGCATCACCATCTAAGGAAGCCACAGGAACTGTCGACGCTCCATTTTGGACAAAGGAGCAATTGCTGGAAGACCGAGCCTAACTTCAAAAGATCATAGATAACTACAACAAGACTGGACAGGCCCCACCAAAGGTCGAAATCATAGATATTTTGTGTGAAATTGATCGCCTCAACAAATGCTTAGCTGAGGAGCCTGAAGAAGAAGTGGAAGAAATCTCATCTAGTGATGAAGGCTCTGAATACGAGTCGAACCCCGAGGAAGAATCCCCACCTGAAAAATCCAAGGGGAAATGAAAGATCCAGGAAACCGCGACCGGACAACCCTCACAGAAACGAGTAAGAAAATAGGTCTGCCCCGCCTCTGCTAGGGAACAAACCCTTGCAACACCTTCCACCACCACTCCTGCTACCACCCCCATGTTCTCAATTCTCACCACCACCGCGCCCCCACTAGAAAACCTCTACATCCACACCATCCCATCCATCGACAAAATACTAAAACCAACAAAGTACGTCTGCACAAGAGTA
This sequence comes from Alisma plantago-aquatica, assembly GCA_963693085.1. Classification (NCBI taxonomy): domain Eukaryota; kingdom Viridiplantae; phylum Streptophyta; class Magnoliopsida; order Alismatales; family Alismataceae; genus Alisma; species Alisma plantago-aquatica. Next base: position 65,654,124 of record OY856410.1, on the reverse strand, counting down.
CTACTCAAGATGGGGATCTATGACAGAATCCTCACAATGCTCGAAAACGCCAATCTATCCAGACTTTGTTTTGTCCCCTAAACCTCATATGTCGAACTCACCACATAATTCTTTACCCATCTCACAAAAGAAGCGGTGGACTTGGCGCACAGAGCAACGGACGGGGGTGACCGCCGGCTGGTCACCAAGCGTTTTGGCAATGATGTTGTCATAACAGAAAATATGCTGAATGAAATCTTTATCGACAACCAGGAGCAGCTCAAGAAAGCCAAAGTTGTTGGAACAAAAAATACTAGTTTCAACAGACATAACTTTTGGAAATCCCTGACAGGGATCCCCACCTACGAGGAAAAGACATGCAAGGCCTCAAACATACAATCTGGACTACTGCGTACTTTACACAAAATTCTCACAGGCACACTCTTCCCCAGGACAGAAGGAGGGAATGTCATCACTTTGGATCCTTTTGTTCTCTGGTCAATTCTACAGGAGATGCCAGTCAACATTGGCTGTCATATGATCCAGAAGCTATCGGCTTATGCCCTGGGGAAGGAAATTTGCATGAGGGTCATGTCACATCTATCATCAAATACCTCAAGATGGATAGACTTCTACCAAGGTGCACGCAGATAAAGGGCGACATCCTAACAAATGAACAAACTTTGAAAAACTCCTACATCATCAAAGACAATGATGCAAAGTTATTTTACATCTTCTTCCCTACAGTCAAATCCTCTAGAACCCTGCTACCGCTCCCGGAGATTGCATATTACGACAGGAAAAGCTCCTCTTCACCGATGAGGAGCTTACAAAACTCATAGCTACGGTCAAAGTACCCGCAAAAAAGTAAAGGCATGGCAGACAAAACTTAGCATAACCGCCCCGACAGCTAGGGTAACAAAAATTCCTATGAAACGACCCTCCACAAGACTTTCACAGAAACAACAGTTGTCAGGGACACCAACATCTAAATAGAAACCCCCCTCCCCGACGAAAAAATCACCACCTCCTCTCTTGACTCCTTCATTATGAGTCTCAATGATGAACTTACAACAACCACCTCATCACCCTCCACCTTTCCACAATCCACCACTCTTCCATCTTTCTCCACAACTACACCACCACCTACATGCTCCACTTCACCCATTTTCTCTTCGGACATCCCCTTCTCTTCCACTACGCCCGAATTCACCACCTTCACATCCATCTCAGTAGCCTTTTTCCCACCACTATCAATCCCACCATTTTCACCAGCAACATCACCACTTTTCCCATCCACCAACACCCCACCACCGCCGGTGACACCATCTATAGTCACTATGCAGTTCGCCGAACCATCAACAGTGTCTCTTCCGTAGGATACTACACCCTTTCCATCCAGACCCCAACCATCCCACCCTTCCATAATCGGGGTCCCTTTCACTAATGTCGGTGAGGAACTCAGACGTCAATTTGAAACCATCCGAAACCTCCTTACCGACCCTTCTAACATTATGAACTCCATTTTTTCTTGTGTGCAGGGACTATCTCAGCAGGTAGCCAAGATCGAAGAACGGAACCACGCCTTGCCAAGCATCCTCCAAGGTCTTCAGCAATGACAAGATGTAATGGCCAGGCAAGTTGATCACGCCGACCACCACTTCAACAACTTGCCTGAGTTGATCCTTGGGGTGAAAAGCCAGCAAGAAGCGATGGCCAAACAAGTCGATGAGATCTCTACACAGACTTAACCTCTGCCTGAGACTCTCTACGAGCTCAAGCATCACCATACTGCTCTTAGCACGCGCTTGGATAACATCATCAACACTCTCACACAATTCAGCAATCACCAAGAGGAGTCGACGAATAATGAAATCCAATAATTATGAACTACAATAACAGATCTTACAACGTGACTCCTCTCTTCCGAGGACCGATACAAAGATCTCAAAGAAATACACGACGCACTTCTCGAAACACACGAGCATGTGCAAGTGACGTTTGACAAGTTACAAACCATCCATCGGGAATGCAAAAATACAACACACAAGAAGCTCAAAGATAAAGCAGCAGCTGACAAAGAAGGCGACGATGAAGACAAAGATGACTTCGAATCCTCCTCATATTCTAAAACCGATACCACCTCCTCAGATGACAAATCTAATGCCCCAGACAACGTTGGGGAGGGCCCAAGCCAAGGAGCAGAACCTTCTCAGAAAGGATATCACAAAGACCACCAAGAAGGTGGACATCATCCCAAGTCCCCCACCCACAACGAAAATGTAAATATATCATATGGGGACCAATTCCTCAATTACTCTGCCTTGGGATCTATAGGGGAATCTACAAAAGATGCGGCCTTTGCTGAGTTCCACCAATATATCTTAGGAACCAGCACAAGCCCACCAGCAGCAACCACTCACCCTTTTTCCGCACCTGACCAATCAGTGCCCTTTCCCCCAGACCTGGAAGAATCAGAACGAGTACGTTTAGATACAGATGAAGAACTCAATTCTGCTTCTGATTAAGATGAAGATCTGCAAGGCTATATAGTAGATTTGGGACAACCTTCTTCACCCCCTCCCCAGGAGCTTCCCCCGCCACCTCCTCTACCGCATAAGATGCACGATTTAGGTATGATGGCCATCTCAACATTAGATGCTTATGACATCTTTATCTTGAACACTATTGTCGACGATGCTAAAGAGGGGGGGAGACATCATCTACCACAATATAAAGACTAAGCGCAAGTTGACACGTGAAGATTTCCGTAACATCCTACGACCACGGTCAACGATGTCAATGGCAATCTTCTGTGTCCTACTCGCCAACTGCAAAGAAGTTTATAGAAGCTCTAAGAGGCAGCAGGCAGTATTCAACGCCTCACCTGCTCTATCTATTGGCTTGTTATACAAAGATATATGAGCAAAGTCAATCGAGCGACTGCGTGCTGGTTTAGCGCGGAGGGCACGATATCTTACCGTGCCATTTCAAGATTCCAATCACTGGTTGTTTATTATTGTGGACACCGAGGCTCAGGACGCCAAGGTGTACAATTTTTGTGCCATTGAGCTACCAGTCGGAACAATAAATTTTGTTGGAGAAGAAGCAGGAGAGGTAAGATGTATACCTTTCCGGCTTCTCAAGCTAATTTGGGCTACACACCCGTCCCTATGTCAAGACTGGAGCCAACCATGGTTCCAAATAATAAACCCACAAGTCCAAACAACTAAGGGATCTGGGGATTGCTCTGTTTACACTATCTGTCACATTCAAGCGCTAAAACAAGAAATCCCCTTTACGGAGATGATCGTCGAAGATTTTCACTCCCTGTGAGAGTGTTACGCCATGGAGCTTATTTGTGATAGAAGGTTCTTCAAGGACCCGACAATGACACCAGACGACGTCCCCCGTTACCTCTTTTCAGCAATCCAACGTCCACAATGGCGACCTTTCAGACAAACTTTAAGAGAATTGGAGAAAAACAAACAATCAGCCATAGTTCTTGAGCAAAGAAAATGGGACCCTTCCCAATTTTAACTGGCACAGGATAAAGGGGAAATAGATCGTTTGTTAGGAGAAACCATTAGGAGATCGCCATCACAAATGGGGCCCCTATCTGCCACAGAACCCACTTTCCCATATTTCGACCTCAGTGCTTGCAAAAATCTCTCCGACAATGAACTCCATCTCATCATGTCACGGCTCTATGCCGAGAAAGATGACCTCATTTTCATGTCCGGTGACATTTTAGTAATGGCAGACACATTAAGAGAAAATGTACAGTTCAAAGGGTCTCTATCCGTGAGCTTGATGGCTGCCTATCAATTTCTTATCGGACAGAATCACCCTACAAACTATATGGCATCCACATATATGAAGGACGACCTCCTAAAGCTAAAGAACTTCGGAACAACTGAAGCACTAATTTCCTTCCTACAACATACAACACCGAAGTTTATCATGCTACCCTTCCTTTACAATGAGCACATGATGCTTCTGGCAACAAACCTACCTGAAGGAACAACTACCATCTACAACAGTTCCGACAACCAGTTCAATCCACAATAGAAGAAATATGTAGTGACACAAAAGATGCCCACAGAGGCGGTGGCGAAGGAATGTGCAGACAGACTTATTAATCTTCTAAGTCAGCACACAAGGGCATACAACAAAGAACACTTTCAACACCAGTCCATCAACCACAAACGTCCCCAACAAATTTGGGAATCCAACGACTGTGGCTTCCACATCCTCTACTGGATGTACACCATCATGACACTTCAAAGACCAGTAGAGGATATGACAGATGTGGATTACCACGCCCTCCGTGGAAAGTTTGCAGCTAATCTACTCAGAACACTAGGGGCAAACTCAGGATTAACAGAAGCATGACGCCCTTGTCCGTGTACTTCTCAACCTATCACTTTGACACTCTAAGGACAGAGTGAATGATAAGTTAGGGGGGGAGTACATTAGACAAGGGCGAGGTATCATTTCTATATCTCCATCTTCTCTTTCAATTTTGTACAAAAATTTCTTAGTTTTCCCTTACACATTTAGTTTTTGTTTTAAATAATTCACCCAATAAGAAATCTTTGGAATAAAGTCACCCCTTCTATCTTTAGAATCAAGTCAGTCTTCAAGAATAATAACTAGAATAGCACTTAGACATATAATGGAGAATTAATAATCTCTCTTCACTCTTGATTTTCATGCTTTTGTTTCACTTCTACATCTGACTCTCCACAGGTCAATATCAAGGCCGAAATAAGCCAAGACTCTCAAGGATGAGAGGGGCATCAGGCGACATCCAAATCAAGAAGTCTCGCAAGTGGACCATTACAAAAAGAAACCAAATCAGTGCATGTTGAAAAATTCTAAGAACAACTTTCCTCTCTTCAAATAAAAGAGGCTTGGCCGCCCAAAATAAATTCCCTAAAAATCCCCAAGTCCTAAGCTTGTGAGTCTACTAATAAAAGCCAGAGAGTTGAATAAAACTATGAGAGTTGTGCCATAAATAAGGATTCATATAAAGAACTGATGAAGGTCTCACCCTTCTGATACATTCAGCTGCCCTCATGAAGGAAGATGTGTCATATCCGGTAGTGGAACCCTAAGGTATCTTAATATATGAAAGGCTTATAAGGGACTCACCCAGTCGGTACATTTAGCTGCCCTCATAAAGGCAGATGTGTCGTGCCTGGTAGTGAACTCCTAAAAGCATAGACAACCCCTCCCCCACTTGAAGGGGGAGTTACACATAAAGCCTTCAGCCAACCCTCATACCCACTCTAGCTTCCAGTAGATTTTCCAGAGAGGTATAAAGCTGATTAGAGTCAACAACATGCACAGAATAAAAAGTGGTCCCAATACAGGCTACGAGATATGGAAGAAACCTGAGACCCAAGCAACTCTCAATACTTGAAAGAGTCAAGGCAAGTAATAAGACCTGATACGACCTTAGGAGAGCTCAGATTTATAATTGAAGCAAGTATATGGAAATTTTAACTAAATAAAACCGCCTCGCCATTACATGCCTCAACTCTATCTAGCTTGAGGACAAGCTAGACTCTAAGTAGGGGGGGGGGGTTATAACCTCCATTTTTGTGACATTATCCTAGCAATTTTCTTCAGTTTTCCACACTCTTTTTCGGAAAAATTAGATAGAATACCTAACTATCCTCTCTTATTGAAAATATACTGTTAGATTAACTTTTCCCCTTTTTACTTACAGAAAAAGATACAAACAAATCATAAAAGACTCAACCGGTCCTAAGACCGCATGGACTCACACGGTCCCAAGACCACATGAAGCCAAACGGTCCTGAGACCGCATGGACTCACACGGTCCCAAGATCGCATGAAGCCAAACGGTCCCGAGACCGCATGGACTCACACGGTCCCAAGACCACATGAAGCCAAACGGTCCCCATACCGCATGGACTCACACGGTCCCAAGACCGCATGAATCCAAACGGTCCCAAGATCGTATGAAGCTAAATGGTCCCCAGACCGCATGGACTCACACGGTCCCAAGACCGCATGAAGCCAACCGGTCCCAAGACCGCATGAGCCCAAACGGTCTCAGAGTTCAAATGGTCTCGGGGTCCAAACTATTTCAGAGTCCAAACGGTTTGAGAATCCAAACGGTCTTCAAAACCGTTTGGATCCAAAACTGTCCAAACCGTTTGGACTTCACTTAAGGCCTATAAATAAGACCCAAGGGGTCCTCTCAAGGTATAAAGTTTTTAGACGCCCAGAGGCTGCCTCCATCACTCCAGAGCTATTCTAACTTCCATCCTCCGCCCGAAGGCTGCCGGTCTGAGATCCACATTCCATCTTGAAGCTTCTTTCTCTCTCTTTGCCAAAGAAGGTGGGAAGAGGAGATCTCGTCATCAAGCAACCTGTGAAGACTGAAGATCGTCAATCTCTCTCTCTCTAAGGGGTTGACTTTCCTCTCTCCTTTGTGGGGATGATGCTCTCTCTCTCTCTCTTCTCACCTCCTTCTTTGTCCTAGCTATGAGCGCGTAGTCTCTTTCACTAGGGTGCGGGGAGTAGCCCCGCTACCCATGTTTTCATTTCATGTAATGTAATCCATAGTTTACAATATAGAGTTACTTTCTTTTCAGTTCAACATCAATCATTTAATGAATGCTTGTTGCTTGATCACCAACTTGTGTTATATTTTATCTTTTAGTATGAATTGTCTATGTTTGTACTACTAGATTCGAAACTCGATTGAATGTTGGTTCTTGGTTCATGTATCCACCATGCATCTGTTTCGGTGTCTAGAAGTGTTCCTGAAGAAGTGGAGTAAACTCACTTTCATCGTTTTTCTTTCATACTATGAAATGGAATCAGTTGACGTATGAAAGTACAAACCTGATGAGTCGAGGAACACACTTTGTGAAGGGAATGATGCAAAGTAGGTGACCATTCGTTCAGGAATGGCTGACTTTGCAACACTCCCGCACTTCTCGTAGTTAGTTCTCCGAAAGGAAACTAAGTCTACAAAGATACTAACTGATTAAACTCTTGATGCAGGTTGTGTTTTATATTGCATGTTTTGATCCATGTGTAGTGGCGGTGAAAGCCGATCACACCCTAATGGTTCCTTATCATTGTTTAACATCCTTAAATTTACTCGCTTTACTTTACTTGCTCTTAGGCTAAAAACAACCAAACCAACCTTTTGTTTTAAATACCAACTAATAAGAATATTAAGTGAAATTCCAACGTTTTCCATCTTGTTGCTCCCAACAAGACCGTTGTCCCGTGGATTCGACCCTTAACTATACTACGATAAGACTTCCACGTATCATAGCATATGTGGGTGGAGTTATCGATCTAGTATAAGCAAGGATAAACCTAAAGACTTACTATCTTTAGGATTTTTAGTTGGTGCACACAATTCCACGTAAGTGGGAGCTCCATCAATGGCCAAATATTTTATGGATCAATAATCACTTTATTATTTACAACAGGGTGATATGTCTCCTCATGTGCTTCCACATTATGACTTAGGTGTCATTCATTTTCATGATTATAATAACAACTTACCTATAAGATGGCATGCTTACCTTACCCTCTAGCCTCCTAATTTCTTTTCATTTTTCATCATTGTTCTAAGAACTGACTTTTCAGACTGAGGGATGGAGAGATATCCATCATGCTTTATGGCCTTTTAGTAATTGATAAGATTTGATCTAATATGTTAAACATGTTGACCTGAGAGTTACACATAGTCTGTATTTTGATAATGACTTAACCATTCCATTCATGTATATATAATATGTCTTCTTGATATTGATTTCAGACTTTAAGTACATGAAAAGTATCATTTCCATCAAGCCCTAGCTTGATCAAGCTCAAGTCAAAAGAGAGGGAAAGGAGTGGTCCAAGTGGTCAAGCACGGTGTTCCCTCACGAAGGGACCCGGGTTCGATTCCCAGAAGGCACATTGAATTTACCACCCTCCCAGGTGTGCGACCTCTACCACAGGTTTGAGGAATGGGGGAGACTAATGTTTCTCCAAACTCAAAAAGTTCAAGTCAAAAGCAATGCAAATGCACTTTTTTTGGAAAACACCCTAAAACCCTTAGGATGGTTTTTATAATCATTTGTATTTATGTAATGACTTGTAACTAAGATGAGTAAAAATTAGGAGCCCCAAATTCCAACATTTAATCACTATAATGAAATTTTCCAAATTTCATTATCGTGTGTTTTTCGGTCAAGATTTACCTATGACAAACCCGAATGATCCCCTTGATGCATTTTAAGAAAATTTAGGTTCGCTCAAGTTTACCATTCACATCACTCGATCGATCACAGCATTAATAAAAACTAATTTAAGAGGTTTGGGCAAGTTTCATCCAGGATAAAATCGATTGATACATTAAATTAGCTTTGTCACATAGTGAAATCGTTGGAGTTACCTTTATTAAAACTTGATCGAATGCATTGTATAGAATGTGTAGAAAAAGTGATTCTAACAGTTGGAGTTTGTGAAACTCAAAATTATAACTGTTGCAACACCCCAAACAACTAAAAAACGTTCCTTAGTGCTCCTACCCTCTACTGGACACCCCCAACTATAAATGGGACCTCTTGGAGTTCATTCCAAGGTTTCTCCTTCATGCTATTCAAGCTCCTATCTATAGTTGAGTGCATCCATTCCACTTGAGCCTCTTTCTCGCTTGTGTGCAAATAAAAACATTCATATGAGTGAGACAGGATCTATGTGAGAGAGATACTTCATTGTATGCTTGTATATCTCTCAAAACTTCCCTTTCCCCAACCCATTTATTCAAGATCAAGTTGGTGAAAGCTTCTCCAAGTGAAGGAGAAGGTGAAAGCTTCTTCATGTTGTAGAAGAAGGTGTAAAAGATTCTCCAAGGTGAAGGAGAAGGTCAAGGATGAATATTCAGAAGTAGAACTGGTAAATCCTTCAAGGAAAAAGACTCGGTGCAAGAAGGGGATCTCCTTGGAAAAGGTGTCCAGCTACTTGCAAGAGTGAGTAAGACCTTGTAGAGGTAGAAGACTCTATCTTCTCTAGATAGGTAAGACCTTGGTTGGTTATTGGCTCCCTTGTCCTCAAAGGGAAGTCAAGGTATCCTTGACCCAAAAAAGGAAGGTCATCTTGTACGTCTTATAATGAAATATAAGTATAGAATGGTTGCAAAATCCTAGGGCTTGACCGCTCTAGGTAGTGGACTGACTTTCTCCTAGTTTGGAGATTAGAACCACTCCAAATAGCTTGTCTTCTTGTATTTGTTTAATGTCTCTCATCCTTGCTATGTATGTTTAGTTGCACTACAAGTTCAAAATTTGCAATCCCATACATTGTAGTAACTTGAAAGTCTAACAAATTTTTACAAGTATTTTTAGCTCTATACACTCCCCCTCTAGAGCCCATTTGTTCCAACAAATGGTATTAGAGCCACGGTCTTCTCTGACAATATCTCCTATGAGATGAGAAGATGGGAGACAACCTACTTGGGTCCTTCAACCTAGAGGAAGGCTTTTCCATTAGACCCCCGGTATTTGACGACACCAATTTCCTTTATTAGAAACAACATATGCAATTCTACCTTCAAGGAATGAACTGCAACATGTGGAAGGTGGCGATTTTTCAATACAAGGAGTCAGTGGGGGAGATATCCACTTGGGATGAAGCTACGATCAAGAAGGAACAATTGAATGCAAAGGCAATAAGCATCATCTATGCAGCCCTCACCCCCTTCGAGTTCAACCACATCTCCTCTTGGGACATAGACCATGACATTTGAGATGAGTTGTGCATCACCTATGATGGCACAAAGTAAGTCAAGGAGTCAAAGATCTAAATGCTCAAGGGACTCCTTGAAAAATTCAAAATGGGCAAGAAGGAGAGAGTGACTAAAATGTATGCAAGGCTCAACAGCATCATCAATGGACTTGCTCAGTTAGGCCATACCATGGACAATGAGACCATCAACTCCAAGATCTTAAGGTCTCTCCCAAAGAGATGGGAATCCAAGTTGACTTCCACTAAACAAGTTAGAAGTCTTGGTAACACTGCCACCAAAGATCTCATTGGCAATCTCTAAGCTCATGAGCCAAGGCTAGACAAGTAAGAGGAAGATGAAAATAAAGAAGAGAAGGAATCAAAGAAGATCAAAGATATTGCATTCAAAGTTCAAATGGAAGCACTCCTTCTCCAACAACAACATGCATGTCTATCTACTTCTCCTTTAGCAAGTGAAGATAAAGCCCCAACTAAGAATGAATTTAACTACTCCAAGGGAAAGTACTTCAAACGAAAGCCTTCCTCCTCCTCCACTCAAAGGTGCTATGAATGTGGGGAAAATAGAATTACAAGAATGAGTGACCCAAGGATAAGAAGTCCTACCACAAGAGTAGCTCCAAGAAAAGGGAGGATTACAAGAAGGATGGAAAGTACAAGAAAAAGGAAAAGAACGACAAAAGGAGAAAAGATGCAGCCCATGCCACATGGGAAGACTCCTCTTCTAGTGAATCCATCTCCAATGAGGAAGAATGCCACCTTTCACTCATGGCCTCTACTAGTGAAGACATTGGTGACATAAGTGAGGTAAGTAAGGTAAGCTTACATGAGTTATCTAAGAAAACTCTCATTGATATGTTGAAGACTATCTACTTTTTTTATTCTTAATGCATATATAAAAAGAAGAAATTAGGGAATATCACAGATGACTTGTATGCTAAAATTGATATTCTTGATCAAAATGAGAAATTGCATATTGATAGTATTGACCTTAAGCTCCAATACAATGGATTAGAAGTAGAGAATGCTATCTACCTTAAGATAATCAATAGTCTTAAGGAGGAAAACCAAGCCCAACCTAATGAGCTTGTTTTACTTAAACTGAAAATGATGATCTTAAGCATGCTTGTGATGTTATTAAAAATGAGAATAGGATTTATCTTGATGAGATTATCATGATTAGAACTGAAAATGCTAGATTTCTTGCTCAAGTTAATGATCTCTCTTCTAGACCTTTATTTCCAAATAATGAAGTTGCTAGTCTTACTTTAGAAAAAGATTCTTATCTTACTAAAGTCCTCTATTTTGAGGTTGACTTACTTCATGCACAACATCATCTTGAATTTTATCTTATAATTCCATTACTCATAGTGATGATAATCACAAACTTAGATCTTCCTTTCAAAAATTACTTAAAGGGAAAAGTCCCTCAATGAAGTTATAGATCACTCTACCTATAAAGTTGGTACTAGTGGTTTGAGATTTGTAGGGGGACCTCCAAAGAGTAAGAGAAAGGGCAAGGGTAATAAAAAGAGCAAGGAGCTTCCTTTTTCCATGGAGAGTCATCTGGCTCTAAAACCCTATGGTTTGTGTGCATTGCAAGTACTTATTGTCCTTATAGAGAGAAGGGGACCAACCCAAAAATGAAATGGGTCCCCAAGATAACACCAGATCCCAAGGTTTGAATCGGGCACTGACATCTTCCTTTCTTGTAGGTAAATGGAAAATGGATTGTTGATTGTAGTTTCTCAAAGCATATGACAGGTGAAATCAGCCACTTCAACCAATTCAAAAAGAAGAAAGGAGGATCAGTGATATTTGGTGATAAAAAAAGGTAAAGTGATAGGTGAGAGTGATGTAGGTGATTCACTATTCATCTAGAATTTTCTTCTTGTGGATGGCCTACATCACAATTTAATTAATGTTAGTCAATTATGTGATAATGGATACCTTGTTCTTTTTACCTCACTGGAATGTTTGCTTCTAGATTCCCTCTCCTACAATGTTACATATAAGGGAACTAGAAATGGTAATCTTAATGTTATTGTTCTTGACTCTATTAAACCTATTGTTGGTAGATGTCTTGTTGCCAATTTGAATGATATTTCTTTGTGGCATCATAGGCTTGGTCATGTATATATGCATCAATTAAAGAAGTTGAGAAAAAAGGACTTGGTCAAAGGACTTCCCAAATAAGATTTTGACAAGGATGAGGAATGCCAACCTTGCATACAAGGAAACCAAACCAAGTCCTCCTTCAAATACAAAGGATTTATTAGAACCGAAAGAGCTCTTGAACGTTTCTATATTGATCTATTGGGACCAATGAAAATTCAATCACATCGTGGTAGCAAGTATTGCCTTATGATTGTCAACAAGATTTCTCACTATACTTAGACTTTCTTTCTTGTTTCAAAAAGCAATACTCTTGATGTTTTCTTGAATTTTTGTAAATGAGTTGAAAATGAAGCTTTTTGCTAGATCGTGTCTATTCATAGTGACCACGGGGGAGATTTTGAAAATTAATTGTTTGGACATTTTTGTGAGGAATTCGGGTATGCACATAACTTTTCTTCACCTCAAAAGCATAAAAAAATGGGGTTGTAGAGAGCACAAATAGATCACTACATGAAATCTCTACGACTATGCTTCTAGAGTATGATATTCCATATAAGTTTTGGGTTGAAGCTGTTAGTACTTCATGTTTTGTGCAAAATTGGGTTTTCACTCATCCATTTTAAAGGAAAACCCCTATGAGTATGGCGTGGTATAAATCCATCCATTAATTTCTTTCATGTTTTAGATTGTCCTTGTTTTGTTTCTAACACCAAGGATTTTCTTGATAAGTTTGATGCAAAACCATACAAGCTTTGTTTCTTGGCTATAACACTACTAGCAAGGCTTATAGAGTATTTAACTTAGAATTGACTAAAGTAGAAGAATCTATCAATGTTAAAAAATTAAATACTAACCCCTCTATTTCCAAGAACATTGTTAATGATGATGTTGTAGATGAGGTGATCCCTCACTTGAAAGAGCTCAACCTTGTTGAAAAAAGAAAAGAGGTGATAGTTGATAAAGAAGATAAAGAAGAGGAAAAGAAGGATCCAATCCTGTGCTTTGCAAATAATCATCCAAAATAGCTCATCATAGTTAATCCTTTTGAAAGGGTGAAGATGCGGGATGCATACAAAAAAGAACAAGCCAAAACACCTTCATCTCACAACTTGAGCTAAAAAACGTCAAAGAATCTCTCAAGTATGATGAGTTATCCTAGCTGTGCAAGCATAGTTAGAACATATTGAAAAGAACAAATTGTGAACCTAGTGTCAAGACAAAGTGATAGAAAAATCATCAACACCAAGTGGGTGTACTACAACAAGCTTGATGAAAGTGGAAATGTGGTCAGGAACAAAGCAAGGTTAGTACCTCAAGGTTACAACCAATATGAAGGAATTGATTTTGATGAAACTTATACACTTGTTGCTAGACTTGAACCTATTAGAATGCTACTTTCTTTTTCTAGTTATAAGAATGTCCTACTTTATCAAACAAATGTTAAAAGTGCATTTTTAATGGTAAAATTGAGGAGGAAATCTATGTGTCTCAACCTTCGAACATTGAACATGATCAATTTCCTAACCATTAGAAACTAAAGAACTTTTTTCTAGACAATGGGCATATCATGGGTAAATAATATTCTACTCAATTTCTAAAACACACTTATAGAAAATTTCTTGATCATTAAAATATATGTTGATGATATATTTTTGGCGAAACTGATCTTGATCTTTGTAAGGAGTTTAGTTCTCTTATGAAGAGTGAGTTCAAGATGAGCATGATGGGGGACCTTACTTTCTTCTTCAGCTTCCAAATCAAGCAAACCAAGGAAGGTAACTTCATCAACAAATGCAAGTACAGGAATGAACTACTTACGCACTTTGGGATGGAGAACACCAAGTCGATGGACATCCCCATGTCAAAACCACCAAGCTTGACAAAGATAAAGAAGGTGAGAATGGGTGAGAAGCTATATAGAGGTATGATTGGAAGTTTACTTTATTTAACTACCTCTAGACCTGACATAATGTTCAGTGTTATCTTATGTGTTCTCTCTCAATAAAGTCCAAGTAAATCACATCTCATAGAAGTTAAGAGTATTTTGTGGTGTCTAGCCAAAACTCAAAATTTTGGACTATGGTATCCTAAGTCAAGGGACTTTACTCTTACTATCTATAGTGATGTTGGTTATGCAGGGTGCTTGATAGATAGGAAGTGCAAAAGTGGCACTTGCTTCTTCGTAGGACCATGCTTGGTTTCTTGGTTCTCTAAGAAACAAAGCACAGTGTCTCTTTCAGCTACCGATGCTGAATACATTGTAGTTGGGAGCTGTTGTGCACAAGTCCTATAGATGAAGCAAATGCTCCAAGACTTTAAAATTCATTTTGATGCTTCTCCTATCTAATGTGACAATACTAGTACAATTAATCCATCTTATAATCCTATATTGCATAGTAGAGCTAAACATATAGATGTCCATCATCACTTTCTTCATGAAAACATTTCCAAGAAGGATATCTATGTAATGCATGTGGATAGAGAATCAACTTGTAGACATTTCCACTAAACCTATAGCTAGAGAACAATTTACTTTCCTTAGATCAAAACTACTTATAACTGCTCTTGATGATATTCACATGCAATCTAGCTATATATTATCATATCTATATGTTTTTTGCTTAAATTTGACCATCTCTTAACTGAAAATGCTATAATCGACATGTTTTCATGCCTTATTTAACTTGTTTTTTATTATTTTTTTGCAAACGAATGTTTTATCACAAAATAGTATTCCATGATGAGTGAAATGTGTCTCAATATGTTTAAAATACATGATAGGCTAGAAAAATAAATTTTATAGCAATCTAGAATATTAGAATTAAAATTTCTATGTTTTGGGATAGTCTGCCCATTGGTCGAGTTTGTCCTGGTCCAACTCGGCCGATCTTTGGACGAGGTCAAAGCTGAAATACCCGATCAGTCGAGTTTCCTAATCTCAGAACTCAAGCAATAATAGTAATAGTAGACCAAATTCATAAGGGTATTAGCCAACTTTTCTCCCTCTCAACTAGAGAAAAGTCAATCGAAAGCCCTTCTCTAGTGCTCGTCCTTCAACCCTACGCTAACCCATCGTCTTCTACACCCTTCTTGCTCCATTGATGGTAGCTCCTTCATATCAAATCAAGATTTGAATAGGTAGAAAGAACTCCTCCCTAGGATTCCCTTTCCTTTTTGATATTTATTTGAGCTTCAATTTGCAATGACTTGGGTGATCAAAGAGGTTGCTAGGGTGTTCAAAGAACATCACCAAAGTTCTGTGTGTGTAGAGAATCTGTGATTTGCAAATTGCATGTCTAGCATGAACATTGTCCACAAATTATATGCCAATCTGATGTGGAACTACACCACCCTTGTCCCACCACCTTATACCCAAGTCATTTTGACTTCAATGATCACCGGTACCAAGATAACAATATCTGAGGATTCTTTGAATACCTATTTCTCTAGTACTAATACCATTTCTTCCTGGGTGGCTTCCTATCCTTCTTTCCATGGCCTTTTGGACCCTGAAGGTTTCTACAAGAGCTTCGATCATGTTCTTACCCTTCCCGACATCCATAAGTTCCTAAAGAAACCAAACATCCCATATAAGAAGAAGTCAACCCTACCCTCCTCTTCCCTTGATATCAAGACAAGAGTGATCACCTTAGTGGTCAATTGCAATATCCATCCCAAGAGGAATAAAATGGAGATTGTAGAGAACACAAAAATGATCATGTATTGTCTCTTGAATGATATCAGCATCAAGTGCACTCATTTCATTCTCCATCATATGACCTACTTTGACTCTGGGAAGTACACCATGAGCACCCATCTCGCTTATCCAAACCTAATTTGTGGTGTGTTTATTCACCATAATGAAAAATCCCTCATCCATGACCTTGGATAGAAACTATGATGTCAAGGGGTTTGTATTAGTGAGACAACCATCAACAAGACCTTTCTACCTACCTTTTCTTCCACCACACCAGGATCCTCTACCTCCACCTAGGTCCCTCTGCCACCACCATCCTAACCTGACTGTGCCTCGTTTTCTATATCAAATGAAGCCCTCATGGGATACATGATACATCAACAAGCGTATAACCTTAGGGTTCAATATCATATCCACCAGGACCTCTACTAGATCATGCCACATATGAACCTATCATACATCCATCCCTACCCACCATACCAGGCTTACCTAGGAGTTGACTATGCCTCCTATGCATTAGTTAGTTCTACCCTAACCATCCATCTCTCGTTCCTTCTATTGCACCCTCTATTGTTGTTGATGGTGGACCTATCCCTACCCCCATTTCTCTTCATCTTCTTGCTCTCCCTACTGGCCCTACTGCCTCTCTACTTGGTGGCTATGCTGGAGTGTCCACTCCCTCCTTTTCACAAGAAAATGCATTACAAGAATGTGGCATGTCTTGGGCTGAGCAGAATGCTAGATGGCCTTGTACTCGGGCTTTTGGACCTCTTGCTGATGAGGAGATGCCTAACCAGGATGTTGAGGAAGAAGATGGTGAAGGTGAGGATGTGAAGAGTTATTATGATGTTGGTGATGTTGGGTCTTCTGATGATGATGATGATGGTGTTGAGGCCACAACTACTTCCACTATTGCACAATCAAATGATGATGAGGATTACCAGCCAGATCCCCAGAAAGACGATGATCTAGACATAGTTGATGTATTAGATGCCACAAATGTTTAGTTTTATTGTCTTTTAGAGTGATCATATATATATATATATATATATATACATATATATATATATATATATACATATATATATATATATATATATATCATGTATTAGACATTTGGGCACTGTATCTGAAGCATATTATTTCATCATCTCGTTATTTTTCATGGGTTTGTAGTTTTATTCATACATGACATGTTCGGTGTTATAAACCTAATCTTATGTACCTTAACTCTTTGGCTGACTATATCTTATGAGTTATTAGTATGTTCCCCATATTTTGATTATGACTCTAGATTGTCTGTTTCTCCCTATTTTGTCTCTATTTGGTGCATGCTTTGTGTGGTTTCTTATGTAGTTTGTGTCTGTGATGAAGACATGTGCTTTATAGCTCTTCTACTCCCTATCTTTTTTCAATGAAAAAGGGGGAGAATATGAGAGCTCGTCATTTACTGTAGGTACTACAGAGGAGATATGAGATCATCCATATTGAAATTATTGCTCATTTCATCCTTTTCTAGTCAATTATCTGAAATGTCATGTGACTTGCTAGAGGACCATATAGTGTATATGTGTGCTATGGTTATTTGTAGAAAGACTAACCATGCATGTTAAAGTAAGCATGAATGAGGGGGAGCAATTAACATTGTTCATTCATGTATCCCCTTGCAATTCACAAGGTAATGTTTTTAATTTTCATATCCTTTTCAATACGTTATGGAATGGTTTGTCATTGTCAAAAATAGGGAGAATGTTGACCCAGGAGTTACACATTGTCCATATTTTGATAATGACTTAACCATTTCATTCATATGTATCTAACATGCCTACTTACGATTGATTTCAAGCTTTAGGTACATGAAAAGGATCATTTCCATCAAGCCCTAACTTGATCAAGTTCAAGTCAAAAGCAATGCAAATTCACTTTATTGGAAACCACAGTAAAACCCTTAGAATGAATTTTGTAACCATTTGTATTCATGTAATTACTTGTAACTAAGATGATAAAATTAGAAGCCCTAAATTCGAACATTTAATCACACTAATGAAATTTTCAAAAAATCATTATAGGGTGTTTTCCAATCTAGTTTTACCTGTGACAAACTCGACGGATCCCCTTGATGCATTTTGAGAAAATTTAGGTTTGACCGATTTTACCATTCATAGAACTCGACCTATCCCTACACTGAGCAAAACTGATTTAAGTGGTTCGGTTGAGTTTCATCTAGGATAAACTCAATCAATGCTTTCAATTAACTTTGTCACATAGTGCAATCAGTCGAGTTACCTTTATTAAAACTCAACCAATTGCATTGTACAAAAAGTGCAGAAAAATTGATTTTAACCATTGGAGTGCTGCAAAATCCAAAATTATATATATTTCAACACCCCAAAAGGATAGAAAATGTTCCTTAGAGCTCCTACCCTCCAATAGACACCCCCAACTATAAATAGGACCTCTTCTAAGGTTGCTCCTTCATGATATTTAAGCTCCTAGATAAAGTTGAGTGCATCTTGTCCACTTGAGCCCCTTTCTCTCTATTGTTTGCAAATAAAAATGTTCACATTAGTGAGATAGGATCTGTGTGAGAGAGCTACTTCATTATATGCTTATGAAGCTATGATAACCATGATTTTAGGGTTCCCATAACCAAGACAATACCTAAGGTTCACTGATATTCTTTAGATGACCAATCTTATATTGAAGTAATTTATTCAATATTTGAATTAATCTCAATTAAAGTGTAATTAGAGGTATGACTAATGATGATGCTAATTGAGTCATATTTTGATGTGTACCTATTTAGTCAATTTGAACATTTATGAGGCCAAGGGCCAATTTAATAGTCTCAACGAACTCAAGTGATAAAAATTGATGAGCATTGAGGTTTATTAGAATCATAACAGGTGTTCTTAGACTTATCGACTCAATATGTGATGATTAATGTTGATTGTATGAGTTATGAAACTAGACTCATTGAGGAATTATATTACCATATTATGCATTGTTTGATAGGCTTCAAAAACATTTAGTAGTATAGAATCTAGGTTTATAACGTTGAATGATTCAGAACACTATGGAATATGGAAGTTCAAAGTCGAAAAGATGATTTGGATATAAATGATTGATGTGAATCAGGAAATATGATGTAAATTTTGCTTCACTCCTCAATAGCATGTCATGCACCAAATTTCCTTGAGGTTCCATGGCCCATCCTAGCTACAGATCTGAACATGAAACTTTTGACCCTAGGATGATCATCAGGTGTAGTCCTAGGATCGTCTCTCACCTCTGAAAGGAGTGGAGTGGTTACAGGTAAGAGACTAATGGCTCGGTATTCTGAATCCTTAGGAGCCAGATCCCATTGACCGAGCCAATTGATCCGAAATTGAAGGAGGAAGGACCTTCTCAGCTATTGTAAACCTGACCAACAGAATAGCGAAGAGCCAACAATGCCTAACCCTTCGTGGCCTTTCAAAATACCCATCCCAGTTTAACAGATAAGCGGGGGCGGTATTCTCCACAAACTAACCTCCGTATTGATGAATTGAACCTCAGCGGCAGTCTCTCACACATCTCCCCTCCCGCTGCAAAGTCTACTCGCCGGAGATCCTTGTGTCATCGTGGATCTTCAATCACCTACACTTGATTGCTGGAATTTAGAGCCGAAGGCATCCATCCAGTGGGGTAGTCACCGGCCTCCATGACCCGTCGTGTAGCAACCGCAGTATCTGGAGCAGAAGGTGGATCGGAGGTCCAGTGGTCCACACGGTGAGGTGGTTTCATGGACCACGATTCCCTTTCTTCTTCTGTCCTTTGCTGCGGCGCAATCATCACACACAGAGAAGCACTTCAGGAGCGCGAGGATGCGAGGTGGGAGACCGGGGGCTTTTCAACTCTTCTACAGATCTGCAACAGCTGCAGCCTTTGACGATCTCACGGGGATGGAGGATCAGAGCCGCCAGGGCAAACTTGAGCAGCCATGGAGGTTGGAATGATGACACCGAAGCTAATGGAGGGTCAAGCTATCCACGAGGAGCACTGGAGGATGATCGATCGCTCACCAGAGTTTGCCCCCGCGGCGGCGGCTCTGAGTCACGCGATCAGGGGAAACGGCCGTGCTCTTGCACCCTGTTACGCGAGAACCAGAGAGGGGGGACCTGACCAGGCAAACGGATCCGAGGTTCTGTGGATCTAGTCCCAAGATCTGCAACGGGTCCCAGTAGAAGAGAGGAGCAACACCCTCAATTGCTGATGCAAGGAGCCACGTGGCGACACGCCATAGGCTCAAAAGGTACAAATCTCAACAAATGTTCAGTTCTTAGATAATTCACAGTAAATAGATCGATTATCAGAAAAATACAAATAAGGTACCGAAATTCTCAGAAAAATGAGTAGAACACAATGAAAGCATAATATTAGGTTTTGGAAGAACTAATAATAGTGATATCATGTAAGATTTGTAATGCTCGTTTCATAGATAATAAATATCAAATGATGATATAAAATTATGGAAAAATGTCAATAAGTCTATAATCATGTTTATAGTTCATATGATGTCAGATATGGTCATGTGGATGCACAAAAGCCTATAATTTGATTAATATGGCTAATTAGGGCTAATAACACTAAAGATAATGCAATTAATACATGCATGCCCAATAAATGATGAAATTCACAGAACATTCTTATATCTGTAACTGAAAGATAATATGTAAATATGAGACCAGTTTTGTACAAGAAATTCAGGTTATATGAAGATGCCCCTTAATACATGGGTTGTAACCCTAAATTGAATAATGTATATAAACTAGGGTTAATATGTGTAAAAAAAAGATATGGAACCTAATGTTCAGATAATGAATCATAATCTGGAAAATGAAATTAGTAAGATAATTATAAGACAATAATGCAAGTAAACATTGGAATATCCTAATGAGATAATATAAACCCTAATGAACACGACTAGGGTTAAGATGATGAGAATCTGATGATGGTATGTGGTCTTGTCTTAATCAGGTGATGACCAGACTTCTAGATGATCAAGGATTAGTTAGAAATCTTTGAACTCAGGTACATGGATATAATTATATGACTAGATTTGCTGGATGTTAAATATATGTACTTGCTTGTTTGTACTTGAAATACATTGTTGGATGTAGATCTATATGTATTGTCATTTCTGCCTTGAACAATAAGAACACTAAAGAAAGAAAATGGAATGTAGTTATTGATGGTTCATTAATCTCCCTATTAGAGAGGAAAAGTATTAATGTTGACTAGCACCTCCCTAATGGTACAAGGTACGCGGGGAGATCCCTTATGGTAAAAGGTACGTAGGGATAGGGCCCAATAATTTATGTTTGTGCTAAGTCCACCATAGTAATACATGTCCATTGAAATATGGTTAATAACTTGGGTTTACCTGATTTTATGCCATAAGTAATGCTTTCATTTTTCTTTCTTCTTCTTCAAGTATTTTAAATATGCCAGCATAGCATAGTATCTTTCTACCATGTACCAACTTTATGTTGATTCGTTGTTTCACGTATGTTTTAGGTTCAGAGCTAGGGTGGGATAAAAGATGTGAAGTGAGCACTGTTCAGGTTGTACCTATTGTGTAGATCCTAGTTTAGCATACATGTTTAGACTTGTAAATATTCTTTCAATATGTAAATTTAATTCATGTTGTAATACAAATATGTTGAATGTTAAGAAATGTTATGGTTGTATGTTCATGTATGCGTATTATGCTTCTGCATCGCTCTCTGATATGATTGGATGATGTTTTCGGATTCTGACCTCTCATTCCCAATAGGGTTTGGAGAAGCCAAAATCCGGGGACGTCACAGTTGGTATTAGAGCATGAACAATAGCTACGCCTAACAATTGCTCACCATGAAACATAAAACATAATTTCACCTTTCACTTAAACCCTAGAAATTTAGCAAGTTGTTTTATAGGAATAAGTTCTGACTTAGCCTCTAGGTTAGAACCCAGATGTTCGAGAACTAGGTTTAGACAAGTCTGAGAAACCCTTTCCATATAGAGCTCATATGTATTGGGTAGCTACACTAGTCTACATCTCGTTCTCGCCATTTCACTAGGTGACATGACACTGGACTATCTACTGTCTGTGGGACACTCGATTTTACTGATTTGGTTTTGTTTTCCAATCGGCTCGAGCCTCGACAATTTTCTCTGACGTCTTCTTTCTCGGAGAAAAACTATATAATATTTTATTATATATATGTAAATATAAAAACGTGTCCCTCACACTGGAGAGTAGTTAGTGTTCATGCAATCTAAGTGAAAAGGAGTGACATCTGTCTAGAAGAGAGAATAGATCTAGATTAGATGTTGAGAGCCTCAAAAGGTTATGTGATAGATAGATAGACAAAAGAAAGATGCAGGAAATAAGTATATAGAATCTTACCTAAGTTGATCTATGATGGTATAAGTTTCTTTATTAAGATTTGAGTTATATATGAAATGAATCCACTCTTGGGAGGATCTATGCAAAATCTTGATACTGAAAGTACATTCCCTTTTTCTACTTAAGATAAGCTAAGTTAAGATAGAGATGAGTGTGCATGAGCCTCAAGCTCATATACAAGGAGGATGTCTAGTGGTAGGATGGGATATGTTGTGAACTCTATACACAATAAGACCCACAGGGAGAAGGTCATAGGACCTAGCCTCCAATATATAAGATATGTGTTAAGAAAAAAAAATTATCCAACACTAGATTACTCTTAAGTGTCGAGTTGAGTCCTTATGCATGATTCAAATCTATATGGGAGAAATGGGTAAAAGAAAAGGATGGGTAGATGACCCATATGATAAAGTCAGTCCTTTGGCTGAGTTAGGTCCTAGCTGGAGTGACATATTTTGTGAATCTCATCATTAGTTGCAAGTGAGGTAATATAGGAACACTAGTTATGAGAGTATGATGCTTTGTGTAAAAGATACTCAAAATACATGTTCTCCCTTCTTCTTCTCTTTCTTAATATACGATTATAGAAACCTCACTTGAGCTATATAGATGATTTATATATGATGAGTCACTCATATAGGCTTGAACTATTCTATATTTTCCCCCTATATCATACATGTAGTACCCAAGATTGAAATCATTATAAGTTTGACAATAAAATATTGTCTTTCCATTCATATGAAACATGAAAGATATGATGTTGAGATCATGGGATAAATTTAGTATATTCTCTTTTTCCCTTCACATAATACATGCAAGACATAAAAAGTTGAACTAATGAACTTGATATAAAGATATTTTTGGATCATAGGGTATATGATCAGAGATATAGTTTGTAACTTTGATCCTTCTCAATATATGCTTCAAAGTTGAGTATGAATATCACACCATAGGGTGAAACCCAAATGGTCAAGCATGTTGCGTAAGCCCTTCTTATGTAGAAAAAAATCCTAATATCAAGGATGAAGATACATCTCCTCTAATGCTGAAATCATTGTAAGATGTTGATCATAAAACATATTAATGATATTAGATTTGAACGATCTGAATATCATAGCATATAAACGAATTCCTCCTGAACATTAAAAGTATGAACAAAACATGTACCCTTAGTGGTGATGTAACCCGAAGATATCATAATGTCATGTTATGGCTAAGACATTAAGTGATGCTTACACATATATAAGGTGGGGTGGGTACACCCTATATGCTCTAAAATCATAATATGACAACAACTTAGT
Source organism: Alisma plantago-aquatica (assembly GCA_963693085.1). Classification (NCBI taxonomy): domain Eukaryota; kingdom Viridiplantae; phylum Streptophyta; class Magnoliopsida; order Alismatales; family Alismataceae; genus Alisma; species Alisma plantago-aquatica. The sequence continues at coordinate 65,630,804 of OY856410.1, read as the reverse complement.
GTACATCCAAAGATATGATTGTCTCGACACCTAGAATGGGAGGCATGTCTGAGGTTGGACTCCTTGATATCACCTCGAGTATGGAATTAGTTAAATTTCGAGGATGAAATTTCATATAAGGTGGGGTGAATGTGATAACCATGATTTTAGGGTTCCCATAACCAAGATAATACCTAAGGTTCACTGATATTCTTTAGATGACCAATCTTATATTGAAGTAATTTATTCAATATTTGAATTAATCTCAATTAAAGTGTAATTAGAGGTATGACTAATGATGATGCTAATTGAGTCATATATTTATGTGTACCTATTTTTTCGATTTGAACATTTATGAGGCCAATGGGCAATTTAATAGTCTCAACGAACTCAAGTGATAAAAATTGATGAGCATTGAGGTTTATTAGAATCATAACAGATGTTCTTAGACTTATCAACTCAATATGTGATGATTAATGTTGATTGTATGAGTTATGAAACTAGACTGATTGAGGAATTATATTACGATATTATGCATTGTTTGATAGGCTTCAAAAGCATTTAGTAGTATAGAATCTAGGTTAATAACATTGAATGATTCAGAACACTATGCAATATGGAAGTTCAAAGTCGAAAAGATCATTTGGATATAAATGATTGATGTGAATCAGGGAATATGATGTAAATTTTGCTTAACTCCTCAATAGAATGTCACGCACCAAATTTCCTTGAGGTTGCAAGGCCCGTCCGAGCTACAGATCTGAACATGAAACTTTTGACCCTATGATGATCATTAGGTGTAGTCCTAGGATCATCTCTCACCTCCGAAAGGAGTGGAGTGGTTACAGGTAAGAGACAAATGGCTCGATATTCTGAATCCTTAGGAGCCAGAGCCCTTTGACCGAGCCAATTCATCTGAAATTGAAGTAGGAAGGACCTTCTCAACTATTGTAAACCTGACCAACAGAATAGCGAAGAGCCAACAATGCTTAACCCTTTGTGGCCATTCAAAATACGCATCCCGGTTTAACAGATAAGTGTGGGGAGGTATTCTCCACAAACCAACCTCCGTATTGATGAATTGAACCTCAGCGGTAGTCTCTCACACATTTCCCCTCCCGCTGCAAAGTCTACTCACCGGAGATCCTTGTGTCATCGTGGATCTTCAATCACCTGCACTTGATTGCTGGAATTTAGATCCGAAGGCATCCATCCAGTGGGGTAGTCACTGGCCTCCATGAACCGTTGTGTACCAGCCGCAGCAGTTGGAGAAGAAGGTGGATCGGAGGTCCAGTGGTCCACACGACCATGATTTCCTTACTTCTTCTATCCTTTGTGGCGGCACAATCATCACACGCAGAGAAGCGCTTCGAGAGCACGAGGATGCGAGGTGGGAGACCGGGGGCGTTTCGACTCTTCTACATATCGGCAACAGCTGCAAGCTTCGACGATATCACGGGGATGGAGGGTCAAAGGCGCCAGGGCAATCTGGAGCAGCCATGGAGGTTGGAAGGATGATGCCGAAGCTAATGGAGGGTCAAGCCGTCCACGAGGAGCGTTGGAGGACGATCGATCACTCACCAGAGTTGGCCCCCGCGGCGGCAGCTCTGAGTCACGCGATCGGGGGAAACGACTGTGGTCTTGCGCCCTGTTATGCGAGAACCAGAGAGGGGGGACCTAACCAAGCAAACGGATCCAAGGTTTCGTGGATCCAGTCCCAAGATCTAGACTGGGTCCCAGCAGAAGAGAGGAGCAGCACCCTCAATTGTTGATGCAAGGAGCCACGTGGTGACACGCCATAGGGCCAAAAGGTACAAATCTCAACAAATGTTCAGTTCTTAGATAATTCACAGTAAATAGATCGATTATAAAAAAAATACAAATAAGGTACCGAAATTCTAAGAAAAATGAGTAGAACAGAATGAAAGCATAATATCAGGTTTTGGAAGAACTAATAATAGTGATATCATGTAAGATTTGTAATGCTCATTTCATAGATAATAAATATCAAATGATGATATAAAATTATGGAAAAATGTCAGTAAGTCTATAATCATGTTTATAGTTCATATCATGTCAGATATGGTCATGTGGATGCCCGAAAGCCTATAATTTGATTAATATGGCTAATTAGGGCTAATAACACTAAAGATAATGCAATTAATACATGCATGCCCAATAAATGCTGAAATTCACAGAACATTCTTATATCTGTAACTGAAAGATAATATGTAAATATGAGACCAGTTTTGTACACAGAATTCAAGTTATATGAAGATGACCCTTAATACATGGGTTGTAACCCTAAATTGAATAATGTATATAAACTAGGGTTAATATGTGTACAAAAAAAATATGGAACCTAATGTTCAGATAATGAATCATAATATGGAAAATGAAATCAGTAAGATAAATATAAGACAATAATGCAAGTAAACGTTGGAATATCCTAATGAGATAATATAAACCCTAATGAATACGACTAGGGTTAATATGATGAGAATCTGAGGATGGTATGTGGTCTTGTCTTAATCAGGTGATGACCAGACTTCTAGATGATCAAGGATAAGTAAGAAATCTCTGAACTCGGGTACGTGGATATAATTATATGACTAGATTTGCTGGATGTTAAATTTATGTGCTTGCTTGTTTGTACTTGAAATACATTGTTGGATGTAGATCTATATGTATTTTCATTTCCGCCTTGAACAATAAGAACACTAAAGAAAGAAAATGGAATGTAGTTATTGATGGTTCATTAATCTCCCTATTAGAGAGGGAAAGTATTAATGTTGACTAGCACCTCCCTAATGGTACAAGGTACGTGGGGAGATCCCTAATGGTACAAGGTACGTAGGGATAGGGCCCAATAATTTATGTTTGTGCTAAGTCCACCATAGTAATAGATGTCCATTGAAATATGGTTAATAACTTGGGTTTACCTGATTTTCTGCCATAAGTACTGCTTTCATTTTTCTTTCTTCTTCTTCAAGTATTTTAAATATGCCAGCATAGTATAGTATCTTTCTACCAGGTACCAACTTTATGTTGATTCATTGTTTCACGTATGTTTTAGGTTCAGAGCTAGCGTGGGATAAAAGATGTGAAGTGAGCACCGTTCAGGTTGTACCTATTGTGTAGATCCTAGTTTAGCATACATGTTTAGACTTGTAAATCTTCTTTCAATATGTAAATTTAATTCATGTTGTAATACAAATATGTTGAATGTTGAGAAATGTTATGGTTGTATGTTCATGTATGTGTATTATTCTTCCGCATCGCTCTCTGATATGATTGGATGATGTTTTCAGATTCTGACCTCTCATTCCCAATAGGGTTTGGTGAAGCCAAAATCCGGGGACGTCAGAGTTGGTATCAGAGCATGAACAATAGCTACGACTAACAATTGCTCACCATGAAACATAAAACATAATTTCACCTTTCACTTAAACCTTAGAAATTTAGCAAGTTGTTTTATAGGAATATGTTCTGACTAAGCCTCTAGGTTAGAACCCAGATGTTCGAGAACTAGGTTTAGACAAGTGTGAGAAACCCTTTCCATATAGAGCTCATATGTATTGGGTAGCTACACTAGTCTACATCTCGTTCTCACCATTTCACTAGGTGACATGACACTGGACTATCTATTGTGTGTGGGACACTCGATTTTGCTGATTTGATTTTGTTTTCTAATCAGCTCGAGCCTTGACAATTTTCTCTGACGTCTTCTTTCTCGGAGAAAAACTATATAATATTTTATTATATATATGTAAATATAATAATGTGTCCCTCACACTAGAGAGTTGTTAGTGTTCATGCAATCTAAGTGAAAGGGAGTGACATCAGTCTAGAAGAGAGAATATATCTAGATTAGATGTTGAGAGCCTCATAAGGTTATGTGATAGATAGATAGACAAAAGAAAGATGCAAAAAATAAGTATATAGAATCTTACCTAAGTTGATCTATGATGGTATAAGTTTCTGTATTAAGATTTGAGTTATATATGAACTAAATCCACTCTTGGGAGGATCTATGCAAAATCTTGATACTGAAAGTACATTCCCTTTTTCTACTTAAGATAAGCTAAGTTAAGATAGAGATGAGTGTGCATGAGCCTCAAGCTCATATACAAGGAGGACGTCTAGTGGTAGGATGAGATATGTGGTGAACTCTAGACAGAGTAAGACCTACAGGGAGAAGGTCATAGGACCCAGCCTCCAATATATAAGATATGTGTTAAGAAATTTTTTTTTATCCTACACTAGATTACTCTTGAGTGCCGAGGTGAGTCCTTATGCATGATTCAAATCTATATGGGAGAAATGGGTAAAAGAAAAGGTTGGGTAGATGACCCATATGATAAAGTCAGTCCTTTGGCTGAGTTAGGTCCTAGCTGGAGTGACATATTTTGTGAATCTCATCATTAGTTGCAAGTGAGGTAATATATGAACTCTAGTTATGAGAGTATGATGCTTTGTGCAAAAGATAGTCAAAATACATGTTCTCCCTTCTTCTTCTCTTTCTTAATATACGATGATAGAAACCTCACTTGAGCTATATAGATGATTTATATATGATGAGTCACTCGTATAGGCTTGACCTATTCTATATTTTCCCCCTATATCATACATTTAGTACCCAAGATTCAAATCATTATAAGTTTGACAATAAAATATTCTCTTTCCCTTCATATGAAACATGAAAGATATGATGCTGAGATCATGGGATAAATTTAGTATATTCTCTTTTTCCCTTCACATAATACATGCAAGACATAAAAAGTTGAACTAATGAACTTGATATAAAGATATTTTTGGATCATAGGGTATATGATCAGAGATATAGTTCATAACTTTGATCCTTCTCAATGTATGCTTCTAAGTTGAGCATGAATATCACACCATAGGGTGAAACCCTAACGGTCAAGCATGTTGCGTAAGCCCTTCTTATGTAGAAAAAAATCCTAATATCAAGGATGATGATACATCTCCTCTAATGCTAAAATCATTGTAAGTTGTTGATCATAAAACATATTAATGATGTTAGATTTTAACGATCTGGATATCATAGCATATAAACAAATTCCTCCTGAACATTAAAAGTATGAACAAAACATGTACCCTTAGTGGTGATGTAACCCTAAGATATCATAATGTCATGTTATGGCTAAGACTTTAAGTGATTCTTCCACATATATAAGGTGGGGTGGGTACACCCTATATGCTCTAAAATCATAATATGACAAAAACTTAGTGTACATCCAAAGCTATGATTGTCTCGACACCTAGAATGGGAGGCATGTCTGAGGTTGGACTCCTTGATATCACCTCGAGTATGGAATTAGTTAAATTTCGAGGATGAAATTTCATATAAGGTGGGGTGAATGTGATAACCATGATTTTAGGTTTCCCATAACCAAGATAATACCTAAGGTTCATTTATATTCTTTAGATGACCAATCTTATATTGAAGTAATTTATTCAATATTTGAATTAATCTCAATTAAAGTGTAATTAGAGGTATGACTAATGATGATGCTAATTGAGTCATATTTTGATGTGTACCTATTTTGTCGATTTGAACATTTATGAGGCCAAGGGCCAATTTAATAGTCTCAACGAACTCAAGTGATAAAAATTGATGAGCATTGAGGTTTATTAGAATCATAACAGGTGTTCTTAGACTTATCAACTCAATATTTGATGATTAATGTTGATTGTATGAGTTATGAAACTAGACTGATTGAGGAATTATATTACGATATTATGCATTGTTTGATAGGCTTCAAAAGCATTTAGTAGTATAGAATCTAGGTTTATAACGTTGAATGATTCAGAACACTATGCAATATGGAAGTTCAAAGTCGAAAAGATGATTTAGATATAAATGATTGATGTGAATCAGGGAATATGATGTAAATTTTGCTTAACTCCTCAATAGAATGTCACACACCAAATCTCCTTGAGGTTGCAAGGCGCGTCCGAGCTATAGATATGAACGTGAAACTTCTGACCCTATGATGATCATCAGGTGTAGTCCTAGGATCATCTCGCACCTCCGAAAGGAGTGGAGTGGTTATAGGTAAGAGACTAATGGCTCGGTATTCTGAATCCTTAGGAGCCAGAGCCCTTTGACCGAGCCAATTGATCTAAAATTTAAGTAGGAAGGACCTTCTCAGCTATTGTAAACATGACCAACAAAATAGCGAAGAGCCAACAATGCCTAACCTTGTGGCCGTTCAAAATACTCATCCTGGTTTAACAGATAAGTGTGGGGCGGTATTCTCCACAAACCAACCTCTGTATTGATGAATTGAACCTCAGCGGCAGTCTCTCACACATCTCCCCTCCCGCTGCAAAGTCTACTCGCCGGAGATCCTTGTGTCATCGTGGATCTTCAATCACCTACACTTGATTGCTGCAATTTAGAGCTGAAGGCATCCATCCAGTGGGGTAGTCACTGGCCTCCATGACCCATCGTGTACCAGCCGCAGCAGTTGGAGCAGAAGGTGGATCGGAGGTCCAGTGGTCCACACGGTGAGGAGGTTTCATGGACCATGATTTCCTTGCTTCTTCTTTCCTTTGTGGCGGTGCAGTCATCACACGTAGAGAAGCGCTTCGGGAGCACGAGGATGTGAGGTGGGACCCTGGGGGCGTTTCGATTCTTCTACAGATCTGCAACAGCTGCAAGCTTCGACGATCTCACGGGGATGGAGGATCAGAGGCGCCAGGGCAAACTTGAGTAGCTGTGGAGGTTGGAAGGATGATGTCGAAGCTAATGGAGGGTCAAGCAATCCACGAGGAGCGTTGGAAGACGATCGATCACTCACCAGAGTTGGCCCCCGCGGCGGCGGCTCTGAGTCACGCGATCAGGGGAAACGACTGTGGTCTTGCGCCTTGTTACGCGAGAACCAGAGAGGGGGGACCTAACCAGGCAAACGGATCCGAGGTTCCGTGGATCCAGTCCCAAGATCCGGACCAGGTCCCAGCAGAAGAGAGGAGAAGCACCCTCAATTGTTGATGCAAGGAGCCACGTGGTGACACGCCATAGGGCCAAAAGGTACAAATCTCAACAAATGTTCAGTTCTTAGATAATTCACAGTAAATAGATCGATTATCAGAAAAATACAAATAAGGTACCGAAATTCTCAGAAAAATGAGTAGAATAGAATGAAAGCATAATATCAGGTTTTTGATGAACTAATAATAGTGATATCATGTAAGATTTGTAATGATCATTTCATAGATAATAAATATCAAATGATGATAATAAAATTATGGAAAAATGTCAGTAAGTCTATAATCATGTTTATAGTTCATATGATGTCATATATGGTCATGTGGATGCAAGAAAGCCTATACTTTGATTAATATGGCTAATTAGGGATAATAACACTAAAGATAATGCAATTAATACATGCATGCCCAATAAATGATGAAATTCACATAACATTCTTATATCTATAACTGAAAGATAATATGTAAATATGAGACTGGTTTTGTACACGGAATTCAGGTTATATGAAGATGACCCTTAATACATGGGTTGTAACCCTAAATTGAATAATTTATATAAACTAGGGTTAATATGTGTACAAAAAAATATATATGGAACCTAATGTTCAGATAATGAATCATAATCTGGAAAATGAAATCAGTAAGATAAATATAAGACAATAATGCAAGTAAACGTTGGAATATCCTAATGAGATAATATAAACCCTAATGAACACGACTAGGGTTAATATGATGAGAATCTGATGATGGTATGTGGTCTTGTCTTAATCAGGTGATGACCAGACTTCTAGATGATCAAGGATAAGTAAGAAATCTCTAAACTTGGGTATGTGGATATAATTATATGACTAGATTTGCTGGATGTTAAAAATATGTGCTTGCTTGTTTGTACTTGAAATACATTGTTGGATGTAGATCTATATGTATTTTCATTTCCACCTTGAACAATAAGAACACTAAAGAAAGAAAATGGAATGTAGTTACTGATGGTTCATTAATCTCCCTATTAGAGAGGGAAAGTATTAATGTTGACTAGAACCTCCCTAATGGTACAAGGTACGCGGGGAGATCCCTAATGGTACAAGGTACGCAGGGATAGGGTCCAATCATTTATGTTTGTGCTAAGTCCACCATAGTAATACATGTCCATTGAAATATGGTTAATAACTTGGGTTTACCTGATTTTCTGCCTTAAGTAATGCTTTCATTTTTCTTTCTTCTTCTTCAAGTATTTTAAATATGCCAGCATAGTATAATATCTTTCAACCACGTATCAACTTTATGTTTTAGGTTCAGAGCTAGCGTGGGATAAAAGATGTGAAGTGAGCATTGTTCAGGTTGTACCTATTGTGTAGATCCTAGTTTAGCATACATGTTTAGACTTGTAAATCTTCTTTCAATATGTAAATTTAATTCATGTTGTAATACAAATATGTTGAATGTTGAGAAATGTTATGGTTGTATGTTCATGTATGCGTATTATGCTTCTGCATCGCTCTCTGATATGATTGGATGATGTTTTCAGATTCTGACCTCTCATTCCCAATAGGGTTTGGAGAAGCCAAAATCTGGGGACGTCACAGAAGCTCTCAAATGTTCCCTTTCCGCAACCCCTTTCTTTAAGATCAAGTTGGTGAAAGCTTCTTCGAGTGAAGGAGATGGTGCAAGCTTCTCCAAGTTGTAGAATAAGGTGCAAAAGCTTCTCAAATGTGAAGGATAAGGTCAATCCTGAAGATTTGAGAGTATAAGTGGGTAAATATTTTAAGGAAAAAGACTCGATGTAAGAAGGTGATCTCATCGGAAAAGGTGTCCAACTGCTTGCAAGAGTGGGTAAGACCTTATAGAGGTAGAAGACTCTATTTCCTCCGAATAGGTAAGACCTTGGTTGGTTATTGGCTCCCTTGTCCTCAAAGGGAAGGTTGGGTATCCTTGACCAAAAAAAGGAAGGTCATCTTGAATGTCTTATAATGGAATATAAGAACATAAATTGGTTGCAAAATCCTAGGGCTTGACCTCTCTAGGTAGTAGACTAAATTTCTCCTAGTTTGGAGATTGGAACCATCCTAAACAACTTGTATTCTTGTGTTTGTTCAATCTCTCTCATCCTTTCTATGCATGTTTAGTTTCACTACAAATTTTCACTACAAATTCAATATTTGCAATCCCGTACATTGTAGTAACTTGAAGGTATAACGAACTTTGTGCAAGTATTTTTAGCTCAATACACTCCCCCTCTAGAACCCATTTGATCCAACAAAATAAGGGTACTTGTGGAAGGCAACCCACCTTTAGTTTGTTTTTCTCACCCTGTAACATACTCAATCCAAGATATATAGGTTCATCATCATAACTTCTAGACCCCTACTCGACTATGTTGTTACTCAATCTTTTTCTTTCTCTCTTCTTTATGCTTTTTCATATAAATATCTTTTAGTAGGTATAACTCCATGCTTTAGGATGGTCTAGACCTTGTCAGGATCTTTTAACCCTAATTGACTCATTAATATCTCGTGGACATGAAATATTTAGATATAATGACCCTAACAATTAAATCATGGGTTAGTGGTGAATGATAATACTAAACTATAGTCTTCATTATACTAAATACCTTAGTATCACCCTAAGATACAAGAGTGAGATAATTGCATATAACTCAAAAGGATCCACTATGTTGGACTAGTAGGGTGAGAATAAAACTCTAATTATATGATTAAGTTTGTAAATGGATAAGTACAACACAAATAATTATAAAATACAAATATAAGTCCATATTTGTGTTCCATATAATCTAATTAAGTAACCTATCAATTTTGGGTGCAATCAGATGTCAATTATACCCTTAATGATGGTTTGGGAGTGAATATACAAGTTAGGATAATTTATTTCATTTTAGACCTTGCTCACATTGATGTATTGAATAAGGTTTGGAGTTGTTCAGCGTCACATATGACTGTGGTATCACGCGGATGCAATCTAGGTCGGGTTTCTGGGTGGAAGACCTCCTCTTCAACCTCTGAAGTACCTACGTGCGTAGGACTGGCTCAAGCCAGTGATGATTCTTCTCGCCGTTCTCTCGCCTCAATTGATCATTTCTCATGTTTACCCCGCCTTCCTCTTTGGCTTACTCTCCCAAACACAAGGACCCATAATTCATTTCCTCTTGTGACCTAGAGACAAAATGCCCAAAATCAGTCTTCCTACCCATTCGACGACCGCTGCTCTCACCTTCCTCTATGACAAATCTCATGGACTCATACCTATCTAGAGACCATCATCTCGTCCTCCTTCACCCTTCACCGTGATCAATTGGTTCAAACTACCTTAGGATAATCCTGATAGATCGAGTTGTCTTCTTCATTAATCTCCTCACCGTCCCAATGAATCACATCTTCTCAGTCCAATTGAATGTGAGGTAATCATCTATAAGACTTTGTATTTCTTCCCATGTATGCATATCAGTTTGGTATCTCCTAGTTTACCTGGGTCGACAAATGTTTTTGTTTTCCTCTATTTTGGCTTTCCGTCATGAAGGGCTCTACAGGTCCCTGACCCCAGAAACCCAGCTAAACTGATTGTGGGAGGTTGGTGGGGAATAGGGGGTCACATAACACTGGTGATGTATATTTGACCTCCCTTGTAGGTTTCCAGGATGGCTCACGACACTGTATTTACGACCAAGCAACTTACTGATATTCTCGCGCGATCGGGCTTTCTTTTGTCTATTTCTCTTCCTCCCTCAACTTCTATGTTTGTAATGATGCTAGAGCTCATCGAGATTCTCTCTACCCTATATCACTGACAAGCTCCTAGTTTGAGTCTTTCTGCCCCAACTACTCAGTGTGGAGAAACACCTATCCCCGCCACCTTAGGATCTTATCTGATGCTTGATGGGTTCTGAACGATGAGATAGATCCAGTAACAGGTCCCTTTCCCACAACGGGGACCTGTTTGGGGATAATCCCTATCCTCATACAAGATCCAGTTGGCATCCATGGCGTAGGCACAGGGAAATCAATCCCTGGGGCGAAATCCATGTCCTTCCCATGGAGCCTGGATGCAATCTGTATCACCGTGAAGGGTAGTTCAGGCCTTTCACACTGTTGACCTCAAAACCCGTGCTTTTGATTTATCTAAAGTTCGGTGACATCGCATCACGTGTATTTGCATTAAATTCATGGACATTATGGTCATTTAACGTCGTAATTTTCCTTTTTAATCAGTAAATGACTTTAGCTTGTAAAAATTGTAACTATTCATTGGTTCAGTAGAAAAATGCAAATGAATATGTTTTTGAAATCAGAAAAATATGACTGATTTATTGGGATGGGATTTGCAACCATATTTCCAACCTACAGTAGGGTCGATTTCTAATCAAGGAGTTTAATGCATTTTATATTAATTGAGTGCACATATATTGTGACTAGGTTGAGAAACCCGGACCCTATGCATAGGAGGTGTTACCGAATATCTAGGTCTGATCATAAGGTATGTACATCCTCTATTTTATTTTGGGCATTATTTTACTAAAACCTACTTCTTTTAATGAGGCATCTTTTGAATTGTTATTCCTTATGAAATCTAAATTCTTGAACATTTATATTTCCTGATATTGACTCATTATATCATTCTGGATTTTTGGACTACCTTGTTTATAAGGGTACTTGTACCCCACTTGCTACAAATGCCTTTTTATGAAAAATTGATTGAAATAATAGTCTTGCCTCTCTATTTTATGCATGCTACATGTTTGACTAGAATATCTAAAATAGTGGTACTTATGTACAACTATACTTATATAGGGCGTGTGTTTCCGCCTGGGGTGTGCGTTTCCACACTTATTTCTTTTTAGGCCATGATCCTATGGAGTTATGGCCCTATTTTAGGTATATGTAGTCTACATTGTTATACATGCAAATGTTTGTTGTTTTAGTATGATTTTTTGGATGATTGTTGTGGCAAGACACTCTTTATTATCATGCTTGTAATCTGAAATTTAATATGCCTCATTTCTTTGGTTATATTCTTTTTTGAACTTACCTAATCGTAAATTGCCCCATCCTTGTGGGAACATATCTTCTTGCACTTAAAACCCTATATAATGCCCAAAGTGTTTATTATATGTACATACTCAGCTCTTTGTTGACCTCTATGTTGTTTCCTATGTTATGGGTGATGTTCCCTTCCACCCAGGTTTAGGTACATTAGAAGACAAAGATGCTAAAAGACCGTATACATGGACTTGGACATTGAGGATAGCTTGGGGTAGTTGGTTTTCCCTCTGCAACCGGCCTTACATGTTCTTAGGTGTATACATTTTACTTTATTTTTCGTTCCACCTTATATGGTGAGGAACAATTGTACAAAGAAATTTTTTTAACTATGTAATAGTTTTGTTTCTGCTACTTATTCATTATCGTGCTCTGTAATATGTACCATTTCAGAAATGAATAAAATTACTCCTTTCCTTCTTACCTTTTGGTATGTTTGGAATTGGATGGACTTTTCTTCAATTCAGTGAAGAGTGGATCCCCTATCGGGTCTCACTCTTTGATGGATTTTGGGGATGAAATCCTCTTTAAGGGGTGGAGTGTTGTAACATACTCAATCCTAGATGTATAGGTTCATCATCGTAACTTCTAGACCACTACTCGACTATGTTGTTACTCAATATTTTCCTTTCTCTCTTCTTTATCCTTTTTCATATAAATATCTTTTAGTAGGTATAACTCCATTCTTTAGGATGGTCTAGACCTTGTCATGATCTTTTAACCCTAATTGACTCGTTAATATCCTGTGGACATGAAATGTTTAGATATAATGACCCTAATAATTAAATCATGGGTTAGTGGATAATGATAATACTAAACTATACTCTTCATTATAACTAAATACCTTAGTATCACCCTAAGATACAAGAGTGATATAATTGCATATAACTCAAAAGGATCCAGTATGATGGACTATTAGGGTGAGAATAAAACCCTAATTAGATGATCAAGTTTGTAAATGGATATGTGCAACACAAATAATTACAAAATACAAATATAAGTCCATATTTGTTTTCCTTATAATCTAATTAAGTAACCTATCAATTTTGGGTGTAATCAGATGTCAATTATACCCTTAATGATGGTTTCGGAGTGAATATATAGGTTAGGAAAATTTATTTCATTTCAGACCTTGGTCACACTTATGTATTGATTAAGGTCTGGAGTTGTTCAACGTCACATATGACTGTGGTATCACGCGGATGCAATCTGGGTCGGGTTACTGGGTGAAAGACCACCTCCGAAGTCCCCGCATGTGCAGGACTGGCTCAAGCTAGCGATGATTCTTCTCGTTGTTCTCTCACCTCAATTGACCGTTTCTTGCATTTACCCCGCCTTCCTCTTGGGCTTACTGTCCCAAACACAATGACCCATAATTCATTTCCTCTCATGACCTAGAGACAAAACGCCCAAAATCACTCTTCCTACCCATCTGATGATCGCTGCTCTCACCCCCCTCTGTGACAAATCTCATGGACTCATACCTATCTAGAGACCATCGTCTCCTCCTCCTACACCCATCACCGTGATCAATTTGTTCAAACTACCTTAGGATAATCCTGATAGATCGAGTTCTCTTCTTCATTAATCTCCTCACTGTCCTAGTGACTCGCAACTTCTCAGTCCAATCGAATATGAGGTAATCATCAATAAGACCTCATATTTCTTCCCATGTATGCATATCAGTGTGTTATCACCTGGTTTACCTGGGTTGACAAATGCTGATGTTTTCCTCTAGTTTGGCTTTCCGTCACGAAGGGCTCTACAAGTCCCTGACCCCAGCAAACCCAGCCAAACTGATCGTGGGAGGTCGACATGGAATATGGGGTCGCTTAACACTGGTGATGTATATTTGACCTCCCTCGCAGGTTTCTAGGATGGCTCACGACACTATCATCCCAATATGCATTTCCGACCAAGCAACCTACCGATATTCTCGCGCCATCGGGCTTTCTTCTGTCTATTTCTCTTCCTCCCTCAACTACTGTGTTTGTAACAATGCTAGAGCTCATTGAGATTCTCTCTACCATGTATCACTGACAAGCCCCCGGTTTGATTCTTTCTGCCCCAACTACTCAGTGTGGCGAAGCTCTTCACCTATCCCGACCACCTTAGGATCTTAACTGATGCTTGATGGGTTTCGAACGATGAGATAGATCCGGGAGCAGGTTCCTTTCTCACAATGGGGACCTGCGTGGGGATTTTCCTTATCCTTCTACAAGATCCATTCGGCCTCCATGGCACAGTCACAGGGAAATCAATCCCTGGGGAGAACTCCCTATCCTGCCCATGGAGCCTGGATGCAATCTGTATCACCATGAAGGGTAATTCAGACCTTTCACACTCTGTTGACCCCAAAACCCCATGATTTTGATTTATCTAAAGTATGTGTGACATCACATCACATGTATTCACATTAAATTCATGGACATTATGGTCATTTTGCATAGTAATTTTCCTTTTTAATCAGTAAATGATTTTAGCTTGTAAAAATTATAACTATTCATTGGTTCAGTAGAAAAATGCAAATAAATATGTTTTTGAAATCAGAAAAATATGACTAATTTATCGAGATGGGATTCACAACCATATTTCCAACCTAGAGTAGGGTCAATTTCTAAGCAAGGAGGTTAATTCATTTTATATTAATTGAGTGCACATATATTGTGACAAGGTTGAGACAACCATGACCTTGTGCTTAGGAGGTGTTATTGAATATCTAGGTCTGATCATAAGGTATGTACATAATCTATTTTATTTTGAGTATTATTTCACTAAAACCTACTTCTTTTAATGAGGCATCTTTTGAACCGTTACTCCTTATGAAATCTAAATTCTTGAAGATTTATATTTCCTGATATTGACTCATTATATCATTCTGGATTTTTGGACTACCTTGTTTATAAGGGTACTTGTACCCCACATGCTACAAATGCCTTTTTATGAAAAATTGATTGAAATACTAGTCTTTCCTCTCTATTTTATGCATGCTACATGTTTGACTAGAATATCTAGAATAGTGGTACTTATGTACAACCATACTTATATAGGGTGTGCATTTCCACCTGGGGTGTGCGTTTCCACCCTTATTTCTTTTTAGGCCATGATCCTATGGCGTTATGGCCCTATTTTAGGTATATTTAGTCTACATTGTTATGCATGCAAATGTTTGTTGTTTTAGTATGATTTTGTTGATGATTGTTGTGGCAAGACACTCTTTATTATCATGCTTGTCATCTGAAATTTAATACGCCTCATTTCTTTTGTTATATTATTTTTGAACTTACCTAATTGCAAATAGCCCCCTCCATGTGGGAACATCTCTTCTTGCTCTTAAAACCCTATATAATTCCCAAAGTTTTTATTATATGTACATACTCAGCTCTTTGTTGGCCTCTATGTTGTTTCCTATGTTCTGGGTGATGTTCCCTTCCACCCAGGTTTAGGTACATTAGAAGACAAAGATGTTAAAAGATTATATACATGGACTTGGACATTGAGGATATCTTGGGATAGTTGGTTTGCCCTCTGCAATCAGCCTTACGTGTTCTTAGGTGTATACCTTTTACTTTATTTTTCGTTCCACCTTATATGGTGAGGAACAATTGTGCAAAGAAAATTTTGTAACTATGTAATAGTTTTGTTTCGTCTGCTTATTCATTATCGTGCTCTGTAATATGTACCATTTGAGAAATGAATAAAATTCCTCCTTTCCTTCTTACCTTTTGGTATGTCTGGGATTGGATGGACTTTTTCTTCAATTCAGTGAAGAGTGGATCCCCTATCGGGTCTCACGCTTTACACACCCTTTCATTTTTTTGTTCGATTTTAGTGTTTAGTGCCTATGAATATTTAGAATGACTCTTGATACAACATATTATGCATTTGACCTGGTGTGGGTGTTGTTGAGTTTTCAGGAGTCACTAAATCAACTATAATGTTGATGCTATTGAAATAGGGCATCTATCAGCCACAAGAAGTTGGAGTCCTTATATCCTATGTTTACCTTTACTCCTCTTAAAGCAGTAAGTGGGATACTCATCCTTACTTGATTAAAGGATTTGTTAGAAAAGATATGTGATTCTATATAATGACTGTATCCCTCTTTTGTTCACTTGCCTTAGACATGAGCTTTATAATTAGAAAGGGTTTCTACCAGGTTGCTTATGCCTCTGCCACTCTCCCCTTCTCTTCCCACCATATTTAAGCCTAGATTCATCATAAAATCAATGAATAAGCATAATTATCTAATTCCATGACGTTCTCATCTTATAAAAAGTAATTCCTTTTTTAATCATGAATTATCTATTTAATATTTTTAATTATGAGAATAATATGTAATTTAAACAAGACAAGGGACATAAGCCCATTCATTCATCAATCACCTAGTATAAATAAGAAAAACTCAGTTTAGGTTACCATTTGACCACATTTAAGCATGCATGAAGGACAATTGTCAAATATCTATTTTAGGGTTTTTTGGTACTTTAAAACACATATAAGAACATAAAATAGGCATATAGGATATCAAGATTTCATATGTCTAAGGAATCCTTTTATTTCATCTCAAACTGCAAAGTTATTAGCAAGAAACATGACTAAATGTTTATTTGAGGCTAGCTAAAGTCTTGACATGTAAATATATCAGAGAGGATTTAATCCTCTAACCTAGAGAATAAGCCTCCAACAAGAAGAATCAGGAAAACCTATCTCAATAGGTCCACCAAAACATCTCCCAAAATTTAACCTTGCATGCACTGTTATAACCTCAATTTCTTAAGAATGTAATAAAAGATGTAATTCCCTTTTAAATAATAAATGAAATCTATTTCTTTGATTTGTGATGGATTTCATGTGAAATGACCTTGATTGATTGATAATGGGCTTTGTTGGCCATTGAGCCCAATTGAAAAGAAAAGAGAAATAAAAAGGATTTGATTAAATAAAAGTAGAATATGTGAAATAGAAATAGATAAAAGAATAAAGGCAAGTAAAAATTCTCCAATATGGGAGTTTGCGCCTTTAGGTTTTCTTGAGGTCCAAGGGACCCAAAATAATAAGACAATAGTAAAGGGAAAAGAAATACCAATTAATTTTTTATTAATTAAAGGATAACTTTGGAGAGAAGGAAGCCTACTCATCCATTGTAATTTGTTTCCCAAATTTCGTACATAGCTATATAATGTAAATACAAACGTTCCCTTAAAATTTGAGGTAAAAAGGAGTTATGGTTTGGGAGATATCCATTTCTCAAGATTTCTCCTAAATAAGGCATTCATTGGCAATTGAAAAAAGTTTTTCCTTTTTGGATGATCGCACGCAATAAGCACCGTTGGATCTCAATCCAACGCCTGGTGCTTATTGTCTAAGTCCTACGTGGACTGGGACTCTACCGTTGATAGAGGGATATTCCCTCTTGGATTCCTCACGATCCACTGAATGTGAAAGCTTGTTGATGATTCCTTTGGACTCAAGAAAGGAAACTGAAGGGAAACATCCCTGGTTTGTCAAGGATTGGTTGTCGATTGGAAAAGTTCCCAATCCGGAAGGGACTTTCCCGACCCTATATATAGGGAGGGATGAATGAGGGAACCAATGCCTATGTTTTCTATCCTAATCATTGTGGATTGTTGCAAGGAACAATTTTGTGCCTCCAATTTCTTACTTCACCTTGACCTACACCCCTGTATCTACGGAAAACCTCAACGGAGTCCGATGAGTAGGAGGGCATCGCCACACATTCTTGGCAGGAAATTGCACCCACAAGCGAGTTAGGCAGAGGGAGATGAAGCTCCCTGACTCGTTGGCCCGTTCGCAGGAGGATAAGATCTAGGAGTCAACGCTCGAGTTGACCACAAGCTTGTTGCACCTCGGCGCGAGGAAGAAGAAGACCTCGTGGTCTTTTACCAAGTTGCCCCTCTGCACCTTCTTTGTAGGTAAAGGCGTTTGTGTCCTTCGGCGTCTTTTAATCACAAAGGAACGACACACGCGTCCCTGGCCATTGGACCCTGAGTGGACCGGCGGACCACGGATCTGATGATCCTTGTTTTTCTGGAAATAGCAAATAAATCAATTAAAAAGGAATTTTCTTGCTAAAATCATATCTTTTGATAGAAAACTCGGATGAGGAAAGTTAATACATGAAAAAGGATCAGAAAAATATGAGTGATACAATAAAAATAGTTTGGGAACCTAAATCACTATCTTTGTGCAAAAGTATCTAATTTTTATGAAAAGGGTGTTAATTTGTGGTTAGAAACCCTAATTGTTAATCAAGGATAGATTTAATTTTACAATTAGGTTATTTTAAACATGGTTAACTTGTTTAACGATAAATTTAGATTTTAACCTGTTTTGATGATGGAATTGCAAGAATTAGGGTTTTAAACCTAATGTTGTAATTAATATCCTTAGAAACCCTAAGTGAGGAAAAGGGGAAAGAAAAGATATAGTTAATCCAAAAATTAGGGTTTTGTGGTCCAAACCTGATCTTAGGACCTTAAAGGAAAATAATATGAGATAATTAGGGTTTGATGGATATTTTGATAAAAGTAAGGTAAAAGTAGTAAAAGGGATGTGAAACCCTAATTATGGTTAAAACCCTAAAAAGGGCTAGTAACCCTAGGACACGATTAGGCCTATTAGACTTGGATACCATGATCCATGATAGAGAATACTGGATGTATATTTCGGGGCCAAAGTGTGTGCTTGCTTGCTTGATTCTGGATTACTTGCTTGTTTGGATTAATTCTGCATTCAAGACATCTTCACAGGTATGTGGTTAATTACGATTAATCGCATTAGTTTTCCCGATGGTTTCCCAGATGGTTAATCGCATTGAATGAAACTAAATAGTTTGAATGTTCATACTGCAATTATAAAGTCACTATGGTTATCAAAATTATAAATACATGTGTATTCGCACACCTACATGCCACCCTGATGGATGATGCCATGAAGGTCAGGCCCAGGAGGGTAGACCAATGGGCACCATGAGAGGTGACCCCAGACACCAAGCTCGGGAATGAGAAGGTGGTCTATGTTACATGACTATGGGGCACCATGAGAGGTGACCCCCAGGCACCAAGCTTAGGATTGAGAAGGTGGCCTTATGACAATGGCAAAAGCGGTGGAGAATGACACATTGAAAATGTAAATTGGTTTGCTAAACTACCATGTTTGTGATAATTAAATTTTTAGTCTTATTTGTGAACTTTTTGTTGTCCCCACATACCAGCATATTCCCATATGCTGATCGCATTTTTGTTTGTCGACATTTTAGGTACAACCCTGAAATGAACAAAAAGTAAAGTGACACATTGTGAAAATAAGAAATAAAGTGCAAGGAGGATTAGATAGAATAATTCAATCTATAAATAGATAGATTTCCAAAGTTTTAAAGGTATGAAAAATTTTATTTTATACCCAATTTCAGTTTAGTTGGTAGAATTTCTTAATTTATTATTGATTAATTATTGAACCTTTGATCCAGTTTATTGGGATAACGGCTCTGACCTCTTGGTCTCCCTTAAGTGGGGGGTTACCAGGAGGCAAGGTCGTTACAATTGGTATCAGAGCATAGGTTCCTCATTTAATATTTAATAATTATTAAATTTTACATATTCTATAGAACCGATGGAGTTATTAGAGGATTTTCCAAAAGATAGAGGTGTCTAGAAAAGGATCACGTCTGGGGGCTAGCAATATTTTCCTCCGCACCGCTAGTCATAATATGAGGACTCCCAGATTGTGTTACTCCCTGGCCAATGTCTTAGGATTTGACTAAAAATAAGATACCTTTAGGACGCTCTCATCTTATTCATCCCTTCTCAACTCAAATTCTATTAAGTATTTCAAGGATTATGATTTTCTCTCTCTTCCTCACCCTCTTGAGGTATGGGTAAGGTTGATAAGGTTTAAGGAATCCTCCACCAAAGTAATAAAAGATACATAATTAAGATGTCATCGACATAAGTATAATTAGTTAAATATAGACTAAAGGTCTGTTTGTGTACTTATGTAGATGGCTCATACAAAGACTATGGCTATTCCAGTTGCCACCAACGGTGGTGGACCTCCCCGCAAAGAGAGTGAGTCTTCTGAGAAAAGAAAGCAGAACCATTGTGGTGAAACCTCAAAGAAGAGAAAGAGACCTGAAGGAACTGCACATGAGGCCCCTGACCCTGACCTGATACCCTTCAACAACCTTGAGCAAGAGGAAGGACCAGGATATGAGGAACAATATGAGTACAAGGAAGTCACCCATATGGAGGAGGACCAGTCTGGTGGTCCAGAATCGACCATGGTAGTTCACACTACAGAATGGATGGAGCAGTAGAAACGACTGACTGAGGCTATCCATGCCTTAGCCCTCAGGGACATAGCTAGAGATGAGAATGGTGGGCCACTGCCTGTTCGTCGTCAACTAGGAACCACCATCTTAGACTTCATCAAGCTAAACATCAAGAAGTTCTGGGGAGAGGATAAGTCTGAAGTGGTCGACAAGGCAGAAGCTTGGCTACTTGTAGTCGAGAATGGATTCCATATGCTGGAAGTACAGTCAAACAAGAAGGTTATGTTTGCTACTCACCTTTTGGAAGGTGCAACCAAGATATGGTGGGAGAACCATATCATAGGAAGAGACCTAAGTGAAGAACCGATGGCGTGGACCAATTTCAAGACCATCTTCATCGCCAGATTCATCCCCGTCTCAGCCAAGAAGGATAAAGAAAGAGAGTTCACCAACATGACTCAAGGAAGCTCGTCAGTTGTGTACTTTGGTCGCAAGTTCCGCATCCTAGAATGTTTCGGTCACATGATGGATGAAGAAAGAAGAGTGGACCACTTCATAGAGCGTATGCACCCTGCCATCAAGCCACATGTGATGGCTAGTAAGCCAAATACCTTCTTTTAAGCCTACAAAACCTCCTTGGACATGGAAAGGATGGTGATGCCTGTACAGAATCCCTCCAAAGGATATCTGGGTTTCACTAAAGGAGCTTAAGGGCATAGGAATGAACACAAGAAGGGACAGGGACACAACCACAACAAAAGAAAGCATGGGCACAAAGGCAAGCCCCATGGTTGCCTCCAGCAGTGTCGCACCTACGGACGGACACATCCTGGGAAGTGTCGTTTTGAGAAGAAGGTGTGTTTCAGATGTCAGCAAGAAGGACACTTCATTTCCAATTGCCCTCATCCCGACCCAAGGGGACCTTTGGCGTCACAACCTGTTGCAGAACAACCAGTCACTGTAGCACCTCCAGTCAGAGCACCCCCAGCTGGAGAAAGAAGGCAAGCTAGAGTGTTCACCATCGATAATGATGAAGCCCAGGCGAATGCTAATAGGCTGATCGAGGGTAATAACCCTTAGATGTTTTTCCTTTTAGTTATGTAGATCATGTAATTATTTCTGATGTGACATAAACTATGTAGGCCTGTTGGAAGTCATGGGATAAAATGTAAAAGCACTCTTTGATTCTGGTTCTACTAATACTTTTATTTCAAGAAATCTGGAAACTATGCTTGGTTTCGATATTAAGGATTTGGGTTATGTTCTGGATGTCACAACCCCGAGTGGTCGTATTTATTCATCTATTTTGAAAACCCCTACTTTGTCAGTTAAGTATCCGAACCATGAGCTTCCCATTGACTTCATCCTCCTCGATATGAATGATTTTGATGTAATCATCAATATGGATTGGCTTTCCACCTACAGATCCCAGATTGACTATAGAGATAAGAAGATTCTTATTAGGAAGACCGGCCATCCACACTTCACCATTCGAGGAAGGAAGGATGCGACAAGCAGCCTTTATGTATCCGCTTTGATAGAAGAATGGATGCTAACCAAGGGTTGTCGAGCCTACCTAGCCATAGTTACTGTACCTGAAGTTAAGGGGTGATCCTTAGATCAAAAAGAGGTGGTTCGGGAGTATGTAGATGTCTTTACAGATGATCTACTAGGAATTCCCCCTGAGAGGGAGGTAGATTTCTCTATTGAACTAGCTCATGGGACTAACCCTATATCTAAGGAACCCTATAGAATGTCCCTTGTAGAGTTTCTTGAGCTAAAAACCTAGTTGTAAGAGTTGTTGGATAAAAGATTCATTCGGCCCAGTACATCACCTTGGGGAGCACCAGTCCTCTTTGTGAAAAAGAAGGATGGGTCGCTTCGGATGTGTATTGACTATCAGATGATTAACCAGGAAACCATTAAGAATAAGTATCCTTTTCCTAGAATAGATGACCTGTTTGACCAACTCAAATCAGCTCGAGTCTTCTCCAAGATCAATTTGAGGTCAGGATAACATCAGGTGAGAGTAAGGAGTGAGGATATACCCAAAACGGATTTTTGAACCTACTATGGCCACTATGAGTTTGTGGTCATGCCATTTGGATTATCTAATGCACCTAGTGTCTTCATGAACCTCATGAATAGTGTGTTCCAGCCTTTCCTTGACTTTTTTGTGATAGTGTTCATAGATGACATTTTGGTGTACTCGGATGAGCTAGCCCAACACTGTGACCACCTGGGTAGAGTCGTTGATATCTTGAGAAAGCATAAGTTTTTCATAAAGTTCTCAAAATGTGAGTTTTGGTTAGACTAAGTCATGTTTCTTGGACACATCATCTCAGGAGGAACAATTGTTGTAGATCCAGCCAAAGTATCGGTAGTTCGAGATTGGCTGGCACCAAAGAACACCTCCGAGATTCATAGCTTCTTGGGGTTGGCCGGATACTACTGTCGCTTCATCAAGGATTTCTTAAAGATTGCTTTGTCGCTGACCATGTGAACCCGGAAGGATGTGAAGTTCGTGTGGTCGGATATTTGTGAAGCTTGCTTCCAGGAGTTGAAGGAGAAGCTGACCACCACCCCTGTGTTGACTCTACCTTCTGGCAATGAGGGTTTCATGATATTCAATGATGCTTCCAAGATGGGACTGGGTTGTGTGTTGGAATAGAATCGACATGTGGTTGCATATGCTTCTCGATATCTCAAGCCCAATGAGGTGAATTATTTGACACATGACCTAGAGCTATTTGCTAATATCCATGCTTTGAAGATATGGCAGCATTACTTGTACGGTGCTACCTTCAAGATCTTAACCAACCATAAGAGCTTAAAATACATGCTGACACAGAGAGACCTGAACCTACGACAGAGATGATGGATGGAGTATATGAAGGATTATGACTTCACCATCACTTACCATCTTGGTAAGGCAAATGTCGTAGCAGATGCTTTGAGTCAGAAACAACTTCAGTGTGCAACTGTTTTGTCCAGTCGGTGGAAGAGTTTGGAAGAGCTGGTGGAGTCGACTCCACAACCTCTAGAAGATTGAGTTCATTTGGCTAATATCCAGATCTAATCAGAGTTGTTTAGTGAGATCATAGCAGCACAGTTAACCAGTGAAGAGCTAGACAAGATGAAAGGTTTACTCATGAAGCCACAGACTCATCTATCTGTGGGAGTAGATGGAGGAATCAGGTTTGAGAATCACATATGGGTTCTAGTGGATTCATCGATAAAGGAACGTATCTTGCAAGAGGCTCATGGATCCAAATACGCAATACACCAAGGAACTACTAAGATGTTCAAGGACTTGCAGAGGTTTTTCTGGTGGCCTAGAATGAAGAAAGACATTGTGGCATGTGTGGCCAGCTGTCTTAAGTGCCAGATGGTGAAGGCTGAACACCAATCACTCAGTGGGATTTTATAGTCGATAGAGATTCTAGAGTGGAAATGGGAGCAAATCACCATGGATTTCGTGGTGGGTCTACCCCAGACCAGGAAAGGTCATGATGTGATATGGGTCGTGGTAGATCGTCTTACCAAGTCAACACACTTCCTTTCCTTAAAGACCACTGCTAATGTGTCAGACCTAGCTGAGTTGTATATCAGAGAGATAGTGTGTTTGCATGGTGTACTCAGATCGATCATCTCTGATAGAGACCCAAAGTTTACTTCCAAGTTGTGGAAGAAAGTTCAAGAAGAACTGGGTACCAGGTTGAAGTTTAGTACAACTTATCACCCCTAGATGGATGGTCAGTCAGAAAGGACAATCCAGACGTTAGAAGATATGTTGCGAGCTTGTGTGCTTGATTGGGGTGGCTCATGGGAGCAGTACTTACCTTTAGCTGAGTTTTCCTACAACAACAGCTACCAAGCCAGTATCGAGATGCCTCTGTATGAAGCTTTGTACAAGAGACCATTTCGGTCCCCACTTCACTGGGCTGATGTGGGTGAGAGGACCATGTTGAGGTCAGATGAGCTCCAAGTGTATGTTTATAAAGTTGCTTTGATTAAGCAAAGGCTGAAGAGAGCCCAGGATCGACAGAAGTCGTATGCTGATGCAAAGCGGACTGATGTGCATTTCACTGTGGGGGAGCATGTGCTTTTGAAAATCTAACCGCTCTGAGATATAGCTAAGAATAGAGGAAAGATGAGTCCCTGATACGTGGGTTCGTTTGACGTGTTAGAACGGATTGGTGAAGCTGCATATCATTTGGCATTACCCCCTCAGTATAGCATGATGCATGATGTGTTTCACGTGTCCAACCTTAAGCGATACGTGCAAGATCCAATCCATGTGTTGAGCATTGAACCTATTGAGCTTCAAGGGAAGTTGACTTATCCTAAGACATCATTGCGGATTCTAGATACCAAGGTGAAAGAGATCAGATGCAAGAAAATAGAGATGGTAAAGGTTCTTTGGAGGCACCATGGAGAGGATGAGGCCACATGGGAGCTGAAGGAGAACATGTAGAAAGCGTACCCTGAATTGTTTGTTTGATTGCTTGAATTTTGAGGGAAAAATTCCTATAAGGAGGGGAGGGTGTTATAACCTCAATTTGTTATGAATGTAGTAAAAGATGTAATTCTCTTTTAAAGAATAAATGAAATATATGAAAAACTACTAGAGGGGGGGTGAATAGAGTTTTATAGTGATTTTAATAATTATTTAACTCAAACAACCAAACTTGAGATTAGAAGAACGAGACAGGCGTTTAGAGTGGTTCCAACTATAGAAAATACTATAGTTGTCAGTCCACTACCCGGTTGCTTACCCAACCGGGATTTGAAAGTGTTTATTTTATTACCTCTCGAGGATTTATACAAAATACAATACTTTCAACCACACCCTTTGAACATCCTTCACTTGAAGTAGGTGCACCAACCCTGAGGTAGCCTTCTTGAAGTAACTCCAAGCTCCCCCTTGAAGTAGCCTTCCTCTTTAGAAGTAACCTCCCATTGCACCAGCCTTCTGAAGTATCTCAAAGTCTCCTTCTTTGCCAAGAAGATCTTCACCCTCTCTAATCTGCAGCCTCCAACCTAGGAGTAGCAAGGAGAGTACAAACAGTAATAGGGAATAAGAAAGAAAAAGGAAATTACAACTTATCCTTTAAAGCCCAAGGCTTGATATGCCTAGATCAAGCGTATAGATCTCCTAACCAAATGTGTGAACTTGTGATTGCTGTGGGTAGGAGATTCTAGCCTATAGGACACGAATTTGAGCTAAGGAGAAAGTAGGCCAATGATCACAGTGCTCAATTTTCTCACAAACAGATTGCACAAAGTATACTCAAAGGTTTCTCAAGTGTAGCAAGTGTAAAACAAGTGGGTTTAGGTGTCCTATGGCTTGTCCTATTTATAGGAATGGCCTAAGGAAGCTTAAGGACATTCTAGACAACTTCTAGGGGTTTCTAAGTGCTTAAGTAGCTGTTAGGTACAAAGTTGTTGCTTTAACAACGACTAATTAATTAATTCTGCAGTTGCTGTCAGAGACCATCTCGGTTGACAAATGGTCGACCGAGACACCTACTCGGTCGAACTTTTTTCGACCGAAAGGCTCTCTGGAACAAGTGATTTGCAATGTCTTTCTTCAACTGCCAACTAACTTGTCTGTTATGTCTAACGGCTACTTTGGATCTTTCTCGGTCGAGAAGATTGTCGACCGAGAGTGTCTCGGTCGAGGAGTTTGTCGACCGAGATTGATCCTGTTTCAAGGTTTCAATTTAGGCACTAATTATGTGTGTAAGTGTGCATAAGTAATCCTGTTTGAATGGGATGACTTGTCTAACTGTGGTGTTTAGCTAGGGAGAATCTAACGCTTGATTTACATGCAATTCTAAGTACTTGTACATTATATTTTTGTACAAGTTTTTACAACAGTGATTACATTGCATGAAAATATAAATATGTAAGCTTGTAGATTTTCCCTTGTTGCTTTGTCATCCTGCACACTCAAGTAGCTCGTTAGATTAATAAGAATGAAATGTTTGTCATAATCAAAACAAAGGGATTTATAGATGTCCATTTAGCCAACAATCTCCCCCTTTTTGAAGATGACAAACATTTCCAAAATATAAATAAAGGAAATATAAAAAAAATGAGTTTCATACCTTTAGATTACCTTTTGTAGATTTTTCTCTTGTGTATAAAATGTGTGCTTATTATTCCCCATGAATTATTGAACATGAAATCCAGATCATTTGGGAATATAGAAACTTTCAATGTAAAGCCAAGAGTTTATTTATGAAACTCATTATTTGAGTTTTACATAATTACTAAATTTTAGTTTTATATTTATCTCTCCCCCTTTGTCATTTCAAAAAGATAACCGTTAAGAATAAAAACTCCCCCTTAATTAGATATCCCATCAAATCGAATGAAAAAGATGTCCATTTAAAAACCAAAAATGTAAACAAGAGCGTTTGTTTAAGTAGCACAAATATCAAAGAAAACATCCTCCAAAGGAGTGATAAGAAAATGCTTCCTAATGTTGTTAAATTGATCTAGTGGAAGCGGTTTTGTAAAAATATCAGCCAATTGATCTTCCGTATCAACATGATGAAGGGAAACATGATTTTTGGAGATGTGATCCCTTAAAAAATGATGACGGATTTCAATATGTTTAGCTCGGCTGTGTAGAATAGGATTGTGTGCTAAGTTTATGGCGCTTGTGTTGTCACAAAAAATAGGCGTAGATGAAAGATTAAAACCATAATCGCTTAACACTTGTTGCATATAAAGGACTTGAGCACAACAAGACCCAGCTGCCATATATTCAGCTTCAGTTGTAGATAGGGCAACCGTATTTTGTTTCTTGCTAAACCAAGATACTAGAGCTCTCCCTAATAAGAAACAGCCACCACTAGTACTCTTGCGATCAAGTCGACACCCAGCATAATCCGCATCAGTATAAGCTTTGAAATCCAAGGATTGTCCTTTTGGATACCATAAACCAAAGCAAGTAGTACCGGCTAGGTAACGAAGAATTCGTTTAACTGCTAGAAAATGAGAATGCATAGGTTGTGATTGAAATCGAGCACAAAGACCAACAGAAAACATAATGTCCGGTCTAGAAGCCGTTAAGTAAAGCAAACTACCAATCATGGCTCTATATAAGGAATCATCAATAGGTTCCCCATTTTCATCCTTATCAATTTTGACAGAAGTAGCCATAGGAGTAGTAGCATGTTTGCATTGATCCATCCCAAAACATTTTAAGAGTTCTTTAGTATATTTTTCTTGGCTTATGAATATTCCGGCAGATGTTTGCTTAATTTGAAAACCAAGAAAGAAAGTTAGTTCACCCATGAGGCTCATTTCAAATTCTTTTTGCATAATATCACTAAATTGTGTGCACAATGAATCATTTGAAGCTCCAAAAATAATGTCATCAACATATATTTGCACAACTAGGAAATCAGATGTATATGTTTTGAAAAATAAAGTAGAATCTGAATTTCCAATAGAAAAACCATTATCAAAAAGATATGTTTTGAGCCTTTCATACCAATTTCTAGGTGCTTGTTTTAAACCATAAAGTGCTTTCTTAAGTTTATAAACATAGTCACCTTTTTCTGGAATTTCAAAACCAGGTGGTTGGGCAACATAAACTTCTTCTTGAATGATGCCATTTAGAAAAGCACTTTTGACATCCATTTGATAGAGTTTGATGTTTTTATGGGCAGCAATAGCTAGTAACATTCTAATGGCTTCAAGTCTAGCTACGGGTGCATATGTTTCATCAAAATCTATTCCTTCTTGTTGATTATATCCTTGTGCTACTAACCGAGCTTTATTCCTTATTACTTATCCTGACTCATTTAGCTTGTTCCTAAAAACCCATTTAGTTCCTATTATGGTTTTATCTTGTGGTTTAGGAACTAAGTCCCATACATCATTTTTAGTGAATTGATTCAATTCTTCTTGCATGGCTATTATCCAATAGTCATCTTTAAGAGCTTCAGATATCTTTTTAGGTTCAATGATAGAAACAAAAGCCATATTTGCAACATCTTTAAAGGAAGAACGAGTTTTGACTTTATCATTTGGATCTCCAATAATTAATTCTTGAGGATGATCTTTAATAAGTCTAGGTGTAGGTTGTGGTTCAGTTTGGTGATTATTTGTAGCACCTTTCTCACTATCGTTTGGTATGTTTAAATTTTCGAATTGATTAGTGAGATCTATGATTTCTAGATTTTCAGATGGGGATTCTTCATGAAAAGAAACATGAATAGATTCCTCAACTTTTCTAGATATAGTGTTATATACTCTAAAAGCTTTGCTAGAAGTGGAATATCCCAAAAAGAATGCTTTGTGTGATTTTGAGTCAAACTTATCTCTATCGTCTTTGGTATTTAAGATATAACATGTAGAGCCAAAGGTATGAAAATAGTCAACTCTATGTTTCTTAGAATGTATTAGTTCATATGGAGTTTTCTTTAAATGAGAGTGAACAGTTACTCTATTTAGCACATAGCATGCAGTGTTTACAGCTTCAGCCCAAAAGGTTTTGGGTGTATTATGTTCAAGCATCATAGTTCTAGCCATTTCTTGTAGTGATCGATTTTTCCTTTCAACTATACCATTTTGCTGTGGGGTGCGTGGAGCAGAAAAATTATGAGTGTATCCTTGAGATGTACAAAACTCTTCAAATGTATGATTTTCAAATTCCCCACCATGATCACTTCTAATGGTACATATTTTATTTTGTAAGAGATTTTCAATCTTGGAACAAAATTGCATAAAAACATGAATAGTATCATCTTTAGTTGCAATAAAATGTACCCATGTATATCTACTATAATCATCAACAATAACAAAACAGTATCTCTTACCACCGATTGATTGTGTCCTCATTGGTCCAAATAAGTCCATATGAATTAATTCTAATGATCTACTGGTGCTAAGTACATGTTTTGATTTGAAAGATGTTTTAGTTTGCTTTCCCATTGTGCATGGTTCACAGTTTTCAACTTGATCAAAAGATAAAGTAGGCAATCCACGAACAAGATCATATTTTACTAATTTTTTGATAACATGTGAACTAGCATGTCCTAGCTTTTTATGCCATATTTGTAAGGTATTGTCATTTGCAAGCAAGCATTTTCCCACTACTGTTTTCATAGAGTTAGGTTTAAGAATATAAAGATTTCCAACTCTATTTCCTTCATAAACAACATTTGTAGTATTTTCTATTAATAACTTGCAGCAGGTTTTGTTAAATAAAACATCATAACCACTATCACATAATTGGCTAACACTTATCAAGTTATGGTGCAAACCATCAACAAGTAGAACATTCTTAATTTCGAGGTTTGTACCAACATTACCTATTCCAATGATTTTGCCCTTACCATTGTCTCCAAAAGTGATTGTTCCACTTTTCTTTTCTTCAAAAGTTTGGAATGCATCCTTGTTTCCGGTCATATGTTTGGAACATCCACTGTCAACCACCCATTCCTGCATTAAAATGTAGATTTTGGTACCCATGTGATGGTCCGATATGGTTAGAAACTTTTTAAGTACATACTTGTATAAAAGTTCTGATACAGAAAACCAGTCGGTCGACAATTGTTCGACCGATATCTGTCTCGGTCGACAATTTGTCGATCGAGAAGGTTACTGTATTACAAGCAAAGAAACGTAGAAATTTGCTCGGTTGACCAATTTTCGACCGAAAAAGGTGCTGTAAATTTTGATTTGTTAAAGACATCCAGTCGGTCGACAATACTTTGACCGATCCAAAGCTCGGTCGACAATACTTCGACCGACAAGGTTTTTGTTTCAGAACAACAATGCAGAAAAATAATAACAATATGCATGACACCTTTTAGTTGAGATAAGACAATATAAATAGCAAAATAAAGCATTTGGTCATATCTCAACTACATTCCACTCTACTAAGTTTGGGGTTTTGGGATCCAAACTAAGTCGGACTCCTTAGTCTTGTAGGGGCATGAAAAGGAATAGTGTCCAAGACGTAAGCAGAAATGGCAAGTAATAGAATCAACTTCATTTCTCTTTCTAGCCATTGTGTTCTTAGGTACAAACCTAGTTTGAGTTCTTTTGGGTTGATTTTTCTTTGGAGCATATCCCAAACCTTTTCTTCCATTGAAAACAGTTCCAACTCTTAGTATGTTATCAAGTATATCTTTTCTTCTTAACTCATAAAGTTCTCTTTGCAACATAGCAATGTCATTTATTTTCTTGTGTAGATCTTTTCTTGCTTGATCTAAATCAGAAAACAATGAGTCCTTTTCCTTTACAAGATTATCATAGTCCGAATGGTTACACAAAATAGGCTGAGTTTGAAAATCTTGTAGTTTAGCTAATAATTCAGTCTTTTCTTTAGAAAGAAGATCAACATTTGTTTCTAAAGTGAGTAGCTTTCTAGTACAATCATCTAAAGATGTTTTTAAAGATAAATTCTCAAGATCAGTGTTGTTCTTTTCAGAAGAAAGTTTATCTACTTTGGCAATGAGCTCATCATTCGATTTTATAGCCTTCTTTAGTTTCTTCTTGGCATCAATATATTTATCATGAGTTTCTTGTAAATTAGTAACTAACTCTTCTTTAGGAAGATCAATTAGGCTTACCTCTTGAGAATCTTCATTGTCTTCTCTTGCCATTAGACATTCCACCTGTTCTCCGCTTTCACTCTCACTTGACTCATCCCATGCAGCTTTATAGGCTTTTTCTCCTTTCTTCTTGTGTGAGCTTTTCTTTCCCTTCTTTGCTTTGGGACATTCATTTTTGAAATGCCCTTTCTTCCCACATTCAAAGCATCTGGGAGGGGTAGAAGAACTAGAAATTTTGTTATATTTAAACCTTTTGTATTTCTTACCGTTGACGATCAAGGCTTCTTCTCCTTCTTCTTCACTTGACTCTTCACTTTCTTGTGTGACGACTTTTGAAGCTTTGAGAGCCACATCCTTCTTCTTCCCACTTTGACGTTCACGTTATCTTCTTTCTTCCTCTTCTAGATCTGCCTCATGAGCTTCTAAATTGCCGATGAGTTGCTCCATTTTGAGTCGAGTGAGGTCGTTTGCTTCTTCAATGGCTGTCACCTTTGGCTTGTATTTTGGAGGAAGTGATCGAAGGATTTTTGATACCTGATCTTCCTCAAGGACAGGTTTTCCTAGGGAACTTAAACCATTAACAATGGTAGAGAATTTTGAAAACATTTCACTAATAGATTCATTAGGATCCATACGAAAATGTTCAAGCTTCGTTTTAAGCAAGCTAATTTTGGAATTTTTGACTTGAACTGTGCCCTCATAGGTTATGGACAGTCTATGCCAAATATCATAAGCTGTATCACAATTTGATATTCTATTAAATTCTCCTACCGAAATAGAACAATATAAGATACTTACAGCTTTTGCATTCATTTGGGCCAGTTTTACCGTGTTTGCATCCCATTCCGCAAATTCATTTTGAGGGAGCATATATGGAGTAGACACCATTCTCCATAGATCCCAGTTGATTCCTTGGAAGTAGAATTGCATCCTTCTCTTCCAATATTGGTAGTTTGTCCCATCGAACGCTG
Source organism: Alisma plantago-aquatica (assembly GCA_963693085.1). NCBI lineage: Eukaryota > Viridiplantae > Streptophyta > Magnoliopsida > Alismatales > Alismataceae > Alisma > Alisma plantago-aquatica. Next base: position 65,598,913 of record OY856410.1, on the reverse strand, counting down.
GAGCCTAGCAACAAGTGTCCCTTCAATGTTGAGGTTGTTGAGCACTCCATCACCCATTTCTTCAAGACCTTGTTAGGGTTCCTTGAAGCCTCGCTCTAATACCAACTGAAAAACTACTAGAGGGGGGGTGAATAGAGTTTTATAGTGATTTTAATAATTATTTAACTCAAACAACCAAAATTGAGATTAGAAGAAGGAGACAGGCGTTTAGAGTGGTTCCAACTATAGCAAATACTATAGTTGTCAGTCCACTACCCGGTTGCTTACCCAACCGGGATTTGAAAGTATTTATTTTATTACCTCTTGAGGATTTATACAAAATACAATACTTTCAACCACACCCTTTGAACAACCTTCACTTGAAGTAGGTGCACCAACCCTGAGGTAGCCTTCTTGAAGTAACTCCAAGCTCCCCCTTGAAGTAGCCTTCCTCTCTAGAAGTAACCTCCCGTAGCACCAGCCTTCTGAAGTAGCTCAAAGTCTCCTTCTTTGCCAAGAAGATCTTCACCCTCTCCAATCCGCAGCCTCCAACCTAGGAGTAGCAAGGAGAGTACAAACAGTAATAGGGAATAAGAAAGAAAAAGGAAATTACAACTTATCCTTTAAAGCCCAAGGCTTGATATGCCTAGATCAAGCGTATAGATCTCCTAACCAAATGTGTGAACTTGTGATTGCTGTGGGCAGGAGATTCTAGCCTATAGGACACGAATTTGAGCTAAGGAGAAAGTAGGCCAATGATCACAGTGCTCAATTTTCTCACAAACAGATTGCACAAAGTATACTCAAAGGTTTCTCAAGTGTAGCAAGTGTAAAACAAGTGGGTTTAGGTGTCCTATCGCTTGTCCTATTTATAGGAATGGCCTAAGGAAGCTCAAGGACATTCTAGACAACTTCTAGGGGTTTCTAAGTGCTTAACTAGCCGTTAGGTACAAAGTTGTTGCTTTAACAACGGCTAATTAATTAATTCTGCAGTTGCTGTCAGAGACCATCTCGGTCGACAAATGGTCGACCGAGACACCTACTCGGTCGAACTTTTGTCGACCGACAGGCTCTCTGGAATAAGTGATTTGCAACGTCTTTCTTCAACTGCCAACTAACTTGTCTGTTATGTCTAACAGCTACTTTGGATCTTTCTCGGTCGAGAAGATTGTCGACCGAGAGTGTCTCGGTCGAGGAGTTTGTCGACCGAGATTGATCCTGTTTCAAGGTTTCAATTTAGGCACTAATTATGTGTGTAAGTGTGCATAAGTAATCCTATTTGAATGGGATGACTTGTCTAACTGTGGTGTTTAGCTAGGGAGAATCTAACGCTTGATTTACATGCAATTCTAAGTACTTGTACATTATATTTTTGTACAAGTGTTTACAACAGTGATTACATTACATGAAAATATAAATATGTAAGCTTGTAGATTTTCCCTTGTTGCTTTGTCATCCTGCACACTCAAGTAGCTCGTTAGATTAATAAGAATGAAATGTTTGTCATAATCAAAACAAAGGGATTTATAGATGTCCATTTAGCCAACAATATATTTCTTTGATTTGTGATGGATTTCGTGTGAAATGGTCATGATTGATTGATAATGGGCTTTGTTGGTCATTGAGCCCAATTAAAAAGAAAAGAGAAATAAAAAGGATTTGATTAAATAAAAGGAAAACATGTGAAATATAACTATATAAGAGAATAAAGGCAAGTAAATATTCTCCAATATGGGAGTTCGTGCCTTTAGGTTTTCTTGAGGTCCAAGGGACCCAGAATAATAAGACAATAGTAAAGGGAAAAGAAATACCAATTAATTTTGGATTAATTAAAGGATAACTTTGGAGAGAAGGAAGCCTACTCATCCATTGTAATTTGTTTCCCAAATTTCTTACATAGCTATATAATGTAAATACAAATGTTCCCTTAAAATTTGAGGCAAAAAGGAGTTATGGTATGGGAGATATCAATTTCTCAAGATTTATCCTAAATAAGACATTAATTGGCAATTGAAAAAGGTTTTTCCCTTTCGGATGATCGCGTGCAATAAGCACTGTTGGATCTCGATCTAATGCCTGGCACTTATCATCTAAGTCCTATGCAGACTGGGACTCTGCCAATGACAGAGGGATTTTCCCTCTTAGATTCCTCGTGATCCACTGAATGTGCAAGCTTACTGATGATTCCTTTGGACTTAGGAAAGGAAACCAAAGGGAAACATCCCTGGTTTGTCGAGGATTGGTTGTCGATTGGGAAAGTTCCCAATCCGGCAGGGACTTGCCTGACCCTATATATAGGGAGGGATGGACGAGGGAATAAGGGCCTCTATTTTCAATCCCAATCACTGTGAATTGTTGCAAGGAACAATTGTATGCCTCCAATTTCTTACTTCACCTTGACCTACACCCCTGTATCCGCGACAAACATCACCGGAGTCCGGTGAGTAGGAGGGCATCGTGGCGCATCCTTAGTAGGAAATTGCACCCACAGGCGGGTTCAGTAGAGGGAGATGAAGCTCCCTAACTCGTTGGCCCATTCGCAGGTGGACAACATCAAGGAGTCAACGCTCAAGTTGACCACAAGCTTGTTGCACCTCAACGCGAGGAAGAAGAAGACCTCGCAGTCTTTTACCGAGTTGCCCCTCTGCACCTTCTTTGTAGGTAAGGGCATTTCTATACTTCAGCTTCTTTTAATCGCAAAGGAATGATGCACGCGTCCCTGGCTGTTGGAACCTGAGTGGATCAGCAGACCATAGATCTAATGATCCTTGTTTTTCTGGAAATAGCAAATAAATCAATTAAAAAGGAATTTTCTTGATAAAATCATATCTTTTGATAGAAAACTCGGATGAGGAAAGTTAATACATGAAACAGGATCAGAAAAATATGAGGGATACTAAAAATAGTTTGGGAACCTAAATTAGTATATTTTTGCAAAAGTATCTAATTTTGATGAAAAGGGTGTTAATTTGTGGTTAGAAACCCTAATTGTTAATCAAGGATAGATTTAATATTGCAATTAGGTTAATTCAAGCATGGTTAACTTGTTTAATGATAAAGTTAGATTTTAACATGTTTTTATGATGGAATTGCAAGAATTGGGGTTTTAAACCTAATGTTGTAATCAATACCCTTAGAAACCCTAAGTGAGGAAAAGGGGAAAGAAAAGATATATTTAATCCGAAAATTAGGGTTTTTTGGTCCAAACCTGATCTTAGGATCTTAAAGGAAAATAAGATGAGATAATTAGGGTTTGATAGATATTTTGATAAAAGTAAGGTAAAAGTGATAAAAAGGAAGTGAAACCCTCATTATGGTCAAAACCCTAAAAGGGCTAGTAACCCTAGGACACGATTAGGCTTATTAGACTTGGATACCATGATTCATGATAGAGAATATTGGATGTGTATATCAAGGCCAAAGTGTGTGCTTGCTTTCTTGATTTTGGATTACTTGCTTGTTTGGATTAATTCTGCATTCAAGATAGCTTGACAGGTATGTGGTTAATTATGATTAATCGCATTAGTTTTCCCAAAGGTTTCCCGGATGGTTAATCACATTGAATGAAACTAAACAGTTTGGATGTTCATACTGCAATTATAAAGTCACTATGGTTATCACAATTATAAATACATGTGTATTCTCGCACCTACATGCCACCCTGATGGATGATGCCATAAAGGTCAAGCCCAGGAGGGTAGACCATTGGGCACCATGAGAGGTGACCCCAGACACCAAGCTCGGGAATGCGAAGGTGGTCTATGTTGCATGACTATGGGGCACCATGAGAGGTGACCCCCAGGCACCAAGCTCAGGATTGAGAAGGTGGCTTTAAGTCAATGGCAAAAGAAAAACCCTAGAGGGTTATTCCAGGGTTAGGGCAAAAGTGGTGGAGAATGACACATTGAAAATGTAAATTGGTTTGCTAAACTACCTTGTTTGTGATAATTAAATTGTTAGTCTTATTTGTGAAGTTTTGGTTGTCCCCACATACCAACATATTCCCATATGCTGATCGCATTTTTGTTTTTCGGTGTTTTAGGTACAAAACTGAAATGAACAAACAGTAAAGTGACACATTGTAAAAATAAGAAATAAAGTGCAAGGATGATTAGATAGAATAATTCAAGATGTGGATAGATAGATTCCCAAAGTTTTAAAGGTATGCAAAATTTTATTTTATACCCAATTTCAGTTTAGTTGGTAGAATTTCTTAATTATTACTGATTAATTGCCGAACCTTTGATCCGGTTTATGGGGATAACAGCTCTAACCTCTTGGTCTCCCTTAAGTGGGGGGTTACCTGGAGGTAGAGTCGTCACATGTACCATCTCCAACTAGCCCTAAAGAGGAATAAAATGAGAGGTTGTATGTAGAGAAAAGGGATTCTTCACTTTGGAACATGGAGAACTATTTATAAGAAGGTAAACAAGAGGACAAAATGGAAATAAAGATGAGAATAAGATAAGAAACTTGCATGGATTCAACATCTACAAGGCTAGGAAGATGATTTCTCACTTGGATCTTGCAAAAAGTTGCTATATCACAAAATGCAAGGGCCTCATTGTTGAATTTATAGGCTACATAGCCTAATCCCATATCATATTATGAATAAATTGTTCCAATTATTTGTGTCTAATACTTATACTTGACTAAATTGAAATCAAATAAATGCTCTCCAAATTCCCTAACTTGCAAACCCTAGTTTAGATAATTTCATTAATATATATATACAAATATAAATAATGAAGAATAAATAAATTTATCATTAGATATTTGTTTTAAATCACTTACAATGATTGTATGATTCAAAATTAATCTCACAATGGTTATTATAATTACTAAAATAAATTATATAAAACTTTGGGATGTATTCTTTTACTCAAAACATACCCCTCTATGGGTTGCTTTTTTCTTGGAGAAAAACTTGACTGAAACACAAAAGGATAAGACTAGGAAGTGTCATAGGCCAAGTTTCTTGGTCGTTGGTTGATTTCACTTGGCCGTTAGCTGAGATTCTATAGATGTTTACAAGAAATATAGCTATCATAGGGTGTCAAAAGTGAGAATATGGCTATTAGATACTCACCAACATCCCAACCATTGGGTAGAATATGTTCCTATGATTATTATGTGCCTGTAGGCGCCCTTAACTATAAATAGGACTTATATGAGATATTGCCAAGTGTCACATTAGTCCTTATGACATAACTTAGACATTGTGCCTCAGAGATTTACCTTCCACTCACTTGAGCTTAATCACTTGTTGACATCTATTGGAGTGAATAAGATATATCTAAGAGATATAAGCATACCTTTTATATCTTGTAAATCTATTACTTCTATATCTCTCAATGTATCTATTACTAAAATATTGCTTCTCTCTCTTATATAAGAAAAGAAGAAGAGAAGGTGGACCTAGGAAAAGAAGCCACCCCATGGCAAAGAGGAGTTGATATGCATGTAGCCTGCAACATGGAAAGGTTTCTTTGGTGGTTAAATATCTTCCTTGTCTAATGGGTTCAAAGGGGACAAGAACCTTGGTAAGAATTAGGTTCTTAGATGATTTTCTCGGTGAAAGGAATCTAGTTAACCCTTGATCCGAAAATAAAGGTCTCTTGGTTTAACTCTTTTGTGATGAATACAAGGTGGTACTCAAGGTTTGAAAATCCTAGAGGTTCACCTCTCTAGCTATTGAACTACATTATTTGAGATGGAACCGCACTAAACATTTCTTTCTCTTATAGTTGTGTCAATCTCTTTCTCCCTTGCTTTAATACTTGTATTATTAATATTATGAGATATTTCCAAGGTATAATGAATTTGGTTAAAGTTTTATAGAAATGCTCATCCCCCATCTTGATCCCATGGATATAACAAGTCATATTAGAACAAAGTCTTCTGCAAGAAATACTCTAGAGTGTGACAAGATGGACAAAATCTACATGGTCATCTAACCATAAAAGGGAGCTACACCGTATGGATGTAGGTCTTAATTGGAAGAAACTACCTTTTTGAAGTGAAGATTGCAATTACACATTGTAGGTTTAAGTCTTGAGATGTGAAAAATGGTGACCCTTCTATACAAGCAACCCAAAGGAAAACTAGAATAATGGGATGCAAATATCTTGAAGAAAGCAACCTTGAATGTTTGAGTCATAAGTATGCTCGATGCCACCTTCTCTCCCTCTGAATTCAACAATACATCTTCTTAAGACACTATATGTGATATTTGAATGAGGATTTCTATCAAAGTGAAAGGACAAAGAAAGTGAAGAAATCAAATGTTAACATGCTTATACATGAACTAGAGCTCTTCAACATGTACAAAATAGAGTCACACTTGTCTGACATCAACAATGGTCTTGGTTCACTTGGAAGACATATAGAATCAAATGAGAAATGTGCACAATATTTTTCTCGATATCTTGTTATTTGGAGGAGAAATTCACCTCAATAGAGGAAACCTCAAATAGCTCAACTCTTATGATGGAAGATATCATAGGTATCCTTCAAACCTTTGAGTTGTGACTCTATACTAGATAAGAAGAGAAGAGTGAAGAATATAACTAGAATAATAAGGGTAAAAAGACTTCAATGCTCAAGATTCTTCCTTAAGTGATCAAAGTCCCACATCAAGTTGATGAAGATGCCATGTACTCTAATGGAAAACCCTATAAAGGAAAGTCTTCTTCTATCTCCCATTGCTATGAGTGTGAACATAAGGGTTCAACAAGGGTGATTTCCCAAAAAGAAAAAGATCCCATCACCACAAGATAAATAAAAGAAGGGATAATAATAAGAATAAGGATAAGAAAGAGAAAGGTAACAAAGGCACTAGAGACTCCACTGAAACCAGTGGAAGTTGTGGTAAAAGTCAAATCTTTAGTGGAAGTAAAGATGTTGAATGTCATTTTTCCTTTATGTGAAGATTAAATGAAGACTCAAATGAGATAAATCCAAACACTTCAGATAAAGAATAATTAATTGAAACTATTCATGATTCACATGATTCTCTCAAATCTTGTAGGTATGAAAGAAAAGGTTTGATAAAATTTTCAATTCTTTCAATGATGATATTAATGTTTTAAAGAGTACTAATGATGATTCAAAGCTACAATTTCAAGGAGTGGAATCTAAATATATTGTTGATGTGTATAATATTTATTGTCTTACAAATGATTCCTTGCTTATTGAATTCAATTCTCTAGGATCCCATCCTGTGATGCATAACAAAGAGAAGGAATTTGATGTTACTACTATTATGGAATAATATTATATGACTAAATCCCCTTTCTTAGAGGTCGATCTATGCATGATAAATCTTCTCATATGCATAATAATCATATTTTTAGACCCTCTTTGCAAATATATTTATGTGGGAAAAGGCCCCTTGATGAAATACTTAATTAAAATACAAAAACAAGTGGTGGGTAGAATAGGATATATCACTAGGTTTAATAGGAATAACTCTCCTCATGAGTACTATGGAGAGTCCCCTAAATCCCAAGCTAGACACAAACTATATACTATATGGACAATATTCTACATTTCTCCTTTTAGGAAAGTATCCAAAAAAATTCAAATTGGGAAGCCAATTTGACCCCCTTAGAGCCAAAACATGATTGGTGGGATCATTTCATCTTTCTTCTTTTAGGAAACTTGCAAAAGGATTGACAAAATCTATTTATTTAAACATTGACTTCTTAGTCCACATCTATAAATAAAAGTGAGGGGTTTATGGTTTGGGTACAAATGATAAGAATGCTGATTATAAATATTATATTCATCTATACATACTTTACTGGGATTCCAAATTACCATATTTGTACATCACATATGATTATTATTCCATCTTTGCAAAGTGTGATTTTGCACTAATTTATTAGTCAAAAATTGTGTATTATGCTTTGTAAGGGCTTTTATATCTTGAATATACATGTTTAGATTATAACTATAATATTCTTGAACCTCTACAATTGTTTCTCTAATTACTCATGGCTTTGGAAAATATATATCATCGCCGACTTTTTCCTGAGAAAATTGGATCGATGGGAAACCCATGAATTTTTTTAGAAACATCAATTAGATGAGTTTCTATTCTAAAATACCAACCAATGGAACTACAATACCTCTAAAAAATGGAAGCTGAGAAGATCCCTCTTAGCTATATTATCTCAATGGATGACATACTATCTTGTCACTCCCCTTGATATCTATTTATTTAAAAGACATGATGCCTTGTTTAGATTGAAAATCTATTTAGTTTATCCAATTATTGCATGTACCTCTATATTTATGTATTGAAACTAAATTTCATAAATTTTTATAAAAATAACATTAATGATACTATATCTAAAACTCTTGGTTGTGATTAGCCTTCTTTTTTGTGCTCTAACTAGGAACATATGTATAATTGTGACTCTTTTTTATGTTTGGTGCAAGCTTGAGATTCATATGGCAATCATCTTTAGTTATGACTCATACAAGCTAGTGAGTAATATGCATATATGAATTATTGAGTAGAATATTACTTTTATGGGTATACCCCAATACATGCAATACATTTGCTAGTAGAATGTATTAATTTTACATCTTTGATATGTCATATACCCTACTTGTAGTTTGCAAGAAGTGGTATCTAATAAGTAGTATGATTTCCTCTTGCTTCACAATATACTCAACCATTTTTTTTAATGATATATCTATTAGTCTGAGTCACTTTCTTGCATAGTTTTTATAATACTTGATATCATTGCATGTTGTCTTTTTCAAAAACATGTATTGCTTTGCATTATCTTAATTTCTTGGATAAGTCTTTTTATGTTCTCCTCTACCCCGCCCACACTTAATGATATTGAAAAGGGAGAGAATACATAGTTCCATAGATGCATGGACACAAAGATATCAAACTTGTGTTATGTGAAAGATAATAAAAAATAATATATAGTATAAATGTTGGGGGAGCACATGAACTCATTTCTTTGAGACCCCTAAATTTCTCCAAAGGTTTGATTTTACTGAAAGTATCAAATACAAGTTTGGAATGGTTTTTCTTTTTCAGATAGGAGGAGAATGTCAACATGATAGGATATGCAGTCTATTCTCATGTTGTAATGATGACTAAACCATCTCGGCTTATTCGTGCCTAAAATTTATACTTTAGTGATTTCATATTAGATAAATACTCTTCAACATCTCTATCTTGCAAATCCTAATTTAGAAAATCAAGTCATACATGCACAAAGATCAAGAATGAAGAATAGACATATTTCTTCTTAAATCGATGTTGTAAATCACTTATAATGATTGTATGACTTGTAACTAAACTTTCAATGGTTATTGTAATAATTAAAATGAATTACAAAGCACTCTGGCATGCCTTGTTTTATCCTATGCAAATCCCTCCACCAACCAAGTTTTCCATAGAGTAAACATTGTTCACAAGCAAATGGTAAGACCAAGAAGTGTCTTTGGTCAATCTTACTTGGTCAAAATTGATTTTCCTTGGTATTCAGCCGAGATTCTAGCACAAATATAATCCCAAGGGGGTGTCAAAAGTAGACATTTTGTCTATTAGACATCCACCAACTCTCCCAAAAATTTGGAATCACTCGTATGATTAATACCAGATAGTAGTCACTCACAAATATAGCTAGGACCTATATGACAACTTCACAAGTGTCTCACAGGGCCCCTATATCATAGTTGAGATATATACCTCAAAGAGACCCTATCCACTCATTGAGCTTAATCACTTGCTTATGTTTATTAGAATGAATATGATATTCATTAGATAGCTACCCCTCCCTTGTATATATTGTGAGTTTTTAATTTATCTACCTACCAACCTATCTCTCACTAGAATGTTCATTCCCTCTCTTGGCAAAGATAACAATAAGGGCAGGTGGCCCTTAAGGAAGGCACCCCTTTTAAAAGCAACAATTTCTTGGCAAAGAATAATTGAAGGATAGTCGGCCCACATCATGGGAAGGCATCCTTTGAGGTTGGATCTCTTCTTGGATAAGTAACGTGCAAACACATAAGACCCTTAGTAGTTTTAGGTAAGTCCCTTGGTAGGTTCTTGTCTTCTTGTCTTGGTAAAAGGAATCTAGTTATCCCTTTATTTGAAAAGGGAGGTCTCTTGGTGTTACTCATGTGAGATTAATGTAGTACTCAAGGTTTTAAAATTATAAATTTTGACTTCTCTAGGTAGAGGAAATATGTTCTTTGATATAGAACCATTATAAATCTTACCTTCTATTTGGGGTTGTTTATTTCTCCACTTTTTCTTATAATACTAGTTATTTTTCTGATGAAATATTTTCAAGGTCTAATGTATTTGGTTTAAGTGTTTACATCTCAATAACCCCCTTTTTTATCCATGGATCTAACATTCTCCTCTAAATGAACATTCTTTCTGCTCAAGATAAACTCCAAATTAGTCTACGAGAAATCCAAGGGTTGAAGAAAATCCATATATATATATATATATATATATATATATATATATATATATATATATATATATATGGGTTCCATGAAAAAATTTCATTTAGCCTCAAAACACTCTTCAAATAGGCTTCTTCAAACTATTTAGGTCCACTTTGACAACTAGCTACCCATTTCAACCTTAACGTATGGTGAAGAGATCGATACCCCATGAGTTAACACCAATATGAGCCATACCTATGTAAACCATCCAAGCTTTAACCCAACTGGGTTACATCAACTGAGCCCATTGGCATTGACCTGGTGTCATGGGACCATTTGTTACCCAAATCCTAAATCCAAATGACTATAAATTTGATGGTGATAGGACCTAGGCATCCGTCCCTAGCATAGTTTTATCAAAGTGTGAATGTGGAACTGTAAAGCTTAGTGTACATGAACAGATAACACCATGCCAGGGACGGATTCCTAGGTCCTATTGCCATTGACTTTATAATCATTTGGAGTTTAGATTTGGGTAACAAATGGTTCCATGATAGATGGTATCAGAGCTTGAACAATAACTAAAGCGAATATTTCTCACATAAAACACAAACTAAAAACAACCTTACATCTCAACCCTCAAAACTTAACAAGATGTCCTTTGTGGACCATGTTGACTTATCCTCTAGGTTAGAACCTAGAAGTTCTAGAACTAGGTGTAGGCTTGTGTAATCCCTATACCCTTTCTTTTCTCCTCCTTCTATCTTATAGCATGGGTTGTACGTTTAGGAGGGCGAGAAAAGGAAGATCTTGTTACAACCCTAGACATATGTTTGTGGCATGTGCTTAGGGTAGAAACTCAAGTGTGCACCATGTTCTTTCTAGTTCTCTAGGTGTCATGGTACTAAATTGCCTAATGAGTGTGGTAACACTCTTTTGGTTTTGGTTTTATCCGAATGGAGTATGGTGGTTTCCATCTCCAATTTCAACGTTGGAGAAACTCATTTCAAGTATAAGTATATGTACCTATGAAAAATGTTACCACACATAGAGAGGTAGTGAGTGTTCATGTAACCTAAGAGAAAGAGATGTAACATCAAGTCAAGATGAGAGTGCCAGATGCTAGTTGTAGTCTCTAGAGTTGTCTAGATCCATGATAAAGGTTACACTAGTAAGTAGCCTAAATGACCTTAGTAGACGACAATGATGATGAGAATGATGATGGTGATGACGACGATGGCGATGATGACGTTGGTGTTGATATTGATGTTAATGTTAATGTTGGTATTGATGATATGAGTCACTTCATGGTCACCTATGGTTGATGTTGGAGGATTCAAGTATGTTTGATGATATGAGATGAGTTTGTATATGCAACCCTAGCTAAGACCAGCACCATGTATAGAACATATGGCTTTATTGATGTGCTAAACATGGCTAGTGGGTTGACATACTTTCTTGTTCCTAGTATTGTATATTTTGAGTTATGGTTAATAAGATATAATTTAGGACCAACACAAGCCTCAATCTCTTTACAAAGGAGTACCCCTAGTAAGGCTTGATATGAGTTGACCCGACACGGGAGAAGGTCAGAGTACCCAACCTCCCAAACATATGAAATGTTGAAAAATATAAATGATGAAATGCATGATAATGAGTCCCTGTCTAGAATACTTCTAAGTATGTGAGTTGAGATTACTTCTAAGTATGTGAGTTGAGACACCTAGTGTGTTGTCCCTTTGATAATGTTGAACCTTAGATTTCCTGTGAAAATATATAACTCTTGAGATAGAGGCAATTGAATGTATGATGCTTGCTTTATAGGTGAGAGAGATGTCCGAAGACCCTAAGATGATGTATGTGATGTGGGACTTCATGATGAGCCTCATACTTGGGTTATCGATTCTATGGTAAGGAATCTAGTGGTGGCCCTTGTTTTGAGAGTTGAGTAGAAGTTTTTTGATGGGTAGATAGTCATGATTAGCATGTCTTGTTGGACCTAGATAGGTCTTAACTTGAGTGGCTCGAGCTTGTGGAGCTCTTTTGAAATACAAATGAAATAATCATGAAACCTTGATGTTTTATGATAATGTTGTTCCTTAAATGATTCTTCATACATGAAATAATCTCACTAATGTATAAACATTGATACATGTACAAGAGGTCACCCTCACAAGATTGACCTAATATAAAATCATACCATACATGAAAGATATAGGTCGGAAATGATGAATTTGATATGAATATGCCTCAATATATTAGCTTGACTAATCATGAATATGATGCTTAATTTCAGACCCAAAATGAAAAGTAATGAGCATAATGGATCAGATTTGGTAGAATTTTGGAGGAAAAGTAGAACATGCATGAAATCTAGTGTATTGATGATATATAGGTTCAATAATAATCTCACATGGTTATGAACATGTTCATTTGAGAAATTTATGACCTATATCTCAATAACATACCTTGTACTTGTATGAAAACATGAAAACCCTAATGTTATAAGGATATGGGATGTGAAACCCTAATGTTAAAAAGATGGTGTACTATGAAGATAAATTAAGTAATGCTTAAATCTATGAATCTGGAAAGGTACACAACTAAACAAAAACTTATGTGTGCACCCCATGAATGGAAAATGCCTTAATATGTATAATAGGTTGGTTTAAATATGATCAAAATATGGAGTTTGACTCTTGTCTATGATCCTGGATGAATTTCAAGGTCGAAATTTGTTTTTAGGAGGGAAGGATTTGACAACCTGATTTTTCTCTCTTATATCTTGTACCCTTTCTCTCTCATCAATTGACTTCTTACTCAATTCAATGTCAATTTTATGGTTTGATGGTTGTGAGACTCCAATTTAGTCACATCAATATTAAAGTTTACTTAATGTGACATCAATTTTTACTTTTGAACTAAATATAATTCCTTAACATGTCACCATATTGCAAGATAACTTGAACCTCATCAATGTGATCACCATGATCCCTAATTTGTATCATGTTGTATAACTTTCAATTATCTTTCCATCGGTGTGAAATTGCCTCAAATGGAATTTTGAATCTCAAGATATGGCTAAATGAGAATCACCTTTTAATGTGTACTTTTAATCATATTTGAGTCTGGTTGGACCCAATTTGGGGTGCGGCCTAGTTTGGGGTCGATGCCCCCTTGCTTAGCCAACTCATCAAGTTGTAAGAGTGCCTTGTTTTGATCAATGGATCCTCGAGCCTCATATTATAACCCCAATCCAATGGTTGGAAACCCTCCCCCTACCTCCCTACAAGGGCCATCATAAGAGGTGTAGATGCCACCTACTACCTAATAACATCCAGCAATCCATGCTCTTCTCCCCACCTTTTCAAACTATTGAGAAGACCTCTCCCTGATAACTCCCTTTTAAAACTCCACACACCTCAATCTGATCACTTCCCCCATGTTTTCCCTCTTTTTGTGCCCAATAGCCCCCTCCACATCTTCTTGTTCTTCCCCCATGTTTGTGGTTCCACCATGATCCCTAGGTGGGATTTCCTTCTCCTCTCCTCCTTGGGAACTTATGGAAGTGGGAGTGAGTCCTGAAGGTCTTCCTAAGAGTGTACAACCTACTTGTAGGGCTTGGATCCTCTCCCTACCTAGCCCAGGGTTTGAACATGAAAGCCTAGCCGATGTGGTGCCGTCATGGGGACAACCACAAAGCATGATAGAGCAGGCATTGTTGGGCGGTTCGGGACAACGTGAAGCATCCAGGGGCGATGTGAGATTGCTCATGGTCATGGAGCAGCGATCAGGAACATGGGCTGGCGATCAGGGACTGTGAGGTGTCTTGGAGCGGACAACTTGTTGCGGGCCACGTGGATGAAGAGTCTGGCCAGCTAGGCATGGATGAGACGCTTGTTGGATGAACAATCGGTAGCCTAGATTCGGAAAATGATTGGTAACACCCCCATCCCCTAATCTATATAGTTCCTATACAAATATTGGAAAAATAATATCTCCCACATCCCTTAACCAAATGAGATGATCCATTATACCAAATTCATTGCCATGACGAGACTTACAACATACAAAAACTTGCAAACCCTAATTCTTCTTCTAGTTCTATTTTTTCTAAAAATAGGATCTTTGACTATGTTTTCCTCTCTTAATGCATGTGTATGATAAAACTTAAATCTTTAATGACCATCTACCATTCTAGATATCAAGTCATTAGTCTAAATACATGTTTGAGTATTTTATGATCCTAATCACTCCTTTGGCTCATGACTGGCTCTTTTACACCTTTGTGACTCGTTTGGACCTTAATGATGCATCTTGTCCTATTAATGACTAGTCTTACTTCCTAATGAAATCTACATATTTACATGTTGGAAATCAGTAATTTCATACAACCATGCTCAAAATAGCTTCCCCCAAATCCCCTTGTACTATGTTTATTTCATATGACATATAATGCATGAATGTGACTTATGTATGGTGATGAATGGTTACACCCTATTCATATGAGGATTTTGGACCTATTTCTTGCAGTAAGGTCTGTTAATACTCATAAACCAGTAAATTTCGTGATGCTTGGTGATGTTAATGACTACGATCCACCTCTTTCTCTAGTATGGTGTTTGTAATCCTAATTTGTCTAATATGACCTATATTATTTCCATTGTGATTCATGTGCCCTAAATGCTTATGTGGATACTTTTCTATTGTCTTACTCTCTCTAATCAGAGTATCCTCAAACCCATGGACCCCTTGATATGGATGTACCACCTAATTCTTATGTTGAACCTTAATTTATATGAACTATGTTGATGCTCACATATATGTTGAATTGTTGATGCCCAAGCTTGGAAATATGATGCCTAGACCCCTACACCTATGGTGAAATGTGTTTCTTATGTCCCTATATTACTGATCCAAATAATTTTTATTCTTGGATCCATTTCCTTGATGATCATGAACCTTCGTGTCCTATTATGAGTCTTTTGAACCTCAAAATCTACATAAGTGGCATGGATCTTGAAATGTTCATATAAAATAGATGGAACCTCAAAATGTTATGAAACTCGAACAACAACTTCTTGATGACCTCTACTTTAGTAAAAATCATCAAACCCCTAAGTAACCAACTTGAAACCTAACTTGTCCAAAACCCTAAAAATGAAGATAATCAGCGTTAATAATGAGAAACTAATACATGTATGTAATGTTGCGTTTAACCAGGTTTGTGTTGTGATCTAGATGATCAATGATAGATTATGAAATCTTTGTAAATATGTATGGGCTTTAATTATTATATGACTATGGTTTTCTTTCTTGAAATGTGATATGCTTATTTACTTGCTCAAATATTGCCATGTAGCATTCTAGTATTGTACTCGATGTTTTTCTCATATCATTGTTTTATAACTTGCAAACATAATATAGAAACTCCATTATACAAACCTCATGCACTTGTCTGAAGTTTTGGGGTAAGGATGTATGTTTGGATGTCCTACTTGAGTTATCAAGATAGGGAGGATCATTGATAAAAGGGTTAGCTAATCTTGATCACCCTCATAGACTCTTTCAATGAGAAGTTGTCCATAAAAGGCCTTATGAATACATGATATCGATGAATTCACAAAATGATGGTATAATTGGAGTGAAATGACATAAACCATGGGCTCTAGTTTTTCTAAATATGTAACTTGTTTATTTCTTGTTCATTATCTCTACAAATCTTTTCAAATTATGCAAAGCTTAGGTATATGTATCTTTTAGCCCTATATTCAACACCCTGTGTGCTTAACCTACCTTGTTTCACATATTTTATGGGTTCAGAGATGGCTAGAATTTGATGGGATTATTAAACTGTTTGGAGGATGTAAAGCAAGACCGTTTGGTCTATTAAACACCAAACCATTTGGTCAACTTATTACTAAACTATTTGAAGCCAAATATCTCCAAGATCGTTTGGGCTGGAATCACACCAAAAACGTGAGGGTCAGTCCCGAGCCTATAAATAGGACCAGCAGGGTCCTCATTTGGGCATCAGTTCTGGGACGCCAACAGGCTGCTTGTACACAGGTCTGATCCAATTATGTCAACACTGCTATCGTTTCACCTATCGCTTATGCTGCAATCAAGGAGACCGAGAAGAGAAGGAAGGAGGAGTGAGAAGACTACCCGGTCTGTCTTGGCATCCCTCGCTCTTTGCCCAAATCTGCTCTGACACGACGTAGAAGACCACATCTTCTTCATCGAGCTGCGACCACCTTCTACATCATGGTCATGGCAGATTCCTCTCTCTCTCTCTCTCTTATTCTTCTTGTTTCTCACATCATGAGTGAGTAGTTCCTTTTCACTGGGGTGCGGGGACTAGCCCTGCTACCCATGCAACCATGTCTTTTCATTTAACATTCCAAGGCAATGTATATAACTTTCCATTTCGTTACTAATTGATATGCTTATAGTTGATTACCTACTTGCTGTTGGGTTTTAGGGGAGGCGGAGAAGGCAGCGGAAATAAAAAAATTTCTCCCCCAAACCCAGAACAAGGAAACGTGTCAACGTCTATACAGTAGGAAAGGATGGTTTATGGAATCATACCATGTCCCGAAGCTTGCTCGGCGAAAATACCTCGCGTCTTGCACGGTCTTCATCTCCGGTCTTGGACGGTGTCTGTGTAGCTCCTGGTCGCACCAGGACTGATGACCCCTGGTCTCACCGAGACTGTCGGGATTGACAATTTTCCTCCAAGCGGCAGAAACCTCCCGCCTCTAAAGTAGTCCACACAGACCACCTGGAACTCCAATCTCCTTGTCCCACAAGGAATTGGAAGGAGTCACACCCTCCTGTCAGCGTACTAGTCGCCAACACACTCTCCTGCCACCAGTCACAACTGTAGTTGTCCTTCCCTTGTTGTGCCTCCCTTATTGGGTAGCACTTGCTCAGGCTCTCTCTTGGTTACCGAAACCAGAGAGAACGAAAACTTCACAGAGCAACTGGGTGCACTGAGTTGTCCTTTGAGAAGCCCCCAATACCCCTATATATAGGAGGGTCATGGGACAGGATTCTCCATCCCGGGAAATTGCGGGACTAAAAGAAGGAGTAGAAGGGTTCGAGATTTTCCACAAAATAATCAACTCGCAACCTGAATCGTTTGTTTCACAATGAAACGGTCGGTTGGGGACCTGAGTCGGTCGGTTGACACCTCAACCGATCATTCAGGACCCATGAGACGATCAGTTCACTTCTGAACTGGTCGGTTCGTGGTCCTGGTCAGTTCCCGATTGACTTTCCATCTTTTATTTCTAATTGGTATCAAATCCAATCCTTGTTCCAATCAAATTGGGCAAGTGAAACGAAAGGAAATTTCTCACTAATCCTACTTTCCCAACTTGCTCAGTTGCATCAGTTGAACCGATCGTTTCAACACTTGAAGTAATCATTTCACCCTAACCTTGAGTCGATCGACTCACAACCTGAGCCGATCGGTTCACCAAGCTGAGCTGGTCAGTTCATCACATGAGCCGATCGGTTGGAGTGCCGATTGTGTAGAAATAGTCAATTGCAGTTTCAATCAATTTGATACTCTAATCCATCTGTCCAACACCTTGAACACTATGATTTTTAGCTATCAATCAATTTAGTGTTTAATTGAACTACTAAACTCCTTTAGCAATAAATCTAAAAATTGTTTGTGGACAAAACTCCTCTTCCAAGTTAAATCCTATGTGTGCGACCCTGCATGTCCTTTTCATGTTGGCAGTGAAAGTCCATAACACTTATGACTTCACAAGCAAAGAGCGGTGCCTAGTAACACATCAATGCTACCCAAGTGAAATAGAAAGTTGGAGAACAACTTTCAATCCTACAATCCGTGAATGGTGTTACAGCGAATGTATAATTCCATTGTCACAGATATCCCAAATGAACTCAAGGCATGGAACAGTCATCCTGTCAACGTTCATTCACTTTCTTGATCTCAGAGTAGATTGGAAGAGATATGTATGACATCAATATCACATACTGATTCACACATGCGTGCGCACGCCTATTTCAATCCTACTCCTCAAGTGGCCTTGGATATCAAACTCCCTCAGGAGGGACAAATCCCATATCTATCACTCACCCCTCAAAAGCTCCATGTGTCAAAGCCACCCAATCATCACCTTTATAACAACCCATGTTTCAGGACTGCATTTGATGATGTCAAAGTGTGCCCAACGACATGTGTTGAGTGTAGTGATTTCAGGTCAAAGAATCACACTCACCACCATCACTGTGAGTACTGACTGTGACTACCATGTCATGGTTCCATGTGTCAAACTCACGGTGGGTCTGTCTGGTACACTTGTTCTCTAACAAGTACCTATGTGTTTGGTTTGATATGTATATATCATGACTAATGAGATTTTGTCATCAACCAACACCACAATCTAGTCTTGTGTGTCATTGTTGTCTATCTATCTTCCACAATGACATCTGACTAGGGACATACCAAGAATGTACAAACTCTTAGCATTCGTATGATCTCATTGTCCAGGTCCTGAACATGAAGGCATACGTCATTGAGTATTGTCATTCTCTAGACATTCAATCTGCTCTATCACTATCTCATATGATTGAAATAGAAAGAATTGGAAGCTTGCCTTTGATGTTTATCAAATCAATCTTAATATATCCAACCAATCATCCCATGATTGGCTCTCAGGGCATACATACCAACAGACTCCCACTTGAACTGTGAGCCAATCACCCTTGAATCATATTCATAGTGATCTTCAAACATGTCCCACATGTTATTGTGCTCTTGTGCCAACATAGTTAGTTATGGAAACACCTTGCCAAAGTCAGTATAAATTGCATGTCTCACATCTCTTCGTTGTACGTCACACGTATGAGATGGAATTGCCATAATATGTGATCTAGTATTCCTTTTCTAATCTTTAGCCACATTGCATGATCAAGGATTCCATACTTGTCATCAATGAGAGGAATATCTATAAGTTCATCTCATGAACTTCCAGATCCATATAGTATCCACTGTTGTTCTCTAACACACGGATACTCAACATTTCCTTTTAAATGGTTTCACTGGAACACTTCCAATTATCAGCAAACTTTCACTTTTATATATACTATATATATTTTGCGATTAATTTTCTGTCCTTTTTGGAAGTTTGCATCAATGTAACTCTTTACATTGAACTCTTCCTTATCTCCATAGAACTAGTACTTCACAAGTAGTTATCAAGTTCTCATGGTTTTCCAGTAACCGTTACTGGAAGTAGACAAGCATCCACTCGTCATGTCCCACATACGAGTTATCAGGATGAGCACATCATATTGCCATGTCCCACATACAAGATGATGAATGCATTTTGTTCTTTCCATGTCGATACATGCAAGATAATGCGATGATTACATACATGATAGATCCATATCTATTCTTAGTGTTCCCATTCTTCATAAGAATTGGACACTTGGCCTTGGGATACTAACTCCATGTAACATGGACAAGTTTTCTCCCACTAATTATGTGCATACTGAACCCTTCAGTACAGATTTTCAATGAATGCTTTCTCTTTTCAGGTCAAGAGGTTTTTAAGAACTATCTCTATAGATCTCTATTCCTATCACATAGGAAACATCTCTATCTTCCTTAAAGATTATTTCCACTTTTGGATTTCCATTCTAGAACATTTCCATTTCACATCAACATGTGGAATATGAATATGCTCCCACTAAATCACAGATCCCTTCTTTATCTTTGACATATCAGTCAAACCCTTTGACTATATCATCAAAGTAAAGATCCAATTCTGAGTTTCTTGTACTCAATCAATCACATTTATTAGTCCATTGTAACTTATAGACTTCATTTGCAGTAGTGGATTCATAAACCTTATAGGTTGTGTAACGTACACATCCTTGTTTTATTCCTCATAGGAATGCGGTTTTAGTATCCATATACCAAATATCCCAGTCATTAAGTTGCAATCAACAAGCATCATCCTTCTCAAAATGTTATCCATGTGTCTTAACACTTAAGATTCATTTGCACTTATGGATTTCAACCAATGGGTGCTATCATCAAGGTCATACCTTATGGTTCACATGGATGTCATTTAGGATGTAATGGTCATAAACCATAACTCAAAATTCAGTTCCTCATATTCATATAGATAGTTGACTCATCACATGAACAACTCATCAAATAAATAATTGAGGTGTATTTGTTAAGGATATAAGAACTCACAACTCCTTGTGATTCTTAATGTCCTTTATTAGTGTGTGGTATTCTTTTATTAAGAAGAACTCAGTTATTTGATAATCATTCTCTAACTCCTTAGAGTATGATTCCTTCTTGATTTAGACATCACCATGCCTTAATCATGAGTTCACTATGATACACTATCATAATCACTCATAAGGATCTCAAACATTTGGTCCAAGTATTTTATTCATTGATCTCATCAAGAATTAACACTTCACCAAATTTGCACTTCATCTATGATAATCTTGAACACTTCAAGATATTCGTATTGGTATTTCTCTAAACACCTTTTGAAGTATTAACATTTGTTCCAATAGGTATGTAAATATGTCACTTGTATTATACCTAATTGGATAATCATTCTCCCACTGCCATTAGTGAAGATTGATTAATCATGTCCAAGATATTCATGTCTCTTACTGGTTCTCTAACCAAAAGAGTCTAGATTTATCCATCATATGGAAACTAGAAATGAATTTCTCATGATTGATGCTAATTTGATTGTTCGAGTTATCTATAACTTTAGGTTTCATTTTATATTATGCATACCATGTATCACAAGATAAACAAGGCATTTCCACAAATATCATATCTTTAAGATTGAAACATCAACTTTATTAATTGCCATCATTGTCATACAATATGCAATAATAAAGTGTTTCTATCTATTGGCAATATATGAAATAGCAGTTCTCAACTCTATTTCGTGCCCTTTAGGCTGAAATAAACTGAAAGGTACTCCTATCTATGGCAAAAACACTTGCTCCAATGATGGGTACTTCTTTCTTGGTCCTTTCACAAAGGCCATCACTTCTTTGCGGATCTTGCATATCATATATGATAGATCCATATCTTGGTATCATATACCTCAGATAAAGAAGCAGTTGATTTCATGACACCTTAGGTGGAGATCTACATCCCCTCCTTCATATTCTTTCGTTCTTCCAGATATAGAGGGCAATTCCCTCATATACCCTTTCCCCATGTGCCTTGAGGCTGAAGACAACTTGGATTGTTGGCTAGCATCAGAACACTTCTTTGCTTTGCCCTTGTCCTTGCCCTTAAGAATTACCTTTCCTTTGATCACATCAAAGATTATGGTTTGTCTTCCTTCATCTTTGCCTCTACTATCCTCAACATGTCCAACAACTCTGTCAACGCTTGTCAAAGTTGTTCATGTTGTATCTTATCATGAATTGTATGATTCTCGCAACATTTGTAGTATCATACCAATAGCCAACTCTTGGCTCAGAGGGAATCCTTCTTAGTCAGGTTTTCCACATACCCAATCATATTGAGTGTGTGAATACCTTACTGGATCTCCTTCTGTCATGACATACTAGGACAGTGTCTTGGAGACATCATATGTCTCATGTTGTCTCTGCAACTCATAGTTCAGAGAACACAACATCAAGCACTCCTCATCAATGTCATCCTCGGTATGCTTCCATAAGCATACTCTCAGCCATTGATATGGTGGGATTGAGTTCATCTAGTCTTGGTATAACTAGGACTTAGAGCTTTCTCTCTTTGAGAACACTTCTCATCATACTAACCAGTCATGGAATTATTCCCATTTTATTTGTTGGTCTCAAAGACCGATCGCAAATAAAGTGATTTTTTGATTAACCATTTATTTTAACAAAAGAAATATATGCAATTTTAATCCAAAACTCTTTTGACTTATTTGATTGATTTGAAAAGTTAACGATATAATTAGGCCTTTAATTAATTATCGCTCCCACTATTTTACTTCAAATTTATAGCCCTCACCATCAATTCGGAAGATTGCAGCGTACAACCTTCTAGTGGGCAAGATCCTAAAATCCTCAAACTCATGGACCAGCTAGGGCTATCACCCACAACTTAGAGATCTCAGGTAGGCAACTTTTGCCAATTGCATCATATGCAACTCTTGATAAGATGTCATATGCAACTCCTTTCCATGATCATATCCATGCCTCAAGGTGCTAGATCCTATCTAGGTCACCTTGTTAAGTCCGACCCAAAGCCAACACGATGAATATGCACCCTACTTGGGCAGACCCACATATCCATCCTTCACGCTTCCACGACATAGACGGTGCACCACGCTTGGGCGTGCCCACACTTGGTCGATCAAGCTTTTCACGTGTGTCGCATTTGGAAGGCATCTAAAACTTAATATTTAATGAGGGATTTGGTTTTATATACATATACATATCCAATCACCACAATACATAGTACGTATCATATACATGCTATATCCCACATAAAACATGCAAAATGATAAATGCTATGATTATGGCCATCCTAATATGATTCCTCGAGCCAAGAGGAATCACAGTCATCTAGGTCTACATCACATGTAACCTGTACAAGATGAACTATGTGCTTTGCCTTCTGAGTAGATCAACTCGTCACATGAATAATTTGCTCGTTCTGGCCCGGTCGTCTGGGTGCCACTAGCCGATTAGTTGGCTCCTCCAACCGATTGGTTCGCCTAGTCATCGTGCATCTCATCATGGCCACCACCCGCTCATCTCGCTCCTCAAACTGGTTATCAACCGATCGGCTCACACCTTGAACTGATCGTCTGGAACGTCAATTGATCGATTCATGCCTTGAACCGATCGTCTCAACTATCGTCAGGATGTCCTCCATTCTTTGACATAACAGGAAATAAAATCTATCTTATTTTACATTGTAAAAGAGAAACCTTGAGTTACATTCGAGGGGAGCAAAGGTAGGTAAGAAATCTTGAATTATTTCAAGTTACATCAGGAATAGGAGAAGGAAGATCGGTGCGCAGACCGAGATGCAAGCAACCACATACAACCATACACAGATAGGGTTTATTGGCCATAACCACACTATACATCCACTACAAAACCCATTTAAGGGTGACACATATTGAGTGCATTCATAATACATATCATATATGTAAATTGGGATTTTTGGATTTTGGATTGGACATGTATAAAGCCAATATTATTCACATCGTATGCAATAAATAAAGGCGACAAACCAAAATCAATCATATCGATATTCCCAAAGTATAGAGCAGTTGACGTGGCTCTGATACCACTGTTGGGTTTTAGGGGAGGCAGAGAAGGCAACAGAAATAAAAAAATTTCTCCCCCAAACCCAGAACAAGGAAACGCGTCAACATCTATACAGTAGGAAAGGATGGCTTGTGGAATCATACCTTGTCCCGAGGCTTGCTCGGCGATAATACCTCGCTCCTTGCGTGCTCTTCACCTTCGGTCTTGGACGGTGTCCATACAGCTCCTGGTCGCACCAGGACTGACGACTCTTGGTCTCACCGGGACTGTCGGTATTGACAGTTGTCCTCCGAGCGGTAGAAACCTCCTGCCTATGAAGTAATCCACACGGACCACCTGGAACTCCAATCTCCTTGTCCCACAAGGAATTGGAAGGAGTCACACCCTCTTGTCAGCGTACTAGTCGCCAACACACTCTCCTTCCACCAGTTGCAACTACAGTTGTCCTTCCCTTATTGTGCCTCCCTTATTGGGTAGCACTTGCTCAGGCTCTCTCTTGGTTACTAAAACTAGAGAGAACGAAAACTTCATAGAGCAACTGGTTGCAATGAGTTGTCCTTTGAGAAGCCCCCAATAACCCTATATATATAGGAGGGTTATGGGACAGGGTTCTCCATCCCGGGCAATGCAGGACTAAAAGCAGGAGTAGAAGGGTTCAAGATTTTGCACAAAACAATCAACTCGCAACCTGAACTGATTGTTTCACAACTGAAACGGTCGGTTGGGGACCTGAGCCGGTCGGTTGACACCTCAACCAATCAGTTGGGACCCATGAGACGATCGGTTCACTTCTGAACCAGTCTGTTCTTGGTCCTGGTCAGTTCCCGATTGATTTTCCATCTTTTGTTTCTAATTGGTATCAAATACCAATCCTTGTTCCAATCAAATTGGGCAAGTGAAATGAAAGGAAATTTCTCACCAATCCTACTTTTCCAACTTTCTCGGTTGCATCAGTTGAACCGATCGTTTCAAAACTTGAAGCAATCATTTCACCCTAACCTTGAGCCGATCGACTCACAACCTGAGTCGATCGGTTCACCAAGCTGAGTCGGTCGGTTCATCACATGAGCTGATCGGTTGGAGTGCAGATTGTGCAGAAACAGTCAATTGCAGTTTCAATCAATCTGATACTCTAATCAATTTGTCCAACACCTTGAACACTATTATTTTGAGCTATCAATCAATTGAGTGTTTAATTGAACTACTAAACTCCTTTAGCAATCAATCTAAACATTGTTTGTGGACAAAACTCCTCTTCCAGGTTAAATCCTATGTGTGTGACCCTACAGGTCCTTTTCACGTTGGCAGTGAAAGTCCATAACACTTATGACTTCACAAGCAAAGAGCGGTGCCTAGTCACACATCAGTGCTACCCAAGTGAAATAGAAAGTTGGAGAACAACTTTGAATCCTACAATCTGTGAATGGTGTTACAGTGAATGTATAATTCCTTTGTCGTAGATATCCTGAATGAACTCGAGGCATGGAACAGTCATCCTGTCAACGTTCATTCACTTACTTGATCTCAGAGTAGATTGGAATAGATATGTATGACATCAATATCACATATTGATTCACACATGCGTGCGCACGCCTATTTCAATCCTACTCATCAAGTGGCCTTGGATATCAAACTCCCTGAGGAGGGACAAATCCCATATCTATCACTCACCCCTCAAAAGCCCCATGTGTCAAAGCGACCCAATCATCACCTTTATAACAACCTATGTTTTAGGACTGCGTTTGATGATGTCAAAGTGTGCCCAACGACATGTGTTGAGTGTAGTGATTTCAGGTCAAAGAATCACACTCACCACCATCACTGTGAGTACTGACTATGACTACCATGTCATGGTTCCATGTGTCAAACTCACGGTGGGTCTGTTCGGTACACTTGTTCTCCAAAAAGTACCTATGTGTTTGGTTTGATATCTCTATATCATGACTAATGAGATTCTGTCATCAACCAACACCACAATGTAGTCTTGTGTGGCATTGTTGTCTATCTACCTTCCACAATGACATCCGACTAGGGACATAACAAGAATGTAAAAACTCTTAGCATCTGTATGATCTCATCATGCAGGTCCTGAACCTGAAGGCATACGTCATTGAGTACTGTCATTCTCTAGAAATTGAATCTGTTCTATCACTATCTCATATGACTGAACCAGAAAGAATTGGAAGCTTGCCTTTGATGTTTATCAAATCAATCTTAATGTATCCCACCAATCATCCCATGATTGGCTCTCAAGGAATACATACCAACACTTGCTTCCATCTTGTTCTTCTCTTTGTAGTATAGAATGTTGATTAATGAGGTAGACTCCTTGACGATAAATCTGATAGGGTTCCTTGAGGTCGTAAGTGTATGATCCGTGAGGGGACGAGCCATCTAGCCTACGGTGATGCTTTTGTGGTCTAAACATCCCTCAGGGTGGACCACAACCTTAGTTGTATGTTGTATCTTCTTGTTAATCATCGATGTTTGCTTGCAGACTAATCGCCTACATATATGTTGATTAGCACGGTTGACTCCTAGACTAGAAATAGAATGGGGTTCCTTGAGGTCGTAAATGTATGATACGTGAGGGGACGAGCCATTTAGCCTATGATGATGCTTCTACGGTCCAAGCATCCCTCCGGGAGGGCCACAACCTTAGTTGGATGTTGTATCTTCGGAACCATAAGTGCATGATCTGGATGGCCATGAGAAATCTGATGCCTAAGGGGATGCTTACGCGGGTGTAAACATCCCTCTGGGAGGGTTCGTAGCAGTTCCATTTGGATAGTTAGATGCTTGCCTGGATGTTATGTGTTTGAATGTGTTTGCATGCGCAGTGGTGGTGAAACCCGAGACCATCCCAGTGATTTCATATCATTTTATATAGAACCAACTTTAATTCTACTCCTTTACTTTCTTGCATTTAGTTTAATTAACCTCAACCAAATCAATCGTTCTAAATATTAATCTTACTTGAGCTAGATTCGACTGACAAAGATTCTTAAAAATGTTATCCTTTGGGATTCAATCCTTAACTATACTGTGATAAGACGCATCCGCTTGCGGGTGGTATTATTGCACGAGGTTTTGGTAAAAGCTCGGGGATTTTAACCACAAGTGAATTTTTTAGTGTGATATTTGCCACGTCAGAGTTGTTGAAGAAGACGACGTTCATGGATGCAGTCCATGGTGCAGACCAATAGGCATAGCAATCAGATGTGTTCCAGTGCAACTAGGATTTACAGTTGCACATCTACAATGATGAGGATTGTTGTCAGACTTGCTTCAGGACTAGGTATATCCCATGAACCATCCATCCTGCATTATAGTTATTGACACAATCTACTTATTATGGGGAATATGGTACATAAAATTTTAAATTCCACTTCCTTCTCTATGCTATATTTCCCTACAGTGGTATCAGATCCAACGTCAATTTACTATATTACGAGATAATCAATATGATCAGATTTTGGTTTTGTCATTCTATTATTGTGTGAGATGCGAATAATATCATATCAAATCCAAACACCACGATAATCCCAAACTAATATATACATAATATATATGCAATTTATATGTGTCGCCCTAAAAGTAGTTTTGATGGTGTATGTGTAGCATAGTTATGGCCAATAAGCCCTATATGTACATGGTTGTATGTTGTTGGTTTATCCATTTATCTCAATCTACGTATCGAGACTCTATCTTATCCGCCCAATGTTAAGTTATATCTTTCTTACCTTTTCTCCCCTTGAATCAAATTTGAGGTTTCCCTATTATCATGTAAAATTAGTACATTTTACTTTTTGTTATGATAAAGATGAAGGCATCCTAAAGACGAGTTGACCAACTGAAGGACCTTGGAGGATATGGTGGACAAGTTGGATCGATTGCCTAGTGGACCCGATGGATCTATTGGAGGATCCAGCCAATGGTGGATAGAAGGACTAGATGATCGGTGAGATGACCTAACAACCAGCCAGGAGGTAAGCCCATCAATTCAAGGGTTGAACCGATCAGCCCATATTGGCAAAGAATGAATCTTCATCAACAATAGGTCTCTGCATGTGATGTAGACCTAGATGACCTTAATTCATTGTGGCTCCAAGGGATTACATTAGGATGGGCACAACCATAGATTTTGTTGATTGCATGTTCTTGTTGTGGGATATAGCATGTATATGATACATACTATGTATGTCATGATTGGATAAAGTATATGTATATACTTATAAATACAAACTCCCTCAATTAAAACATTAAGTCTTAGATGATTTCTATTAGAAAAAAACATGAAAATCTTGATCGACCAAATGTAGGTTACTTTAAAGCATGGTGTGTCATTCATCTTGTGGAAGTGTGATGATAGATA